>CAXHSM010001080.1:1696846-2320690 GCA_964019185.1 Maratus speculifer
TTTTAATGCTTTGAATGATTATCGGCAGAATGAATGTTGGGAGACAGAGGGAATTTCTTGTAGTCAAGTTATCAAACCGCAAATTGTATGATTTCAGTTGAAGATTAATCAAAGAAACTATGTTAGCATTAACTTATATAGATAAAGCGAGTGAGATTAATAAACTGATGATTTAAAGTTACCTGATATTACCTGATTTACAGGCTATACACAATGACCTAAGTCTGTAGCTATATACAAGACGCCAATGAATGAGAGACGCCACATGAATGAATCGTTGATTTTACAACAAATCTCCTTGAAAATGATTCAAACACTCATTCTAAAAGGACTTGTATCGATAATGCTTCCATCCTGTGTAATTGACAAATTATTTATATTATTTATTAATAAAACTGCTGCTATGGCAATATGACTAATACTTTTTTATCCCTGGTTGCAATCCTGATTATCAGGCAGTCTCTGAACAAAACAAGCTTTATTAAAGAATCTAAGATTAATTTTCGTGAGTGATTCAAAATCAAATAGCATTAAATTTCATACGCGAGAAAATATTTAATTGTTATATTCGCGAATTTTAACTAATGATTTCTACTTCTTGTTTTAAAAATAAATGTTTTGATTCGTTATTCATGAATGAATACGCCGTTGTGATGCATTCATTGTGCTGGCGTCTGTACTTTTTTTGCAACGAATATACTCTGAAACAATTGCTGATATTTAAAATCACTTTACTGATCCATCTTCTTTACTACAATAAACTGATGGAAGATATGTTTTTTTAATTATTGTTGTATTGGAAATTTTACAACTTGTGACTTTATAGTATGATGACACAAAACTTTATGTGACCCAACTTTCTTTTTTGCTAGCATTTATAATCATTTAAAATATTCTGCACACAAGTAAACGAAAGTCTGCAGGAGAAGAATAGTAACTATCAAGTAAGTAACTAACATACCGTATAAGTAAAGTACTCAATAAAAACTATGCTTTGAGTTATTATTTAAATTTTTTTTTATTAATTTATAATTTTTAAACTTCATACTTGTGAACATATTTTACGTATATTTTAAAATCAAGGAGAAATTTGAAAGAATTCGATTTGAATAAATATTTTACTGGTATTTACAGTATTTTTGTCAGAAAAATACTAAAATAATAAATAATACAATTAATTTAAATGGTTTTAACTTGTCAAGTATAACAGAGTTCTTAATCCAGGCCAGGTCAAGTGGAATTTTACTAAGTATGACCCTTATAATACTAGTTGTATTAACACTTAATTTATGAAAATTATATACAGTCAGAGATCGATAATCTGCACACCCATAATCTGCAATTTTCTATAATCTACATTATTTTATGAATGTAAACAGTGAAATAACCACTTTAAAAAATATACAAATTTGTGATCCAAAGATGATTTTTAAAAACAAATAATAAAAAATTGAAAAAAAAGGTACTTATGTATTAACACCATCGCAGACGCAGCAGCTGCGCTAATGCACCGATAGAGAGCTATGTTGTTGTTCGTGCTTTTATAGTGCTTTTTTTTCTTTTTTTGCTCATTTTTTGACGCCATTTTGTGCTGTTTTAGTGCTTTGTTTCTTTCATTTTTTGTACACTTATAAAAATTGCTCTTTATTAACACATTAGCATAACTTCTGCTGTGGTGGCGTTAATAAGTAAGTGCAAAAAAAAAAAATCATAATAAAACATCCACATTTTTTTTATTTAACTCTTTTATTTTATTAACATTAAAAAATAAACAGTATTATGGAACAAATATACAACAGACTCCCTCAAATCCACAAACCAGAAATCCGCAACTCTCTAAAACCCGCACATATTTTATGAATGTAAACAATGAAACTTTCAGTTTGGATATTGGGACAAAATTCAATTTTTTTATAGTTATGTATCATTTCCATATATTTTTTTATTTGTAATTTTCTTAATAATACTCTATTTATGTTTGTTTGTTTTTTCATGAAGGAAGAATAAATTTTTTTTGGAAAAAATTCAAGATATTGCTGATATCACTGGTAATGACAATCTTCATACCAAATATATTTATGCATTAATGAAGTTTTTTTTGGTTATTAAACCAGGCTAAACTTGAAAATAAATCTTTATTTTATGATTTTGATGTGAATTAGTTATGTACTTTTATGAGGCAAGTTTTGTTGAATAATTTTGGAAAAGTAAATTTAATCTGTATAATGAATATTTAATCACACTATTGAATATTAACATGACCTTTGCTATTAATACTTTAATCATTTTAAAAATTATCTAAATTTTTAGTATTTTAGTTTATTACTTATTTTAATATTTTATTATATTGTAAGCATTCATTATAGTTCTGATTGCACTGTTAATTGCACTCAAATTACTGTTTTAAAAATGTAAACAAAGCAATGACCAGAAATCTGCAAAATTCTAAAATCCGCACAACCTCTGGTCCCAAGCTGTGCGGATTTGAGGGAGTCTACTGTAATTATTTTTATTTAAATGCACATATATATATATTAATTTTTTAATAAAATAACTTTAAAAAGACATTTTTTGAGATATGAAATTTAATAATCAATTTCTTCTTCTATTTATCTTTTTATATTATACTGATTATAGGACTAAAATGCTGTCTAGCAATAATAAAACGACCTATAAACCATAATACTCTATAATCCACAATATTCCATAATCCGCACAAACTTTGGCCGCAACTTGTGCAGATTATAGAACTTTGACTGGTAGCATAGCAAAACTAATAAGAAGTGTAGTGTAATGATTATAATATTTGATAATTTTATTTTTCATAGTTTATGGGGGTTTTCTTGATAGTTTATTTGGTACTTTCTTTTCCATTATATGGACACCATGCCTAAATGTATGTTGATGCATCTGTTCCTTTAACCCTGATCAGGAAAAGGATTTTTATTGTAAACCACAAAAAACATTGGGATTTTCTATTTATGAAATATGAATCATATGAATGATGATTATTTAATCTTAACCCCAGAAAGTTTTTAATTTGTTATTATTCAAATTAAGAATATTTTTTTAATGTATAAATTAATTTATAATTTACTTTTTATGCTAACACTGAGATGGATTTTATCATTTGGCAGTTACCAGAAAATGGGAAAGTCACAATAAAACTGTTTTAGGAATTTGGAAATCTGCATAATAAAAGGTTGTGTTCAAAAATCCGTGAAGCGAAATTATGGATGAATTCTAGAAATCAGAAAAGGAGTTGTAGCTTGTTTAAATAGTCATACTTACTTTTTAATATTTGTTTTGCAATAATTTTTCAAAAAATGTATAAATTGTAATCTATAATTCTTGTAACTGAAATGCTTTTTTAGAAGTAACAAACTGGCGAATTAAAAATTACTGCTCATTTCACAAAGTAGCTTTTTATTAATGTTTAATTATATACAGTATAACTTCTTTAATTCGGAATCATCGTGATTACAGCGACTCCAGATTATAGAAAAATCTGGATTACAAAAGTTTTGTAATTAAAATGTAACTGGATTAATGATAATACTAATATCTCTTATTACTATGGCAATATAAAAATGTAAGAAACTGGATAATTGAAAACATTGAGACATTTGATTGAATTCAAAATGCTCAAAATCGAGTGTTTTTAAAAAATTATGTAAATTTCATGCAGTGTTGTCATCTGTCGTAAACTTTAAAAACAACAAACGTTTGATTTTTTATAAAAATGGGATTCCTGATTTCTGAATACTTAATAAATAATGCATATCACAAGAACAATAGACTTGTCATGAAAAAGATTAAAAAACTAAATTCTAACCCCAAGATTATTACAGTTGAAAGTTAAAACTTACAATTATAATTTAAAAATCAACCTTATAATTACAGTAAATTATTTGAAATTGTGACTTTTAAAGCTAATCTTATAAAAAATTAAATATATAGCAAGTATAAGTATCAAAGGCAGTCACAAGTTAAATACTTACGAGAAATATCAATAATAAAAATCCAATTTTGCGATATTTTCACGAAACCTTATTATCTTTAGAAAAAAAATAGTGAAACTACCATTAATCATGAATTTTTAAAACTTAATACAATCAAGGATCGATAATCTGCAATTTTCTATAATTCACGCTACTTTATAAATGTAAACAGTGACATAAACAGTTCAGAAAATTTTCAAATTAGTGATCCAAAAATGATTTTTTAACACAAATAGTAAAAAAAAAAAAAAAAAAAAAAAAAAAAATCCTAAGATCTAATTTTCGTAATATAGCAAATTGGCTAGAAGATTTTTTTTTTTTTTGCTGTTAATTTAAAAAAAAATGTGTTGCATATGAACTAAATTTCATTATATTCTATTCAATTGAAAGTAAATATTTTTTAAATAATTGATGTGGGTAGTGTGTGATTAGTGATGTAATTCAATGAATATCTCTAAAAATTTTATCGAAAGTTTCGTAAAAGAACACATACACTTAAGAAACTACGACAGAAACCTAGAACAAAGCAAAGCATTTGGCAAGGCAATAAATGAGTTTTTGTTGTTACCAGTTTGTTTCTTAAATTCTTTTCACACCTACTGAGTATTGATCTGGACATATGATTCGTTTGATCAGATTGGTTAGTTGGATTTTTTAAAATGTGTTCGTGTTGTAAGTTGTAAATAAGTTTTAAGCTGTGCATTTTGACAAATTATGATTTGACGTATAATAAGTTATCGAAAGTTTTTGTGTAGTTTTGTCAGTTAAAATTAATGATGTTGAAATTTGTTTTATGTACATTGTGCCATTTTTTGTGAATAAGTTATATATTTAGGGTAAATTTAATGTTTGTCATGCAGAATGAGCAATTTAGTTTTATGGGACCATATTTTGTTGATTAGTGAATGGGATAGAGTGAGAGAAAGAATATTTTTAATGTTTGTGTGCCGCTGAGTATTAGGGACAAAGGTACTACTTGATTATCACATCAATCAAAATACTATCATCCAGGAGTGCAGAAAACGTTTCTACTCTCATTATTTCCCCCCAATCCATATAAGAATTTCCCCAAAATTTCATGGTATGTTATAGATAAATGCTGTACTACCGTATGTATCGAAAATCCATTTTTCCATTATTTCTCAACTTATGCTCAAGTATGTATAGCAAGAGTTATTCTGAGTGAAAAAAAAATCTGAAATGTTCTCCAAATTTTCTAAAAGGTTACAGCATAGGGGGGGGGGGACTTCCAGCATAAAAAAATTTTCCATCGCTCTTTGACTAAATTCGCTATTTTTAGCGATTGTTTGACGACATTTGTACTTATTTCATTATCTTTTAACAAAATTTACGATTATTTTGTGATCCTTCGACGGAATTTGTAATTATGATTGATGTCGTAAATTGATGTCGTCCAACAGCGTCACCTATTGGGAGATTTAGAGCAAAACGTAATCAGAACAGGATTATATTATGAAGTAATGGAGTCTAAAATTTTATGAAACTACGCCCATTAGTTCTTGAGATATAGCCACTGTGGAATTCGCGAAAAAAGCACCATAGCAGCTTTACCTGTTGGGTAATTTACACCAAAAGTTAATCAGATCCAGTTTATATCAAGATCTAACTGAATCTAAAGTTTTCCGAAACTCTGTGTATTTGTTCTTGAGATAGAATTTATGTCATATACAGACTGACTCACAGACATTTTGTAAAAACATGTTTTTTAGAATCTCTGATTCCTAAAACGTTTAGATCCGTTGAAAACCGGAATTCAAAAAAATTCACGAATCCAACACTTATTTCTCGTAAAGGTGGAAAAAATAAAATTACAAGCATTCAATGAAATAAATTTCTAGTTTTTAACACTCAAGGTATAGGAGGGTCCAAATATGGGCTATGCAGTGCTGTGCGAAAGGGGGAGGGGTGAAGGAGGCGGTCGCCCCGGGTGCGGAAATTTATGGGCGCCAAATTTATACTACCAACGGCATTT
The DNA here is from genome assembly GCA_964019185.1 of Maratus speculifer. Lineage (NCBI taxonomy): Eukaryota > Metazoa > Arthropoda > Arachnida > Araneae > Salticidae > Maratus > Maratus speculifer. The sequence continues at coordinate 1,702,841 of CAXHSM010001080.1, forward strand.
TTGGCTTATCACTAGAAAAATTTAAGGGGAGGTGGCGCCGAATTGCAACTTTGCCCCGGGCACAGTTTTCTATTAGCACGCTCCTTGGGCTATGGCAGTGTCTAGTGTCTAGTGTATCGGATGCACATCTACGCATATGTGCCTGCATCTATGAAAATCTGTTAGGTCATATCTAAGAATGTATAATTTGATAATTTCAAGCATGAATTACGCACTAATTAAGGATAACAAAATTGTAAAATCGGCTTCTTAATTCAGAGTTTAGTAGCTTAACTTAGTGCAGTTTATTTAAAATGTCTTCTTTATTATTTTTTCTTTCTGTTTTTAGATTTAATGGTAGATAAAACAGTTTTTCCTGAAGTTCAATAAGTGTCTTTGGAAGAAAACGGTGACAATCTCCTCATACTGATGCCTTGAAGAAGTTCCTGTTATCTCGTGAAATCAAGCTTAAATTCATTTGAGAAAATGTCATCGATTACAGAAGAAATACCTTCCGCCAGCCAACACCACTTTGTTCCTCAAAATGGGGATAAAGAAAGACAATCGTCAACTGTTAAAGGAAAAAATGCATTTGTTTGTGAAATATTTTCCAAAGGATTTTCTCTAAAATGTAATTTAAGAAGACATCTCTTGGCGCAAACTGGAGAGGAACCTTTTTTTTGTGAAATATGTTCCAAAGAATTTTCTCAAAAGAAGAATCTAAGAAGGCATCTCTTGAGGCATACAGGTGAAAAACCTTTTGTTTGTGAAATATGTTCCAAAGGATTTTCTGAGAATCATTCTCTAAGAAGCCATTTCTTGACGCATAAAGGAGAAAAACCATTTGTTTGTGAAATATGTTCCAAAGGATTTTCTCAGAAGAAGAATCTAAGAAACCATCTCTTGACACATACAGGTGAAAAACCTTTTGTTTGTGAATTATGTTCTAAGAGATTTTCTCTGAATTGTAATCTAAGAACCCATCTCTTGACGCATACTGGAGAAAAACCTTTTATTTGTGATACATGCTTTAAAGGATTTTCTGATAAAAGTACTTTGAGAAAACATATCTTGACTCATACAGGAGAAAAGCCTTTTGCTTGTGAAGTATGTACCAAGAAATTTTCTGAAAGTAGTAGTTTAAGAAAGCATCTCTTGACACATACTTCATTTGAGAAAATGTCATCGATTAAAGAAGAAAATTCGTCTGCCAGTGAACAGCACTTTGTTCCTCAAAATGGGGATAAAGAAGGACAATCGTCAACTGATAAAGGAAAAAATGCATTTATTTGTGAAGTATGTTCCAAAGGATTTTCTCTAAAATGTAATTTAAGAAGACATCTCTTAGTGCATACTGGAGAGAAACCCTTTGTTTGTGAAATATGTTCCAAAGGATTTTCTCAGAAGAAGAATCTAAGAAACCATCTCTTGACACATACAGGTGAAAAACCTTTTGTTTGTGAATTATGTTCCAAGAGATTTTCTCTGAATTGTAATCTAAGAACCCATCTCTTGACGCATACTGGAGAAAAACCTTTTATTTGTGATACATGCTTTAAAGGATTTTCTGATAAAAGTACTTTGAGAAAACATATCTTGACTCATACAGGAGAAAAACCTTTTGCTTGTGAAGTATGTACCAATAAATTTTCTCGACGTAGCCATCTAAGAAAGCATCTCTTGATGCATACAGGATAAAATTCTTGTGTTTCTGAAATGTGTTCCAAAGAATTTTCTTGACATTTTCAACTAGAAAGACATCTCATGATTCATACTGGAGAAAATATTTTGTTTGTGCAAGATGTTTTCCAAAGGATTATCTGATAACCATTATTTAAAAAAAAATTGTCTCATACTAAATAGGTTCCTCTTGAAAATCTCTTGTACTTCTTTTTTGGCTAAAATTGAGTATGAACCCTGTATATGTCATTGCATTTAGTGTTATCACATCTTTTTTGGTTTAGCATTTAGTCATAAAATAAAAAATTGTAAAATTTTTCCACAGTTGTCATTTTGATAAAAAGCAAATAACTCTAGACCTGTTCATTAGTTTTCAATAAAACTTTTTGATAGTTTAATTTTTTTTATGTTGCTATAAATTAACTTTACTCTAAAACTTAATCTGACTTGAAATGGATAAATTGTATCGCAATATGTTACACGATTGGAAATGCTTTATTGAAATAACATTTTAAAAATAAAGGAGAAATATGTTAAAAATATTTTGTGTGAAAAAAAATCTTATTTGTTGAATTTTTTTCATAAAAAAACTTTAAAAGGATTCAGATGAAGCATGTCTCGTTTTCATGTATTCTTTGACCCCAGCATGAGCTAAGTATTTTTCTAAAATTATATGAATAATTAATTGAATATTGATTCGGCATGTTTACTCAATTCATAAATAATAGTTTTATGAGCTAATCAGACATGTACTGTTCCTAAGGTCCTGTTTCTTTTGCTTCTTGTTTATGTCCTACATCATCAAATACAAAGAAAACAACAACAACAAACAAAAGACACGACAATATTGCCTCTTATTATCTCTATGATAACAGCCTCAGTCATGTGACTGACATCAATAGTTCTGGGCTGATCTCTTCTTTCTTTTCTATGTTAGTTGGATATTTTCGTATTATAGCTAAGTTTAGGGTATAAATCACCAAATACTATTCCATTTCTATTATTTCATTGATATTATAATGATCCGAAACATGTGATTGTCGTATGCATCTTCGATTTTCATATGCAAAGCTTCCTTTTGATTAAAAAATCGAAATTCTTTTTTTGAATAAAACTATTTAAAACTTCCCATGATCTTAAAGAGTTCTTGGTATTTTTATGTTAGACAAGCATAATTCTTGCTTATACCATTTTTTAACTTACCAGCTAATATTTTTTATTTTTCGCATGATAAATTAAAAAAATGTTTTGATGTAAAATTAAGTGTCATGGTTTACAGTATTATTATTTTTTTTTGCTTCTTTCAAGAAATAAGCGAAAGCGATGGCTTTTAAATATTTCAGTTTTAAATGTAAGTCTTATATTTAAAAAATGAGTGAAGGGATTACATTAAAAAAATTAATGTAATACGAAAAACTATGACAGGAATAATACTAGATGCTTTATCCCCTGTGCCTGTCTAACATAAAAATACCGGATTATCCCGACGACCAATTTCGTCAAATTATATAAATCGCCAAGCTACTCAGCAAATTGCACAAATTAACGTATTTTTTATCTGAATAACTGTACAAAAAATACATTAACAAAATATTAATAAAAATACAAATAAAAAGCTGACTTAAAATGTCATTTGATGATACAACAAACATAAAGTGAATGTGGCATTTACGATCAGCCATTATTGGCATTTAATCTTATAGTTTGGTAATAGAGTTTTGGTTGATAAAATAAGAAAGTCGTACCAAATACTGAGCTTTTGATTTCTCGCTCAGAATCTTCTAATTTAGCGAAGGTTTGAGCCAGTAAAATGTAAATTAATTTAAAAATGAAAGTAGTATGTTGTAGTGCTACATAAGCGTAAGAATTGGGGGAGCTCTGGCTCCCCCTGAGATTTTTCAGACGGGCTCAGCTCCCTCGAGAGAAATTGAAAAACATACCTGCCAACATGTCAATTTTTATATCCTTGCAATTTTCACGATGTAAATTTGCATGCTTAAAAATGCATAGCATATGCGTATGCAAAGCAAAAAGTAATATCATTTCTCAACAATATTTTCTATGCTACTTTTATAGTTATTTTGAAAAATAAAAACATGAGGGTACACAAGAAATTTTTTTTCCAATTTCATATTTTGGGGATGTGTTTTCAAAAAATTGTCCTGCATGATGGATGATCTGTAATAGATAAGGCAGATTAAATTCACAGGAAATTTCCTGAAAGGTTACAGCAGTTGAGGACTTGGGGGGAAAGTATATTTACTGGCATTAATTACGCATATTTTACTGGGTATCTTTGATGAAGTGAAAAATTTTTTCAGCGATCCTCTCACAAAATTCACGATTTTTACGCGATCTTTTGTTGAAATCAGTCTTTTTTTCAACGATCTTTTGACAAAATCTGAATTTTTCCAGCAATTCTTTGACAAAATTCCCTGTTTTGTCAATTTCGTTTTCACTGTTTTCTGTGTTTCACTGTTTTTGCGACCCTTTCATGAAATCGGCGTTTTATCCGCGATTTTCAGACGAAGTCAGCATTTTCCCGCGCTCTTTAGACGAAATCGGCGATTTATCTGCGATATTTTAGCAAAAGCGGCGATTTATTGAGATTTTTTGTCGAAATTGGCGGTTTTTCCACGATCTTTTGACGAAATCGGCGTTTTCCCGTGCTTTTTTGATGAAATCGGCGGGTTTTTTTTCGATGATCTTTTGACAAAATTTGCATTTTCGCATGATTTTTTCCCGAATACTGCGTTTTATCCCCGCGATCTTTTGGCGAGATCGTTTTTTTGTGATCTTTTGACGAAATCGGTGTTTTCTTGACGATCATTTGATGAAATCGCATTCTATCTGCAATCTTTAGACGAAATCGACGTTTTCCCGCGGTCTTTAGATGAAATCAGCGTCTTATCTCCGATATTTTGGTGAAATCGCCTTTTTTCCGCGATCCGCACAGGAAACTGCTTTTCAGCGATTTTTTGACAAAGTTTGTTGACAAAAAACATTGACAAAATCGTCGTTTTTCCACGAATTTTGACAAAATGTGCGCTTTTTCAACGATCCTTTCACGAAATTTGCATTTCTCGGCGATTTTTTTTTCCGTGCGCAAAACCGTACAATCGTACTGTTCATCCGTACAACCGTACACTTAGAGCAAAATCCGTACATTGTACAGCCAAACCGTACAAGTTGGCAACTATGAAAAAATAAAGTTTACTTTTTCTAGAAAATTCACGGGGAAAGGAGAAGTGTCTCCAAACAAAAGATAGTTTTAATAAGATAAAAAGAGACAAGCTATCCTTCCGCTCCAGCACAATAAGAAAAGTTGAGTTTTTAGCGAAGCACTTGACCTTACTAATGCATTAAAAAAACGATTGAATAAAAAAACTTTTGATTCTCACATACAGATCGAATCCATATTCACGAATACAGCTTCAACCACGCCAGAAGATCTCAAACAAAAACTTAGAATACATGCTGAGGATTTTGATTTGACAAATCTTTCTGCAAACCCATATAGCACAAAAGCTCCTCAATACCTCCCCAGGAGCTCCAAGCCATCCCATATTCCTCCTAAAACTAAAATGACAAGATCAGGACGTCCTGGGGAAGAGTCTTTTACGATGTCCTCAGGAATGAGCTCCCAGTAACATCCCACGGAGCAATTTCCCAGGGACGCTACTCCTGAGGAAGTATCTGGGAAATCCCTCCTGGGGATGTACCCGGTTAGTCATTCCTGGGGAAGTGCCCAGGAAGTCACAGTGCTGGCGCCATCTTATGGATGATTCAGGAATACAATACTAAATTGTTTTTTAATAAAATATCGAATGCAATTTAATCAGTATCGATTTTAATGACTTAATTTTATTTTATTAATTATTCAATTCCTTATTTATTAGCAAATTAGATAATTGTTATTAAATTGCTATTATTTTTAATTATTGCTGTAACGTTTAATCTTTTTAGTTAAATTAAAAATTTTTATTTATTATCTCAGTTACTTGCTATTTTTATATACTAAGTACTATATATCTTCTAAATCAAGTTTGTTCATTTATCAATATTTTATTAATTATTAATAAATAACCTATTGCGTTTTGCTTTATTATTATTTGTTTTATTAATTAAGAAATTAATTTAACTTGTTTAAATTAACTAAATAGTAAGTTTCTAAATTAATACACTAAAATCTCTAAATAGAAGAAATTTCTGTATCATATATTTTTCTGATATTTAGAGGTAAAGATATTTATGCAAAAAAAAAAAAAAAAAAAAAAAAAAATCTTAATGTAAGTTTGTTTATGAGTATCCTTTAAAACTTGGTTATGAAAATTATCTAAATTGAGTCCTGATGCATCTTAATGTCAAATGTTAAATGTTTTTGTGCGTGTGTATATATATATATAGAGAGAGAGAAATAAAATAAACAAAAGTGTCCCGACTAAATTAGACATATTTATCAGAGCACATAACACAAAATCAAAGATAATTCATTTAAAATGGTATATTTGGATTTAAAATACATAAATATTGAGCCGCTACCCCCCCCCCTCCGCATACACATACCAATAAATGATTTATTTGAAAAGATTTTCTGTTCAAAAATATACCGTAATTTCGGGTGTATAAGCCGCAGATCAAACAATTCTTTTTCGACCCAGAATTTTTTAAGAAACAAATATGACTACTTAGATCGCCGTAAATATTTGTCTACAATCATTAAATAAGATTTCTGAGTCCAAAAAGAATTGTTTGATCCGCGGCTTATACACCCGAAATTACGGTACATTATTATAAAATCAGTTTAAAAAATGTTAATTCACGCTAATTTAAAGTTTAATTTAGGTTATTATCAATTATTTATCCAATGTAATTTATATATGTATTGAAGATAAGAAATTGTTTTCTAAATAGAAGCTTCAATTTAAATGTCATTTTTGAAGGTTTAACTTAGTTTGTTTTATTTATCAATAATATTTTTTTTTTAATGTAAGTTGTACTTAATAACAAATTATTTTTCTAATATCTTTTATAGATTATCAAACATATTATTATTATTTAAATTCTGAAAGATAAAATGAAGTCTTTATTTTGAAAACTTCAGATATATAAATAATTTTTTGGTTCTGAAATTACAGACAAATATTTATCTGTATTTCCTAAGTAACAAATATTTTTATCACAGTTTTCAACTGAATTGAATGGAATTTCACTACCCCAAGTGACCTTCCCAACTTTCAGGCAGTCACCTTCCCAATCTTTCAACAATTGAATTTTTAACAAGATTATCCTGCCCCCCCAGTCAGTTGTCAGCTGAGAATGCGTTTTGCCGGTCACTCAATGAGAGAGAGAAAAAGAAAGTGTGATATTCCAAGAATAGACTATTTCTGAATTTGTAAGAAAAGGCGTTACAATTTTGTTAGTAAATGTAAAAGAAATATATACATATATTGAAAACATCTTATATTTTAAATAAAAATATCAGTTTTTTTTTAGGCTTTTTAAATTGCATAAAATCTTAGTTTCTAAAATTACATGTAAAGAAATCAACAAAAATATTCCCGTCTTTAATTAAATGAAAAATGGTGCATATTGTATTTTTTATGCATATAAATATTTCATACAATTTTCAAAGACAATTAAATGGAGATTTAAATGAAAAGTAATTTTATTTATAACAATAAGAAAATAAAATGATTTTGCAACAAATTAAAATTTTATTAATAGTTTCTATTTTATATAACTCAAGCAGTGTTTCAGTGTAATGATAGAATTTTACAAATGATTTTTACACCAAATTCTGATATAATAAAATTATACAAATTTGTACAATGGTGTATTATTGATGAAAATACAAAATTTTAATATTTTACTATGTTATAAAATAACACAGTGGTTTTACAGTATTTTTTAATCCCGCAACAAGTGGTAAATCTCCAAACATCTGTAACTCGTACCGTCGTATAAGAATTTCATAAGTAACGGATTTAATTATTTGTTAATAAATACTCGTCAAAATATACCTAATCACTTTAAAACGAGTTTGTTGATTGGTTGTATTTATGACGGCCAATTATCAACATGAGGGACATTTCAAGGGAAGGGGGGGGGGATTGCCCTCAGTGAATGTTTTTCTAAAGGAACCTAACCCGTATTTACGCAAGGAAATACAAGATTCGAAGAAAACCCCGGAAAACTGCGAACAATTAGGTCGACGGGCGCGATTGGTTACAAACTCTGTACATCCCATCTACCAGCTTCGAGAGCAGAATCTCTTGACCACGGGTGGGGCCCAGAATGAAACATCAACAATGAAATATTTCAAAGAGCAAAAAGTAGGAAAGAAAAGGCTTAGAAAAGACTAAGCAAATTTATATATTTTTTTTTCATAAATTCATATAATAAGAGCACCTTTTACCAAGCGTAAAAAGAAAAAGAAATCGCTTAAAATTTCTGTAAAAAATAAATAAATAAATAAAATAAATAAGAGAGAGAGAGAGAGAGCGAAAAGATTTTACTTTAGAAAGATTCACTGAGAGCTTATATGTCTATCATAAACAAAAAATCATCAAAGACATATCAAGAGAGGGGGGGATTGCCCTCCGTGAGGGTTTTTCTAAAGGAACCTAACCCGTATTTACGCAAAGAAATCCAAGATTTGAAGAAAACCGTGGAAAACTCCGAACGATTAGGCCGACGGGCGCGATTGGGTACAAACTCAGCCCCTCCCATCTACCACCTTCGAAAGCAGAATCTCTTGATCGCTGGTGTCACCCACAATGAAACTGTAACAATGAAATATTTCAAAGAGTAAAAAGTAGGAAAGAAAAGACTAAGCAAATTTATATATTTTTTTCATAAATTTGTATAATAAGAGTACCTTTAAACAAGCGTAAAAAGAAAAAATATCGATAAAAAATTCGGTAAAAAAAAGTAAGATCGAGATAGAGCAAAAAAGTTTCATTTTTGAAAGGATTTACTTAGATTTTATTTGTCAATCATTAAAAAAAAAAAAAAAAAAAAAGGTACATATTAAGGGATGAGGGTTGCCCTCCGTGAGGGAATTTCTAAAGGAACCTACCCGTATTTACGCAAGGAAGTTTAAGATTCGAAGAAAACCGTGGAAAACTCCGAACGATTAGGCCGACGGGTGCGATTGGTCGGAGTGCGCGTCCGGAATACCAAGGTACTCAGGTTCAAATCCAGCAAGAAAAATAAAGGTAAGAAATTTGTTCCTGAATAATCTCTATATATGTAAATCCGTCTGAATAATAGAAAAAATAAAACATTCGCGTTTTCTCCTAATTTTTTTTTAAATTAAATCATAAATTTAATTTTTTTGAACATATTAGTGACCTTGAATTTTCCCAAAGTCCTCCTATATCACTTCCTCAAATCTTCCCCAGAACCTCCCGGGGAGGACCCTGAAGGAGGTCCTGGGGAGCGCCCCAGGAAGCTGTAAAGCGGACATTTTCGGTTCCTGAGGACCTCCTGGTGACAATTTTCTGCATCCTCAGGGATGCCTGGGGGATGAGGGTCATGGGATGTGAATCCTCCCCAGGACATCCTGGGGAGGCAAGTGTGCTATATGGGAAGTTGACAGTTTTACCTAACACTAGTCCCGAACGGAACTGACAGAAATACGTTGTCGATCACAGGAATTAGTAAACAAATTATTTTCTAAAGTTTACCTTTTGGCAGAATTTATTTTGTTATTCCAATATCATTAATGACAGCTGAAAGCTTTCAATGCTCTTCTTCAAACAGACACACCGCCGAACAACAATGTATCAATAAGACTTAAACACTTGATGCTATTGCATATTTATAAAGAAGAAGCCTTAAAAATTGATTTGGAAGAGATTATAAAGAATTTGTCAGCCAAACAACAGAAATAAAACTTTAACTTTTGGTAAATGGGAGTGGGAGAAGCCTGAAATTTGAATATTTTATTCAGTATCGTCCATAAATTAAGTGTCATTAAGTATATCGAATATGGAATATAAATTATTTAAACTGGATTAAAAAGTCGGTGATCTTTTGATATGGTTCTATTTTATACTCTTGTTTGTGAAAAGTGCAATACAAGAAACCCTCCGAAATGAATGAAATGTTCCTCGCCACTAGCTTTGAAAAATATGCTCCGCAGGGGCGTGCGAAGAGAAAATTACGTTTAGGGCAAAGTTTCAATTTGGAGCTGCTTTCCCCCAACTTTTTCTTGTGACAGGGTAAAAAATGGCGTTAGTAGTATAAATTTGGAACCTTTTTAAAATTCCAAGGTCGGGGCGACCGCCTCATTCGCCCCCCTACTTTTGCACGGCGCTGATCCTCCAGCTACCCCTGTTTTTTCAAAGTTCCTACGCCACTGTAGTGCTAAGCATGCATTTAAAGAAGACCAAACTAGTCGCCAAGTGAGGATAGTCTTGTATCACAATATGGCCAAATCTTGTGTATTTGCCAATTTTATCTTAAAAACGTTTCAGATAATGTCCTACCATTTTGAGGTACGAGAAGATCATTGGAGTAGGTCACGTGGTTGAAAAATTCGATGAGTGGATCATTGTATCATACAGCACGATAGTGCTGTATAGTCGAGCTCAGATGCATCTCTAATGTTAAAGTCTAAAGTTTGCCTCTTTATAACTTTGGAACTAATCGTCGGATCGCGACGAAATTGAAAAGGGGAAGTGTCCTAATCTAGATCTCAAAGTTTACAAAAACTCATCCAGATCCACCGATTAGTTTCGGAGATCCAGAACCCCTGTTTTGGCATTTTTTGCTCGTGAAACAACAAAAAAAGAGAAACAACTCAATTATAACCCGAACCACGAAACATTCAACGACGTGTAATAGCTTATTCGAAAGCTTTTAATTTAGGGATGTGCCTTTCGACGGTCCGGTAAAAAAATCAAATATTAAGGAAATGGCATCCATTTAAAATTTACATAACGCTATTCCTTACATAATTTAACAGTATAGAAATCTCTCCTTTTTAATTGCTAATTCAATTATTTCTTTCGAGTTGCCACCAACTAAAAAACAGTTCAATAACTTAAAAAAGAAATGATAACACATGTACTTTTTTTTATAGTTCAATAAAAATCCTGATTCTCTGATCTAGATTTTTGCATTTTTGATATTGACGTCATTCGAAACAGAAAATACATATTTTTCATAAACATATATATAAACTGTAACTAAATATGTGTTAAACAACATCGTAACAACAATTACTATAATACAGATATTTCAATTAAAACGGGATAATTTAGAAAAAAATTCTTCTACACATAAAAAAATAACGATTTGAAAATGTAGGAATGCAAATCTGTCTAAATACATATGATCATAAGAAATTCTGCGTAGATACCGCGAAACTGCAGTGGGACTACAATCGGGGAAGAAACGGTTCTGTCGCGAAGTTTTTCGCCAATTTGGCGATATATCGCCAAATGTGGCGACCAAAATTACTCGCCAAAATTGACGCCAACTTGGCGTTATTTCTGGTATTTCGCCAAACTAATATAACTAATAATAACTTTAAACTAATACTAATATTAGTTTAGATTTGTTAGTTGAAATGATTGATAAAGTTCCTGAAAGGATCTGAAAAAGCTATGAAATCGTATAAAAAACTGGTGGAACCAGAGAGAAAAGTAGAGCTTGATCTAAAAAAATGCACAGTAAATATTGGGAAGTATTTTCAATCGAAAAATGTACGTAGAAAAGAAATGGAATCAGATGATCTCTAAAGCTCATGAAATAACCCAAATTTTTGTTAACTGAAAATGTGAACTGAGCTTTACTCTTGCGTTATATTTAGAATTATACTATTATCCACTGAAAATGATTACTGAGCAAAATAGTCAATGGAATATATTGTTATGTTGTCTCAAATCAGTTGAGCTTCATAACGCTAAACGAATATAAACCATGAAGTAATAATTAAAGTATAACATTAATATAATCAGGTTGTTGAGGAAATGATGTAGATAAATATGCCTGAACACAAATATTTAGTATATGGTTGAATCGCATTTGATCAAGGTTTTGGGTTTACATGGGGCTTTGCTCTTGCACTTATTAAAACATTTGGCATAAAATTGTGTCCACACATCGTACTAAACGGACCGTTCTCATACTTCGTCATATCAGCCTGTAACCTATAGTTATGAATCCAAATTTTTAAACTGGTTATGGATAATTAGAATATGGAGTGAATTAAAAAGGACTCTTTTTCCCTGATTGAGTTTAAGACACCAGAAAAGCTCAGTCCTCATTTTCAGCTAACAAAAATTTGGGTTATTTCACGAGCTTTAGAGATCATCTGATTCCATTTCTTTTCTACGCACATTTTTAGATTGAAAATATTTCCCAATATTTACTGTACATTTTTTTAGATCGAGCTCTACTTTTCTCTCTGGTTCCACCAGTTTTTTATATGATTTTAATAGAAATGAAGAATGAGACAGTTATTCAATTGTTTAAGAGGGTGCAGCAATCAACAATGGAAAACTGTCAACAGTTTTTGCGGATTTTTCTCGAAATTCGCGTATTTTATCAAAATTTACCATTATTCAGTTGCCTTTTGACGAAATTTGCTTTTTTTCTGCGATTGTTTGATGAAATATGCTTTTTTCGTCATAAACCGCTATCGAAATAATGAAAATTTTTCATCGTTTTTGACGGAATTCCCATTTTTTGCAACATTTTGCCAAAACTCGGAGTTTTCCCGCGGCCCTTTTACGAATTTGGCTTTTATCTGCGAACCCTTCAAGAAATTCTCATTTTTTGCGATCCTTCAACGAAATTCGCTTTTTTTTTCTCAGTTTTCTTTTGACGGTATACGTATTTCTTTGCAAACATTTGTCGAGTTTCGCGTTTTTTCGAAGCCCTTTCTTATAATTCGCATACTTTTCTGCAGACCCTTTGACGAAACTCTCATTTTTTCAGCCGCCAATTGTCGAAATTCGCGTTTCGTTTGATGAATGCAATCATTTATTTATTTATTTATTTATGCCTAAGTGGGACAAGATCACCAGATCGCTAGGATCCGGTGTAGACCCTATTTGTCCCACCCGGAATGTTCCCCGGCATGTGGGGATTCATTACAATAACTTCAAAAAAAAAAAAAAAAAAAAAAAAAATACATAAAATACATAAATACAGGCTGTATACAACATCAACACAGTGGTATGCGCGCCGCAGACCTGCTCCATCGCGACAAGTGGCGCTACGACTGCCAAAAGCTCAACAAAGGCTCTAACGCGACAGCGGGCAGTCTTAGGAGGAATTTGACGAAATTTGCTCTCTTTCTGCGGTCTTTTAACAAAATTCACTTTCTTTCTGTGGCCCGTCGACAAAATTATCTTCTTCCTGCGGCCCTTTAACGAAATTCGCAATTTTTTGCATGATCTTTTGTTGAAATTTGCTTTTTTCATCGTTTTTTTATGAAATTCGCATTTGTTTCCCGATCCTTCGTAGAAATACGAATTTTTCAGCAATAGTTATACGAAATTCGCTTTTACTCGGCGATCAATTGACGAAATTTGCATTTTCTCTGCGATTAGTTGACTGAAGTTGATATTTTCTCGCGATCAATTTATTATATTCGCATTGTATTCGCGGGCTATTAACAAAATTTAGGGTTTTTTCGCAATCCTTTAACGAAATCGGACATTTTTTCTGCAAACATTTGACGAAAGTTTTTTTTTTCGGCATCCATTTCTCAAAAATCATGATATATTTTTTAGTCAAAAATATCAGATTGCAGACTGATTTATTTTAATTTTCTTAAAATTTTCAACAGAATTAGCCCTGCACCTTTCCCCTCTTTTTGTCTAAAATAATTTATGTTTACGAAACAAATCAACTTGTTTCATATGGTATAGAAATGATATGGAAATTTAAGTCAGTCCCCAGCCCTCCGAAATAAAACTCTGCATACGCTACTAATGAAACATGAAAAGCTGGATATCGTCCTCTTTCATAGCTTAAATGGTTGAGCACTTAGAGCGCTATTTTAAAGACTCCGGTTTAGATTCCGTGCTTGGACATTTTTCACTCTGTTGGTTCTACATTCTTAGCTAGCATTGTGATACATCACATTAAAAAATATTCAATAAATTAACCCTTTCGGGTCTGGTGTACCATTAATAGTACATGGCTTTTAATGGAGTATTATTTTGTTTTAAGAAGTATTTTTGCTAATATTTACATGTAGTAATGTTAGTATATGTCTATGCATTTACTATATGACTTCATTTATGTTTAGTCTTTATTAACTTCTTATAACTTCTTAACTTCTTCTTAGTCTTTATTAACTTATTTATAATTATTATTAACTTCTTAGTTCTCTTTGCACAGTTTGCGTTTTTTTTATTTTAAACATGTATTTCACTCTTTAAATTTAAAATAAAAGTTACTTTTCTGAAATAATCATGTATAATAAAGTGTAAAATCTATTAAAAAGTTGTAATATAAGTTAAATTTTACTGTAATACAATATTTTCTAAGCATCTTCAAAATTTCTTCCTTAACTTACTATCATATGAATATTAATTGAATCGTACGCAAAACAACAGTAATCGTTATCTTTCTGGAAATGAAATATTCGTTAAACACTAGTAAATCAATTTGGATAACTAATGTTATTAATCTAAAAATACTTTTTTCTAAAAATTGAAAAAAAAAATTGGACCCAAAAGGGATAATAATCATATAAATCCCCTGTCCTTCCGTGATTATCCATGATGCAGAGTTTAAAGTGTTTGAAATTAATTTTTTTTTTATGTAGAAATTGAACATTTCAATCTCTTCGTTAATATCTGTCTAATGTAAGATGCCAAATTCGTTATCAAGGTAAAGTTCAAAATATGGAACCTGTTGAAATCGACATGTGGCAATTTTCTGCTTCATTTTTCCACTACTAACAACAATAATTAACTCATTACAGTCAAGGTTCGATAATCCGCGCACCCATAATCTGCAATTTTCTATAATTCGCTTTACTTTATGAATGTAATCAGTGAAATAACAGCTAAGAAAATTTACACATTCTTGATCCAAAAATATATTTTTTAAACAAATAATAAAAAATTTGAAAAAAGTCATAATAAAAATTTTTACTTTTTCTAATATAATTCTTTTATTTTATTAATAATAAAAAATCAAACTGTATTATGGAACTCATATAATTATTTTTATTTAAATGTTCATATATATAAATTTTTTAATAAAATAGCTTTATAAAGGCATTTTTGGGGATAGCCTGTTAAAATAATTATTAGACTTCATATTTATCTTTACATAGTATACTGATCATAGAATTTAAATGCTGTCTAAGAATAATAAAATAATGTATAAATCATAATACTCTACAATCCACAATATTGCATAATTCGCACAATCCTTGGCCTCAGCTTGTGCTGATTATAGAACATTGACTGTATTTAAATCTTTTCATTTTTTACCAGTATTTATTAGATGTTTTTAGCATTCGGTTTAGTCCAATCTCTCTCTCTTTCAGATAAAAAAAATGAATATAAAATCTGACAGACTTCTTTCTTAAAAATTATAAAACAAAAATTCGTAATGAACAGATTTTATTATTACTTTTTTTATTTCAGCTGGATAAATCATAGGCAGAGTTTTCTGTGTATCCAAACCCAGAGTTCTGGCTGTCGCTCGCCATTGCGCCAAATTGCGACTAAATTATTCATTTGGGGAGTAAACAAGCGAATAGATTCGCCAAATTGCTAGTGCTCAATTTTTGCTTTATTTTCTTTTCTTTTTCTTTTTTCATACGTATGCATATATGACGTAAAATACAGTTAATCCGCCCCCCTCGAATGTGACGAAAAATCGTACAATAATTAGAGAAGGGCGCTTACACGGGATTTTTCCGAGATCGTTCAACAAATTTTACAGGAATGAATCACGATGAAATTAATGAATCGTTAAATGAATTTATACTTGAAAAAAAAATTTTTAACGAAAATTATGTAAAAAAAACGCAGAAAAAAAGGAGAAACTTGTAAAAAAAGCGAAAACAAGCATGAAATCAATTAAAAAATCTCGAAAAAATGTACATTTCATCAAAGATTCATGATTCATTCATTTCATATTGATTCATCCCATTCTCAATCGCCTTTGAGAATGGGGTGGGAGAGCGCTTTCTCGGGATTTTTTGAAAATTTCAAATTCTTTATAAAGTGGGGAGGAGGCGTTTGATAGGGAAGGGCGGATTAACGGGATTTTACGGTACATATTTTTAATATACAGGGTGGTCATAAAAAACTTTGCCGATATACGGAGCTCTAGCGGCCAGTCGGCTCAACCGATCGAAATGAAATTTCAGATATAGCTATTCAGAGGTATGAGCTCGAGATTCTGTGAACGACAACAAAATGGCGCTCACGGTTACGGTTATAGTTACAGATACTCGAAAATTTATAATGGCAACACCTTTTTTTCATCGCAAAATGCTCAGCGCATGCGAAAACCCTAAAGAGCGTTGGAACCGTACTTGTATCGCAAGAAACGGACATGTTATGCACACACAAAAAAACGTTCTGGGAATCCTCCTCCCCCCAATAGAAAAAACTGGATTGGTTCGCAAGGAGGAAATTTGCATGTGATGCCCAGTCACTATACTAATCTCTGATTACAATACAGATCGGAGAAACTAAAACTTTTATTTTGATTACACATTTTCCACATAGGTTCCATCACCATGCAATGTGTAGTTGCCAGTGACGGCACCCATGTAGAAAATGTTTAATCAAAATAAAAGTTTTAGTTTATCCGATCTGTATTGTAATCAGAGATTAGTGTACTGACTCTGCGTCATGTGCAAATTTCCTCCTTGCGCCCCAGTCGAGTTTTTTCTATGGGGGGAGGATTCCCAAAACGTTTTTTTATGCGTGCATAACATGTCCGATTCTTGCGATACACGTACGGCTCCAACGCTATTTAGGGTTTTCGCATGCGCTGAGCATTTTGCGATAAAAAAATGGGTGTTGCCATTGGAAATTTTCGAGTTTCTGTAACTATAACCGTAACTGTGAGCGCCATTTTGTTGCCGTTCACAGAATCTCGAGCTTATACCTCTGAATAGCTATATCTGAAATTTCACCTTGATCGGTTGAGCGGACTGGCCGCTAGAGCTCCGTGTATCGGCAAAGTTTTTTTATGACCACCCTGTATTTGTAGCGGATAGTCGAAATCAGATTAATAACAATCGTTGTCGCGGTTGTAAAAACTTAGGTTATTTCGGAACACTTTGAGAAAAAGAGGGTACATAAAAGGACTAAAAATAATTTTTTTAGTGCTACACGTCGAATCTATTTTGCTACTACTTTTTTCATTTGGCGAATGTTTTTTATTTTTAATTAGCCAAACTGCTAACGTTGGTCAAATGTCAGCGAGAACACTGGCCAAACCTCAGCTGTGCTTCTCCAGCCTTGGATATGGAAGATAAATTCTTTTTTTTTTTAAATAAAATTTTCAGTCTGCTTAAGTAACTAAGTGTTCAAGATTTTACCCAGATTCTTCAATAAGACTTACATAAGGGAGAAGGGGGCACTTTGGGACAAAACATTTATCTCACAAGTCCATGGGGCAAAAAATTGTCAGAAGATGTCACCAGTATTTCCGATTTCCATATGTGTTTTCATGTCTTGCAGACAATCTAGTAACATTCCAGGTGAGCAACTCCATTTTTGATGATCACAAGTCGCTTTCAAAGTCAATTGATGATGAGATTATTTTAAAGTTATTTAAGTTTATTATAAAGAACATTTAAGAATATGAATAGACGTAAATTAAAGCTATTTTTACTGTTCCTTAATTTATCCTACCAAATTCCAATAATGAGGTCTAACATGTTTTATAAAATATAGGCCCTTAGAGACACATTGGGACACTTCTAATGTGTCTTTTGGACCTAGTAATCACACATCGAAAGATATTTCAATGGATGGATGGTTTCAGATTTTGGGAAAAGGTTTTCTCAGATATTGTAACTCTTGTACAAATGGCCATATCCAAGGGGGGGGGGTGGTGATGGGACTACAGTCTTCTCCCCCCAGAATTTTCGAAAATGATATGATATTTCGTTTAACAGACTAGCTGTTTCCTTTGCTACAGTTCCATATTAGCACGCAGTGATACCACATTATACCCAAAAAGTATTAAGGGCGGGGGGTTTTATCCCCCCCCCTCTAAAACGAGGAAAATTAAATGAAAAAAGTGCTTATTTTTTTCTTTGTTTAAACTTGTTCTTTTTTTCTCCTTATCATTTAACATACTAGCTATTCTCTTCTCTTTAGCTCCATACTATAAACGGTGACACTCAAGGAGGTTAAAAGACTAAAATGGTTACAGTCCCCTTCAAAAACAGTCAAAAATAAGATGAAATAAGTTGCAGAATACAACCCCTAAATATATAGATATACTTCAGATTTCTCAATTCTCTACCGAGGACAACAGCTATTTTCCAAATAGTTAAAAAAATTGTTATTTAACAAATTACAACAACTAGTTGGAAAGTAATATTTTCAAAGACTATAATTTTAGACTTATAACTGATTCCTATATTTAACAAGTAAGAAAAATCATGCGTTAAGCATAGATTATGAAACACTTTCCAACACTTCCTAAAATCATTAACAAAACTGTGTTACTGTCCATAGCCAAATATGTATTTCAATACTTTTCAGACCTGTATTTGATCTGTCGGTTGATATATACACTATAAAATGTGGAAGTTTATTTTTGCAAGAAAACGCCTAACAAGTTGAAATTACACTTTCAGCAATTTATGTATGACAAAATACTTCAATACTTTTTTTCAGCCTTGTAGTTTACCTAGTACCTTTATTACACACCAGTATTTTGTTAAAATTTAGTTCAAACAAAAATACTTTTAAAACTAATTAAATCTCATTTCCAAAAATTATCATCCATGTGTAACCATGTAGATAATTCTTTGCGTGACCTTGTATATCATTTTATTTATGTTATAAAAACATTTATTAGTAAACTGAAAACAGTTCAACGTAAAAGTGCATTACTTATTTAAACAAGTAAGAAAATCATCCGTTAAGCATAGATTATGAAACACTTTCCAATACTTCCTGAAATCTTTAAAAAAACTTTGTTATTTGGAGAAATAAGATGATTGTTCATAGCCAAATATGTATTTCGATACTTTTAAACAGACCCGTATTTGATCTTCTGGTTGATATATATACTACATAATACGGAAGTTTAGTTTTGCAAGAAAACGCCTAACAGGTTGAAATTTCTCTTTCAGTAATTTATAAATACATAGAAAAATACTTCAATACTTTTGTTCAGCTCTGTAGTTTACCTAGTACCTTTATTACATGTCAGTATTTTTTTTTATTTAGTTCACACAAAAACACTTTAAAACTATTTAAATCACATTGTCCAGAAATCCATGGGTGACCATGTAGATAATTCTTTGCGTAACCCGTCTATCATTTTATTTATATTCTACAAACATTTCTTAGTAAACTGAAAGCAGTTCAATGTAAAAATGTATCACTTATTTAAAACCACCATTAAGTAAGTTACCCTCATATTTAGTAAAGTTTGTGAGCTCTTTTGTGTAACCCAACTATATCAACTATAGCATTCATGCACACCATATAATATGCAGACATTTTGTAACACTTAAAAGCGAATATCACAATTGAAAATGCATTTCATCCATCCATCAGCTATCATCGATAATGTACAGTACTTCGGATAGAATATAAGATTTGAAATATTTTGTGTGTCCCTGTAAATGCTATGCACTTCATATTATGTGTAAAATATTAATTCTCAGCGGCGTATATAAATTTTATGATACTTGAAATCGTTTAACATAGTTAAAATATGTCGCAAATATTCCCGTTCCCTTTATTATTGTGTAATGGAAATTATTTTGAGTGGCCTTGTAAATGAATAATAACTATTATTTTCACTGCATATTTTACACAATGCATATCTTAGTACACTTTGCGCAATTATATATTAAAACGAAAGGCAGAAAAAGTAATCGTGGTTTAATTGCGTCTCTACGCATCGATACTTGCGCCGGTCTCTGAGAGTCTCCTCCTATTGGTTAATCGGAGAAGAGTAGTTACTGTCTGTAAGAGCATTTGCAAAGCGCGTTTGTAAATATGGGATAAGAACGCTGAGTTAAAAAATTAATTATTATAGCATTGCATTAAACAGTGTCAGCGTTCTTATCCCATATTTACAACTTTACTCATCTTATAATGATTGGAATAGATTGTTTTTTTCACTTTACGTAAGTTAATTAATTTATTTCCATCTGTATTCTTTTTTTGCAATGTTATTGCCGGCAATCTTAGGCTTAATTGTAGAGATGTTTCATATGAAATTGAAACATTCAATAAGTTAATGATTAAAGTGTTTATTTACGTTCTTGGCCGATAAATCATTTTCTATATTGTAATTTTCAAATTTATTTATTAGTATGTGTAAAAAAAAAGGCTAGAAATCGCATTGTTTTTTGTTTCGTGTTTTGATGGTGCGATTTTCGACGGATAGTTTGACTTCAGGGATGTAAACAGATTCGCAAATCACTATTTATTTTTTGCTTCAGTTTCTTATTATACTCATGTCAAAAAACGGTGATTTTTTTCCCACTTATAATTTCATTTTTGAGCAAATTCATAACGTTTAGGAAGTATTTACATTACATCTCATAGTCTCGCCGAATAATAAAAAATTGCATATGAAATGAAAATAATCCCAGTTATAAACAGCTTTGTAAATCATTAATATTTCTTTAATGTTTCACTTTTTTTTGAGTACACTTTTTAAAAAAAGTGTTCCCTTGACAAAATTTGCTGAGTTTTTTTGGGGAGAAGGAGGAGGGAATATTTTGATGAAATTTGCTATTTTTTTTTTCTTTTTTTAATCGCTTGATCTTGATCTTTCAACAATGTTTTTTCAGAAATATGAAGATTATTATAATCAACAAAGAAAAATAAAATTATCAGAAGAGATCACTCTTTTTGCATAGCTTTCAATCATGATAAAGCAGTCTTTATATACCATATTCATTGCTTGCTGGTTTTTTTTTATGATTATTTGGCAAAATTTGCATTTTTTGTGGTACCTAGATGATTTGAAAATTACAATATAGAAAATGCTTTATCGGCCAAGAACGTAAATAAACACTTGGAAATAAAATAACTTATGTAAAGTGAAAAAACCAATGTATTTCAATCATTATAAGATAAGTAAAGAAAAAAAATATAATTATCATAGCATTGCATTAAACAGTGATAGCAAAAATGCAGTCTCTCTGTGTTGTTTTCTCACAATCTGTTTACCAATATTTGTGTTTTTTGAAGTACCTAGACAAATTTAAAGTATTTTTTCAAGATCTTTTGACGAAATTCACATCTTCTCTGGTACCAGGAAAAAATTATTTGTTTTCTTAGGGATTTTCGGTGAAATTTGTCATTTTTTTCTCGCTATCTTTCGATGTCATTTGCCGTTTTATCAAATTTATGCTTTTTTCATGATTTTTTTTTAATTTGTCGTTTTTTTCGTTATTTTCAGAAATTTGTCATATTTTCGCTTTTTTTTCTTTGCAAAAATTACCTGTTTTGCGATCTTTTGATGAAATGTGCCTCTTTTTTTCATCTTTTGACAAAATGTGTTGTTTTCTCACAATCTGTTTACCAATATTTGCGTTTTTTGAAGTACCTAGACAAATTTAAAGTATTTTCAAGATCTTTTGACGAAATTCACATCTTTTATGGTACCAGGACAAATTTATTTGTTTTCTCAGGGATTTTCGGTGAAATTTGTCGTTTTTTTCTCGCTATCTTTCGATGTAATTTGCCGTTTTATCGAATTTATGCTTTTTTTGTTAAATTTGTCGTTTTTTTTTGTTATTTTCAGAAATTTATCATATTTTCGCTTTTTTTTCTTTGAAAAAAATTACCTGTTTTGCAATTTTTTCTTGAAATCTGCCTCTTTTTCATCTTTTGACAAAATGTGTTGTTTTCTCACAATCTGTTTACCAATATTTGCGTTTTTTGAAGTACCTAGACAAATTTAAAGTATTTTCAAGATCTTTTGACGAAATTCACATCTTTTATGGTACCAGGATAAAATTATTTGTTTTCTCGGGGATTTTCGGTGAAATTTGTCATTTTTTCTCAATATCTTTCGATGTAATTTGCTGTTTTATTGAATTTATCCTTTTTTCGTGATTTTTGTTTGTGAAATTGTTCTTTGTTATTTTTTTTTAGAAATTTGTCGTTTTTTTCCACTATTTTTAGCTAAATTTACCATTTTTTGCGATTACCTGGATAAATTTTATGTGCTTTTTCAGATCTTTGGGCGAAATTCACATCTTTTATGATAACTGGATGAAATTCGTCATCTTGAGGTCTTTCGGCAAAGTTTATCGTTTTTCTCGATTTCTTTCGATGACAGTTGTCGTGTTGTCATGATTTTTCGATGTAATTTGCCGTTTATTGAAGATCTTTTTGCAAAGTTTATCTTTTTTGTGATTATTTGATAAAATTTGCTTTTTTTTCAATCCTTTGACGAAAATTGTTGTTTACTCACAATCATTTGTCGAAATTTGTTGATGTCTCACAATATTTTGAATTTTTCTTTTCATATGTTTACAAATTTGTCATTTTTTAAGGATTTTTTTTGTCAAAATTTACCTTTTTTTCGAAACTTTTTCATGAAAATTGCCATTTTTTTAGACGAAAGAAAGATTTACAATATAGAAAATGCTTTATCGGCCAAGAACGTAAATAAACACTTGGAAATAAAATAACTTACGTAAAGTGAAAAAAACCAATGTATTTCGATCATTATAAGATAAGTAAAGAAAAAAAAAATAATTATCACAGCATTGCATTAAACAGTGATAGCAAAAATGCAGTCTCTCTGTGTTGTTTTCTCACAATCTGTTTACCAATATTTGCGTTTTTTGAAGTACCTAGACAAATTTAAAGTATTTTCAAGATATTTTCACGAAATTCCCATCTTTTATTGTACCAGGACAAAATTATTAGTTTTCTCGGGGATTTTCGATGAAATTTGTCATTTTTTTCTCACAATCTTTCGATGTAATTTGCTGTTTTATCGAATTTATCCTTTTTTCGTGATTTTAGTTTGCGAAATTGTTGTTCTTTGTTATTTTTTTTTAGAAATTTGTCATTTTTTTCCACTATTTTTAGCTAAATTTACCTTTTTTTGCGATTACCTGGATAAATTGTATGTGCTTTTTGAGATCTTTGGGCGAAATTCACGTCTTTTATGATAACTGGACGAAATTCGTCGTCTTGAGGTCTTTCGGTAAAGTTTATCGTTTTTCTCGAGTTCTTTCGATGAAAGTTGTCGTGTTGTCATGATTTTTCAATGTAAATTGCCGTTTATTGAAGATCTTTTTGCAAAATTTATCTTTTTTGTGATTATTTGATAAAATTTGCTTTTTTTTCAATCCTTTGACGAAAATTGTTGTTTACTCACAATCATTTGTCGAAATTTGTTGTTTTCTCACAATATTTTGAATTTTTTTTCATAATATGTTTACAAATTTGTCATTTTTTAGGGATTTTTTTGTCAAAATGTGCCTTTTTTTAAAAAAAAATTTCATGAAAATTGCCATTTTTTTAGACGTTTTGGCAAAATTTTTATTTTTGTGCAATACTTTTGCGAAATTTGTTTTATTTGGGATATCTAGACAATTTTTTTTTTTTTTTGCAGTTTTTTGACAAATTTTTTAGAGATCTTTTGAAGAAATTTGTTGTTTTTTGCAATCTGTTGACGAAATTTGCTGTTTTATTTTCCCACATCTATTTATAAAATTTCCGGGCAATGTTTTTTTTTTTTGGGGGGGGGGAGGGAGTATTTTGATGAAATTTTCTAATTTTTGTGATTACTTGCCAGAATTTGTGTTTTTTATGGTACCTAGACAAACTTTGGTACACAGCAAATGATTTCTAGCATTTTTTTTAAAAAACTTAAACAGTTGAAAAATAATCTGCAAACATTTTCAAGTCTGTGACGTGTGTCGCAGCGTTGCACCAATTCTGCACCCGGGATCATGTCATGTTGGTGTTACGTTGGTAAACGGAAAAGCATATTGAACTTTTTAATAAATATTAATCTTTAAAAAAAAAATTCTTTGAAAATTTTTTTATAGTGGCAAAATACTTTTTTTTCTTTGATTCTTTCATATTGTTGCTGTCAAGTTTTGACGGGCTTCACCTAGCCAGAATAAATATTATCATTAATTTTTTTAATATGTGAAATTTACATGTATTTTTGATTTATGAAAAGGTAATAGAAAAGTAGTTGAAAATGCAAATGTTTATTTGTTGAATGGGGTGGATAATGTAACAACAAATTAACCACGGAGAGGACCATTGTTATAGTTGTTGCTAAATGGCAAACTATAAATTCAGTCTTATTTTGCTGCGAAGTAAGTGAAGTATGTATATTTTGTATGAAATGAGTGATGACAGTAATTTATGATTTATTCATGTTATGTACAATTTATTGGTGTTGTATTTGTAAATGAAAAATTATCAAATGAGAGAGATTCTAATTCTATGACAGCATGTTTGAATGTAACTCGGCCAATTGCGGGTCATTTGCCTGGATGTAAAATGCAGGTTGTTCTTTTATTTATTGAAATTTTTGCTGAAGATTAGTCGTTAAAAAATCCTTTAATAGCTGGAAAATACCTTTTTCTTTCTTCGGTGCCGTCAAGTTTTGACGGGTTCCATCTAGTCCATATAAATTTGAATATGTTTGACTGGTGTCACATCTTTAAAATTCGTTTGAAACGATTTTTTCCCATAGGCCATAATGTATCGGAAAACGTTTGACTATCTCTGTAAATGAACTACTCATGGTAGAAACTTCATCTTCAGTAGGGTTCGTGCTGGGGTAAACATCAATAACTCATAAAAATTTCATAGCAACAGAGTATGTTTACGGGAGTTTGAAAGCGGACAAATGGCCCGACAAACCGAATGCATAAACACTTGTCAACTTTGTTGGAATACTATACTGTATCTGAAGTACTGTGTACTATAACTGTAAAATCGGAATATATTGAAATTTTGTTATACTACGAATGCACCTTATTTGCTATGCTTCACGTGCAATTTCCAACTTGTTTAGAGATGATTTACAGAGAACTATAAAACCTTTCTGCTCTTAGGATTGGAATGAATGTCAACAATTTTATTTGGAAACCAGATGCTCTCTACAGAGTTCGATAATTAATATCTATACGAATATCTTCAGCAATCCTTACATTACATCCTTAGCAATTGAACAACTGTTGGATCGAATTGAATCGATTATACAATGGACACTTCTACAACTTCAAGTTCTTCAATGGTTCAATCAATTTGTTGTACATTCAAGCAAGGAACGCACATCGGTCTATTTGTGGATGCATCTGTGAACGATATTTTATGGATACAAAGATTGCATTTTGGGTTAAAGTTGATTCTAGATTACACCAAGTATTTAAGTGAATAAATTACCGGTCTCTTTTCAAATCTTCTTTGTGTCAAGGAATATTTAAAATATATATATACATTCAAACCTCTTTAATATGAACATGTTGAACATGAATTACTTTTAACATGAATTGTATAAAGATAAATAAAACTGACGAACATAAAGACAAATACAAAGTTTTGATACTGATAACATTAATTATTGCTATATGAACAAAATTTTGATCCTCCTTGAGGTTCAACTGTACATATGTATTTAAAAAATAATAGTTTTGTAAGTAAGTGTAAAATATAAAAAAATTAAATTTATTTTTTAAATTTTACTAGACGGTACTCGTCAAGATTTGACGATAAACATGTTAAAAGATTGATTAGAACCTGTAAATAAAGTTTTGAAATTTTGATTTATTTGAATGTTATCTATGTGATTCCAACAGATTCAAAGTGTTTCGTGGTTCTGACAGTTTAACCTACTAAAGTAATTAACCGAAAGAATTTAAGGTGAATTTTATGAATTTTAACAGCGCTTGCTTTTAAGCAGAAGGATAACGAAAATTAATTGAACTGATATTTATTTTGGTGAATTTTCTCGGTGTTTTAAAAAAGTAACAATGTTTAGTTATTTTCTAATTTTTAAAATCATGTTAAAAAGTTTTCATTAATTTTATTTTTATCAGTCTCATTTTAAATCCCGAAACTTAAAGTTTCATGCTACCAAGTAACTATTTATAATATATTTGAATTATTTGAATTTTTCATAACGTTTCATACGTTATTTAATTATTAAACCATGAGTATCACAAAGTAGTTCAATTTTAAGTCTTACATGACTATTTTTCTTTCTCCCCTGTTTTCTCTTCTTAATTTTATTTTTTTCCCTGGAAAATAATTAATACTTTTCCTTATATGCACACAAACATATATCTTCCTTGTAATGCTCATACCAAATATAACAAAAATTAGTTTAATATATTTAAAAGATAATTAAATTAAAAAAATTTTAGCTTAAATATTTTAAGTTAAAATTGTTAAACTATTTCTAAAATATTTTAGCGTACTTCACGATTTTAAAGATTCAGATATTACTTGATAACGGCACTCGGGTATTTAGTTATATTTTAATATATGGTCTAAATGATCTATAACATTTATTTATTTATTTAATTCACAGTTTACAAATGGATTACTTTTTCTAAGCTTCTACGCACATGACACGAAAGTGGGAAATTGCTGCTACTACCTACCGACATAATAATGTTTAAATATTTACATTTTTTAGAAAAATAGAATACATTTTTTTAAATATTGCCAGATGTTAAATTAAATTTTACGACATTTTTACAATTTTTATTTATGTGTGTTGTATTTATTGTTGTTTATTTATTACTATTTTTTAAGAATACAATTTGTAAAAATTTTCAATAATTTTATTCTTACAAATGTATCTATAAAGCCCTGAATTGGAAATTGGCTGTTTATATCTAATAATTACTATGATTTAATTATTTTAAAAATAAAATTGTTACTTAAAAAATCATTGTTGAGTGTTAAATTTTATTTAATTATAAAGCATGAAAATAATACTAATAACAAAAGAATAAAAATCATATAACTTCCCCTTGTAGTAATATATATATATATATTGTCGAGCGTTGGGATCGAACCCTAGTCCTCTAGAAAAGCTCAGAGCTATAAATCCGTGCCTTAAACAACTGAGCTTACCAGACTTACTTCGACTTGCCTCTAACTGAAAGGGCTAATAAGTTCAACTTCGAGCATGTGTAAAGACCAATTTGAGTTGATCTTAAAGAGGAAGCCCACTGTTTTAATATATATGATGATTTCAATCTTGAGGAGACTTCTAAATATATGTCAGTAAAATCAATGAATAAAGAAAAGGAATTTGTACTTATTAAATAATTTCCTTTAAAATTGGATGACTTAAACATCTCTCACAGCTTCTTTCATACTGCACAAAATAGACGACATTGTTCCTGAGCACTACTTTTTGTAAAAATGGCCGAGAAACACAATCTTTTAAAGAAGCTGAAGGTTTTGTTGAAACTGAAGGATTGACTTGCATTTGCGATATGCGTTAATGACTGTGCTGAATGAGGCATTGTATTGATTGAAAGTTTTAAGGATGCAACAAAAGGAGAACAAAAAAAGTGTTTATTGCAGGTAGTACAAATGCATGGAAAGAACTTTGGTAAGTTCAACTGCAAAGATCTTCGAGATAAGTAAAAATGATTAATTACTTTATTTATATAATAGTTTACTATATTCTCCTCTTTATAATCTTCTTAAATATAACAGGTGAATTTGGGTGTAAAACACTCTTTGTACATTGCAGTTTGCAATTTTGAATAAAGTTCGTTTTTAGTCCTTTTCTTATACTCTCTACTCCATATATAACTGATAGATTACATTTTTTTTAAATGACACAAAAAATGCATGTAACTTAAACATATATATATATATATATACAGGGTGGTTAAAATTAAACTGACGGTACTCAGAGACTCATAACTCCGGTTCTACTGAGCGGATCCGAATGAAACTTCAGATATATATTATGTAGATCATGCGGCTGGGGTTTTCGTAAAAAAAAAAAAAAAAAAAAAAAAAAAAAAAAGTTTAAAATTTCGCCATTAGATGGGGCTGTAGTGCTAAAACCATATGTAAATGAGTAGTTAGAGCAATTTCGCTATAAAAGCGAACGTAAATGTCACAATGGACGGGTTTGTTAGGCGTACAGTAGCAGGTGATCGATACAGGAGTCTCATGGAGAATCATGTTGTCCCTGCGTTAAGACAAAGAGGCTGTTTGGCAACCACAATATTCATGTAAGATGGAGCAACTGCTCATACGGCGAGATGTGTAAAAAATGTGATTCAAAACAATTTCTCTGATGAGCATGTCTTCTCGCGTACTTTCCCCTTTTCCTGGCCAGCAAGTTCGCCAGATCCGAACCCTTCGGACTTCTGGCTGTGGGGTTTTCTGAAAGATCATGTGTATCAAGGGCGTGTAACTAATTTAGCGGACTTAAAAGTTTGCATCGTACGTCATGTCTCCATGATTCCTACTGATGTGTTGCATGCCGCAGTTGACAACGCGGTGGTACGCTTTCAGCATATTGTTGACCGACAAGGTATGCACATAGAGCACACAGGTGTGTAAATAAATAAAATATTCCGCCAATCTTTGATTTTTGAATTATCTGTCATTTTATATTGTTAAAACGCCACCTAGTGGCAACATTTGAAACTTTTTTTTACAAAAACCTCGGCCGCATGATCTACATAACATATATCTGAAGTTTCATTCGGATCCGCTCAGTAGAACCGGAGTTATGAGCCTCTGAGTACCATCAGTTTAATTTTAACCACCCTGTATATATATATATATATATATACAGGGTGTTTCGCTACCAGACGGACAAACCTTGAGGGGTGATAGTAGACATGCAGACATACATTATTAAATAGGAAACAATGGGGCGCAATTGTCTTGTGTAGAATCTAGGGGCCATTAAAGTTTAAGGTCCAAAACTTCAAACGATGATAAAAAACGGAAAAAAGGTCAATTCGTTTGCGGTTTTTGCTAAAATCATTCTTTATATCACGAATTTTTTCTAAAAAACTTTTAAAAGTTACGTTCAGAAATTGACGATAGAGGGCGCTTTAGACTTTAGAGTAACAAACAACTACTGTTTACCGTTATTTTGTGTATGGGGTTAAAATTAGTCTAAAGTTTAGACTTTAACTTAAATTTTAAGCTCAAAATTGGAAAGACTGGGATAGGGTAACTAGCGAAAATCGAACTGTGAACAGAGGGGGTAGTTTAAACACTCATAAACATCGGTCAAACTAACTGATTTTGTTGCGGTTTGCGTGTAGGTCACTCCCTCGGTAATCGTTTCATTAGAAATGACGTACAACTTGGTGTCCTCATTTTCTGATAGAGGCCGCTTCCAACACATCTAGGACATTACAATGGCATTATTCCTTGATGTTTTTCTTCCAGATTAACATATTTCCAGGAAATGTTAGGGATGCAAAGACGACTCGGAATCACATAGGAATTTGACGTGGGAAATGCCTTTTTTGCGAGTTACGGTTAAAGGAAGCAGAATAAAAAGGCAACAGAAACAGTAGAGAAACAGCAATACGTTAATGTTACTAAAAACAGTTTATTTAAAGGTTTTTACTACAAAAAGTGTTCGAAATTACGACCAGAAATAGTACGGCATGCTTGACAGCGGCGTCGCATGGAATTCCTCACACTTTCAAAGATTCCTGGCATCTCTGATAACTTGATGGCAGCTACAGAAAAAAGATCTTCGTGGCTTTCAACTGATGGTAAGGGTATCTCATGGTACTGGTCGTAATTTCGAATACCTTTTGTTAGTAAAACCTTTAATTAGTTTTTTTCTGGCAAATTAACGTATTGCTGTTTCTGTTGCTTTTTTCGTTAAATTCCTATGTGATTCCGAGTCGTCTTTGCATCCTTAACATTTCCTGGAAGTATGTTAATCTGGAAGGAAAACACCCAGGAATAATGTCATTGAAATGTCGGAGATGTGTTGGAAGCGCCCTCTATCAGAAAATAAGGACACCAAAGCTGTACGTCATTTTTAATGAAATGATTACCGAGGGAATGATCTACACGCAAACTGCAACAAACTCGATTAGTTTGCCCGCTGTTTATGAGTTACAGTATTATAGTTGTACTAGTAGAGAGTATTATACCCTCCCTCTCTAGGTTCACAGCTCGATTTTCGCTAGTTACCCGATCCCAGTGTTTCCAATTTTGAGCTTAAAATTTAAGATAAAATCTAAACTTTAGAATAATTTTATCCCCATACACAAAATAACGGTAAAACGTGGTTGTTTGTTATTCTAAAGCGCCCTCTATCGAAAATTTCTGAACGTAACCTTTAATTTTTTTTTGAAAAAATTCGTGATATAAAAAATGATTTTAGCGAAAACCGCAAACGAATTTACCCTTTTTTCCGTTTTTCATCATTGTTTGAAGTTTTGGACCTTAAACTTTAATGGCCCCTAGCTCCTACACAAGACGTTTGCGCCCCATGGTTTCCTATTTAATAATGTGTGTCTGCATGTCTACTATCATCCCTCAAAGTTTGTCGGTCTGGTAGCGAAACACCCTGTATATTTGAAGAATAATATTTTCTAAGTAAGTGTAAAATATTGTGGAACTAAAGTTGTGTTTTAAACATTTGGCGACCTTGAGGAGAATTATAATCTTTTCAAGCTAGAGGAGATCTTAAGTTCTCCAAACAAAACTTTTTAGTAGGCGAGAGTCCAAATATTTAGAAATTTGCATTTTTGGGACACCCTATTGAGGGATTTTGAAGTCAGTGTTTCATTTCTATTTTTATCATTATTTTGCTAATTTGTTTCTTCTTCTGTTATTTAAGATAAAAAATTGCGTCAATTTGTGTAACCTGGTGAGCAGTTTGGCAATTTATATAATTTGGCGAAAATGGTCGATTGGTTTTCTTTTTGTTAGATGTGTGTAGGGGATGAATCAGAGCAATATTCCAGTCGCATTTTTTCCTATTTCATTATTTTTTTCATGTAATCCAGTCACTCATTTTTTATTTAAAATATAACACTTATATTTAAAATTGAAACATTTCAAATTCATGGCTTTTGCTTATTTCTTTAAAAAAAGCAAATAATGATAATACAGAAAATCATGGCATTCAGTTTCAAAACCAAAAGCTTGTTTTCTTTTTAATTTACCACACAGAAATTAAAAAATGCTAACTGGTGTGTTACAGAATGATATCGTTGAGATTTTGGTCTGGCTAGCACAAAAGTACCAAGAATTTTTTATGATTAAGGGAACTTTTATGTAGTTTTATTCAAAAAAATAATTTCGATTTTTAATCAAAAGGAAGTTTTGCATATGAAAATTTAAAGCGTGACAGTCACAAGATTTTAACTATCATAATATAAATAAAGTGATAGCGATGGAAAAGTATTTGGCGATGTATCCCCCTCCACTTGGTTAAAGTACCAAAATGGCTGATTAATAAATGGCTGATATATATTAAGCAAAATGATCAGCCTGGAACTATTAATGACAGTCACATG
Source organism: Maratus speculifer (assembly GCA_964019185.1). Taxonomy (NCBI): domain Eukaryota; kingdom Metazoa; phylum Arthropoda; class Arachnida; order Araneae; family Salticidae; genus Maratus; species Maratus speculifer. The sequence goes on from CAXHSM010001080.1 coordinate 1,734,183, forward strand.
ATTAGGCTATTATTTTAGAGATGATAAGAAGAAATATTGCCATGCCAGAATTATTATTATTATTTTGTATTTGTTGATGTAGAACACAGAAAAGAAGCAAAAGAAACAAGATCATGTAGTGCATGTGATCAAATAAAGTGCACATTCTGATTAGCTTGTAAGACTATTATTTATGAACTAGAAGATAGCCCGTCAAAATGACGTGTTTGCATTTTTAAAGGATGATAAAAAAATTACAACTGTGGTCAATCATAGCCACTTTAGGCTGACAAATTTTGATAAATACAGCGATTAAACTTGGAAATGGAAAAATCTAACAAAAAAAAAGAAAAAAAACAAAGAAAAATTCAACAGAAATCTGCATTTAAAACTATAGCAAAACTATCTGGCAGATGGGGGTGGGGATTATAATGAAATTTAAAACGCATCCGCGGTTTGCTTAAATAAAAAGTTTTAATTAAATAGTGTTTTTGAAATCGTGAAAAGATTTCAAAGCGAAGTATAATGTAGTGACGTCATTTACAGCTCTCACTGTAAATCTGACCATTGAGAACGCTCCATTACGACTATGGAACGGTTTCATTAGTGAGAAAATAGATTGCCTTTAAAATCGGAGGTAACTTTTTACAATGTTTTTTATAGATTGGAAATTCTCAAGAGTCATTCACGGCTGTAAAGAAAAAAAATTAAAGCATCCCGAATATAAAAAATTTAACAATATTGCATTTAAAACGCACTTTCGCTTTCCTTTAATAAAAAGTTTTAATTAAATATACGCTGTAAAAAATTTGACTCATTTGCTACAGCGTCACTCCACCGCTTTTATAGAAAACGGTTACTTTACTGTGTTATGGAGCATTCTCATTGGTCATAAAAGAGATATTCTATAAAAGCTGTGGAGTGCCGCTGCAGCAAAATGGGTCAAATTTTTAACAGTGTACTTTTTGAAATCGATAAAAGATTTGAAAGCGAAGTAAAATGTAGTGACGTCATTTACAGCTCCCCCTGTAAAACTGACCAATGAGAACGCTCCATTACGACTATGAAACGTTTTCATTGGTGAATGATTTTCTTTTTCTCGTGGATAGATTGACCCCGGAATTGTTATACACGGAGGGGTTTTATATATATAATAGAGTAAACATGCCAAATCAATATTCAATTAATTATTTATATAATTTTAGAAAGATACTCAGCTCATGATGGATGCAAAGAAAGAATGATAATGAGACATGTTTCATCTGAATCCTTTGAAAGTCTTTAGAGAAGAAAATTTAAAAAATAAGATTTTTTGCACAAAAAATATTTTTGGCACATTTCTCTTTTATTTTTAAAAGTGCTACTTCAAAAAAGATTTTCCTATCGCGTAAGAAGTTGACGTACAATTTACCCCTTTTAGGTCGGATTATTCTTTTAATTTGAGAGGAAAAATACTTTGCAGTATAATAATAAAAATAAAAACTATCCAAAAGTTTTACTGAAAACTATTGAACAGATCTAGAGTTATTTGCTTTTTATCAAAATCACAATTGTGACAGTTACGGAAAAAATACATTTTTTATTTTATAACTAAATGCTAAAGCATCTCAAATCAGGGTTGGGTTTCTGACGTCAGAAACTGGTTTTTGACATGACAAGTGTCAAAAACTGGTTTACACTGTCAAAAAGTGGTTTAAACCGTCAAAAACGTGTAATGCGCTTTAAACATTTTAAGAACAAGAGAGAAACATTGAGTCATTTTTTATTTAAAATTAATTATACTGTAATTTAATAATTACAAAAAAATTAAATTACTTTAATTGCAATAAAACATTGTTTTTTAGAATGTTCAAACAGAAGAAAATGGTTTTGTATAGTTAATAATCTGGATCAATTTTACCCCACATCATCCTATAGCACTTAACCAATTTAGCACATTTATTTACACCCAAATGGTTTATGAGTTTAGAGTGTATGAAGCCAAAGTTACAAAATACTCTCTCAATTGGTGCTAAGCTAGCAGGGTTTGATAGCAGAAGCATTGAGCAAGTTTGGAGGCAGGCCAAATTTTCAGATTTATGAGAAAAAAAAATTTCTTTTTTTTCCGGAAATGATAATATACAATACAGTAAAAGTGAATTTTCAATATTACATCTCTAATGTTGTATACGTGTGACAGATGTTTAATGTGAAATCTTACAGATCAGTGTAGTAATTGAGGTTTCTGACGAGGTTTATGACAAGAGGTTTTAGCCATGACGGTTTAAACCACGGTTTTAACCGGATAAAACCGCACACTGTCAAAAACTTGCCAACCCTGTCTCAAATGCTAAAAGATGAGATAACAATAAATTCAATGACACATCCAGGGTTCAATTTAAACATTAAAAAAATACAGGAGATTTTCAAAAAATTTAGTATGAAATGAATATTTTTTTAAATAATGGTTATAAGATAATCCTTTGGAAACATCTTGCACAAGCAGAACATTTTCTACTGTATCAGTCACGAGATGTCTTCCAGTTAGAGTAGCAAAAAAGCCACAGTTTTTGAAGGAGGGGAATAAACCCTGGAATTTTGGAGAATATTGGAAATTTTGAAGAAGTTTTGAAAGTAAGCAAAACCAGTCATTTTTCAATTTGAAATTTTCATTTTAAGGCATCATTCATTGCTCATTGGTCTGAGAAATTTAAATAGATTTTTTATTAATTAAGAAGACTTATTATTTTAACACTTTGCAACTTTTTTAATTCCTAAAATTTATCAGCTTTACAACAATGGTGACTAAATTAATGGAGATTCCAATTATTCTTTTAAAATTGTTTACTTTCTGTTACCTGACATATCCAACGTATATTCTTTATTTAATTTTTCGGTTTACGTTGAATCTGAGAACAAAGGTTTACATTTATAAATAAATCTGTCATTTCCCCTTCTAACTTATTAATATTTTAATCTGTTTAGTTTACACTTAAACTCTAATGGTTTTGTTTACGTTTCTTATTGTAAATATTTTTATACACTCAATCATAATACACAAATAGTTGTAAAGACAGATTTATGGTAGTTTCATACCCAGAACAACCTTGTGAAGAAAGCATCTCAGAGTCAAATTCTTTTCTACTTTTAAATTTTCGAAAACAAGGGCTTATTTGATATTAAATTTTTTCGCTGTTTTGTTCACTTGTTGCATTAATGTTATTGAAAGCATAAAAAAGAATATCCATCGATGGATTAACATTTAAATAAGAATATAGTAGAATCTCGTTACTTGTCAACAATTTTTCAGTGTAACGAATGTTATTTGGATTGTAAGAAAAATCCTATTTCATCATAAAAAGATTCACCTTAAATTTTTCCGTATAGCAGAGAAAACGTGCTCTGATGTTGATTATCATCGTTTGGCTCGCTCAGAAGAAGAGTTGAGTTGTTCTTGCAATTACTGCAATTATTAATTAATTATAAAACAATTGAAATCATTACAAAAATATTAAATAGATTAAATATTTCAATGTTTAAAACGTTCTAAAAACTCCCGGAAATTTTCAAAATTTCCTTCCCAAAAAACCAGGTTTATTACCGGGAATAAACCTGCTGTTTTTTTCCAGCCTTTGCAACTCTACTTCCAGTTGATAATGTCTAGAAAATCCTTTGGAACACATTTCAGAAACACAAGGATTTTATTCTGTATGTATCACGAGATGCCTTCTTAGATTACCATTATGAGAAAATCTCTTTGAACATACTTCACAAGCAAAAGGTTTTTCACCTGTGTGCGTCAAGAGATGACTTTTTAGATGACTATCCTGAGAAAATCCTTTTGAACATATTTCACAAACAAAAGGTTTTTCACCTGTATGAGTCAAGCGGTGCTTTCTTAGATTACTACTGTCAGAAAATACTTTGGAACATACTTCACAAGCAAAAGGTTTTCCACCTGTATGTGTCAAGAGATGGGTTCTTAGATAAACCTTCCGAGAAAATCCTTTGGAAAATATTTCACAGACAAAAGGTTTTCCACCTGTATGTGTCAAGAGATGGGTTCTTAGATGAACCTTCCGAGAAAATCCTTTGGAACATATTTCACAAACAAAAGGTTTTTCACCTATATGAGTCAAGCGGTGCTTTCTTAGATTACTCTTGTCAGAAAATTTCTTTGAACATACTTCACAAGCAAAAGGTTTTCCACCTGTATGTGTCAAGAGATGGGTTCTTAGATAAACCTTCCGAGAAAATCCTTTGGAACATATTTCACAAACAAAAGGTTTTCCACCTGTATGTGTCAAGAGATGGGTTCTTAGATAAACCTTCCGAGAAAATCCTTTGGAACATATTTCACAAACAAAAGGTTTTTCACCTGTATGAGTTAAGCAATGCCTTCTTAGACTACTATTGTCAGAAAATCCCTTAGAACATATTTCACAAACAAAAGGTTTTTCATCTGTATGAGTCAAGAGATGCCTTCTTAGATCACAGTTCCTAGAAAATGTTTTTGAGCACATATCACAGATATAAACTTTTCTTCCTGTATCAGTGGAGGAATGTTTTTCCTCATCTCCATTTCGAGGAACAAATTGCTGTTGACAGGAGGAGGAATTTTCTTCTGTATTGGATGACATTTTCTCAAATAAATTTAAGCTTGATTTCAGATAATAACAGGAACTTCTTCAAGGCGTCAGCAAGAAGAGATTGTCGCCATTTTCATCGAAGGAAATGAGTCGTTGAGTTTCAGAAAAACAGCTTTACCCACCACTGACTCTGAAAACAGAAAGAAAAATGATAAGCAAGTCGTTTTTAAATAAACTGCACTAAATTTTAACTCTTAACTAAATACCCATTTTCCAATTTTCTTTTCCTTAAATAGTGCAAAATCAGTGCATTAAATTATAACAATATATATTCTTAGGTATGATTTAAGTCGAGAATTTTTTCATATATACAGCTACATATGCGTTGGCGTGCATGCGATGCAGTAGACAGTGCCATAGCTGATACTGAGAACATCTCTAATCCAGACTGATAAAAACTAAAAATTTATTTCATCGACTGCTTATAATTTTACTTTTTCACCTGTTAAAATTTCGTCTATTTGTTTAGCATGTTCTTGAAAGATATCCAAGCAAGATTTTTACCTCGTTTGATGTCCATACATTCAGCTCCAAATCAATTTTACGACTACATCTTATACTCATTCATTTTGTCTAGCTTTCGAGTTATGCATTTTTTTTCACATTTTTTTAAAGTTTACTCTAAATTTAATAAAATTATTTTTCTTGAATTCCTTTTTACAAAAGCTGCCTTGCAAACCAGCACAGCGAATCAATTTCCTCCGAAATAGGTTTGTATTGGTTCAACTCTTTATGGGGCAAGTAAATGTTTTGGTTAAAGTGTTCACAAGGTTCAATGGCATCCGAATCTATAAACAAATTTATCTTAAAATAAAAAGTGCTATTTCTGTCAAGCTGACATAAATACAAATTATTGCACTAAAAATTATGGTGCATATGAATCCGTTTCTAATAAAAAATTAAGTGGTAAATATATTACCAATTTTACGATAAAAAGTTAAACCAGGTCCACGGGGAAAACAGGTTTTAACCATCAATGGTCTGATAAATTTAGCTAAACATTTGAAAAGATTTTTACAACAACATTTAACAATATTGAATAAAACATAAAACATTTGTAAGTGTTTCCAAACTATAGTTAGTATTATACTTCAAATTGCATAATATTCTTTTTAATCATGTAATTAAAAAATATATATTCATGACATTAAAATAAAAAAAATTTAATAATAATAACGAATTTTTACATGTAATACTCATTACGTGCAATTATTAAAACATATTGTTACAGTGATAGATTTATACAGACAAGGATCGATAATCCGTGCACCCATAATCCACAATTTTCTATAATTTGCATTAATGTACGAATGTAAACAATGAAATATACAGTTCAGAAAATGTTCAGATTATTTGTGATCCAAAAATGATTTTTTTTTACAACAAGTAAATAATAAAAACTTGAAAAGAATCATAATAAAACATCTATTTTTTTAATATAACTCTTTTACTTTATAAACAGTAAAAAACAAACTGTATTACGGAACATATGTAATATGTAAGTATAGTTATTATTATTTAAATGCTCATGCATATTATTTTTGGTATTTCTCTGTTATCCCATCGACCAATTTCGCCAAATTACATAAATCGCCAAACTAATAGCCAAATTATACATATGGACATAATTTTTATTTTAAATAACGAAAAAACAGATAATTAGTAGCTTATTAATAAAAATCTTAATAAAAAGTCGAAATACAAATCACTTAATGATATTTTAAACACGTGAATCGTATTTAATATCATTGAATATGACATTCACGATCATCCATTATTGGCATTTAATCTTATAGTTTGGCGATAATTTTTTGGTCGACGGGATAACCTAGTAGCATCTTATTTTTTTTTATAAAATAACTATAAAAATCAATTTTTTGACATAGCATATTAAATTAATTATTAGATTTCATATTTATCTTTTCATATTATTGTGATTACAGAATTAAACTGCTGCTTAGGAATAATAAAATGACGTATAATCCATAGTACTCTATAATCCACAATATTCCATAATCTGCAAAACCTTAGGCCCCAACTTGTGCAGATTATAGAACTTCGACAGTAACTTAAAAAAAAGGATTAGCAGTGTTTTACTGAAATAAGAGAATTCCATAGTTTTATTCTGGAGAACATGAAACTTTGAAAATGGCCTATTCTATTGGGGGGTCGAGCAGTGTTCTCGCTGACATTTGACCAACGATAGTAATTTGGCTAATTAAAAATTAAAAACATTCGCCAAATGAAAAAAGTATTAACCAAGTAGATTCGCCGTGTATCACTAAAAAAATTAACTTTAATCCTTTAATGTACGCCATTTTTTAATATGTTCTAAAATAATTTAAGTTTTTATAACTGCGACAACGATTGTTATTAATCTAAATCCAACTATCCGTTACAAATATATTAAAAATATGTATATTCTAATTATCTTACGTAATCAAGAGAAGAAACTCTAAAACCGATTTAACCCATTAAAATGTCATGAAATAAAACTTCCTAAGTTAACTTAGAATTTTATCATATTACACATAATGAATCTGAAGAATCAAGTTGTTGCAGATCGTTTTTATAGACGAAATCGATGGTATCTGCTAAATGCATTGTTCTGCAACGAGAGCTTAAGAAACTTTTAAATAGTTTCCATTCTGACAGTTCGGTGCAATTGAACATGATAAGCAACACACACACACACATACACACACAAAAAAAAACGACAAAGGAAAGAAAGAAAAATCAAAGATTGAGCACTAGCAATTTGGCGAATCTAATCACTTGTTTACTCGCCAAATGAAGAAATTAGTCGCAATTTGGCGCAATGGCGAGCGCCAGCGAGAACACTGGGGTCGAGTTAGCATAGCTGTTCTTATGGAGAATGACTAAAAATGAGGCAAAGGATTCAAAGATTTTACGAAGTCCTTTCCTTTCGGACACTAAACACAACTTATCTACTTTACTATCAATAAAAAAGAATGCTTTTTATCTGTATACTGCAACCCAGGGAGCCAGGGTTCGATTCTCCAGCTATTATATAGGAGTTTGTATGTATGTTTGTAAGGCTAATTTCTGAAACTACTGAACGAAATTCAGAAAATAACAGTGTCAAATTGATGGAGAAAGTCCCTCTTCCGACATAGGCTATATTTTAAGACAAGACCTCTATCTTTGCATAACTAAAATCATAAATTTCTATTAAAGATTTTTTATAATACCTTCTTTTTTTATTAAATATAAAATATTTTATGTCCAGATGCGAGGCATCTCTAATTGTGAGGTTGTCGCAACTGTCACACACCCCTAAGGGTCGAGTTAGCACAATCATTTAGAAAGGGCATTATGAAATGTACAAATTCAAAAAGAACACATTCATTACTGTCCTCCAAACATCGTAATACATTTGTTACATTTTAATCCTTTGAGCATCGCCAAATGAGTAAAACTGTTATGTTGTTTTCTCTGCACTTTGCTTTAAATGCTCAGAAAATATGATTATTTAAACATTATAAAAAAAAACTTTATTACAAATTTGAATGTAACCCTTGAGAGCATTAATCGAATGAGCATTCTTCAATGTACTGAAAATTCATTAAATCTATAGAATCTCGGACAGATGTTGTCCGAGCCCCTGTGTAAAGGTTAATATTTAAAAAAATGCTGAATCACCCCTTTCACTGCCCAAGGGTTTTCATGTATTTTTAAAATAATGCTTATAAATTGCAAGATATTTTTATTAATTAACCACAGTTTGATGCTATAATATCTTTAGTATCATTTCTTTCTATATATGATCCAAAATAACATACAGTTTAAAATATTTTTGTCTACAGCCATATAAACATGATTTCTAGAAACAGAAAAAGCCGGGCCAGACAGTTAAAGGGTTAAACTTTGCTTATATTGCAATGAAACCTGGAGCTAAGTGAACGGAATATTATGTTCCAAACACTTAGAGGGTTGAGAAAAAAACATTTATGGTATGTATACTACACTAAAAAACCCGTTATTGAGATAAATTCCATTGACATAAAATTAAAAAAAAATCCATCATACTTCTTTAATTCAATTTCAAGTAAAAAAAAAAACAGATTTTCAATTATTTCTTTAAGATGGCGATTAGAAATTTACACGGCAATGTTAAAAACAAATTGTTTTAGGAAGAAAATTAATATTTCTTGAACCGTACATTTTAATACATAAATATAAATTGCTTTTGAATAAATGATTCAAAATAAAGTCATTTTTGCTTAAGCTCATCCAAATAACGTCATTTCTCCCACATCTTGGAAGAAAGAAAATCTTTTTGCAAACAAAGTTATGTGCATTTTTATCGGGTAAGTTTTGACTTAAATTGTAACTATAATTTGTTAAAATATATAATATAAACTTTAAAAAGCTCAGTTTTACATAAAAGACGATTAAAATTGAGAGACAATCTAAAGACGAATTTAGCGTGAATAGTTTTATAACCCATTTTATGTTTATTAAGGTTATAAAAATATTCTCTGATGAAGAGCATGATTATGGCTTGAGAGTACTAAGATATTTTACATTAAATTAACTATTAACATTTTTTATTATTATTTTAATCTTCTTTTAAGCAAAACTGAATGTTTTAAAAATCATATTACACATTTTGACTTTAAAACAAGGTGAAAACTGCTTTCTGTCATGTGTTTCTATTTATAACTTACTATTTGAAATATTATATTTAATAAAATTAATACTCATATTTGCTTTCTAAATTTAGAATAATGTTACAGTTCAATCCTTTGAAAAAATCAAATGATCTCTTGCAATAAAAATCCTAAACCATGTAACCTAGTTAATGTCAACTGAATGCGATATTTACAATATTTCATTATTGGCATTTAATGTTATAGTTTAGCAATAATTATTTGGCTGGCAGAATAACCAAATAGTACAGTTTATTATTACATGAAGTGAATAAAAAAGTTTATCTGTTTATTACTGATAGAGAATTTTGTGATTATCACAAGATAAATGCTGTTTATCATTTAAATAGATATTAAACAAAACAACTGCTGCATAAAAATGACAGGTTTGATTCATTCTTGATCTGAAGGTTTGAGTTAGAAATAGGAACCCTATTTAGTAATAGTGGTGCCTTTTTTAGAGTTGATTTTTCAAAGATTATTCCAAAAATATGTAAGACAGTCTTTGAAACAATTCAGTAGTTAAACAGATAATTTTGTTTGTATTTAACATTAACATGAAATTACAAAAAAATCACAAGTTTACTTAATCATGTCTATAAAATGTTGTAAAGTTAAAAACTATACAAGCATTAAAATAGAATTACAAATATTTGTTTACTTTTTATTTTTACATTAATTTACTTATTTAAACCATTTAGTATTTTTTTTTTATAGTGAACTTTTTATGGTACAAATGTTCAGCCATTTTATTACATTTAATTTGTTAGGAAATGAATCCACACCTCTCATTTAAACACATTGGCAGACCACCCCCTCTCAAAAAAGGGGGGGTGGGGATTTCGTTTTGAAGAAGGATTTTTTTTTAATCATAGAGAACTTCTAAATCCCTTGATCACTTCTACAAATATTTGCTCATGAGAATAAGACAAAAAACATTCCTACAGTTCAGACCGTATTACAGTATTACCGTAAAATGCCATTAATCCGCCCCCCTCCCAAACGTGACGAAAAATCGTAAAATAGAGGGGGGCGCTTACATGGAATATTCCCGCGATCGTTTCACAAAATTTGCATTTTTTTGCGAGATATCTGCAAGATTTTTTCGCGATATTTGACGAGATTTGCAAGGTTTTATCGTGATATTTGGCGAAATTTACAAGATTTTATTGCGATATTTGACGAATTTGCATAGTTTTTTTAACGATACTTGAAAAAATTTGCGTTTTTTTTTATGGGGATGAATCATGATGAAATGAATGAATCATGAATCTTTGAATGAATTATGAATTTTGATACCTGAAGCAATACTTGAAAGAATTTGCGTTTTTTTTTTTTTTTTTTTTTTTTTTAAACGTAAATTCTGTCGAAAAAGCGCAGAAAAAAGGTGAATTTTGTAAAAAAAAAAAAAAAAAAGCCAAAAAGCATGAAATCTATTAAAAAATCTCGAAAAAACGTACATTTAATCAGATTCATGATTCATTCATTTCATCATGATTCATCCCGTTCTCAATCGCCTTCATTTCCGGATTTCGGAATTCCGGATAATAGGTCCTCTACTGTATTTACTTTTTTAAATATAACCCTTTTATTTTATTAACAGTAAATAACAAACTGTACTACTTAACATATGTAATATGTATATATTTTTAGTTAATTGCACATATACAGTAGACTCCCTCAAATTCGCACAGCTTGGGACCAGAGGTTGTGCGGATTTTAGAATTTTGCAGATTTCTGGTCGTTGCTTTGTTTACATTTTTTAAACAGTAATTTGAATGCAATTAATAGTGCAATCGGAACTATAATGAATGCTTACAATATAATAAAATATTAAAATAAGTAATAAACTAAAATAATAAAAATTTAGATAATTTTTAAATGATTAAATTACTAATAGCAAGAATCAAGTTCATAATCAATAGTGTATGATTAAATATTCATTATAAAGATTAAATTTATTTTTCCAGACTTATTCAATAAAACTTGCCTTATAAAATTACATTACTAATTCACATCAAAATCATAAAATAAGGATTTTTTTTTTCAAGTTTAGCCAGGCTTAATAACCAAAAAATCTTTATATACATAAATATATTTGGTAAGAAGATCGTTATTTCTAGTGATATTAGAAATATCTTGAATTTTTCCCCCAAACAATTACTCTTCCTTCTTGAAAAAAACATGAATAGAGTATTATTAAGAAAATCATAAATTAAAAAATACATGGAATTGATACAAAACTAAAAAAATCAATTTTTGTCCCAATATCTGAACTGAAAGTTTCATTGTTTACATCCATAAAATATGTGCGGATTTCTGGTTTGCAGATTTGAGGGAGTCTACTATATATCAATTTTTTAATAAAATAACTTTAAAAGACATTTTTTGAGATAGCATATTAAACTAATTATTAGATATCACACTTATCTTTTCATATTATATTGACTAAAAATTCTGTAGACTATTCTGTGTATAAAAATTCCGTATTGACTAAAAATTCTAAGATAAAATTCTGTCTAGGGATAACAAAATGACATACAATCCATAATACTCTATAATGCACAATATTCCATAATCGGCAGAACCTTTGGCCCCAAGTTATGCGAATTATAGAACTTTGACTGTATTACAGTTTGTTATGTCCTTTAGAATGATTATAATATATTTATGATGCAATGTACTTAAATACAGTAGACTCCCTCAATTCCGCACAGCTTGGAATCGGAGATTGATCAGATTTCTGGTCACAGATTTGTTTACATTTTTTAAACAATAATTTGAATGTAATTAATAATACAATCGGAATTGTAACGAATGCTTACAATGTAGAAAAATATTAAAATAAACTATTAAAGCAATAAACTGAAATAATAAAAATTTAGATAATTTAAAATGATTAAAACATTTAAAAGAAAGATGAAATAAATAATCAAATGTGTAAAATTAAATATTCATTATAAAGATGAGATGTATTTTTCCTAAATTATTCAATGAAACTTGTTTCATAAATGTGCACCAGCAATTCACATCAAAATCATAAAACAAGTAAGGTTTATTTCAGGTTTAGCCAGACTTAATAAACCAAAAAGTTTGTTTAATGCAAAAATAGATTTGAGAAAAAGATTGTGATTACCAACGATAGCAATATATTGAATTTTTTCATAAATAAATTTACTCTTCCTTCATAAAAAAGCGTGAATTCATTAATATTAATGAAAATTACAGGTTAAATAATGTATTGAATTGCTATAAAAATAAAAAAAAGTCAAATTTTGTTCTTATATTTGAACTGAAAAATTTCATTGTTTACATCTGTAATTGACAGTCAAGGATCGATAATCCGCAATTTTCTATAATTTGCATTACTTTACAAAAGTAAACAATGAAATAAAAAATTAAGAAAATCTACAAATTTGTGATTAAAAAATTATTTTTTAAAAACAAATAGTAAAAAAGTTGAAATAATCATAGTAAAACATATATACTTTTTTTAAATATAACTCTTTTATTTTATAAACAGTAAAAAAAGACTATTATGGAATATATGTAATTATTTTCATTTAAATGTACATTTATATAAGTTTTTTTATACATAAAATAATTTTAAAAAGGCATTTTTTGAGATAGCATTTTAAATTAATTGCTAGATTTCATATTTATCTTTTCATATTAAACTGTCTAGGAATAATAAAATGATTTATAATCCATAACATTCTAGGTATAATCCACAATATTCCATGATCCGTACAACCTTAGGCCCTAGCTTGAGTGGATCATAGAACTTTGACTGTTATTTATTTTATATGAAGTTATAGACTTTTATAAAGACTTTTATACTTACTAATATAGTAAACTGCCTCCAATCCACACAGCTTGGGACCACAGCTTGTGCGAATTTGATAATTTTGTGGATTTCAGGTTATTGCTTTGTTTGCATTATTTAACCAGAAAATTTGAATGTAATTAATAATGCAATCGAAACTATAATGAATGCTCACAATGTAATTAAAATAAGTAATAAACTAAAATAATAAAAATTTAGATAATTTTTAAAATAATAAAATTTTAAAAGTAAAGATCAATTTAATAATCAATAATGTATAATTAAATATTCATTATAAAGATTAAATGTATTTTTGCTAATTTAGTCAATGAGACTTTCTTCACAAAGGTACATTACTAGTTCACATCAAAGTTATAAAATAAGGAAGTTTTAATTCAGGATTAGCCAGACTTAATAACCAAAAAAGCTTGATAAGCTTATTTTCACTTTTCTGGAAACATTAACGTGTATGAGGTAGAAAAAAGTTTTGGGATTACCACATCCGATTAAGTTTTTTTTTTTTCAATTATGTCTATTAGTTCAGCATATTCCCAAATGATATCCAAATAAGATTTTTACAACTTTGCTATCCATATATTCAGCCCCAACTCATTTTCACCAATTTCACCAACTCATTACTTATACCCATTCACGTTGTCAAGCATTCGAGTTATGCATTTTTCCCCTTTTCTTATATATATATATATATATATATATATATATATATTATTAAACTTTTTAAAACAAATGCACTGAAACTGAATTTCAAACATTTTGAATTCCCTTTTTTATAAAAGTTGTCTTGCTGACCAGCACAGCAAATCAATTACTGCCAAAGGAGGGTTCTATATTTGTTTTAACCAAGTTCAGGGGAAATACCTGTTTCAACCTTCTTGGTCAAAATATGTTTTGACCATCAGTGGTCAAAGAAACATAAATTTATGGTTTAAATGATAAAATTAGTGCAACATTTGAATGGAGTTGTAACAATATTTAGCAATATTGGAGAATAAACAATTCTACATACACATTTTTTATGATTAATTTATTGTATAATTTTCGATTTCCTGCATTTTTTTTAAATTGAAATTTTTCTGTAGCGTATTATGTAAATATATATTTTGTGCATATTCATATTTTTTTTGTACATATAACATTAACCTTTATAATATAACTTTATGTTTTAATTTCACAAACACAATAAATATATAAATTGTATGAAATACATAAAATTATAAAAATTTATATTAGTATGGAAGCGGGGTATGCACATGTGAACTATTTTTACATTTTTTGAATATTTCTCAAAATCATTATTATGAGATATTGGATTAAAAATTGATTTGTATAACACTATGTTTGTTCTTGGGTGAAAATTTTGAATGCACTTAGGGGCCATCCACAAATGATGTCACGCTTGGAGGGGGGTTTGTAAAATTGTGACAAGAGGGTGGAAGGGGAAAGAAGAAGTGTGACATCACACGATAAAGTAAAGACAATATTTAAAACCAAATATATAAAATTTCCTTTAAATTGCTGAAATACTACTGTTTTCAATTGATCTTTCACATTAATATTTTATTATTATTGTATGTTAATTATGGTTTTCGTTGTAGACCTTTTATATCATACAAAATAAAAGCATTTTTATTATACTCATAAATGTCATTAAAACATATAGTTAAAGCTTAAAAGTAAAATTGAAATATGATCTATAACATAGTGCTTTGTCACTGAACAATAAGTATATGTTTACATAATATAGTGTGACGTGTGACAAGAGGGGGGAGGAGGTATGATGAAGTGTGATAAAGGTGGGGGGGGGGGGTAAAAAATATTGAAAAAATGTGTGACATTTTTTATGGATGGCCCCTTATCAAGAACTTCCAACTTGTATTATCATTCTAAAAATCGTCTAAATTTGTTCACATGCATCCAACTGGAGGGGTAGCTGTGAACATGGCTTGGGCACATGTGAACACATTCATAAATAGAACAAAAATATTTTTTATTGAATAGAAGCAGTGATACAAACTAATCAGATGTCGTCTATCTATTTGTGTGAATAAATCTGTAAATATTTCAATATAAATACAAGAAATGATTCGTAAAATTATAATGAATGCTTACAATGTAGAAAACTATTAAAATAAATAACTAAAGCAATAAACTGAAATAATAAAAATTTAGATAATTTAAAATGATTAACAACATGAACAACAAAGATGAAGTAAATAATCATCAATGTAAAATTAAATTTTCATTAAAAAGATGAGATGTATTTTTGCTGAATTATTCCATGAAACTTGCCCCATAAAGGTGCACTAGTAATTTACAACAAAATCATAAAACAAGCAAAGTTTATTTCAGGTTTAGCCAGACTTAATAAATCAAAAGGCTTGTTTAATGCAGAAATAGGTTTGAGAAAAAAATTGTGACTATCAATGATAGCAACAGCTTGATATTCTTCATAAATAAATTTATTCTTACTTCATTAAGAAACATGTACAGTAGACTCCCTCAAATCCGCACAGCTTGGGACCAGAGGTTGTGCGGATTTTAGAATTTTGCGGATTTTTGATCATTGTTTTGTTTACATTTTTTAAACGGTAAGTTGAGTGCAATTAATAGTGCAATCAGAACTATAATGAATGCTTACAATATTATAAAATATTAAAATAAGTAATAAACTAAAATAATAAAAATTTAGATAATTTTTAAAATGATTAAAGTACTAATAGCAAAGGTCAAGTTAAAAATCAATACTGTATGATTAAATATTCATTATAAAGTTGAAATGTATTTTTCCAGAATTATTCAACAAAACTTGCCTCATAAAAGTGCATTACTAATTCACATCAAAATCTTAAAATAAGGATTTTTTTCCCAAGTTTAGCCTGGCTTAATAGCCAAAAAATCTTGATTAATGCATAAATATATTTGGTAAGAAGATTTTGATTACCAGTGATATCAGCAATATCTTGATTTTCCAAAAAAATTTATTCTTCCTTCATGAAAAAAACATCAAGGCACAAAGTATTATTAAGAAAATTACAAATTTAAAAATATATGGAATTGATACAAAACTAAAAAAATCAAATCTTGTCCCAATATCCGAACTGAAAATTTCATTGTTTACATCCATAAAAAATGTGTGGATTTTAGAGAGTTGCGGATTTCTGGTTTGCAGATTTGAGGGAGTCTACTGTATTCAATAATATTAATGAAAATTACAGGTTAAATAATGTATAGAATTGATATAAAAATAAAAAAAAGTCAAATTTTGTCTGTATATCTGAACTTAAAGTTTCATTGTTTACATCTGTAACTTATATGTGTGGATTTTTGGGTTGCAGACTTTAGGGAGTCTACTGTACATTGTACCAATGGATATAAATATATTATATTTAGAGCAATATGTTATTTATTTATATAATAAAACAATAAATATGCAGTTGAAATGAAAAAGGCAAAAAAATTAATTATTATTAAAGAATAAGAATCACTGTAACTATTTTTTGTAGGCCATTAATGAAATTAAAACATGTAACAGATACAGTCAAGGATCGATAATCCGCGCAAACACAATCCGCAAATTTCTATAATTCGCGTTACTTTACGAATGTAAACAATGAAATAAACAGTTAAGAAATTTCATAAATTCGTGCTCCAAAGATGATTTTTAAAAACAAATAATAAAAAAATTGAAAAAAATCATAATAAAACATCTATTTTATTTTTAAATATAACTCTTTTATTTTATTTGCTGTAAAAAACAAACTATATTATAGAACATATATGTAATTATTTTTATTTAAATGCAACTATCTATCATTTTTTCAATAAAATAACTTTAAAAGGACAAATTTCGAGATAACATATTAAATTAATTATTAAATTTCATATTTATCTTTTCATATTATACTCATTATAAAATTAAAATGCTGTCTAGAATAATAAAAGGACCTATAAATCATATAATACTCTATAATCCAGAATATTCCATAATTTGCACAACCTTTGGTTCAACTTGTGCGAGTTATAGAACCTTGACTGTATATGCATGCTGCTGCAAAATTCAAGGAGCATAGCGTTCCACATGTATGACGGAAGTTCCAAGTGCCATGTTTAGTATATATATATTTTTTTTCTCTCCAAATTTTTTTATTTTTACAAACTTTTCACTTCAGATTTTTACAATTTTTCCCTCCAAGTTTTTAGATCTTTTACAAATTTTTTGTTCAAGGTTTTTAAATTTTCAAAAAATTTTCACTTGAGATTTATACATCTTAACAAATTTTTCTCTCTAAATTTTTAATTTCAGTTTTTATAATTTTTTTGCTCGAGATTTTTAGATTATTTACAAATTTTTGCTATATTTTATTAAATTACAAATATTTTGCTCGCTTTTTTCAAAAAATTTTAAGCAAATTTTGTTATTTTATTGTTATTATTTACAATTTTGTTGCTACTAATTTTTAATTCTTAACAATTTCTTAATTTTTAAAATTTTAATTTAATTTTTAAAAATTTTTACTGTGTATATGAACTTCTGTGTGTACTACTTTCCAAAATGCATAAAATATAATACTACTTATCAAGTAAAATCAATAATAATTCTTTTGCATTTATTTTTCACATACATATATTTTTTTTATGCTGGAACATATTTATGTATATCATCTTCATGCTTGTAACTTAGCGACATATAGACATCACAAAAATCCTCCCTCTCACCCTTGCCATCCTCTAATTAATAAAAAATGGCCCCCAAAAACTGAACTGCTCACTCCAAACATCAAATATTAGACTTACCTAAATATCCTTATTTGCAAAATACACCTATTCCACCCCGAAAATGCCACAATGTATGTAAAATGCAGAAAAACAAATTTCAATTACTACATGCATTTTCAATTACAAAACTACTCGATAACTATACTCTATGTCAACCATCACTTCATAAAATACACAAAATTCATGTCATAAATAAATTTCAAAAGAATTTGAGAAACAAACTGGTAACAAGTAAAACTCATTTATCACCTTGCCAAAGTTATCACTTGTTTTAGGATTCAATCATAGTTTCATACGGGTATGTGTAATTTTATGTATCATAAACTTTATAGAAATATTTAACTAAGCGATGAAGTATTTAAAAAACATTTACTTTCAATTAAACAAAATAGAATCAAATTCAATTTATAAGCAACACAATGTTTAAAATAGAGAATAATTTTTTTTTTCAAACCAATTAGCTGTATCTAGATTAAAATTTTAATTGTATAAGTTAACTACTATAAATAAATAATTACAATACAAGAAGTTATCTACTATAAATAAAAAAATAATAATAATAATGCTTTAACTAACTCAATGATAAATCAGCAAAAATGAAAGTTGCATCACATATTTCATTCAGTCAGTATTTTATCAAACAGTGACTTCTAGAATTTTTAGTTGAAAAATAATGAAAGAAACTATCCTTCTTTAGCATTAATTTATTTTGGTAAAGAAGTTGGGGACAATAAATTTATGTTTTAAAAATTACCTGAACAAACCACGGAAAACGCAAGACGCCATTAAAAGAATGAATCATGAATTACATTATGATTCATTAAAAATGATTCTTGCATTTTTAGAAAGACTAATTATTAATCTTTTTTATCAATTGAATTGCTCCAGTAGCAATATGTATAGTACTTTTTTTAATTCCGAGTTGTAATACTAATTAACAGACAGTTATAAAATAAGATTTTCCAAAGAATCTGGACAAAATTTTTCTGAGTTATTCAAATTCAAATTGCGTTTAATTTTAAATCCAAAATGCATATTTAAGCTCAGGATTCACAAATTTGCAATACACTATCTATTTCTTTTTTCAATTAAATATTTTATTTTATTAATTGAAAATTAGTTGAACATTTCTGAGTTGTTTTCCATTTATGATTGAGCCACTATGAATGAATCTTTTCTCATCATTCATTTGTTGTGTTAGCGTCTGTAATAAAATGATAATACTCTGATTATATCAGCAGCTATTTTTTTAAAATCAATTCACTGAACCTAACTTCTTTACTAAAACAAATTAATGGTAAGATAGATTTCGTTATCTATTCTTCTTCTAAAATTCTATAACTTGTGATTTGATCGTAAGAGGACACAAAATTTTATGTGTCGCTTCGCCACTTTTAATTTTGCCGATATTTATTTTAATTTTAAATATTCAATACACAACTAAACTAAATATTAGCAAATAGTTATTTATTTTAGAACTTCATGGTATTAAAAAGTTAAAATTTATATAATATTTAAACCAGATACTTCCATTTGCATAAATAAGATTTTCTTTTACAACTAAAACACCCTATAAGTAACTAACATACAGTGTAAGTAAAATACTCTATGAAAAGAATGCTATGACTTTTTATCTAAGAAATCTTTTCTAATTAATGAAATTTTATTGTTGTGAGCACGATTTTCTTATAATCTAAAACATATATTTTAAAATTAAAGAGAATTTTTGAAGGATTTTAAAGAAAAATTTTACTGTCTACTGTTTGTTTGTAATAAAGAATAAAAAAGCACTGAAGTAAAAAATATTGCACAGTACTGAAAGTAATTCCGTTATAAATATAAGCACCTTCTCTTCCTCTTAATATGTGTGCTGTTTCCCTTTTTTGAAAAAGTTTTATTTTTAAGCCTTTCCTTTCAAAATGCACTAAATTGCTTATTCTTTTCATACATGTCTCAGTTATAAATCTCATTTAAAATCATTAGAGTTTTATGTGTGCTAAAAGGCGGCTAACTTGTGATACATTATGATATAAATTTATAGGGTCATCCTCAGAATGTAAATAGAAAAATAAAAATAAATAAAAAATTTATTTTTATCTTTCTATTTACATTCTGAGGATGACTCTACTAATAATGAATTGAAACATGTAAATAAAAATGTTTTAATGTATTTTAAATGCTTTTGTTACTATACAATGTCTTAGAAACAAATGTTTTTTATAATATAAATTCTTATATTTTTTATGTAGACTATATATTATTAATATTACGATATATAATGGGTACTACTTGGTTATCCCGACAACCAATTTTGCCAAATTGTACAAATCCCCAAACGAATATCCAAATTACACATATTGATGTAATTTTTATTTTAGAAAATGAAAAAACAAATAATTAGTAGAATATTAATAAAAATACAAATAAAAAGTCAAAATAAAAATTATTTAATGAGGTTTTAAACACATTTATTGTATTTAATGTTATTGGATGTAACATTCACATCATCCATTATTGGCATTTAATTTTACAGTTTGGCAGTAGACTTTTGGTTGACAGGATAACCAAGTAGTATCCTATAATCTAATACTAATAATATGTAATATAGTTTTATGAGGTTTGCAAAAGCTCAGTTTTACTTTTTGTTGTTTTTGTTCAAAATTCTATGCTGTGATTTATTTTAAATAGACGATAGTTAATTTTTTTTTTTTTTTTTTTTTTCTCAATAAAGTTTTTAATTTTGCAGTTTCTTCTGTTAATGAAAACAAATAAATAAAATTTTACATGCTTAAAGTAAATATTTTATAATCAAACAGATATTTTGATGAAACTGAAATAAAATTTTGACATTCATTGTATATTTAGTAAGTGATTCATCACATTACTAGCTAAGCACAAAACCAACAGAGTAAAAAATATCCAAGCCGAGGATCGAACCTGGAACCCTTGAAATAGTGCTCCAAGTGCTGTATCATTTAAGCTATGAGGATGATGCCCAGCTTTGCATCTCTCACTCATATATGTTGGTAAGGTTACAACTGTAGTACAGGATGGAAACGTCTAATATGAGCAAACAAACTAGTAGTGTAATAACAGAAATAAAACACTTGGAGCACTGTTCCATGAGTTTCAGGGTTGATCCTCGTGTTGAACATTTTTCACTCTGTTAGTTCTGTGCTTATTAGTTCTTTAGCCATCTGACCCGGCTTTTTCCGTTTCTAGAAATCATGTTTAAATGGCTGCAGACAAAAATATTTTAAACGGAATGTTATTTTGAATCATACATAGAAAGAAGTGATATTAAAGATATTATAGTATCAAATTGTGATAAATTAATATACATATCTTGCAATTTATAAGCATTTTTATAAAAATATATGAAAACCCTTGGATGGTGAAAGGGTTAGAGCACTTAGTGTGTTATTCTGAGGGTTCCAGGTTCAATCCCTGGCCTAGACAAGTTTATTCTGTTGGTTCTGTGCTTAGCTAGAAATGTGATAGCTCACTTATTAAGTATTCGATAATTTAAAGCATAGTTTCACTGCAGAAAATTAAATGATTTTTTTTATTGTATATTTGAAAGTCAAGTATGGAAGAGGGTGCACATGTAAACAATTTTTACATTTTTGATTATTTCTAAAAATTGTTACGAGCTATTAAAATAATTGTGATTATATGATTATTTACACTTTATTTGATGTTTTGGTGAAACTTTTGGGTGCATTTATCAAGAACTCCATTCTTACATCGTCATTCTAAAAATTGTCTAAATTTGTTCACATGTGTACCAGTGCAGGGGTAGTTGTGAACATACCTAGGACTTAAATAAATCATTGTGAATAAACACTAATTAAACTCTCCCTTTCTAGATTTTTTTTAGTCAAGTGTAGTAAAACTGTGTTACTTTTAAGTAGTAAGTTATTTTATAATTCTGCTATTGAGTGTTTTTTTTTTTCTAAATGTGATGCAATATATATCACAAATATGTGCATCATGGTTTTAAAAATTTAGAAATTGTGATATAAAAAATTGGTGAATATCACAGTACTATCAGACACTTTTTTTTTTGCCAACTAAATTTTACTTTCATAAAATAAAATATCTTTACGTTAATATGTCATTTTCTTAGCCATTAATATGGGCTAAGAAAAAATAAATATGCTTAAAACTGGAAATCATTAAAGAATAACAAATTGGTTTTTACAAAAAGTCACCACTTTTAATTGTAAGGCAGTAAATTAAAACTGTGAAGAAATCCTAAACAAATTGAATTTATAGCTCAATATTTGACGAGGATAATTAAATTTTAAACTTAAAAAAAAAATACATTCACAAACTTAAAATATACACTTGTAAACTTTTCACATCTGGACGCTTATTTTCTATTCACAAGTGCCTTATCTATTCAACTTATGAATCATCTACCAACATTAAAAAAAGACATTTTTAATTGAAAAAAGAAAACAAACTCTTTTCTATACATACCTTAGTAATTTCATTGTAGAATGAAATAAAATGTCACAGTAGAGTGCCACAAAATCTGCCAACCTAAAATCCGCCAGCATCCAAAATCCACGCAGGCTTGCAGATGTAAACATCTTTCTTCTGTGGCGCTAAAAGAATGAAATCAAAGATATGATGATATAATAATGCGAATGATCGATTCAGAACATTTTGATTGTTGACGGAAACCAGACAGATTTTCTGTTGATTAGCGAAACAAGTTTGTCAAATCAGAAACCTGCGTTTTGGAGCAATTTTCATTGTTTGCGAAAATGCAGCCTTCTGATTAGTCATCTTCTTTCGCTAATGAGTGAAAAGTCTACCTGGATCACAGCATATTTTTACAAAGAACACAGCAAAAGTTGGGGCTGAAGTGAAGAGAAGATTAGATATGCCCATGCGTTACTGTTGCTTTTTTTATCATGTGTGAGATCTTGTATTTTATTCATTATTTAAGTTATTTTACAATATTTTTTTTTCTATAAAGTATCTAAAATATGGAAAAATTTATATTGTTTTCTTTTTTTTCATTTATAATAAAATAACTTAATAAGCTAATATTTTATTACTATTAATGTTTTTATTTATTTTTAATCTTATTATTATTATTTCAATAGCCTTAAATTCACAAAATCCTGAAATCTGCACAATGTACTCTCCCAAACAGTGTGGATTTCTGGCCCCCTACTGTATTTTTATTTCAGGGTTATTAACATGTCAATTCAACCAGACTTTGTAACCCGACCGACAGGGATTTGGACGAAACAGTCCTACCTTAATATGAACAAATACAAAAAATTTTTGGCCTAAACCTCATAGTTCAAGAGATATGGGGGTCCAATTTTTGGATTTTTCTCTAATCACACATTTCTGAGTCTATATTTTGAAACTGCAAATCCATTTTCAAAAAATTGTTTCTCTGGATCTAAAATGTAAACCATCTTAAAAATCTCACTGTATGTACATAAAGAGATGCAGATTTAAAAAAAAATAATAATAATAATTATGCCAAAAAATAAATAAATAAATAAACCAAAGTTGAAAGTTATGCTTATTTCCAACACTTCCAACACTACAACAAGATATGACTTAATGAAAAAGGGTCTTCCAAAAAACCAAAATGAAATTTCCAATATTTTTGGTTTTAAATATATGTTTACCCATTAGACTTTCTATTTATGAAATGAAAATTATGTCTTTCTAATGCTTTATGCAAAAATTTTCTCTTATTTTTGGATGCTTTCTTTTAATTTCTTTTAATTTTAACTATTATATTTTCAGAAAAATTATACGAAATGTAGTGCAAAAATATGTCCTTCTCCTACATCTATTTTCGAATCTACTGAAACTAAAAAAGTCCTTCCGGCAATGCCGGGAGGAAGAGGTAGCTTTCATATACTTACATATATATTTATTTATTTTAAAGTAAGTTACATTGTTCAAAAATACTAAGCTCAAATTAGTGGAAATAATCTTATAAAATTAGTGATTTTATAAGATTGAATCCTAGTTTTTGTCAAGACTGAATATTAATAGGAATTTTTAGAAATTAGTCATCTTTTATTCAACCTGGTTTTAATCTAAGCGATTTAGAGAGTCAACCAAATTCCACGATATCATAAAGTGTATGCCATTTTAAAGCAACATTGTGGATCGTTCAGATCAGACCGTTTCAAAATTCAAAGTGCTATAACTCAATCATTTTTTAAGATATAGACAAAATAAAAAGCGTTCTGGAATCGTTGTTTTAAGTTCTAACACATAAAAGAAAAATATTTTTCAAATTTTGATATTTTCGCATTTAATTTTAAATTTTAAATTTAAGAAAAAATTTAAAATGTCCACCATTTTGAAACAAAATGGCGGATGATGTTGGCCAACGAATTCGGTCGAGACATTTGTATGTACTATGTACATACCAAGTTTCATTGAAATCGGTTCATAAATACACGTGTTATCACGTGACAAAAATCAGATCGTTTCAAAATGTCAGCCATAAGAAAAATTCAAAATGCTATAACTCAATCATTTTTTAAGATATAGACAAAATAAAAAGTGTTCTGGAGTTTTTGTTTTAAGGTCTAACACGTAAAAGAAAAATATTTTTCAACTTTTACTTTTTTCGCATTTAATTTTAAATTTTAATTTTTTTTTAAAATTTAAATTGGCCACCATTTTGAAACAAAATGGTGGATGATGCTGGCCAACGAACTCGGTCGAGATATTTGTATGTACTATGTACATACCAAGTTTCATTGAAATCGGTTCATAAATATGCGTGTTATCACGTGACAAAAATCAGATCGTTTCAAAATGTCAGCCATAAGAAAAAATTAAAGTGCTATAACTCAATCATTTTGTAAGATATAGACAAAATAAAAAGTGTTCTGGAATCGTTGTTTTAAGTTCTAACACGTAAAAGAAAAATATTTTTCAAATTTTGATTTTTTCGCATTTAATTTTAAATTTTAAATTTAAAGAAAAAATTAAAATGGCCACCATTTTGAAACTAAATGGCGGATGATGCTGGCCAAGGAACTCGGTCGAGACATTTGTATGTAATATGTACATACCAAATTTCATTGAAATCGGTTCATAAATACGCGTGTTATCACGTGACAAAAATCAGATCGTTTCAAAATGTCAGCCATAAGAAAAATTCAAAGTGCTATAACTCAATCATTTTTTAAGATTTGGACAAAATAAAAAGTGTTCTGGAATCTTTGTTTTAAGTTCTAACACGTAAAAGAAAAATATTTTTCAACTTTTAATTTTTTCGCATTTAATTTTAAATTTTAAATTTTTTTTAAAATTTAAAATGGCCGCCATTTTGAAACAAAATGGCGGATGATGCTGACCAACGAACTCGGTCGAGACATTTGTATGTACTATGTACATACCAAGTTTCATTCAAATCGGTTCATAAATACGTTAGTTATCGCATGACAAAAATCAGATATATATATATGGTTATATATATATATATATGTCAACATTTGAACGGAGTGTGGTTTTGGGGTCTGGGGGTCATGATCGGTGAAAATATACCAAAATTTTCCGGAAGTGCTTTCCTCCGGACGGCTGCAATAGGTAGCTTTTTACTTTTTGTAATGAAAGCTACCTAATTATGAAAAATTATGTGTGTTAGACATTGATTTAAACATTACAAGAAAACTATAGCGATTATCTCAGACACATAGTTTTTGAGAAAAGCACATTTTCCCATTACATACAAATTTCAATTTACAGACATTCAGATGTTGAGGAATACTGAAGATCCAAAACGTAGCAGAAGTATAAAAGCATTGTTGATAATGATTTTCGAAAAAAATCGGTGATAATTATCCAAGATGCAAACTTTTAAAGGCACGAACGGTTTGGACATATAGAATAACAGAGCCTCATAGGGATTGCATAATATGCTTCCCGTGTCTTTAAAAGTTAATTAAAAATCCATCTGAAAAAACATGAAATGAACCTAGGAGGCATTGCAACTTTGTTATCTTCTTTCAAAGCTTGCATAGTACAGTGCCAAGTTTAAACTTTAAACAATGGTTTTGTTTTAGCTACAGTGTATAAAGAAAAGATTATTACTATGCAGAATTTAGTTTTAAGAAATGCAAAATAAAATTTAAATGTGCACTATTTTTATTGTCAGTGTCGAATTAATTTTCTAAAGAAAAAAAAAAGGACAAGGTTAGAAAAAAAAGATCCAGAATGGAAATTTTTGACATTTATCCTAAACATCTCTTTTTAATTTTATTGTATACACAATTAGATATTTATATTTTTCTACTATATGCAGCTATTCCGAGCCCTATATTTATAGTTTTTTACAAAGTCTCATCATTCTTTTAACAACGATTTTTTTAATAATATAATACAGTTAGTAATTAATATTTATTTACTGTTTACTTTTGTACTGCTCGCACTTGACCGTTTATCATTTATTTATTCTTTTTTTAAAACACAATTTGAAGTATAAAAATATTTTATTAGTGTTGCATTATATAAAAATGTATTGTCCGTTTTGCTTTCCACTTGATTTGCTACTATGTCAGGCTGAGACTTCTTTATAATCATTTCAGGCAGAGGAAGTTGATTTGTTGTGTTCTGCTACAAATTACAAGTCAATTATTATAAAAAGTAATTCAAAATGTATAAAATTCAGTGTCAACATTAAAAAGTTTTAAAATATTATGGAAAACATGCATAAGTACACATAGCTGCCAACTCTTCCGATTTTTTGACCCGGAAAAATTTAATAGAAATCTTTGATTTATTTAAACGGCAGATTACGGCGATTTGAAATGGTAAAATTTTCTATAAAATTTTTCCGGGCCGATAAAGCGGAAGATGTTGGCGGCTATGAGTACAGTTTAAAAGCAGCATAATATGAATTACTCTTTGTATAATTTATGTGAAATTGATTTTGGGCGGAATGTATGCGCAACAAAGAGACAAGCATTTTGTTTGGATATCTGTCTTGAATATGCCGAAAAAAAGCGGAATTTTTGTCAGAGAGAAAAGAAAATTCACTTGCATACAGTGAAAAAAAAATTGAGCTTTTATCAGCTCAGAAGTGGGAGAGTCTAGGCTTTTCATGCACACCTATACATATTTATCAGTATCTATGAAAAACTACTCAAATTCTGTTGTGTGTAAGACTTTATAATGTGAAAGTTTATTATATAAATCTTTGTATTGTTTAAGAAAATGAAACTTGTCATAGAATTTAAACTTAGTTCTGCTTGCAAAAAAAGTGTTTTTTATTATTGGAAATGGAAATTGTAAAATTGGCTTTTTAATTAACAATTAAAATTTAGTTCAGTTTATGAAAAAATGGTGTTGCTTATAATTTTTCTTTCTATTTTTAGACTAAAAGGTAGATAATTTTTTTTTACTGAAGTTGAGTAAGTCATTTCCTTGGATGAAAATGGCAACAATCTCTTCATGTTGATGCTTTGAAGAAGGTTGTGAGTTCTAAAATAAAACTTCATCGATTATCATCGAAATGTCATCGATTACAGAAGAAAATTCTTCTTCTGGTGTACAGAACTTTGTTTCTCAAAATGGTGATGAAAAAGAGTATTCCCCCACTGACAAAATAGAAAAAACTTTTATTCCTGAAATATGTACCGAAACATTTTCTAAGAAGAATAATGGAAAAAGACATCTTTTGACACATACGGGAAAAAAATCCTTTGTTTGTGAAATATGTTCCAAACGTTTTTCTGATAAGAATAATCTAAGAAACCATCGAATGAAAAATCATACGGGTGAAAAATCTTTTGTTTGCAAAATATGTTCTGAAGGATTTTCTCTGAATAGCCATTTAAAAATTCATCTAAGAAACATTCATACAGATAAAAAATCGCTTAACTGTGAAATATGTTCAAAAGCATTTTCAAAGATTTGTAATTTAAAAACCCATCTTTTAACCCATACAAATGAAAAACCCTTTGCTTGTGAAATATGTTTCAAAGGATTTTCCCACAAAAGTAATCTTAAAGTTCATCTAAGAAATATTCACGCTCGTGAAAAGCTATTTGTTTGTGAAGTATGTTCCACAGCATTTTCTTATAATCATCATCTAAGAAACCATCTCTTGACTCATACAGGAGAAAAACCCTTTGTGTGTGAAATATGTTCCAAACGATTTTCTCAGAATAGTAATTTAAAATTCCATCTCTTGATGCACTCAAAAGAAAAACTCTTTGCTTGTGAAATATGTTCTAAAGCATATTCTCAGAATAGTAGTTTAAGAGCCCATCGCAAGACGCATACAGGTGAAAAACCTTTTGCTTGTGAAATATGTTCCAAAGCATTTTCTCAGAATAGTAGTTTAAAAGCCCATCTCTTGACACATACACATGAAAAACCCTTTGCTTGTGAAATATGTTCCAAAGGATTTTCTCATAATAGTACTTTAAAAGCCCATCTCTTTCAACATACTGGGGAAAAACCTTTTGCTTGTGAAATATGTTTCAAAACTTTTTCTAGTAATCATCATCTCAGAAATCATCTCTTGATTCATACAAGTAAAAAAAACCTGTGTTTGTGAAATACGTTTCAACAGATTTTCTGATAAGAGTAGTCTAAGAAAACATGTTTTGTTACATACTAAAGAGAAACCCTTTGTTTGTGAAATATGTTCCAAAGCATTTTCTCAGAATGGTAGTTTAAAAGCTCATTTCTTGACGCATACAAAAGAGAAGCCCTTTGCTTGTGAAATATGTTCCAAAGCATTTTCTCAGAATAGTAGTTTAAGAGCCCATCTCTTGACACATCCAGGTAAAAAACCTTTTGTATGTGAAATATGTTCAAAAGGGTTTAATAGCAAGTGTAATCTAAGAAAACATCTCTTCATTCATACTCCAGAAAAACCTTTTAAATTGTGAAATATGTTCCACAGGATTTTCTGAGAATGGTGACTTAAGAACCCATCACTTGACACATAAGGATGAAAAGCCTTTTGTTTGTAAAATATGTTCCAAAGGATTATCTTATAACCATTACTTTGGAAAACATTTGTCTCATACAAAATAGAGTGTTTCTGAAAATCTATATTTTTATTTCCAAAATTGAATATGAATCCTGTATATCTCATTGCATTTACTTTATAACTTTTTAGTTGTAGCATTTAGTAATAAATTACAATAAAATTATGCTTCTTCAATGGTTAAGTGTGTTGTTGATAATAAGCAAATATTTCTTGACGTATTTGTTGGATTTTAGTAAACCTTTATGTAAAACCTTTTTGATAGTTCTTTTTAATATTTTATTTTTAACTATGAAATAATTTTACCCTAAAATTAAAAATCAGTCTCACCTAAACTGATAATTTGTACTTCAATATCTTATGTGTTAGGAAAAACTTTTTTGAAGTAATATTTATAATATAAAACATCACTTTATAATATCGAAAATATTTATATATGCTAAAAGTAATCCATTAAAATAAAATAAAATGGCAAAAAAAAAAACCCTTTGCATTTTACATGTTTTGTGTGCTCTGACGGCAACTTTTTCAAAAACAAAAAATGATAAAAGAAAATTTTTTGTTTAAAAAAAGTTGCCGTCCGAGTACACGAAAAATGTAAAATTAAAAGGTTTTTTTTCTGCCATTTTATTTTATTTTAATGGATCACTTATAGAATATATAAATAATTTTGAAGTAATACTTTTTTTTAAATATGAGAAATTTCCTAAAAAGTTTTATATTGTGCAAAAAATCTTACTTATTTGTTAAATTTTCTTGAAAAAATTTCCAAGGTTTTATATGAAACATATATCATTATCGTGTAATATTTGCACCCATCATGATCTAAATATTTTTTTAAATATATAAATAATGAATTCTATATTTATTTTCCATTTTTGTTTGATTTGTAAATAATAGTTGTACAGACTGAACAGCAATGCACTTTCTAAGATTTTTTTTTCAATTCTTGTATCATCAAATTCAGGAATTTTCTCAACACAGCAATGTTGTTTCCTGTCTTCATATATTATAATTATGTGTGTTTGAAATTTTTATCTTCAAAATATCTTCTATGGTTTTGACTGAATTTTACATTCTACCATTTTGAGGTGTGAGAGGATCATTGGTGTAATTCATATCAATGACTGGGTCATATTGGTGTTAATGTGAGTGTATGGCAATGAAGGTTTAAACTAGTGTTGCAAAACCTTTTTGCCAGAAAATTGTTTGCCACCAAAATTTTTGAAATGTGACTTTAGTTTTATTTAATGTAAAAGTTTTTGTCATTATTATAATGAAAACTTTTCTGTATGAAAGTATTGGTAGTTTTGTGGTCTGCGGGCCACAGGTTGTGCACCCCTAGATTAAACAGATAAGTTGTTAAAATCTTGCCAGTAAATTCGCGAGATTTGGCAGAAAAATTGAATTTCAAGATTACTGATGCCAAAATGTGTGCTTCACATCAAATGAAATATCACTAAATTCAGCATCAATATATAACTTTAATCCGGCGAAAATGTATTGTTTTATCAGGTTCAACCAAAGGCTAATTTTGAGCAACCTAAGCTCTGTCTTTGCTGCTGTTATGTTATAGGATGAGCAAATGTTTATGTGTGTATGCAAATTTTATCTAAAAAATAATGCTAATGATTTTGAGTAAATTTCATATCCTACCATTTTGGAATATGAGAAAATCCAAGTGTTTGAGAAAATTTGATAAGTTTTTTTATTTAGGTGTCAATAGGATTAAATGCTTAAATAATTATTAAGTTCTTGAAAATTTCTCAAAAAGCTTCTGATTACAAAATTTTAATAAACAGCCGTAGTAATAACATGATGAGAAAAAAGGTATACTGTGACGGCCCACCAATTTCAGGGGTCCAAATTAAGTGGTTTTTCCCCCTTAATCAAGTACTTTTCAAGTAATATTATTTTATAAACTATGAAACATAAAATTTAAATATACTGAATGACTCAATAAAATTTTTGAAGCTTAGGAACCTAGGCATTTTTCTGTAAAAGTCCTTTTCATTTTGAGAGGATCTACAATTTTTAAAATTTGTCGTATCCAAAAAATCAAATTTGGGGGAAATGCCAAAAACTGTATACTGTGCCCATTGGATTCAATAGAAATGAGGATTTTACAATGTCAGAATTATAGTTTAAAATGATTGTTAGACTATTAGAAAAAACACAATATTTATGATTTTGAATAACGCAAGTTTTGAAAAAGACGTCCTCATTTATCCTGTAACATAAACTGTGGATCATGGATTTTGTGAATTATACAAATGCTTATTTGAGAAAGTGGACGGCAATTCATTTTCTTGATTATTTTTGTAAGTTAAATTTTTTTGTAAACTTGAAACTTTTACTCAATCAACTTTGTCAAGTCATCAAATAAACCTACTTTTTTTCTTAAAGTGTCGCCGGGAATGGAGAGGTAGGGAGGGGGCAACTTTTTAACACGCCCTGGGCCCAACTTCAGCTTGATCGGGCTGTAGTTGTATGCTTTTTTACATTTTAACAGATTTTTTTAACAATACAATAGAATATCATATATATTTATTGTGCAAAACTCCCTGAGCGTGAATAATACTCGCACTTCGTTCATTTTCATTTCATCTCGACTTAAAAATTTATTTAAGTCTGGTTCTTTTGAAACATATTTCAATTGGCCTTTATCTTATTTTATTTGATTTCTTTTTTGTAACTTTGTTACGTAAGTTTCAAATAAAAGTAGTTTTTAAAATGTTTAATTGCATATGTTTCCCCCCATATTTTTCAATTGTTGTATTCTCTTATAGATGAAAATTAGCCTTCGCTACTCGACACTTGGCGGTTAAAAAACCAGTCTTCAATCGCCATACTAGTTAATTCTAATTCCAACTGGATACAAGCAGATTTCAACGCCTTTGCTGTACAGTCAAAGTTCTATAATCCGCACAAGTTGAGGCCAAAGTTTATGTGGATTATGGAATATTGCAGATTATAGAGTATAATGGATCATTTTATTATTCCTAGACAACCTTTTAATTGTATAATCAGTATAATATGAAATCTAATTATTAATTTTATCTGCTATCTCAAAAAATACCTTTTTAAAGTTACTTTATTGAAAAAAAATTGATATATATATATGTGCATTTAAATAGAGTTAAGAGTTATATACTTTTTTTTTGATAATTTTTTTTCAATTTTTTTATTATTTGTTTTAAAAAATCATTTTTGGATCAAAAATTTGCAAATTTTCTTTACTATTTATTTATTTTATTATTATTATTATTTTGCTTACATTCGTAAAGTAAGGCGATTTATAGAAAATTGCGGATTATGGGTTTCGCGGATTATCGATCCTTGATTGTATTTTCAATACTTCAACTGATCACCACGTGCTCTTCAGTTGGATTATTTTCCCAAGAAATAGAGCAAAATTCTGCAAAATATATTCATCAGATTCAATTCCACATCCATTTCAAGTAATTTATTCTTTTTTCTCAGTGGATGCAAGTAGATTTTAAGGACATTGCAAAATCTTCAATATTTCAACTCCTGCAGCACGCTCACGCACTTTTTCTGAGCGAGAACATTTACAGACAATTAGCATATTTTAACATGATTTTAAATTAAGTCTGAATAAAAAGTCAATTCTTTTGTTTTTTTTTTCTATAAAAAGATATAAAACAATGGCGACATTTTTCAATATATTTTCTTCGCATTTTCCATTTTCATAAACACGGATTAATCATTGTGCCTTGGGCTGGAAGTTCAGTGTGTATACGAATAATTGATAGTCTGTACTACCTATTATATGCAAAGTGTATTTTAGTGCAACTAAGCGACTGATGCTAATTTCATTCCATAAATCCTTCAAATGGTGTAAAATATACCACAACGACTTTCTCATACAGTAAATAAAGTAATAAAATATAAAAATAGAGTGTAATTATTTTGAGTGTCATTCTGAACAAACTGTAAAAACTATGCAATTTATTTTCAATAATGGATGTCCAATATTAAATCTGAGTGACATATACCAATAACACGAAAGTACAAATGATTTATGAGTACAGGCATATTGAATTTAATTCAATAAAAGCCTTAAATACTTTTCAACTACATCAAAAAGTTTTAACAATAGATTGAATGGGATGAAGATACAAAATTTACAAACACAGTTTACTAACTTTTATTCACATTTTAAAACCTTATATAATTCTTATTCCTTTATGAAATAATAATCAGTGTATAAAAGACATAAGTAGTATATTTTTAATGTCAGTGATATTTTATTTTCAATAATACACAGGTTTCAATCCTTTCAAGAATGATATTTTTCAATTTATAAGAAAATCAGTTTTATTGCCAAAAAATTCAAAGTGGGAAATCCTGTTTAACATGAGTCTTTCAACTGAGATATTTTCAATCACGAATGATATGATAAACGTTCAAATCTCTATTATGTAAAAAAGAGAACTTTAGGACTTTTTAAAAATATAAAGCAAGATCAAAATGAAAATGTATTTGCCATAGAATATACAATGACACTTTTAATTTGCAGATTTATTACTTTATTTCAAATATGTTCGTTGATCAGTTTTTTTTAGTGTCCAGCATATTTGAAATCAAATACAGAAGACTCCCTCAAATCCGCACTGCTTGGGACCAGATGTTGCGAGGATTTATAAATTTTGTGGATTTCTGGTAATTGCTCTATTGACATTTTTTAAATAGTAATTTGAAGGTATTTAATAACGCAATCGAAACTATAATGAATGCTTACAATATAACAAAATATTAAAATAATTAAGTAAAGTAATAAAATAATAAAAATGTAGATAATTTTTAAAATATTAAAAGCAAAGGTCAAGTTAATATTCAATAATGTACATCCATAATTAAATATTCATTATAAATATAAGATGTATTTTTCTCAGATTATTCAATGAAACCTGCCTCATGAAGGCACATTGTTAGTTTACATGAAAACCATAAAATAAAGAAGTTCATTTCAGTTTTATCCAAACTTAATAATCCCCCCCCCCAAAAAAAAACTTAATTAATGCATAAATATATTTGGTAAAAAGATTGTAATTTCCAATAATATCAGGAAAATCTTGAATTTTTTAGAAATAAATTTATACTTCCTGCATAAAAAAACACGAATTCGCTAATATTAAAGAAACTACAAATTTAAATATACATGAAATTGATATAAAAGTATAAAAATTTAATTTTTGTGCCTACATTTGAACTGAATGTTCCATAGTTTACATCTGCAAATTATGTGCGAATTTTAGAGAGTTGTAGATATCAGGATTACTCATTTGAAGGAGTCTACTGTAGTACTTTCATAATACTAGAATATTCCAGTTAAAAAATTAGTTAGCTACAAATAACAAATTAAACTTTTAGGGCTGTGCATACATAACACACCGCGTCTGGCACTTGATATTGTAAGATACCTTTAGGGGGAGGGTGGACTTATCTTTTGATATCGTTATCATTGTTAACCCTATGAAACTTTTTTTTTCTTTTTCTTTACCTGAAAACAATGTTATTTTTTATGTTATCTATTTTTATAAAAAATACAAATATATTATCGAACTACACAAAGTGATTATCAAACAAAGGTTATAAAATCATTTCATTCCAAAATATAGAATACCCCCAATCATGAATACAATTGTTCTGCCACTGTATGCACATATATTCCGTCATTGGAATGTTTTTTTTAATAATATAGTGATATTTGATTCACTTGTTTTCTTCATTTGAATGAGATAAATATACAAATAATAAATTTATAACAATATAGACCCCTTGCACGTGACGTCACATGCTTCATCTGGCGCCCAAACATAAGGCAAATGTGGTGTTTTCACATTTATAAAAATAGTAATTTGCGCTTCAATTTTTAAGTACTTAGGAAAAATAATGCAAGAAGAAAAGTCAAAATCAAACAGAAAGAGCGCCGGTGCTTTAAACGGCAAATGGGGAGTTATCATGTTTTGTTTGGGCTCCAGATGTGCACCAGATTAGAGGAACAGCCGTTGCTGTGATGTTAATGCAAGGGGTCTATACGTCTATAACTGCAAATTTAGAAATACAGTATTGTGTTGAATATCCGGAACGGTCAGGACCGCGACCAATCCGATTAGAGAAAAATTCGAATAGTTGGACAACTTTAAAAAACTTCTGTGGCAATGTTTTTCAGTTAACTTTCGTTCACAATTTTACCAGGCTTAGAACTGACAGTTGCAGTAATGTACATTTAGCATATTAAAATGGCGTACTTAGAATTTACTTTTTAAAAGTATTTTTTAATTTTATTTTGTACAAATTGATTAAAAAATATACACAGAAGTACACACATATCGTGGAAGGCAATAGTATTCCTGTGACACAGTCTTAAGCCTAAAATTGTATTGTAGAATGGCCGAAGGGCGGAATACATAACTACAGTTAATTTGAGATCAAAAGAAATGTGAAAAGCCACCTTTTAATAAACCCAGCAAATATTGTTTTATTGTTCTGCAGTATAAAAACAGTCTTATATCTGCAGCCTAATCCTATTCTGGATTTTTTACATTTCTACGTGCAGTACATTTTAAGATTACTGTACCCATTTTAAATAGTTTCTTTGCATCAAATTATCCATTTTCATGCGTTTCACTTAATTTGGATAATTTGACACCAAAAAACATTAAGATAAATATTACTTACAATTTTGAAAAATATGAAACAAAAGGTAAATCAATTTATTAAAATAAATACATTTCAATTCATAGTATAAATTCAATGCAAATTACATATTTAACAATCTATTGGAAAATTAAGAGTTTTTTAGATGCTTAAATATATGTTATAAAATCATGAAATAATAATTTTAATTCCAAAATAAATCTTTAAAAGCCACATTAAAGCGTCACTTAAATTTTACATCATATCTTTTGAAACATATAAATTTATGAGAGATGTGTGTGATAACTTTTGCAGGCTATTATAAATGTAATAAAAACAAAAAGATGAAATAAATAATACAAAAATGCATTTTTCAATTAATGGTATAGCATCACTCAAAATTTGATATCATTATTCTTAAAATCAATATTTATAATTCTTAGAGCCATAAGTTAAACACCTGCATCAAAATTTAAAACCCGTTCAGGGTTTTTGTATTGATAAATTATACATGTACAGTTCATACATTAAAAGATTCATTGCAATAGGGCAAACAAATTCTTGACATTTTTCGGCTTCATAGAATGAATGCATTCTTTTTTCTGTGTGGAATTCGCGCGTGATAGACGTGAAACTTCTTAAGTTCTACATAAAGTTCGTTTTATGCATTGTTGCTTATGCTTTTATAGGGGATTTCATTATTTCAAGATTATAAAATGGTTAATTAATGGCAGGGTTGGGTTTCTTCCGGAAGAAACCTATTTCTTCCAGGACAGTAGAAGAAGCTGGAAAAAAAAACGGAAGAAACCATCAGAAAACAAAATATGCTCAAAATTAAAGCATATTAAGTATGTAAAATAATTAAACTAAAAGTATAATTATATGAAATCTTAATTGGAAAATTTAATTAATATTTAAAAAAATTAATTTTGGAAAAATAAGTTATTTTTTTAATGACAAACTTCAGGTTCAGCAGGCTTTTAGGGGTGATGGATTTTATAACTTAAGAGGTGAAGGATTTTTTAAAATTAATATACCACTCATGTAAAAAGAGAGAAAAAACTACCTACAAGATGTTTATTTTTCATATAAAATACGTTAGTTTCAGATAAAAACGCATTATTGAAAATTGCACAACACAGTAAATATACAAATTTGCAATTATTTATATTAGTATGTAGCATGCATATCTAAAGGCTGATTTAAAAAGACTATCTTTCTAAAAATATCTATGAGCATGGGTATAAATCTAAGCGCCTGTGTATAGTTTTTCACCACTAAATTTTATTCCTTACTTTTCATCTAAGTTTTTTGCAAGAATTCTAATAACATTTACGTGAAAAAAACAAATAAAATTTAGTGATATTTACTGCCCACTGGTGCCTAGATTTTTATACCCACATCTATGAGTATGTCGAAAATCTTTTAAACTCTCGAAGTTTTATGAAGGACTTGAAAGATTTTTTTATTTCATATTTTGCATTCATCTATTCTAAGTTGAGAAACTGATTGTAGCATTCTATTGCTAAAATATTTTATTTTTCTGGTGGGGGGGGGGGGGCGAGGGGAGGGGAACATTATACTTTGCCGCAGAAAGGAAAATGAGGATTTTAATGAATTTTTTTCATTGTATTATATTACTCATCTTAATAAAATTGATATAAATTCAAAGCACTGTCTTGCATTTAAATGAGTTTCATTCTACTATTGGTAAATGATCTGTACTATTTACTACTAGTTTTAATAACTGAAAAATATGCTGATTAAGTTAAAATGGATAATTTTTAATTGATTTCACGCATTTTAGATAAAGTTTCTTTTCTTCCTTTAGTCAATAGTTGAAGATCTTTTGACTGGTTTTATGTGATCTTGGCTTAAAAACTGATGTAATTTGATGTTAATTTAGCATATAATTAATTAAATTTGTATACACCTGATGAAATTATTTTACTTAAGGTTATAGCAGGTAGACATTTATTGTATCTTACAAAGCTGAAAGTTATGTCGTAAATTTATAAAGAATAAGTTTCTTCCATTTCTTCTGGCCGCTTTTTTCCATGGTTTTTCCACTGCGGAAGAAACTTGTTAATCTTGTTTAATGGTTAACTTCCGTGAGATTCAACCAAATTTATCCTCATGCAGCTGAAGAAGGTTCACTTATAAAAGTTTGGAAAAAATATTTTGCTCTTGATCAATCAATTTAATTAAAACATTTGGTTAATCAGTGCTCTACTATAAACGTAAAAAATAAAGAAATAGCCAATCAGTGATAACGATAGCATAAAGCGGTTGGGGGGAGAGGATTCAAGGAATGATAATATAAAGATATTGTTAGAAAAGAGGGTGTTTTAAAAAAATCCTTGTTTATCTCACACAAGATGTTTTTTCAACAGTATGAATTAACATATGCCTGCTTAAACCACTCTTTTGAGAAAATATTTTGTTGCACATTTCACATGCAAAATGTTTTACACCAGTATGATTAAACATATGCCTGCTTAAATGACTCTCACCGGAGAATCTCTTGTTGCATACCTCACATACAAAAGGTTTCTCACCAGTATGGATTAACAGATGTCTGCTCAAACTACTTTTTTGAGAGAATTTCTTATTACATACCTCTCACACAAAAGGTTTCTCCCCAGTATGAATTAACAGATGCTTGCTTAGCTGAGTCTTTCGAGCGAATTTATTGTTGCATATCTCACAACTAAAAGGTTTCTCGCCCGTATGAATTAACAAATGTATTCTTAGTTTACCACTATCAGAAAATTTCTTGTTGCATATCTCACATATATAAAATTTCTCCCCAGTATGAGTTAACAGATGCCTGCTTAAATCACTCTTACGTAAAAATTTCTTGCTACATGACTCACACACAAAAGATTTCTCATCAGTATGAATTATCAGATGACGGCTTAAATTACGCTTTCGCATGAATTTAGTGTTGCATATTTCACATATAAAAAGTTTCTCACCAGTATGACTTACGAGATGGCTGCTTAAATGGCTCTTTTGAGAGAATTTCTTGTTGCATATCTCACACATAAAAGGTTTCTCAGTCGTATGAGTTAACAAATGATTGTTTAAAATAAACTTTCGAGAGAATTTTTTGTTACATATCTCACACACAAACGGTTTCTCTCCAGTATGAATTAACAAATGCCGACTTAAACTCGTTTTATCAGAAAATTTCTTGTTGCATATTTCACACACAGGCTTCTCACCTGTATGAATTAAGAAATGCCTGCTTAAATTTCCCTTTTTAGAGAAAATCTTGCTGCAGACCTCACACACAAAAGATTTTCTTTGCTGTGAGCTAGAATCTGTTTTGCCAGATAGATCCTGTAAAGAAATATTTTGCTGCATATTTCAGACTTTAAAGACAGTTTTGATTTGTATGATGGAAATCTAATTTTACAGCGTTATGTATCTGCAATAAATAGAAATATGTTAATTACTTTTATGTTTCGTTAAAAAATAATATAAGAAAACATAAATATATCATGAAAAAATTAAAATCAATAATGTAGTAATAATGACTACAATAGAAACCTAATTTGATTATGCTTGGATAACTAAAAGTGCATCAGGTGCACTTCTCAATTGTTTACTGATTAAACTATAACAAAAATTATAACAAGTAAATTAAATACCTACTCTCATAAAACAAATAATTTATAATACACAAAATATTAAACATTAAAATTTAAAGTAGATATTAAAAATAAAATTATTACAAAAGTAAATACTGAAAAAAAAAATTAAAGGATAAAATTTTAAAATTCCATGCCAACAATGATATATTTTACATGCAGTGAGGCAAAAATAAACTATTTTTAAGGCAAGAGAAAAAGCAATATATATGTGTACGTGTGTTTAGTCGGAATTCATCCAAAATTTAAAAAAAATTAAACTAATATAAAAGACAAGATTTTGCATGTATTGTTCTGACAGTACATTTACATACCATGGAGGAAAATGTAATACAGTAGACTCCCTTAAATCCGGACAGCTTGGGACCAGAGGTTTTGCAGATTTTAGAATTTTGCGGATTTCTGGTCATTGCTTTGTTTACATTTTTTAAAAAATAATTTGAATGTAATTAATAATGAAATCAAAAGTATAATAAATGCATACAATATACTAAAATATTAAAATAAGTAATAAACTAAAATAATAAAAATTTAGATATTTTTAAAAATGATTAAAATACTAAAAGGAAAGATCAAGTTAATAATCAATCATGTACAATTAAATATTCATTATAAAAGAGGAAATATGTGTTTTTCCTAAATTATTCAATGAAACTTGCCTCATAAAGGTACATATCAAATTCACATCAGGATCATAAAATAAAGAAACTTTATTTCAGGTTTAGCCAGCCTTAATAACTAAAAAAGCTTGATTAATACATAAATATATTGTGTAAGATTGTGATTACCAATGATATTAGAAATTTTTTTATTTTTTCAGAAATAAATTTTTCTTTCTTCATGAAAAAACATAAATTCAATAACCTTAACAAAAATTACTATAAATTAAAAAATGTATGGAATCGATATAAAACTGAAAAAATCAATTTTTGCACCTACATGTGAATGGAATGTTTCATTGTTTACATCCATAAAATATATGCGGATTTTAGAGAGTTGCAGATTTTAGGAGTGCGGAATTGAGGGAGTCTACTGTATAAAGAATTTAATCTGTTCATTGTACCTTTCATACAAAATTGTTTGCCAGATTACATTTTAAAAAAAGCAAAATAGTCGAAGCTTTTTTAAATGTAAATTTCGTTAAGCTTTATAGAGGGACTTAAAAAATATTTACTTTCAATAAAACAGAATAGAATCAAATTAAGTTTATGAGCAACACAATGTTTTAAATTGGGCGTATTTGTTTTTTTTTCAAACCAATTAGCTGTATCTAAATTAAAATTTTAATAATATTTAGTAAACTACTTAAAAATAAATTATTATAATGAAAGAAGTTATCTGCTGTAAATAAAAAAAATAACAATGCTTTAAATAATTCAATGGTAAATCAGCAAACATGAAAGTTGCAATACATAAAATTTTACACAGTCATTATAAAATATTCTAGAATTTTTAATTGAATAGTAATAAAAGAAACTACCCTATATCCTACTTTATTACGAATTTAGTTTGGTAAAGAACTTGGGTACATGTTTTAAAAATTACCTGGACGAACTTCGGAAGACGCCAATAAAAGAATGAACCATGAATTGCATCATGATTCATTAAAAATGATTCTTGCATTTTTAGAAACTAAATATTTTTTATTAATTAAATTGCTGCAGTGACAGTACTTTTTTTAACTCCTAGTTATAATACTAGTTACCAGACAGCTATTAAACAAGCTTTATCGAAAGATCTGGGAAAATTTTTCCTGAGTTATCCAAAATCAAATTGCGTCCAATTTTTAATCCAAAATGCATATTTAAGATATTCGCAATTTTAAAAATGATATCTATTTCTTTATAAAATAAATATTTTATTATGTTAATAAAAAATAAGTTGAACGTTACTGAGTTTTTTCCAATGGAACAATAGAATTGATTGAGTTATTATT
Organism: Maratus speculifer; assembly: GCA_964019185.1. Classification (NCBI taxonomy): domain Eukaryota; kingdom Metazoa; phylum Arthropoda; class Arachnida; order Araneae; family Salticidae; genus Maratus; species Maratus speculifer. The sequence continues at coordinate 1,775,349 of CAXHSM010001080.1, forward strand.
CATGAATGAATCTTTTCTCCTGATTCATTCATTGTGTTAAAGTATCTAATAAAATGATACTACAGAGTATAACAGTAGCTAATTTTTAAAATCAATTAACTGAATTTATCTTCTTTACTAAAACAACTTACGGGTGTATTTCGATTCAAACTGCTTATTTTCCGATTTATTTTTGAATTCATTTTTGCTCTCAAATACACCAAACTTTCAAAATCTCTCATTTGGAAAGTACACAAGGTGCCGTGATTGTCGATTCTTTGATAAATGCAGAAAATATTGCAAAAAAAGCAATCGAAAACGGCATTTGAACCGATTTTTCCCAAGCGGGGATATGGAACGAAAAAAAGGGTCTTACTGATAAGGTAATTGTTTATAACTCAAATTCTAATTAATTGAGCTTAAAAAGACATCACACGGCACCTCATACGTCAGTTCAAGAATCCCCTCAGCAAGTTTCATGTTTCTACTTTTAAAAATGTGCCTGAAATTGTATCAAAAAATTTCGAGCTGTTGAAGGTGGATGTGGAAAAGCATTTTTTCGAATACACCCTTAATGGTAATATAGATTTCTTTAGTTATTCTTCTACTGAAAATTACATAACTTTTGATTCGGTCGCATGAATACACCAAATTTGATGTTCTCCACTTTTATTTCTGCTTACATTTATTACAGTGATTTAAAATATTCCCTAGACAGGTAAGCCAGATATTAGCCAATAGTTTATTATTTTAGAACTTAATGGTATTAAAAAGTTAAAATTTATATAATATTTAAAACAGATACTTCCATTTACATAAACAAGATTTTCTTTTAGAAGTAAAATATCCTATTAGTAATTAACATACAATATAAGTAAAATACTCTATGAAAACAATGCTTTGAGTTCTTACCTAAGAATTTTTTTTAATTAATAAAATTTTATTGTTGTGAGCAAAATTTTATTATATCCAAAATATTAAAATTTTTTTAAATTAAAAAGAATATTTAAGGATTTAAAAATTTACTTTTACCGTCAAATATTTCTTTGTATTTGAAAATAAAAGAAGAGCCTGAAAAGAAAAGAATTAAAAAGTATTGTACAATACTAAAATAATCCCCTTCCAAATATAAGCACCCTCCCTCAATCCTAATGTATGTGTAGTTTCCCTATTTTGAAAACATGCCTCTGATAAGCCTTCTCATTGACAATATCTTCCAAATTTGCTTGTACTATATATTTTATATTTCATCGGGAAACGGATTATTGGAATGGGAAATCTCTATGCGACTTTTCACCAGTCTCTTACATGTTTTTAACATACCTGCTTTCGGGTCAATGTCAGATGAAAAACGACAAATTTTCTACTGATTTCAACAACGATTTCAACAAAACGGCAGTTTGGGAGAAGAGTTAAAAGTCTTTTTTTCTAGCTCATTTTCTGCTGTAAAATAATAAAATAATGAGAGCGAGAAAAGGAATTTTAGAAACAGTTATAAAATAGTTTTCTCTTTGTCATCCGGTCAAGGTCACGTCGAGATACAAAAGACAGTTGTGGTTAATAAGCACTGTCTCTTTTTGTGTTTTATCAGCCAACGCGCTGTTTAAGTTCTATTTTTTAATTTATTTTGTACATTCACTTTTGTTTGAAGTCATGATTATGGCTCTATGGAAAATTTATATCATAGAAGGCGGCAGCCTTCAAGTGACGCAGCTTTAAACCTACCATCGTCAAAACCTACCATCATCATAAGGGTAGATGCGGAACTTCATATATACAGCTAACTCAACATCAAAGGAAATCGGAAAAGCCGCCTTCTAATAACTCAGCAAATATTGGTCAGAATGATCCAATTTTTTTAATATAGTCTTATATTCCCAGTCTAATCCTATCCTATAATTTTTACATTTCTACGTGCCGTATATTTTTAGATCTCGATAACCATTTTTAAACTGAAAACGATGGTGTTTGTTCCTGATAATGAGATCTAGAAAACGGGCTGGGAGATTTTATTAAAACTTATATATAATATAAATCTCTTTAAGATAGAGGGAATAAGACTTGCCTTGTTTCTAGGAAAACTCTTGTTTGTTATATATTGGTCTTGGAAAATTGGACTATATTAGCTCGCGGATTACATGTTATTCTATGGGTTAGCAGACGAAGACACTGCGAAAAGGCAAATGTAGTAATGGTCACAGTTAAAACACCTGCATCGAAGCAATAAATGTTTTTTAAACTACAAAAGCATCTTATCATGTACTTTAAAACATTCAATAAATATATACTAAATCAAATTTCTATTTATTTTGTCTTTATTTTTCGTAAGAAGAAAATATTACGTTTCTTACATCGCATATTTGTGCATTTTGTGGAAAAAATATTTTGAATCCTTTTTTAAAATAGGAAAATATTTTTTAATTATACAAATTCAATATAATTTCGACTTACATATTTTTCTTTAAAGTTTTCAAACAAAAATTATTTTAAATTATTTGCTCTTAGAAAGGTATGTATTCATACGCGTGGTGGCGCTACTTGTCTGGTTTTGTTTTGAATCCGAACCCGAACGCGGCAAGTTACACGAAGCATTTTTCATTCAGGTAGTAATATTCTTACATAATGTCCATTAAATTGATATAGAAAATGCACGAATTAAAAAATATAAACCAGACAAGATAGAATCATTAAGTAATTTTCAGGTTTTAATAATCCATATGTTGTTTCTTGTTACGCCAATTGAATCTCGCAGTGTCAATATACAACGAATAAGCTCTGCAATAAAGTTAACCGGAGAATCTTGCAATGGATTATTAATTAATACAGAATGTGTAACTTTGCAATAAAGTTATTTGCTTATATTTTTGAAGACTTATGGATTACAGTGTGGAGGCAGGATATATTCAAAATTTTACGAGAATGCCAGTTAAAAATCTGGACTGCATTTTGTTTTGTTTTGTTGTCAGTAATTTTGGGTGAAATGCAGTTTACTCTCCTTCGCCAAGGAACTTTTTATGTGTATTGTTTGATAAACAAAAAATATATAGAGGTAAAATTGTTTATTTTTTTAATTTTTTCGCTGCTTGAGCAAAGAATAGGTTTGCATTAATCATAATTAATAAACGGAAACTTGTTGGCTTGCTTAAAGTATTGTTTTTAAATACAGGGTACAAAATACATGAATTTTCTTAAATCCCAGTTTATTTTATAATAATTCGTCATTTCATGAAAATAAAATTATTGCATATCTTTTATCTTTGAGTTCTTGTTAAAACACTTTTCAATGTTTGCATTTTAACATGTTTTGCAGATAATACATTTTGTGAATTTCACAGAGTTGACTGTATTATACTCTATTATAAGCATTCATTATGATTTCTAGTACATTATTACATTTAAATTACTCTTTTTAAAAATGTAAACAAAAGATGAGCACATTATATTTGTGCAATGTCTGGTCCCAAGTTACACACACTTGAGGGACTTTACAATTTCTATATATCGCTTGTTTTAAACTTAAGTGAAATGTTGGCTAAAACATTTTCAGTTTCATAAATTATTTCAATTTGAAATATTTTAGTAATCGCTACTACTGTTATTCCGTCGACCAATTTCGCCAAATTATACATAATAACATATTTTTTTTATTTTAAATAATGAAAAAACAAATAATTAGTAAAATATTAATAAAAAGTCGAAATAAAAATCAATGACATTTTAAATATACAAATTGTATTTAATGTCATTGAATGTGACATTCACAATCATCCATTATTGGAATTTAATCTTATAGTTTGGCGATAATTTTTTGGTCGACGGGATAACCTAGTAGTACCTAGTAATCTATAAAGCTAACAAGTAACATTTATACAACATTTCATTAACTCGATACCTCTTAAGTAAATTTGAATATGCGACGGCAAAAATCCATTGCAAGATTCTCTGGTTAACTTTATTGCAGGCTTTATTCATTGTATATTAAGACATTGCAAGATTGAATTGGCATAACAAGAAACATCCATGTGGATTATTAAAACCATGAAAATTACGTAATGATTCTATCATGTCTGTTCGATGTTTTTCAATTTGTGCATTTTCTTTATCAATTCTATTCTAAATAAATAAATTCTACCTGAATGAAAAATGCTAATAACGCGTTCTGATTCAAATCAAAACTAGACAAGTGGCACCTTCTTAATATGGAATATAATATAGAATGTATGAAAACTTGTGAATTAGAGGGGGGAGGCAGAATATATTCAAAATTTTATGAGAATGCCAGGTAAAAATCCTGTATTGTACTTTTTTTTGGTTTGTTGTCAAAAACTTTTTTCTCATGTCTATGAATAAATTACTCTTTGCACCAACATAAGATTTTGTTGTCAGTGGCACAGCCAAGGGGGTGGTTTTGTGAACTACATCCATGAATCGCTAAAAAAAAAAAAAGCAAATTGCATAAAAAATGGGAATTACGTCCACAAATTGCTTAAAATGTGAATTACGTCCATGAATCATGTAAAAAAGCGAGAATTATATTCATAAATTGTATGAAAAACGCAAATTACGTCTATGAATCGTGTAGTAAAACATGAATTATGTTTATAAATCGCTCAAAAAACACGAATTTTGGTGGCAGAAATCTGAAACTGAAATTACCTCTATAAAACGCATAAAAATACCGAATTGCGTTCATGAATTGCATAAAAAATGTGAATTACGTTCATGAATCGCTCAGAAAACGCAAATTACATCCATGAATTGCATAAAAACGTGAATTATGTTCATAAATTACTCAAAAAATGCGAATCACTTCCATGAATTGTGCAAAAAAAAACACGAATAATGTTCATAAATTGCAAAAAATGTGAATTACGTCCAAGAATTGGTAAAAAAAGCGAATTACATTCATAAATCCTATAAAAACACAAATAACGTCAATAAATCGATCAAAAGAACACAAATTTCGTTGATAGAAAGCTCAAAAGATGCAAATTATGTCTATGAATAGCATAAGTATAGCAAATTACGTCCATAAATCATGTAAAATGTAAATTACATTCATTAATCGCATAAAAATCTCGAATTATGTCCATGAATCGCACAAAAAAAGCGAATTGCATAAAAAACGTAAATTGGGTCCACAAATTGCTCAAAACGTGAATTAAGTCCATGAATTGTTTAAAAAAGTGAGAATTACGTTCAGAAATTGTATGAAAAACACAAATTATGTCTATGAATCGTGTAGTAAATCGGGAATTATGTTCATAAATCACTCAAAAAACACTAATTTTGGCAGCAGAAAGCTGAAACGCAAATTACGTACATAAATCACTCATAAAATGCGAATCACTTCCATGAATCATGCAAAAAAAATACTAATAACATTCATAAATTAAAAAAAATGCGAATTAAGTCCAACAATTGGTAAAAAAAGCGAATTACATTCATAAATCCTATAAAAACACAAATAACGCCAATAAATCGATCAAAAACACAAATTTCGTTGACAGAAAGCTCAAAAAATGCAAATTATGTCTACGAATTGCATAAATATAGCAAATTACACCCATGAATCATGTAAAATGTAAATTACATTCATTAATCGCATAAAAATTGCGAATTATGTCCATGAATCGCATAAAAAACGTGAATTGGGTCCACAAATCGTCAAAACGTGAATTACGTCCATGAATTGTTTAAAAAAGTGAGAATTACGTTCAGAAATTGTATGAAACACAAATTATGTCTATGAATCGTGTAGTAAAACGGGAATTATGTTCATAAATCGCTCAAAAAACACGAATTTTGGCAGCAGAAAGCTGAAACGCAAATTACGTCTATAAATCGCATAAAAATAGCGAATAGTGTTTTGCATTCATGAATTGCATAAAAAACGCGAATTACATATCGCTCAAAAAACACAAATTACGTCCATGAAATGCATAAAAACATGAATTACATTCATAAATCCCTCAAAAAATGCGAATCACTTCCATGAATCATGCAAAAAAACACTAATAACGTTCATAAATTACAAAAAATGCAAATTACGTCCAAGAGTTGTGTAAAAAAAGCGAATTACATTCATAAATCCTATAAAAACACAAATAACGTCAATAAATTGATAAAAAAACACAAATTTCGTCGACAGAAAGCTGAAAAAAATGTAAATTATGTCTATGAATTGCATAAAAATAGCAAATTACGTCCATAAATCATGTAAAATGTAAATTACATTCATTAATCGCATAAAAATTGCAAATTATGTCCATAAATTGCTCAAAAATGCAAATTACATTCATAAATCGCATAAAAAACACGAATGATGACCATGAATTGTGCAAAAAATGCGAATTACACCCAACATTAAATTAATTTGCAGAAAGTTTTTGTTTTTATACAAGTCTGCCAACAAGAACCTACAAGTTATCCTGAAACCCATTCTAAACCAACAAAAATTTAATGGAAAGATAAATTTGTCCAAGAAAGACAAAATAATTTCCATTGACATACATTGACCAGAATCGAAAAATTCCTATTGAAATCTATCCTATACAATCCAAAACCAGAAAGAAAAAAATCCCTCCAAGAGTAACTCAATCTTATCTGCTGTAAAATAAAATACATTGAAATGCAACTGAACAAGAACCTGAAAATTACATTTGAAGTCAAATCGAAACCAGATTCAACCCCCCCCCCCCAAAAAAAAAAAATTATCCAACCATATTTCGATTCGGGAAAGAAAACTTAATTTCCATAGATACGCGTGATCAGAAATCTGGAAATTCCAATTAGTCTATCTTAAACCTAATCTGAACCTGAAAAAGGAAATTCCATATAACCGGAGCCCAGTATTCTATACAGGACAAAATATTTTCCATTAAAGCGCAACCTGACCAGAACTTGAAAATTCCATTTGAATTAAACCTGATTGAAACCTGAAAAAAATTTCCATCGAACCTTAACCTAATCCGAAAAAGAGAAAATTATTTCTGCCGATACACACTGACAAGAGTCTGAAAGTTAACATGAAACCTAATCCAAACCCGAAAAGGAAAAAACAATGGAAACACAAGTCTGTCCAAGAAAGACCAAATAATTTCTGTTCACATACACTGACAAGAATTTCAATTGAAATCTATCCTAAACCCAGTCAAACACTACCCCCCCCCCCAAAAAAAAAAAAAAAATTCCAATTGTAACCCAATTTATCTGCGACAAAATAATATACTTGAAATGCAACTCAACAAGAACCTGAAAATTCCACTTGAAGTCAATCCGAAACCAGATTCAATCCCCCCCCCCAAAAAAATATATATATATTTAATCAAATCAAGATTTTAGAAGAAAAAGAACAATTTATGTCGATATGTATTGACCAGATCATGGAAATTCCAATAGAAGTCTTTCTCAAACCCGATCCGAATAACCTGAAACCCAATCCCATCCCCCCCCCCCAAAAAAAAAGTAAAATAAAAAAATTAGGAAATAAAAATCTGTTCAAGAAAGACAAAATAATTTCCGTCCCCATCCACTGACCAGAATTGAAAACTAGTACTTGAAATGCAACTCGGCAAGAACCTGAAAATTCCAATTCAAGTCAAACTGAATCGAGATTCAAACCCCCCCCCCCCCCCCCAAAAAAAAAAAAAAAAAACAATTATCTAACCAAATCAAGATTTTTAGAAAAAAAAAATTATGTAAATACGTACAGACTAGAGCATGGAAATTTTAATAAAATCTTAAACCTGATACAATCTCCCCCCCCCCCTTACACAACTAACAAGAAGCCTTGATGACCCCACAAAACATAACTAAAAAGAACGAAGAGTCATGCATACTGCATCGATTATGATGCATTTTCTGACTCATTCTGAATATTGTAAACTTATTGTCATTCATGTACAATAATTTTACCATTCTGTGCAAAAAAACAAAGCATAATTAACGAGAGTAAAAAATTTTCCATTAAACATGTTTATATACTTTCCATTTTATTCTGAATGCTTTAAACCTATCAGTTTCATCTTTGTACAGTAATCTTTCCATCCAAATCTCTCCCCCCCCCCCTGTTTATATATGTTTTGTGCAAATAGCAAAACATAAATAAACTAACAAGAATGAAAAGTTACACATACAGTATAGATTATGAAACACTTTCCAACACGTTTTCATTATCGTAAGCCTATCATTTTAATCCATTTGCAGTAATTTTACCACTCTATATAAAGAACAAATCATAATTAACTAGAAAGAAAAACCTGTGTGCAACATAGATTATGAAACACTTTCCAGCATATTCTGAATATTGTAACGGATATAGTTTTAATCAATCTGCAATATTACCAACCTATACAAAGGTTGAAACATAATTAACAAGAATCATGCACGCAGCATAGATTATGAAATACTTTCCAGCACATTCTGAATATTGTATTCCTGATCATTTTAATCCATCTGCAGTATATGTATCATCATGTGTAAAGAAAAACATAGTTAACTAGAATGAGAAATGATACATACAGCATAGATTATGAAATCCTTTCTTAGAAATACAATGCTGAATGTACATTACTTTCTTATCTTACACTAACGTACTTTACTACAGAGTTGTTTTTAACGAAATCAAGTAGCACAGCATATATTAATAATAAAATATGAAATATCTTTTTTTAAGTGGGTGGGGGAGGGGTAATTAAAGGTGATCAGAAATCATGAATATGAATTCTTTGCATTAGTCTTTAATTTTTTGTTTTTATCTTTTTATTATTAACCTAAAAAAAGCACTGATATCAGTACAAAAAACCCTGAATGGGTTAAAAGCTTGTGACGCAGCACTTTATCTTATATATCTAAGAATTTTAAATTTGGGACTTAAAACTAATGATATCAAAATTTATGTGACGCTATGCTATTAATTAATATATACATATATTAAAATTTATTCATTAAGGTTTTATCAATTACATCTTTCATAAATTCAAAATATGAATCTTAAAAGATATGATATCAAAATTTAAGTGACGCCTTGACGAGGCTTTAAACAATGTTTTAAAATTCCATTTATTTATTTATTGTCTAAATACATTTTCATATCTAAACAATACTTTTCATTTTCCAATACACTGTTAAATACATCACTTTCACTGAATATATATAATGCACTGAAATATATTTATTTGAATAAATAGATTTATCTTTTGGGCTACGCTATCCAAAATCAAAAATAACATTTGAATACATATTTTTTGCGTCATTTTATCTATTTGCATACATTTAACTTACTTTGGATACAATGACGCAAAAAATATTTATTCAAATGTTATTTTTGATTTTGGATAGCGTAGCCCAAAAGATAAATCTATTTATTCAAATAAATATATTTCAGTGCATTATATATATTCAGTGAAAGTGATGTATTTAACAGTGTATTGGAAAATGAAAAGTATTGTTTAGATATGAAAATGTATTTAAACAATAAATAAATAAATGGAATTTTAAAACATTGTTTAAAGCCTCATCAAGGCGTCACTTAAATTTTGATATCATATCTTTTAAGATTCATATTTTGAATTTATGAAAGATGTAATTGATAAAACCTTAATGAATAAATTTTAATATATGTATATATTAATTAATAGCATAGCGTCACATAAATTTTGATATCATTAGTTTTAAGTCCCAAATTTAAAATTCTTAGATATATAAGATAAAGTGCTGCGTCACAAGCTTTTAACCCATTCAGGGTTTTTTGTACTGATTAATACTATTCAGCTAGTTGCAATTTAAAAAGCTTGTTTAAATATGCTTTTCATAATTTGTTTCGATTTCTTTTTCAATTTTACACTGGGACATATTTAAAAAGAAAGCGTATTAAGTCAGTATAAGCAAATAAATTACAATATAAATAAATACTCTCAAGTTATATTTTTTTATCATTCACTAAAAATATTTGTTGTCTTTAAATTTATTTAAAAAATGCATTTTTATTTAGCATTAAATTAATTATCAAAATTGTTCTATTAATTAGATTATGCATTTTTGTTTGTGCGGTGTATAAGCCGCGGCTTATACACTGGTGCGGCCTATCTGATGAAAATTGAAATTTTATCTCTCGTTTTTCATTGGTGCGGCTTATCTACCAGAAATTACTGTATATGTTTTCTTAACCTTTTCCGGCACACTGTGCCCGGTCTGGGATACTTAATTTTAATTCCAAACTTGCAAACGGCACCAGTAATATTTTAGTAGAATTTTGCATTTACAATAAAAGCTTAAATTAAGGAATTCAAAATATTTAAATATTTTGTTTGTGAATTCTGGTGTCAGTCGATAATTTCGCAATTTAGTACAGATTTTGACCGTGCCGGAAAGGGTTAACATAATAATACAATTCAAATTACTATGTATGCTTAAAAAATAGTAGAACATTACAATAATTAAATAAAGTAATTAATTAAAATAATGAAAATTAAGATGATTTTAAAAATGACTAAATTATTATAAGTAAATGGCAAGTAAATAATTAATATAATTTAATTAAATATGCACCACAAAAATAAATTTTTCTATGCAACTTGCATAGTAAATGTATCTCATTAATTCATATGAAAATTATAAAATATAAGAAAGTTTTACTTCAAGTTTAGCCAGACTTAATCAAAAAGGGTTCTTTAATGATTAAATACATTTGGTAAAAGATTGTTACAAACAATATCAGCAAATCTCAAATTTCTTCAGAAATAAATTTATATTTCCTTCATGAATAAGCATGAATTCAGTCATATTAATGATAATTACATTAAAAATATGAACATAATTACATAAAAATAAAAAGGTATGTAATTTTGATCCTATATCTAAATTGAAAGTTTCGTTGTTTACATCAGTGATGATATGCAGATTTGAGCGAATGTACATATTTCTGTTATGACATGCCAGTCTTATGTATGTAATCTCCACCCAGAATTATTTGATTATCCCATCGACCAATTTCGCCAAATTATACAACTCGCCAAACTACACTAAGTAAACAAATTGGCAGAATTTTTATTTTAAATAATGAAAGAAGAAATAAATTAGTAAAATATTAATAAAAATACAAATAAGAAGCTGAATTAAAAATCTGCTGATGACATAAGAAACATGTGTATTGTGTTTACAGTCAGATAAACATGACATTTATGATCATCCATTATTGGTGTTTTATCTTATAGATTAGCGATAGTATTTTTGTCGACATGATAATCAAGTAGCACCTTCCCTTCATCCTTATCATTTACCAACACACAAGCATTAAAAAAATCCTTTCTCTCACTCCCCATCCACTAATAATAAAAAATGGTCACAAAAAAAAACCAGACTTATTCGGACTTAGATTCAAACTCATTTTGCATGACAAAAGTTAAACTTACCCAGAAATATACTTGTTTGCAAAAAAGCTGCAATGTACATAAAAACAAATCTCAACAACACCCTTTTTCGTGGACGAATTCACACAAAAACTCTCGATATCTATTGTATGTCAAATCATAACTTCACAAAGTACACAAATAAAAACAAAACTCACTGCACAAACACATTTAAAAAGGTCAACTATCCAATAAAAGTATCAAATTAATCATAATACCATATCAAGACACAATACTTGTGAAAAGAATTTAAGAAACAAACTGGTAACAACAAAAACTCATTTATCACATTTCGAAGTTTCGTAATTGCTCTAGGATCCAGCTGCAGTTTCTTAAATTTATGATGTCTTTTATCCAAATTTCGATAAACTTTTAGAGACACTTCGTCATGCGATCAATTATTTAAAAAATATTTACTTTCAATTTAATAGAACGCAATGAAATTCAGTTTATAAACATTTCAAAGTTTAAAAATCTTTAATAATTATGAAATGGACAGTTTCACCATAAATTACACTAAAATAAATAGTAAATTTAGTAATCTGGGTATTTATTTTAGTACAGATTTTTAGTAAAAATTTTTACTTCAAAGAAATTTGCTGTTTTTAAAATTGAAATTAGAAATTAAACCTGTGAAAAATAAATAATAATTATAAAAAAATTATTTGTTGTAAATAAAATATTTTAATATTGTTTTAAATGTCTCAATGATAAATCAGCAAACATGACAGTTGTGATGGGATGCATGAAATTTCCTGAAGTCATTATCCTATTTGAAACAGTTGAGTTTTTAGTTAAAAAGTGAGAAAGATACTACCCTGTCTTAAGACTATCTTATTTTAGTATAGAGGTTGGATACAATAAATTTATGTATTAAAAGTTAACTGATATTACAAACCACGAAAGAGACAAGACGCCAACGCAAGAGACATGACGCGGACGAAAGAATGACTCATGAAATTATTGATGATTCATTGAAAATAATTCATACATTCCAATATTATATATTAATTAAACTACTACAAGGGCGATTTGACTAGTAATTTTTTATAAATTCCTGATTGGAATGGTGGTTACCAGATAATCAATAAAAGAAACTAGCTTTACTAAAGAAACTAAGTTAAATGTTTCCGAGTTATTACAAATCAAATTCCGTTACATTTTTAACTCAAGCGTATATTTAAGTGCTAGATCTACAAATTTTGACAAATTCTGTCTATTTCTTTTTGTAAATAAATATTTTGTTTTGTTTGCTATAAATTAATTGATCTATTCTATTTTAGGATATTTATTGATTGATTCAATATTCATGATTGAGTTCACTTTTAGTGATTCATTCTTTATATTGGAGTCTGTTATGTAATGAATCAATATCGCAACAATAGCTATTTTTTTAAATCAATTTATTGAAACATATCTTCTTTACTAAAATAAGTTAATGGTATAGTTTGTTTCTTTAGTTATTTTTCAACTGAAAAATCGAGAACTTGTGATTTGATCGTATGATGACACAAGATTTTATGTTTGGGAACTTTCATTTTTGCTGACACAAGATAAATTGAATGTTTGGCTAGTCGAAAAATAGGTAACTGTAAAAGTAACACACACTGTAAGTAAAGTACACTATAAAAACGATATTTTAATTATTATTAGAAAAACTTTTTATAATAGATAAAAAATATTATTCCATGGTTGTGATTATAAATTTCTTATATTTTTAAACAAATATTTTAAAATGAAAGAGAAATTTTGGACAGTGTAGAAAAAAAAAAAAATAAAATAAAATAAATAAATACATGGTAGTATTGTTTATTCCTCAGAAAAGCACTAAGTAACAGTTACTAGAATAGTGGGTACTTACATATTCTTCAAGCCAGATCATGTACAATTGCACCAAGCAGGATGTCAGTTATACCTACTGATAAAACAGAAACTTAATTTTTGAAAACTATGTGGCGTAACATAGTTATTCGGAGCTCTAATATAATGATAATAATACATAATATAGCTTATTTATTTATTATATTTTAAGGGATATATTTTATTTAATTATAATGTTCATTTATTATATTTAATTTATTTTTCATTAATTACCATTTTTAACAATTTTATGCAGATTTAATAATGTTAAATTACGGTTTCGAATGTGATTAACAACAATAAGTAAGAATGATAACCATTTTTAATAATCCAGCTTCTGACTCATTAAACTTAAGTACATAATAATGTTTTTGCCCCTTTTGATAGATTAGACATTTTTACAAATAAATTTTATATTAAAAATTCATTACTTAGATTTAGTACAAGAAGAGGGTAGGAGTTTTATTCACTTATTCCATCAGAAATGCCTATCAATAATACAGAGTGTGTCACTATAATATAAAATTGGGTTTTCTTCCAAACTTAACAGTAATGAAAATATTTTTAGTGGATTTGCATCAAACTAATTTTGCTTGTTTGAAATATTTTAATATTATTGGAAGCAATTGAGATTTTGCTGGTGACACATTATAAGTCCACTCAGCTGCATTCTGAATAAAGGAATATCTATCTCAATCTTGTTTATATATAAATGGTTCAGTTTATAACACATCTTGCCATGTCTCTTGCTGGATGATATACAATAGACTTCTTCAAATCCCCACAGCTTGGGACCAGAGGTTGTGCGGATTTCTGGTCATCGCTTTGTTTACATTTTTATACAAACATTACATTATACAAACTATAATGAATGCTTACAATATAATAAAATACTAAATAAGTAGTAAACTAAAATAACAAAGATTTAGATATATATATTTTTTTTATTTTAAAAGCAAAGGTCAAGTTAAAATTTTTTAATGTATAGTTAAATATTCATTATAAAGATGAAATGTATTTTTCCTAAATTGTTCAATGAAAATTGCCTCAGAAAGATATACATTGCTAATTAACATCAAAATCATAAAATAAGGAAGTTTTATTTCAAGTTTAACCAGACTTTATAATAAAAAAAGTTTGATTAATACATAAATATATTTGGTGAGAAGATTGTGATTATCAATGATATCAGCAATATCTTGAATTTGTTCAGAAATAAATTTATTCTTCCTTCATAAAAAAACATGAATTTTGTATTATTGACGAAAATTGCAAATTAAAAAATATATGGAATTGATATAAAACTTAAAAAGAAAGTTAAATTGTATCCCTATAACTGAACTTAATGTTTCATTCTTTACATCTGCAAATTATGTGTGAATTTTAGAGAGTTGCAGATTTGATGGACTCAACTGTATTGAATAATGATTTTGATAACATATCACGTCAATCATTTTTTATCATTGTTAAATTTCAATATATGGGTTCTTTTTGTATCCATACAGTGCACATTCTTACTTTTTAATCAATTCAACAATAAAAATAAGACGAAAAAAAAAGAGATTCATTTTTTTCCTATTGCATTTTGAGATCCCTTCTTTTTGGGGGACAGGGTAAAAAGTTATTTGTTGCAACTGATCAAAATGAAAATTATAGCAAAAAGTATAAAAAATTAAACTTTGTGTCCTGGAAATTAAAAAAGCAAAGCAATTTTTTTTAAATCCTTTAGGGAAAAGGATTCATTGGTTGAAAACGGTTGAAGTGTGAAAATCATTATTTGAAAATTAAGAAATAATTTTTTAAATACATAACATACATTTCTTCTTATGGTTTTTAAGACTTCTTATGGTTTTCAAATCTAAATTCATAACTTACTGAGACATTCAAAAAGTTAGCTTTAAACCTAGACACATATAGGTAAAATTCTCACTGTTTCTTAGAAACTGTTGTAAATCAAATGACGTTTTCTAATTCTTCATAAAGCAAAGAATCTGTCAGAGAAATTCGCAAAAGTTGGCCTTAATACCATAAAATCCCATTAATCTGGCCTTCCCGATCAAATGCCCCCTCCCCACTTTATAAAAAATTTGAAATTTTCAAAAAAAATCCCGAGAAAGCACCCCCTCCCCTCTCAAAAAAAAAAAAAAAAATTGCTGAAAACGGATTGCTTGACATTAGGACGAATCATGATGAAATGAATGAATCATGAATCTTTTATGAAATGTTCATTTTTTTGAGATTTTTTAATTGATTTCATGCTTTTTGGGCTTTTTTTTACAAATTTCCCCCTTTTCTGTGTTTCTTCAACAGAATTTGCATTTTTTTTTTAATGCAAATTTTTTCAAGTATTGATTGAAGTATCAAAATTCATGATTCATTCAAAAATTTACGATTCATTCATTTCATTATGATTCATCTCTGCAAATTTTGTGAAACGATCGCGGAAAAATTTTGTGTAGGCGCCCCCCTCAATTATTTTACAATTTTTCGTCACATTTTGGGGGGGGGGGGGCATATTAACAGTATTTTACGGTAACTGTTTTTTGAAATTTGACAGTCCAAAAATAGTCAAAAATTGCTTAACTAAAAATTTCATACATTTATTAAAAAGCCTGATAGTTAATGGATGAGAAATAATCTTAAAAGTTAGAAAAAACTTTTTTTTGAAATTTGGAATTAAAAAAAAAAAATCTTTTTTTGAGTATTTAAAATGAATTAATATTATTTTATAAATTTGCATAATAAAACTATAAATTTGACCAAAATTTCTACAAGAATTTTTATTGAAAACTAAATCTGTTTTTATAGTTCATAATCACATGTAAAATTGTTTTCTAAAAAACAACGTCAGTTAGCAATTACCTTTTAAATTAATTTAGTTATTAGAGATACATGATTAAAGAGTGATTAGTGTTAAGTGTTTAACACTTTTTTTTTTTATTCTGAAACATTTCTGCAAAATATTTTTGTTTAAAAAGATCATATAAATCCATTTGGTACTACTTGATTATCCCGTCAACCAATTTCGCTAAATTGCAGAAATCAACAAACTATTAACCAAGTTACACAAATTGACAAAATTTTTATTTTAAATAATGAAATAAAAAATCAATTAGTAAAGCATTAATAAAAATACGAATAAAAGGTAGAATTTAAAATCACTTGATGATGTTACAAACACATGTTTCGTGTTTAATATTAAGTGAATGTGACATATATACAGTAACCTATTATTGGAATTTAATCTTAGTGTTTGGTGATAATTTTTTGATGGGATAACAAAGTAGTACCATCTATTTATATATTTTTTTCCTTTTACTTTCATCTTTGTTTACCTTTAAAATGCCTAGAAAATATTTCTAGAAGAATTTTCCTTATTTTTTTCTTCCAATGTTGGCAGCTATACTATTTTTTAGTTTTATAACATCTACAGTTGTTTCTTTATTGAATAAATACATAGAATACAGTCAGAATTCTATAATCTGCAATTTTCTATAATTCACATTACTAAATGTAAACAATGAAATAAACAGTTAAAAAAAATTACAAATTAGTGATCCAAAAAAGATTTCTTTTTAAACAAATAATAAAAAAATGAAGAAAAAAATGTCATAATCAAACATTGATTTTTTGAAATATAACTGTTTTTATAGCGAAAACTTAAATAATTTTTAAAATTATTAAAATATTGAAAACAAAGGTCGAGTTAATAATCAATATTGTATGATTAAATATTCATTATAAAGATGAAATATATTCTTCCTAAATTATTATTGCAAACTTTTATTAACAATAAAAAAGAAACTGTATTTCAAAACCTATGTAATCATTTTTATTTAAATGCACATATTTTTTTTTAATAAAATAACTTAAAAAAAGTATTTTTAGAAAATATCTATTAAATTAATTTTTAGATTTCATATTTATTTTTTCATATTATACTGATTATAAAAATTAAAACACCAGCTAGGAATAATAAAATGACACATAATCCATAATGCTGTATAATCTGCAATATTCCATAATCCACACAACCTTTGACCCCAACTTGTGCGGATTATAGAACTTTGACTGTATAAGTTTAAAATTTGAATGATGTCTGTAACTATGACTTTTTCCTTATAAGTTTTCTAAAAATTTCCACTTAATTATATGCAAGGTTACAGACAAAATGCATCCATACTTTGCTCAATAGAAATCTTCTAGAAATTTTATTTATTTACAATCTTATTGAATTATTCGCAATAACCAAAAGCATTAAAGCAAGCACCTCAATTAAAGTGTTTTTCATTTTGCTTACAAAAATGATTTTATAATTATATCAATCTTTATTGGGGAAAATTTTAACATTTGTGCACAAAACAACACAATTGGACAACATCAATTTCATTTACTTAATATGAAATGAAAACCTTTTAAGAATTGTTAAAAGTTTTTTTAGTTCTATTAACTATTTAAATATTTTTAAAAATTTTTTAATTTGTTGTTAATTAGATAAAATGTTGGCTTTTCACATATGCCCCTTTTTTCCCCTACTAATAAATAAAGAAAAAAAAGAGTTATTTTGTTTAGTTAATAAAAGAAAAAATCTGTGACAGCATTTAAGTATTTTTGTATTTTATAATTTTGCTTGAACATTTAACTTTTATTTTGAAGCAACTTTATTTAACTTTTATTTTATAAAGTTGTTTGAAATTCAACTGAATTTTGCTCTGCTTATATAAGCAATTCAGTATATCATCTGTGATCCAGAAACTTTTTTAATCCAGACATTTCTGTACGTTTGTTTGTTTTTATTTTCAATTAAAGAAAGTAGATGGCTCCATAGCACATATATGAATTAATTTCAAGAAAATGATTTTAAAAAATGGAAAGACTACCTAATTTACTGTTTACTTTTTTCAACAGCTTGGAAAAACTTTCTAAATTACATACATCTAATTAATATAGATATCAAATTTAGTATTACCATAAAATCCTGTTAATCCATCCTTCCCGATCAAATGCCCCCTCCCCACTTTATAAAAAATTTGAAATTTTCAAAAAATCCCAAGAAAACGATCTCCCTCCCCATTCTCAAAGGCGATTGAGAATGGGATGAATCATTGTGAAATGAATGAATCATGAATCTTTGATGAAATGTGCATTTTTTTTCGAGATTTTTTAATTTATTTCATGCTTTTTTTTTTACAAATTTCTCCTTTTTTCCACAGAATTTACGTTTAAAAAAAAAAAAAACCAAATTTTTTCAAGTATTGCATCAAGTATCAAAATTCATGATTCATTTAACGATTCATTCATTTCATCATGATTCATTCCTGTAAATTTTGTGAAACGATCGCGGTAAAATCTAATGTAAGCCCCCCCCCTCTAATTATTGTATGATTTTTTGTCACGTTTGGGGGGGGGTGCATTAACGGTATTTTACGGTAATTTGTAAAAATTCATAATTAATGGTAATTGTATTCTTTTTCTTTCCCCATATATAAGGAGATAACATCAAAGCATAGCAAGATCGGATTTTATAGCTAATATTTTGTTTAAGTATTTAATTTGTGACTCACATGGATATTGGTAGGTGCTATATTGCTATATATAGTATAGAGTAGACCCCCTCAAATCCGCACAGCTTGGTACCAGAGGTTTTACAGATTTTAGAATTTTGCAGATTTCTGGTCATTGCTTTATTTAGATTTTTGAAAAAGCAATTTGAATGTAATTATTGCAATTGAAACTATAATAAATGCTTACAATAAAATAAAATATTAAAATAATAATAAACTAAAATAGCGAAAAATTAGATAATTTTCAAAATGACTAAAATATTGAAAACTAAGGTCAAGTTAATAATCAATAATGTATGATTAAATATCCATTATAAAGATGAAATATATTTTTCCTAAATTATTCAATGAAACTTGCCTCATATTATTACTTATTGACTACTTATTACTAATTCACATCAAAATAAGGAAGTTTAATTTTAAGTTTTAGCCAGACTTAATAACCAAAAATGCTTGATTATATATAAATATATTTGATAAGAAGATTGTGATTACTAGTGGTAGCAGCAATACCTTCAATTTTTTCTGAAATAAATTTATTGTTCTTACATGAATTCAGTAATATTAACAAAAATTACAAATTTAAATATGTATGGAATTGATATAAAACTAAAAACAAATTGTCCCTATATCTGAAATGAATGTTTCATAGTTTACATCTATAAATTACGTGAGGATTTTGGAGAGTTGTGGATTTTAAGTTTGCAGATTTGAGGTAGTCTACTATATATATATTATAAAACTTGCTTTATATATCACTATTTTAAATATGCAATTTAATTATAAAGTCATTTTTAATTAATTGTAAGTTTTGTTTCAATATTTCAGTATAAATCATTTTGCTTTAAAAAAATTTGTTTTGTTCTTTTTTATATGTCTCTTATTCTTGTTATTTGTATAATAGGTATTTATAAATCAGAAATTGTAATTTTCAAAAATTTGTACAATTATACAAATGGTGACACTGTTAACAAATGGTTTAACAAATGATGACACTGTGTAAAATATATTTAGTTATTTTTTAAAAAGTATATAATTTAGAGCATTTTGAATTGATTTTTCTTGATTTTTTTCACCTATATTTAAATATGAAGTTCCAATTTTTATATTGTCGTATTAATGAAAGATAGTAGTGTTATTATTTATCTAAATGCATTTCAGTTTCAAAACTTCTATAATCTGGAGCTGCGATGATTCAGGATTAAAGAAGTTATACTGCACTATTTATTTTGTCACCAGAGGTCTGCATGTGTCAGGCCCTGGTACCAAGTCTTTGTGCCAGGCTTAGTCTCCATTCTTACTGGAACCAGGCCTTACTTTTTTTAAAGCCTTGGGTTGTTCCCAAATAATGCCGTATATACTCGCGTATAAGTCGAGAAATTTTAGACAAAAAAAAAAAAAAAAAGAACTTCAAAGTGGAGGGGGGGGGGGGGGGTTCGACTTATACGCGAGATCTAAAAAAAAATCTTTAAATAAAATATCGGAAAATAGTTTGCTAGCGAATCGTTGCTGCAGCATCCCATTGTGTTTGTAGAGTATAAAATCCAAAATCTGGAACTCTTCCAACCTCGACGATTCTGAATTTAAGATCATTTTTAGTTTATTTTTCAAAAAAATTATCGACCCTACCCTGTTGCAAAGAACCAAAAAAAGTGTGTTATTTATGTCATTTCGGAACGATTCCGAGAAATCGTTCCTTTTCATAGTCGTTTCATTTCGGAACGAGTCTTAGGAATCGTTTCTTTTTGGAGTCATTTCATTTCGGTGCGATTCCGAGAAATCGCTCCTTTTCGGAGTTGGCATTTCGACCGTTTCCAAGGATTCGATGCTTGTGAGAATCGTTCCAAAAAGGATAGATTTCGCGAACTCTTTTCTTTTCGGAATCGTTCCGAAAAGGTATATAAATATTCTTTTTGCAGACTGGAATCGTTCCTTTAGTTCCACTGCCAGAATCGTCCTTTTGAATCATTCCTCAACAAAAGGGGAAGTTTGACGTCATTGTGGACGACATGCATTCAGTACTTTTTAGCCAATGACGTTTTACATAACTTTTTTTTTCAAAGGCAGCACTTGTTATGTAGAAATTCTGTTTGTTTGTTTGTATGTATAAATAAATTTGTGCCTCCGTGGCCGAGTGGTTAAGACGCCGCTCTGCTAATCTAGAGGTTGTGGGTTCGATTCCCGCTGGCTTCATTGCACACACTCTTATACCCTGTTCGCACTGCGAAAGGTATTGAAACTGGCTTTAAAAAACTTGAAGTTTTTTGAAGCGGTCGTACCCGGAATCAAGATTCTTGCTTAAGCAAGTTTCTGAAACTTGCTCAAGTGAGCTTGCTCTCTTAACTAACTATGAGTTGAGTGGAAATCTGCCTCCTGAATATTTAATTATTATTCCTGAATTTTAGAATATTTAATTCTGGTTATTAAATTAATGAATTTGAGTCCTACAAATAATTGTAAATTATTTCAAGTTGTTATTTGTTTACTCCCGTTGCTTAACACGTGTGTTTGTGGGGTATTTTTGTAATCAAAGGCCGAAAATGGAAAACGTTGAACCTGTTATTTCCTCCCACAAAAGAAATTAATTTTTTAGTTGAAATAAAGTAGAATAATTACTGTGTAAATAAAAAAGTTAAAAGTTGCAGTTACAAATTTCAGAGCTTATGCGCATGCTCAGATGCCAGTTTGGCCAAGTTAAGTCACTTAGGCTGGTATTACGGTGCCTCGCTCTGTCTTATCTTACGCTCGATCGTAGGATGGGCGTTCCTGCGATCGATCGTAACTTCGCATTACGGTGCCTCAGCGTAAGTCCTCGCGCTTAAGCGTAAGTCCTCTTGCTCTCAGCCAATCAGAGGCCGTAGTCACTTTTGTTGTGGTTGCGTGCGCATCCATTTGTGTTGAAACTTACGACAGCTTTCGAGCTGCCTTAAGTTTACGCCGCTACCGTAATACCGTTTGCGCTTTGTTTACATCGTAAGTCTCTACGTCGATCTTAAGTGAGGCACCGTAATATCGCCCTTACAATGTTTAGTAAATGCGAACAGATGAAGCCTAATTCCGGGTATCCCGCTTCAAAAAATTTAAGTGACTTAAAGTTAAGTGACTCAACTATCCCAGTGCGAACACGGTATTAGTGTGGAGCACCTGTGGAGCTTTCTTGTATATTGACGATGTTTTATAAGCAGACTTTCATGTCGAGCACACAAGTCAGATATATTTTGTTCAAATAAATAAATAAATTTTATTTCTCGCATAAAAAATGATATATATATATTTTTTTGTGGCGGGGGGTCGATTTATACGCGGGTTTTATTTTTTTCTTATTTTTAATAACATAAATTAGGGGGTCGACTTCTACCCGAGTATATACGGTACTCATTCCAGGCTGGGCTTGGGACTTATTTATTTCTGAAGGATCTTGCAAGGCTGAGCTTAGCTTACTTTTTCATATTGAGCTGGGACAAGCTTTATTATTTGTATGTGTGAATAATATGAAATTTTTAGTCCTGGTGGAAAATTACTTGTCTTACAGTGGTGTGGTCTGTACAAAAATCACTGAAATCTGGACATAACTGAAACATTTGGTTAAAAGTGCATAAATTTTTAAATATGGATGCAACGAATATTCAGTATTTGACCATATATAGGAGTATTTCATTAGGCTGAATATCAAGCTATTGAGTTGAATATAAAACTATTCAGCCAGAACCAAATACTTAAAAGAACTTTTTAATACACAATTTTATAAAAGTGTCACAATTCTACTTTCCACTGTCTACATATAAATATATTTTTTTAATAATTAGTAACAGAATCATATTTAAATAAAATAAAATGTTTTTCGACTATTTATTTGTTATTTGTGAAGTATAACTTAAGGAAATTCAACATGAAGATGATTAAAATGATGATTAATGGTGGATGATTAACACTAAAACCGCGGAGACGGGTCATTTTGACCCGTACTTAGTGAAAATATATCGATTCGAACCAGATATGTCTTCTTAAAATAATTTACATATAACTGCATAAAAATTATTTAAAATAAATAAGTTAAATAGACTTAAATAAAAATTCTGGTGCGAATTATTTTTAAAAAACTTGGTTAAAATTTCCCGCGGTTCTAGTGTTAATCAGGATTTTCATCTGAATTGATGATGCACAAATGCAAGTTCCTAAATTTTGTTTAGTAATTAATATGTTTCTTTCTTTTTTCATCAATGAGAGTTTCTAAACAAAATAAAAAAACTTTTGGAGCGTTAAATATGTATGAAGTCGTATTTTCGTTCAGGAAACCATAATCATAATCAACTTATTCAGTCATAAATACGTTGTATCTCATCTCACTCAAGGACAAATTTGGTTTTGATTTATTATAATAAATATGATAATGAAATATGACTTGCTTTATTTTCTGTTTAATATGACGTGTGGAGAACTGCATGAAAATGCCAAAATTCAAATTTAAAGAATTAGGAGCTAGATACAGTCAAAGTTCTATAATCCGCACAAATTTGAGCCAAAGGTTCTGAGGATTATGGAATATTGTGGATTATAGAGTATTATGTGATTTATATGTCATTTTATTACTCTAAACAGCATTTTAACTTTATAATGAGTATAATATGAAATCTAATAATTTAATAGGTTATCTCGAAAAATGTCTTTTTAAAGTTATTTTATTGAAAAAATTATACATAGTTGCATTTAAATAAAAATAATTACATATGTTCTGTAATACAATTTGTTTTTTACTGTGAATAAAGTAAAAGAGTTATATTAAAAAAAGTAAATGATTTATTATGATTTTTTTTTCAATTTTTTTATTATTTGTTTCATTTTTGCAGCATGAATTTGTGAATTTTCTGAACTGTTTATTTCACTGTTTACATTCGTAAAGTAACACGAATTATAGAAAATTGCGGATTATGGGTGCGCGGATTATAGATCCTTTGACTGTATTCCTTTTTTTGAAAATTCAGTTGTGTCAGTGACCAAAACTCAATCATTTTATATATCACCATATTTAATACAAACGAAATTAATGTGAAACAAATCTTGTTTAAATATCTTCATTATTGATAAAGCTGTGAATATAAGTACAATTTCAGCGGGTTTTGTACCCAGTTCTTACCTAATATACTGAGATGTATTGGAATAAATAGATCAAGGTATTATTATTTATTTTTTTATTTTTTTTGTTAAAAAAATGTTTATCTTGACCAATTGAAAGTTTCTTGCAAGATTTTTGAACAGGGGGGGGGGGGGCACAAAATTTTTAACCTGAACATATTGGGTATAAACAATATCTTCTATAGCTAAACCTAATATTATGGAACCCCATAAAACCCATCGAATTTCCGTTTCGGACAGGTTTCTATTTGCGGAATATATAATTGTATCGTATTTCTTTTAATAGGGACTCAAACACAATTTTTCATTGCGTGAAGAAGGATGAGAAGTTGCTCAATACTAAATCTAATGGGTAAGAAAAAGCTATAAAAACATAGATAAAACATGATAGATATAAAACAAAGATATCCATAAACATAAATCTGTAATTATCACAAATTTTCATTTCAAACATCAATGAAATACTAAAATAAATAAACACGACTTTAGTTCCCCCGTCATTTCGGTCAAAGTAGCATTCAAATAACTTGTAGTACGAAATTTAAAGTGGAAAAGAGTTCTTTCAATATTTTCTACACATGAATAAATAAAATTTTCCTGTTAAAAAAAAAAAAAAAAAAAAAATGAACCTGTACGAATGTCAAAATATGGCCACAAAAAACGAAATTTAATGAACCAATCAACCAACCGCGATATTAATTTTAATTTTGCTTAGCATTATTTCTCATTTTCAAAAGAAGCAGATTTGTACCACCCCCTCCGTTTTCCAGGCTAATCACATGATGGAATTATCATTTTACTTCTCTATTTCCATTAAATTTTTTTGCGCCTATCTAGACTTTAGATTACAAAAGGAAAGTTATAAATAGTTTATATCCTTGTCGAGAATTTACGCTAATTTTTTATGGAATTGCAAAAACATGCATAAAAAAGAACAACATTAAAAAAAAAACTTCCATAAACAAAAGACATCAAATTGGAATTATAAAAGCAACTTTCTAATTTATTATGATTAATACAGATTCTAGTAAATATTCTTGTTTTAAAAAAGATGAAAAAAATAATTTTCTTAAAAATAAAACAAAAATAGAATCTGGGTCTCTTATTTTTTCACACTTCAAAACATTGACTGTTTATTTTGATTAACTAATTGAACTAACTTTGCTTTCATTTTTCTTCTTTTTATCTTTTATAAATTTTGATTTTTTTAAAAATAAGCAATCTTAGATCTGCGCTAGGAGAGGGCACCCCCTCCCTGGTTACGTGCATGACCTGAAAGTTTACAATTTTTTAAAATGATCATCCATTCCAGGCATTGATCTAGGATGTATTAAAAAAACTGGAAAGATTGAGACTTTAAACCCTTTAATGGTACTTTAAAATACCATCGAGATACAAAGAGTTTTAAATTGTGATTTTTTTATTAATGTTTTCAGAATTCTATAAAAAATTGAAATTATTTGATTTGTTACACAGTCTTTTATTTCTAGGAATTTGAAATGTAAATCCTCTAAAAGAATCCTAATAAAGAGGAAGTAGAGTAAATTTTCTCTACTTCCTCTCCATCTATTTCAGAATTGCTTTCCTCTGTTTTTTGGAACTATAGAAAGTATTTCACTGTCAGTTGTTTGGTTCACAATTTGAGACTGGTCATCAGTTTCTGAAAAATCCACAATATTTTCTTCAATTAAGTTACCTAACTGAGTAGGTTTTGTATAAAGTATGAGTTCAGCAGCTTTGAATTTTGCTAGTGGAAGTTTAAAATGTTTAATCGTCATTATATGTTTTTTTACTTAAAAGTGGCTCTGGTCATAAATCATGCCATGAATTCAGAAGAGTTTTCTTAGTTACTGAATCCAAGGCATTCCTATATAATCAGGTAACCTCTTGTATCGTTATGAGAAATAAGTTTTGGTTGGTCGTCAGTTACAAAAACTTTATTTTTATTGCGACACAGCTTTATACACATTAGAAGAAGATTTTAAAAAGTTAGAAGTATGTTCACAATTGAGAGCCGAACTAAGCTCTGACTGTAGTATTTCAGTACCATGCGTTGGTCATTTTATGTACCGTATTCTGTGCTTAAAGTCTAAGTTAAGACTGCCCGGATAGAGCTTATATCTTGTCGCTTCATGCCCTTCCATTAATAATTAGACTTATACTGAAAAGGCCTTAGTTGCATTCACTTATATCTAAGGCTGAGATCTTCGATAGCAGCCTCATTTAAAGCGGCTTTCGAAAATCGAAATAATTATTACTACATATGTGTCTAAAAAATTGTGAAAACTAAAATCTTAGCCTAAAATATATTTTTCCTACTGTCAGACGGAGAGTTCTGAAGTGGAATTTATTGCAATTTTCTTTCGTGTGTTAAAGACTTTCTGATACATTAACGGCTTGGTCTTGCATGGAAGATAAATATTTCAAAACCATATTTGCATCTCCTGACAGAGTGCTATCGCTTAGAACCAGAAAATTACACTCTGTTATTTAATTTTTTTTAAATAAAGTAATCATATCAAAATCAAAATCAAAATTGAGTGTCTGAAGAAAAACACTCTTACAGTTTCATTACTGGTTTAGTGATGTAATATTGGGTGAAGAAAAACACTCTTACAGTTTCATTACTGGTTTAGTGATGTAGTATTGGGTGAAGAAAAACACTCTTACAGTTTCATTACTGGTTTAGTGATGTAGTATTGGGTGAAGAAAATGATCTTATGTATTCATCTTCTGGCTGTGCAAAGTAATTTCTATTATCAACCAGCATTATCGACCAACAATCAATCTTTTTTAATTTTAGGTAGGCCAATTTTCCGACAGTCCACCCAAGCTTCTTTCAGAAATGGTTCTAAAACTGTACCGTACAATTCTTGCTATTGTCGGAGATTACAGGATGGACACCACTTTCTTTTAAGCTGCTTGGGGGACAAGGATTAGCACTTTTTCCAACTAATAATACTTCTGACTTACGTGTACCTGCGGCATTGTTGCGAGCAAGTACTATAAAATTTCTTTTGTCATCTTTGATTTTTGAAGGTTCAACTTCTTGCTCATTCACCACAGTTTTATACAGTAAAATACATATAAAACTTTTGTTTAATTCAAGTGAAATATTTTCTCCATTCAATACTCGTTTTAATTCCTCAACGAATTCCCCAACATAACTTCTTTGCAGACATTCAAAGAATAGAGTTTAAAACTGTGAATAAACCGGTGTTTTCAGGGGGATTTTTTTTTAATCCCGAGAGTTTTCAGAAAGTTTTGGGCATGGAAATTTATAATTTAGTTTTTTAATGATTTCAATTACTTTTTTTAATGTAAACAAATGTTTTTTGTATATGTAAAAAACATTAATAGAGAAAAAAGTTCCAGTTTAAATAAAAACTAATGAAATACATGCTGAAGTAATAAGTAGGCTTGATTAAAATATCAGAATTATTTTAACTGCCGATAAGTTAAAAGTGAAACAAGCAGGTGACAGATTCATTTTGCCTGCCATGGATGTAAATATCACCCCTATTTTACGAATTGAACCATATAAACAAATAGAAAACGAACAAAAGTTAAAGGAATGGAAAAATAGGATGCAAAATAGCTAAAAATATAGTATAGAATAGATGTGAATAATAGATAGTAGATACGCCAGCTAAAAAAAAAACTCAAATTCATAAGTTTTGTGAATTTCTAATAAAAAACCTATCTTAAACTCTTTTCAACAGTGCTTGAAATTAAGAAACATAAAGATTTTTAACTGAAAAATAAAAAAAGTTCTGTGTATCTGTATGCCTTCAAAACTCTTCAAAATTTCCAGTATTCCCCAAAACTCCCTGATTTATCTCCATCCCTCAAAATGTGTTGAGGGTTTGCAATGTTACTTCTTCGTCATCGGATACTGATTTCTAAGCTCTGTAAGGTACATTTATTTTTAAATTTTGTTAACCAGCCGGGGAATATTTAAATGGATCTTCAATATAAAATTCTTTGTGAAGCGCTTTTACTTTTCACACGGAATCGGTATAATAATCGGATTGCTTTCTGATCGCTTTTATCAAAATCATTCAAATAAAACGGTACCTAAAGTGACTGATTGTGAACTCATCATTTGCATTTAATTCAGAGTTCAAATTTAGTGCAATTTATACAAAAATCTATTGTTTATTATTTTTCTTTCTGTTTTTAGATTAAGAGTTAGATAAAAGTTATTTGCGGGAGCTGAATAACTCATTTCCTGGGATGAAAACGACGGCAACCTCTATACATTCATTCTCTAAATGAGTGTAATGTCATCAATTACTGAAGAAAATTGTTCCTCTGGTGAACAGCATATTCTTCCTCAAAATGGTGATGTAGAAAAACGTGCCTACATTGATACAGAAGAAAAGGTGTTTATTTGTGTAGTATGTTCCAAAGGATTTTCTCGGAATACGCATCTAAGAACCCACCTCTTGACTCACATTGGAGAGAAACCCTTTGTTTGTGAAATATGTTTCAAAGGATTTTCTCATAATCACGATCTAAGAAGACATCTTTCGATTCATACAGGTGAAATATCATTTGTTTGTGAAGTATGTTCCAAAACATTTTGTAAAAAAAGTAATCTAACAAACCATCTCTTAACACATACTGGAGAAAAACCTTTTTCTTGTGAAATTTGCTTTAGAAGATTTAATCAGAATAGTAATCTGAAAAGGCATCTCTTGGCACATACCGGTAAAAAAGCCTTTGTTTGTGAAGTATGTTCCAAAGAATTTTTTCAGAATTATCATCTGAGTAGCCATCTCTTGACACATACAGGAGAAAGACCCTTTGTTTGTGAACGATGTTCTAAAGAATTTTCAGATAGATGTAAACTAAGAAGACATCTCTTGATTCATACTCAGGAGAAGCCCTTTGTTTGTGAAATATGTTCCAAAGGGTTTTCTGATAAGAGTACTCTAAGAAGACATCTGTTGACTCATACTGGAGAGAAACCCTTTGTTTGTGATCTATGTTTTCAAGGATTTTCTCAGAAAAGTAGTCTAAGAAAACATTTAAGAAACATTCATACAGGTGTAAAACCCTTTGTTTGAAAAATATGTTCAATTTTTTTTCCCTAAGAATAGTAATCTAAAAAACCCGTCTCTGGACTCATACTGGAGAGAAACTGTTTGTTTAGGAAAAATGTGCTAAAGAGTTTTTTGATAAGATTACTTTAAGAATACATATCTTGACTTATATTGGAGAGAAACCAATTGTTTGTGAAATATGTTTCAAAGCATTTTACGATAAGAGTACTCTTAAAAATATGTTTTAATTCATACTGGAGAGAAACAGAAAAATGAATATCAGTCTAAAAAATAATAACAGGTTAATGTGAGGTAAAGAAAAAATATCAAAACAAAATCGACTAAAGATGTCTTACAATATCAACATCCAGACTCCCCTTCCCTTCACTAAAGTAATAACGGTATGTATGTAAGCCCCTATCACATAAACTCCAGAGAAAAATATCAGCGGAAAAGGATCAATATTTTTACTTATATATGTTACAGGCCAAACCCGATTTTAGGCCAAACTAGATTGGCCTAGGCCAAACTAGTCTATCCTAACGCCCATCGGATAATCTAGATTTTCCTAGGCCAAACTAGTCTATCCGAACGCCCATCGGATAGACTAGTTTTTCCTAGGCCAAACTAGTCTATCCGAACTTCCATTGGATAGACTAGATTTTCCTAGGCCAAACTAGTTTGGCCGAACGGTCATTAGGATAAACTAATTTAGCCTGCTATTCATTGGTTTGGACTAGTTTATCTTAGGCCGATCTAGATTGCCCTAGACCAATTAAATTGGGCGTGATTTTATTGAATCTAAAGAACGCCACGGCGCCAACTTTATAGTTTTGATCTAATTTATCCTAGGCCGATGCAATTTGATGCTATTTTATCTTACAGACTATCAAAGCCTGAGAGCTAATGTGCTCGCATATTCTATTAGTGTGTATGTAACCATGTGCGTATGTACGTACGTATGTACGTATGTATGTACGGAATGCAGTAATTCCTGATAAAAACATCCGATTTGCTTCAAATTTTTGACATAGGTTTATCCTGATAACGAACTTTCCTGATTAGTTTCAGGAGTTCATTAGATAAGAATAAGGGGAGGAGAACAAAAGGCTAATCTGCACGCCTTCCCCTCCTTAATTTAGATATTGTCATAATTTGTCAGTTTTTCATGCAAAAGTATCAGATTTTATTAAAATTTTAGGCATAAGATCATTTTGATTAGGCACTTCAATGATTAGTTTTGGGTGTTCATTGTTTACGTATAAAGAAAGGAGGAATGGGGGGTAACCCCATTAATTCATTTAAATAGGTTTTTCACGGAAAATTTACCGATTTGTTTCAAATTTTTTATGTGGGTTCCTTCTGATAAGGCGTTTACCTGAAAAATTTGGGGGGGCTCAGATGTTAAAAATAAAGGAATTATGGATTACTTTTTCAATCAGATAAAAACTTTTGGTTTTATGAAAAGGTTTTTAATTCGTAACAGACATTGGTTTTTCCACACATCACTTCACTCGAAATGTTTCATATTAAAAAACTAAATATCCGACCCCTTTTAAAAATAAGAAAAAACTTGGGTTGAGTAAGGGGACGCTTGAATTTTTTTTTTAAAGCTCAGCTTTTTTTTAACGTTTTATCTGCTAATTAAATATTACCCTTATTTGAAACTTTTAGAAACATAGTAAAACATGATGTTAAATATTTAAGAAAAAGGATGCCGCATCAAATTTCGTGCATTAGTTCTTCAATTACAACTCCTACAAAATTTATGGTAAAGACAATCAGACAGAGTCATAGACTCACAATTTGAAGAACATGTTTTTTGGAATCTTGGACCACTAAAACGTGTAAATGCGTCAAAAACCGGAATAAAAAAATTTTCTCGAATCAAACACTTATTGTAAAGATAGAAGAATGTAAAATATATAAAAGAATGAATTTTAAATGAACTTCGCTTACTTCAATAGATGTGTTTGAGCTGAGCCGATTCGTTTGAAATATTTATAATTTGAGCTTAAACTTGATTAATTTTTGAGAAATTAAATTTCAGTTTGAAATAATTCTTTTCTTTGTGAGCGTGCCAAACAATGGTTGGCATTAATTACAGTACGTCAAATTTAATGGGCCTAGGATAAACTAGATTGTCCTAGGATAAACTAGATTGGACTAGGCTAAACCAGAAGATTGGCGCCGAAGCGGAAAAACACGCCAAATTCAACTGGCCTAGAACAATCTAGATCGGCCTAGGATAAACTAGTTTAAACCAATGAATAGCAGGCTAAACTAGTTTATCCTAATGACCGTTCGGCTAAACTAGTTTAGCCTAGGAAGATCTAGTCTATCCGATGGGCGTTCGGATAGACTAGTTTGGCCTAGGAAAAACTAGTCAAACCGATGGGCGATAGGATAGACTAGTTTGGCCTAGGAAAAACTAGTCTAACCGATGGGCGTTATTATAGACTAGTCTGGTCTAGGCCAATCTAGTTTGGCCTAAAATCGGGTTTGTCCTGTAACATATACACATATATGCTATGTGATTCATAAATATCGAAACAATCGACTATTTCCTTAAATATTACCCAGAGTTCCATACTTCAAATTAGAAAGTTTTATAAAAAAGGGTGTAAAATATGATGATATGAGTTGTAACTCCATGGGATTGTCAATTTGAAAGAGTATGGAAATTAAATTTTTATACGGCCTCCGTTTGGTAAAATCCCCTATTAAAAAAATTTCTTATCCATACCTGAATTAAACACAAAAAAAATGTCACCTCAATGGCTACAAATCTCGCAGAGATTTTAGATTTTAAAATCTGAAATTCGTGATTTACAGCATTTAACCATGACTCTGAGCAACGAGTTATTGACACAATCTGAATGCAAGATAGGACTCATCGAAAAGTCTTACTTTACTAATAGTCGATTTAAGTTAGTGCTTCTCCATTGAGACTTAAAATATTAGTGCATAGATTTTACATTTAATTTGCTTTCAAAATATGCTGGGGGGGGGGGTTGCTTTAGAGATCAGCTTTAACCGAAATATCTAGATTCAGACTGATCCATAGAATAAAAATTGTTTCATATAAGAAATTCAAAACCTAATTTAAATTTTATTTTTTAACTTTATAATCTTAATTTTTAAAGAAGCGACTTAGACTGCGATTTTTTTCCATGAATCTGTATTTGCTTGTAAAGATTTCAGTTATCATTTATATCGTTAGTTGGTATTCCATGTATTGCAGATTTTGAAATATGCTTAACAGTGAAATCTTCTAAATTGAAAAGAAAAAAATATATGAGGTATAGACAAATTTCCTATTTGACATGTTTAAATGTATTCTATTCTTTTAGATAAATTTTGATTGTATCATCAGATTTTACTGTTTTTGACAGGATTCTGTCATATGCAGATTTTTTCACTAGTTTTATTGTATTTTATTATTTTGCTTAGAAATCTACTATTTTTTTAATATATGTATGCATTAAAGGTTAATTGCAAAATATCAATGATTTTAAAATAGATGTATTTTTTTAATGTTCTGACCTGAGTCAAATTTTACTGATTTTTCACAGATCAGGTTACACAGAGACTATGTTTCTAATACGGGTTGGTCGAAAATAAGATTGAAAATATCTCCCCATGCATACTTATGAATAACAAAGCCTGTTCCGGTTAGATATAGAAAAAATACATTAGGCTATGCCTGCCCCAGTTTTCATAAAAAGTAGCGTCTGGGCCTGGATCGAAAATAATGAAGATATACCTCGCCCAAGTGTCTTGAAAGAAAATAAGTTCGAGCTTGGTGAGTAGGCTAGGCCAGCAAAATGAAGCCAATCTTTCAAAGGAGTTGTTTCGGTAGAATAACAACTTTTTTAACAATCTAGTCGAAACGATTTAAAATCTGAAGTTCTGTGAGGTTAAATTATGAAAAAAATTAAAATCGCAATTTTAGAAAAAATTTCGTCTTAAATGAAGAAACGAACATTTAAATGGTACCGAAAGAAGGTGGAAAAGTTAAAAGTTTAACTGAATTGCACATTTAAGTAATAGAAGGAGTTTCTTAAAAGTCTACAACTTTTTAAAGGCATTTAAACTTTATATTAAGAGCAAATCTTTGTTTAAAATTGCAAATGCGTTTTTCTGCGTGATGTTTTATGTCGCTATCGTTTCTAAGTGAAAAATAGTAAAAGAAAAATTATGCAAACTTCAAACATGTATTTTAAAAATTATTTTATATATGAATTTATAAAATACAACTTGCATCATTTTTAAAATTTACATTTTTAATAATTATAAAATTAGTATTTTAAAAAATCCAGAGACAAAATTAAAGTTTATTTTTCTCTTTAGTTCAATGACAAAAATTTAAACTTGACGAATAATAGTTCGAGTTATAATGATTTAAAGCTACGCGACTTAAAAAATTAATAGTTATTTTTAAAAAATTAAAAACTTAGAGAAATTTTGAAATGTGATTTTTTTTGTAAATTATATGGTTAACCACCACAAAAAAAGAATCCAAACTCTATAAATATTCATTTTACATATTTATTGGACATATTTCTACATATTTCTTAAAATAATAATGTTTCTTGAATAACCCGTATTTCAGTTTGTGTTTAACGCCTTAAACTTGACGAATTATTTAAACGATCATATCTCTGTGATTTTTGCAGGCATCAAGATGCAATTCTTTGTGTTTAATCCAAGATTAAATAGGGGAAAAAATTAGTTGGAATTTTTATCCTACTGGCGTCGTATAAAAACTATTTTTGTATTTTCTAAAATAGACCTCCCATGGAATTGCAAATTATATCATCATACTTTACACATTTTTATGAAACTTTGTAACTAGAAGTATGGGTCTAAGGACAATATTTAAGGATATAACACATTGTTTCCAATTTTATGAATCACACTGTATATCTGTATTTCTACTCAATTTATACCTAAGCATAGGCAAATAGGATAATTTAATGCAGGAATTTTGTATTGCTAAAATAATGGAATATTGTAAAGTCGGCTTTTTACTTGACTGTTAAAATTAAGTGAAATGTATATGAAATGTTTTTTTCTTATTTTTCACGTTGTTTTTAGATTGAAACTTAGATTAAAATTTTTCACTGAAGTTCAGGAAGTCATTTTCTTGGATGAAAATGGTAACAGTCTCTCCGTACTGATATTTTAAAGGAGTTTCTGTTATCATCTGAAAGAAGCCATTTTCAATTTAAAAATGTTAAAGATTACATAAGAAAATTCTTCCTGTGCCAACCAGGACTTTGTTCCTCACAATGGGTCTCCTTCACAGATTAAGAAGAAATAAAACTTTTTATTTGTACAGTATGCTGCAAAACATTTTCCAAGAATAGTGATCTATGAAGCCTTCTCTTAAACCACAGTGGAGAGTTAACTTTCATTTGCTGAGTATGTTCCAAAGGATTTAATAATTACAATACTTTGAAAAATCATTTTTTCCATACACGCAGATAAAAAACGTCAAAAGATTTTTGGATAAGACCTATCTAAAAAGCCATCTCTTGTCTCGTACAGGAGGGAAACTTTTTTGTTCGTGAAATATATTTCAAAAGATTTAATAATTACAGTGCTTTTGAAAAGTGATATTTTGCTACATACAAATGAAAAACTTTTTTTTTTTTTTTGTAAAATATGTTCTAAAAAATTTTGTGATAAGAGCAGCCGAAAAAATAATCTCTCGACCCATACAGGAAAAAAAATATTTTGTTTGTGAAATATTTTCAGATAAGAGCTACCTAAGAAGCCATCTCTTAACCCACACTTAAGCCATCTCTTAAGCCTTTTGTTCGTGAAATATGTTCTACAGCATTTTCTAGGCAACTTAAAAAGACATCTCTTGACCCATACAAGAGAGCAATTTTTTATTCGAGAAATATGTTCCAAAGCGTTTTCTGAAAAGAATAATCCAAGAAGATAGTTTTTGACTGATACAGGAGAAAAAAGTTTTGTTTGTGAAACATGCTCCAAGGGATTTTCTCAGAATTGTTCTGTAAGAATAATTTCTTCACTCATGAAATCTCTCAGAAAATCCTTTTGTTTGTGAAAAGTGCTTGAGACGATTTTCGGATAAGTGTACTTTAAAAAAAATATCTGTTGACACGTAAAGGAAAAAACCTTATGCTTGTGAGTGTACTCAAAGATATTTTCTCGCAATAGTAATATAAACAGACATCACTTGACTCACTATGGAGAAAAATTCTTTGTATTAGACTAGTAATCTAAGAATACATTATTTGTCCACACCACATAGACACTTCCGGAAAATCTTATAATTTTTATCATCAAAATTGAATATGAACCCTGTTATCTGTTGTTGCATTTACTATAATCACATATGTTTTTTTCAACATTTCATAATAAAATTTTGAATTATGTCCTAAATCCTGTAAAATTCTTTGGTAGCATTTTTTTTATAATAATGAAGTAAGCTCTGACATGTTCATTAGGTTACAATAAACTTTTATGTAAAGCCTCTTTGATAGTTATTTTAATTATTTTTATTGCTACTGTAAAGTAATTTTTTTTTTCAAAATAATAAATATTGTTCTAACCTAAAAGGATAAATTGCATCTGAGTATCCTATGCAGTACAAAACATTTTATTGAAGTAATGTTCTAGAAAAAATTGTGAGAAGTGGCTAAAAATATATTTGTGTGCATAAACAATGTAATCATGCCTTAAAATTTCTTCTTAAGAATTTTTTCCGGGGATTTTAATGAAGCTTATCTCATTATCATGTGATAAGAAAACATATTGTGTCCCACCAAAACCCCTCAAATTTTGCTCAGCCAAATAGCTCGTTTGGAGTACATAATAACATAAAATATGTTCCTTTGGAAGTGTATATATTTTATATATATACTTCCAAAGAAACATTCCTTTATGATTCATAATTTCCCAGAAAAAGCAAAGAAATATATGGCCATGTATCCATTGCAAGAAAATCATTTTAAGCAAGAACATTGGTATCTGTATATATATATATATATATATATATACCAACGAAAGTATTGTCCACCGTGCATATCAATACATTCAGGTGTATGCAGTAAATGGCAGATTTCACACGTTTCAGTACCAAATGGCCCATATAATACTATTATAATACTATTATATACTATTATATACTACCCATATAATAAATTTTAATTACGATTCAGACGAGTTTTTGGCATCATTCCAAAGCATGTGCATGTATGCCTCGATATACTCAGTGGATGTTTTGCGTTTCTTCATATGCAAACTTATGCTAATACCAATGTTTATGTTTTTAACAAGTTTTGTTCCCTATTCTGCATATGGAAATATACTCTTTTGCAGTAAATCTGAATTTATATTCACATTGCTAACGAGGTGTGAAAAAACAAGGTGAAGAAAAATACAAACCATTATTCAACGTCGGTGTTTGGTTCAATGAATCAGTTCCCTGTCAACATAGCTATCTAGATGAAACCACACTTAGCCCACCTCCTTTCACGCTTATACTTTTGATAAGGATGAATTAGTGAACCAATGCGTTAACTGATTGTAAGTCATTAATTTATTCCATTTTCTTCTCTGGTTACAGCCTATCAACGTAGAACAATTAAGGTTTCCAACTAGGTGTGTCGTCCAGGTGGCTCATTGCCTCAACACCTGTGCAATTTTTTTAATTGAATGTTATGCAAAGTAATGTTTGAAAAGGAAATAAATGTGGAATATTTTTAGCTATTTCTTCTAGTCATCTTATAATGACACTCACCTTCTACCCATCTTAAATTTTACAATCTGAGAAATTCGGAACGTAATCTCTAAAGATCAAAATCTCTTTGACTGTGAAAGAGGTGTTAATTTAAATAGAACGCATGCATTTTCATCTATAAAATTACAATATTTTATTAATTTTTTGTATTATGCTTGTGCTGAGATAAGCCCAATGATAAAAAATGTATGAATATATTTAGTATTTACTTCATTTTTAAAATTGAAGCTGCTTTTACTATAGTGCATATCTTTATTATTATATTGCTTTATTAGTACAAATGAAGAGAAAAAAGAGTAAAGATATAAATTATTCTTATGCACTGAACTCTTTTTTCAAAAGGTAAAACAATACTACAAATACTCATTCGTTGGTAAGAAAAGGACATTCTAGATGACAAAAAAATGAACTTCTCAGAAATTGATTCTTTAGAAGTACTGGTAGATTAGGCAAAGAAATGGGGATTTAAAATTACAAATTCCCTTAAAATACCAATTTAATTATCCTTAACACGCAATCACAAATTTGAAGATTCTGTGACTCAATATGGAGAGTCATACATGGTCTCTCTTTGAGACGCTTTGTGGCTCAATGTTCTATTACATGAAACACCCAACTTGATTTCGAAATGCCACAATGACACCAGAATTCTGGTAAAACTGTTTTCCGTTTGCGAAATTCTAAAATGGAGGGCCAAAACCGTACTCTAGTGAAATTTAGCCGCATCGGTGGTCGTGTGGTGAGAGTGATAATCATGAACTTGTTTTTGCGTTTGAAAAAGAGTGAGGAGTAAAGTAATTTTGATGCGATTGTTTCTGTTTGTTCTTATTTACGATAAATCATCGAAATTAACTCAAAATATTTTGATAACATTTTATAAAATGAGAGTAAACATTTTTGATTATAAATGAAAATAAATAAAATTTACTTCAAATTTCCGCTACGATTTTTCTCGGAAAAAGGAGTAAGACGACATTTCCCCTACCGCTAAGAGATTGTTTCCTGAAAAGGACGCGACTCAATAACCAATGAGTTGTTTGGATTTCACCGTGGTGACTGTGATTTTGGCCCTCCATTTAAGAATTTCGCTTTCCGTTTATTAAGTATGGAAAAATAGCTTTTTTTTCATTTTCAGATAAATTAGCAGGAAAATTTCAGTGTTATTCAGTCATTTCAACGTTTTCGCAATTAGAGTGTTCTTTGCTTTAAAGGATTAAGCAAGTGGATGATGTACAAATCCTCAAAAAATTTTATCGTAAATAATTTAAGTTAAATAAATAATTATGAACATTTCTCAAGATTTTGGATACACTGTCTTGAAGACAGTTTGCAAACTCAAATGATTTTTTTTTTGAGAAAATCAATATAGATGTTGCCATTTAATGACTTACTTTTAAAGCGAGAAACATTCAGCTGATTAGAAATTTAATGAAAATGTGAGAAAAATCAAAGTTAGAGTTTGACATGACATGACATCGCGATGCTTAAGGTGTGCCAATGCTGCGTGAGCCATCATGCGTAACTTCCATCTAAATTGAAATTGGATCATGGACATAAATTTCGAAATAATTCACTGTCAAAAAAGGCACAATTTAAAAGCTTGAGATCCTGAAGTCATTCCAGAGTTGCAAGCACGAAATTAAATATAACCTCCAAAAATAGGGCGTCTAAAACATCCAAAGAATTTGGTTGCTCCGTACTTCGATGTCATTTCAATGACTGGAGTAGGTAAATAATGAAGAATGTAAATACAGTATGGTACAAACGAGCACAGAAAAGGCATAGCATAAGGTAGCCAAGCCGGACTTGCTAATCTCTTAAAACATAAAAAAAATGGACTACATAGCTCACTAATTTTAATGGCAGTCCCCTAGTACCCGTTTATCGTCCAATATCAACAAAAGAAGTATTTCGGTTTCTGCCTAGAACTAAAGAATGGGAAAATTTAAATTTAAAGCTACAGAATTAAAAACTCAATCTGCAATAATAATTTTGCGACCAACACTAGCGGTAAGTTATCCGCTGTAGGATTCCGAACAGCTCGGTCGCAGCTTAAGTCCTGAAAAGGACCCTTTAACTGAACGGATATGCTACGAGAAACAGCATCACTCACCAGTGGTCGAGAAGCCAAACTGAGGGAAACAAATCTTATATAGCCAAGGTGCAGTGAGCTAGCACTTCAGGGCGAATAGGAAATAAGGAAGGCGAGGCTTAACAATGTGAAAATATCAATTAGAATGCAAAAGCAATAAAATTTTCATGCATGGGATAGCGCATTCAGTAGCAATTAAAATTAATAATTGCAAAAGGAAGTCTAAATATTGGATAACAAAATAGTAGAATTATAATAAAAAATTATAAAAAGTTTAATTATTCAACTTTTTGCAATTCTTTATTATAATGCTATTATTTTGTTAAAAAGTTTAATTATTCAACTTTTTGCAATTCTTTATTATAATGCTATTATTTTGTTAAAAAGTTTAATTATTCAACTTTTTGCAATTCTTTATTATAATGCTATTATTTTGTTAGTCAGTATTTATTTTTCAGATTTCCTATTCAGCATAGGAAAACTGAATTCGTGGCTTACATAATAAACAGTTTGCTGAAAGACGTCAGGGGTAAAAGCCAATTCTTTATGAAAATTTCTTTCAGTCTAGGGAAAAATATGAATTTCTCCGGGGAATTCTGCATTAAAGTCATCGTCAAAGGATTTCTTCGTGAAGTTTTTGAACATGAGAAAAAGTTATAGTCCCGAGTGAGAATTGCTGAAAGCCATTTCCGGTTTATTCCAACTCTAGCGTCATAATGACGTATAGCATTTAACGCAGGATTTCGCACTCTTGAGACTGAATCTGTGAAATTTCATCGCAAGGTTTTTTAAATTCAACAAAATTAGTTTTAATTTTGAGGTTACGATGAATGACGTCATTACGGATATAACCATGGAAGAAGGAATATAGATTTTGACACTTCACTTTTGGCGCACACAGTGTTTGATAAAGTGCTGTTTAACCACTTCACCGTCGACCCCGAGATAAGTCGGCGGTTAAAGCACTGTTTCCCCATACCCGTCGCCGGTTAAGTGGTTAAATTTATTTAATTTATTGTCGCCTAGTAGCAGAATTACGAAAATGTAAGAAGTTTTCTAATTGCAAATGATAAACTGTGAATGAAAGACATTATCACTTTATTTCTGCTCAGAGCAGCTCGACGCGCTCCTTGGCACTTTTCAGAGCAGCTCGACGTAGCTCCTTGGCACTAAAAGGGTTAAGAGAGCCCACGGCGCGGTTAGTACGACCAGGGTTTCTGTGATGAGCCTGCACCATGATAATTTAGAATCCAGGTGAGCGTAGGTACTTATACTCTGTCCTCTATGGAATAGGTTCATCATTCAATTTAACAGTTAAGTTTGTATCTGCGGTACAAAGTTGATTGGTTAAGAAAACAGTGGCACTTTTGGCCCAGTTAATTTTATTTTTTAATTTTTTTTTTAACCAGCTCGAAATTTTATTTAAGTAATTGTGGAGTTAATCGAACGCTTTTTGTGCATGTTTGAGTTTGTAAATCATGTCTGTGTCATCGGCGAAAATCGCTAAGTCGGTATCAGGCTGTTTAGAAATGTCATTGGCGTAAATGTTAAATAGAATGAGACCACTGAGAGAGCCTTGATGTACAGAGCCAGAGTTCGATTAAAGGTTAGAGTAAAAATTTCCAACTCTAATAGAGAAAGATACATTTTTAAAGTAATCAGCATACTTTTAAATTAGTTGAGCCAGAACTCTTAGAGCTATTAGTTTGAAAATAAGAGTGATGCGCTAGACTTCATCAAAGCTTTCTGTATATTGTGGAAGATTGCT
Organism: Maratus speculifer; assembly: GCA_964019185.1. Taxonomy (NCBI): domain Eukaryota; kingdom Metazoa; phylum Arthropoda; class Arachnida; order Araneae; family Salticidae; genus Maratus; species Maratus speculifer. The sequence goes on from CAXHSM010001080.1 coordinate 1,815,984, forward strand.
CTTTTCACCCCGCAGCACCTAAAATCATCATAAATTATTTTAGAAACTCATCACAACTGGTGGGCTGTAGAATGGCGTGTTTGAAAACCGAATTCCTTCGCGAATTGCGAATTCAGAGTTCATGTTTTCACCTTATCTTACCAAAACACAAACGAAATTATAATTTTGAAAATATTTATTTAAAAAAAATCCAGTCTTATTTATAGTAAAATAGATAATCTACCACTTAAATTATCTTTTCAAAACGTCCGAATGTATAAACCCTCATTACACACACATCTGAAACTGAAAATATCTAAAACTTTATCCCAAAACAACCTGCTGCTATCTGGTAATAATAAATGAATAATTGTTCATGTAAATTACCGTTCTTTCTTCCTAAAGTTCCTTTTCTTTTTCTGTCCTTCCTCACAGAAAGTAGTTTAAACTCTTTAATATTAAGTAAAAAAAAAACTGCTCTGTTTCTCATTTTGTAATAAGGTAATCAATCTAAATCCTCACCGAGATTCAAATGTTTGCTTCACCTTTTCTCAACAAACAGAGAGGTGAGGATTTCAAAGTATGTATGGGAAAAACAATAATTTACCTCTTTTTTGCAATTTTCCCATCCTCATGGCTGAATGTCTAGAAATTTACCCTTTTTTTTCTCGCACCCATGAAAATTTAATGGGAGAGTTAGACCACTATTTATTAATTGTTCCTACAAAGTAACAGTACAGTAGAAAAATATTGATTTTAAAGTTTTTATGTTGGAGTGGGAAAAGCAATTTTTTTTTAAAAATGCGGAGGATATGTAATTTAAATGATCGTTTTATCATTGTAACAAGGCAGTAGCGAATATAGAAGAAAAAAGTGGATTTTAAATCATGTTTACAAAGACAGAGAAGAAAAATGGGCATGTGGGTGGAGGTTTATATTTTTAAATAAATATCGTTAAAACAAATTCACTAATAGAGTAAAAAAAAATTTCAAAATTTAAAATTTTATTAAATTTCCTCCTTATATATTTACATATACTCTGTTATAAATATGTTTGTTTATTTCAAATTATTATTTATTTAGTAAATCAGAAAAAAATAAAGAGTTAAAAAAAAAAAAGAGTTATAAAGATTAAGCAATAAATGTTTGTTAACAGAGGAGGGCAATTAAATTGGAAGTAATTTCAATGGGGATAATTTATATAGAGATTATTTATTGTTAAGATATTATTTAATGAAGAAAAAAGATTTAAAATTTTAGATGCTAAAAAATGGAAGATTTTAGAGGAAGGGTTGAGATAATTCCTTTTTTGTAGTAGGGATTTGGTGAAAAACCAAAGATTCTCATCCCTGTTTTACCTTCTTTACTTCCACATTAAAGATAAAAATCGATATTTTATGGATTTTACTAAATATCGATTATAAGCTTCCCTTTCAAATTAAACTGTTTTTGCTTTTGGAAAAAAGAGGGTTTACAATCAACAACAACGATTTTCATCTAAACGTATAATATACGCTTTGCACTCAATATTTTAGAGAAAGCATGTTTTAGGAAACCTCATAAATTCATAGACATTTTATTCAATATTCTTTTCATGTAAAGTAACCCACAAATAATTTTATACATAGACCATATTATAGCATACAATTGTTTTGGGCGTCCCTCTGAATCAACTACAAATGCCACACAATTCATTTCCAATCACGAATGTGACCTAATAAATCTTAGTAAGTTACATTAATTACATGGCAATCTATGTAATTCCCAAAAATTCATTCATAGTCATAGCGAGAACAATACCGTCATTATCCCTGTGGCAGAATTTTTCAAAACTTTCTGCAACATGCCAAATTAACAATAAAAATTTTCTGTAACGTAATATATTTTTAACAGTATAGTCTGTCTCAAAAGTTTAAGCACTCTGCAAATCTGGTTTAAAATATTTGAAGAAGAAAATATTTTACGCTAATTTAAAATAAATACTCGCCATTTAATCAAAATAAATAAAATGAGTCATTTTTGGGTGGTTAAAATAAAAAATATATTTATTTTTCTTGAAGAAAAGCTGTCTCAAAAGTTTAAGCACTTTATGCAAAATTTTTTAGAAACACGGGATTGGTCTTGTGCAATGACCTTGTATGACACCATATTGAATATTTATAAAAGTATAAATGGTGCAGAAATTATTTCCTTTCGTTTTAAAACTGCCAAATGGTAAAAAATCCACAAAATGTGAGATTTTGAAAGTTTTAAAATTGAAATCACAAAACAAAACAGTTTATTGCAAAAGTTTTAAATTGATCAAAATGAAATATATATAAGTTATCTCTAGAACTGATAATTTTAAGCGGAAACCAAAATGTGAACAACCACATATGACGACTGTTCAAACTAATCGGAGTATATGGAGATTGGTATCAAGAAAAAATATGTCCATACGGTAAATTAAAAAAAAATCTCAATGTAAAGTGTCCGAAGACAATATACATAGATGTATTAAAGAGTGTGACTGCAGTATACTAAAGAAAAAGGTGTTGAAATAAACTAATCACTATTTCAGATGAAAAAAACAATCATCTTTAAATGAAGTTAGATCTATTCACAATAAAAAGATTTCATTTTTTAGCATATCATAAAAAAAAGAAAAGTAATTATTTTTTTCCCTATTTCGGAACAACTCAAAAACGAAATAAACTTATTCATTCAAGGACGCTTATCCCTTTTCTACTGCAGTAAAGTCACGTGACAACCAAAAAAAAAACAAAATAAATGAAAAAGAACATTTCGAAAGACTTCTTTTTTGACATTTTAATTTTTCAGTGTTTGTTTAGTTCTCTGTGTAGATATAGTCATGTAATACGTCTATTTTTCGCTGCTAAAAGCAGCTATGTAATTTGTGTTTAATATAATATTATTATTCAATTTAAAACGAGTCGAGGCCATTGTTTATTAAGAACAAGTATTAATCAAATATTTGCCATTTCAGCAATGTTTAATTAATTAATAAGTTATAAAAGGCTGAACTCCAATCGAAGATTCGTAAACATGGCGGTCATGAAGGATGGAATATCTGTAGAACAAGAAGAATGAAAGGTAAGATTATCTTGCCTTATTATTATTGATAGATATATAATATGATGAATTAAGTTTTAAACGATATTAAATAAAAATCCTTGTGTGGCGCAAGCGTTACATAGGCATAGTTTTTAATATATTTTCAACAAAAGGCTTGCAAACCGTCTCTCAAATTACATCACAAACAGGCAAGAATGAACTGGGGTCCGCATGTTTTACGGGGACAAATGGCTTACTGTTTTATTCAGCGATAAAAAAACTGGGACTTGGATGGCCCTGGAACATGCATTGGCATCATTTACGAAAGAAACCAAGGGCATTTTTCAGCAGGCAGCAAGGTGGTAAATCTGTATGGTTTGGAGGGCATTTTGATTCAATGGTCAGACCTTTCTGGCTTTTCTAAAAGGAAGACAAGATTAAAAAAGCATCAACAGGCGCTAAATCAACATTTGCTTTCATTCGATGACATTTTGGGAGGTCCTGAATGGACTTTTCAACAAGTCAGTGCCTCATTCCACGTATCACTTTCTACAAAACTTTAGCTTTCTCAAAAAAATGTTAAAGTTCTTGACTGGCCAGCTTCAAGTTCAGACATAAACATGATTGAAAATATCTGGGACTCCAAAAACCCAATGAGAAAGCATGGCACTCTTTGCCACCTGAAACACAACGAAAACTAATATTTCCAATGACGCATGCTTATTTGAACTAATCTCAATTCACGGAAAAATAATTTGCAAGTAAAAATTCTGTAAAAATTATAAATATGGATTTTTTTTTACAATGTGAATAAACTTTTGAGACAGCTTTTTTTAAAATTTATTATACTTTTTACAATTATGTATTTTTTTTTTTTTTACTTTTAACTCATCTATTTAAATAATGTTGCGAAATCTGCAAATGAAAAAAATGTTATTCATTGTAATTTTTTATAATTCTTTGAAATTGGACATTAAACTTTTGAGACAGACCTAACAAAACTAGAATTATATTCAACTCCCCATTCACAGAAATTTTTATCAATTAAGAACTGTTATTCAGTGAATCATTTCATCTTTTGTCTGTTTTTTAGTGTGTACATTGCCAGTATATTTTTTTTGGCCGTATTCCAGAAGCTTTTTTAGGTGTTTTTGTGCTCACACATTATACTTGAAGATTATAATCGAAATAAATAAATAAATTGAAATATAAAATAAAACTTATCCGTAAATTTTACTATAAAAGCAATCAAAAAATTAGAATTTTAAGAATAAATTAATTCAACGTGATGTATTTATTTAAATAGCTAGATAACTGAAGTTTAAGTAGCAGTTGCTAATTTCTGCCTAGAAAAAATAAAATACTTCGGAATAAAGAAAACTAGAAGTAGAAATCCTTGAATCTTACAGCACCAGCTGGCAACAACTGAATCTAAAATGTAAAAAAAAACTGAACTTTTAAATGTTACTGTTTCATGAGAAGAGTTCTTACTATTTTACTAGCAATTTCATTTCTAATGCAAATTTTTTATGGAATTTGTTTGAATATACACCTAAAGGATTATACTTTCATAAAAAGTAATAAAAATGAAACTATGGCCATTTGAAAAGGACCCGAATCCCTTAAGTAAAAAAAATCTAATATTTAATGAAAAGTAAATATATATTTAGTATATTGAATTGGATTACTAGAGTACGTTTTATAGCCCTATGATACGGCGTATGCTTAAATGTGTTCCACTGGACGTTTTCTTTAGTTTTTGAACTACTTTTTTTTTTATAGTTACAAGATTTTGTTTTCGCTTCAGAATTTTAGGTTAAAAAAAAGCAAAGCAATGTACATGTGCATGCGCATGAAATGTAAAAACAGAATGTTCCTAAATAGGACGATAAAATTTTTCGGGAGAGGTTTGTAATATACTGCGCATTGCCGAACTCTTGGGCAGCATTCGGTCATCTAAATTTGACATTATTAGAGACTATAATTATTTGTATTATAAAATTTTTAATTTGATATATCTGTATTTTAAGTTTTAATATTTTATGTCACATATTATCACCTTTTGTGCTGAAATACAAACATTTCTTTTTGTAAGCCCATTACTAATGTTTTCATGATTATCATTCTGTTGCAAATTACTTTGTTCTTACAATTAAATTATTTTTTAATTCACAATGTATGACAGAAAAATTAGTTAAACAATGTTAAAAGCAACAATCAAACAAATACAATTGGAAAATAAGATTAGTTACAAACTTCTTAATTCTTACTCTTTCTCACGGAAAGTATTACTTGGATATTCTATATCGTTTAGTATCTAATAAAAATAAATACACTATGCGATAAAACTAAAACTAATTATTGCCAATCAAAATCTCCTGATTTTTCCTACAATAAATCTTGCAGGCTTAATATCGAAATATTTTGTAAATTATACATTCAAATTTTTACATAAAAAAATAATGGCAGAATTATTTTTAAATAAAGTATATATTTAATATAAATAGTTTTATTGTTTTCTTAGTTTAATACATGTCCTAATACTTTACTTATTTCTTTGTGTGTCACAATTTCAATACATGTGATATAAAGATATTAATTTATCATATTTAAATAAGACATCATTCAGCTCTACTCCCTAATATGCATTAACAGCTGTTTTTGCAAGATACTCCTGGCAGAAAAGTTTTTGTTACACATCTCACAAAGAATATTTCTCATCTGAGTAAATTAACAGATACTTGCTTAATTCACGTTTACGACAGAATTTCTTGCTACATATCTCACAAAAAAACAGTTTCTAACTAGTATGAATTTTCAGATGCTTTTTCAAGCTACGTTTGTCAGAATATTTCTTGTTGCATAATTCGCACACAAACTTTTTCTCACGAGTATGAACTGTCAAATGCTGTTGCAAGTTACCCTTTTCAGAAAAATTCTTGTTGCATACCTCGCATGCAAAAAGTTTCTCGCCAGTATGAAGTAACAGATGTTGGTTTAAAGTACTTTTGCTGGATAGTTTCTTGTTGCATATCTCGCAAACAAACGGTTTCTCACCAGTATGAATTATTAAATGCTTCTGCAAACCGCTCCTACCGGAATATTTTTTGTTGCATATATCACACGAAAAAGGTTTCTCACCAGTATGAACTATCAAATGCTTTCGCAAGTAACCCTTGTCAGAAAAATTCTTGTTGCATATCTCGCATGCAAAAGGCCTCTCGCCAGTGTGATGTAACAGATGTCTGTTTAATTGTTGCTTACAAGAGAAATCCTTGTTGCATATGTCACAAGCAAAAGGTTTTAAAGCAGCATAAATTAGGGGATTCTTTTGTAATAAAGTATTCATGTCACAAAAGTCTTGTTGCAAATCTCACATACTAACGATGTCTCAACAATATCAACTAACAGATGACTGTTGAATGATTTTTTTGAAAGAATGTTTTCTTGTAGCGTATTTCACAAACATGAATTAATAGATGTCTCTTTAAACTATACCTGGATAATTTCTTGTTTTATATCTCGCAAACAAAAGTTTCTCACCAAATGCTTTTCCAATTTACGCTTGACGGAATATTACTTGTTACATATTTTGCACACGAAAAGTTTTTCAACAATATGAATTATCAAATGCCTTTACAAGATACTCCTGTCAGAAAACTTCTTGTTACACATATTTCAAACAAAGGTTTCTTACCATTATGAACTAACAGATTTCTATGCAAGTACTGCTTAAGAGAGAAATGTCACTTGCATGTCTTACAGATAGAAAATCTGTCAGCAGATGAAAAACAGATGCTTTTGCAAATTATTAGGGTCAGGGGTTGAAAAATACATTATTTTACTCGGTACTGGTGACTAGACTTTATGGCATAGCTAGTGTATTTTTAGGCAGTCTGAAAATCTGCTAGATATGGAAAATGTGCAAAAAACTATTTTTTATGCTAATTATATTTTCCAATTTGCAAATTACAAGAATGTAAACATGGTGATAAATGTATCTTATAGTAAATTTATGTATGTTGTATTTATTTTTTAATTTTATAACCAAAATATAAAATTGTATTCTAGCAATAGTTATTAACTATTTTTGTAGTTGTGTATATTTTCTCATTATAATTATTTTTGTTATATAATTTCTTGCCGCATGTCTTCAAAATCAAGTTTTCTTACCAGTATAATATAATAAATGATTGTTGAAACTACACTTATGAGAGTATTTCTTGTTTTATATTATAGAAACAATTTTTTTTTAACATTACGAATTACTAGGGAATTGTTTAAATCATTCTTATAACAGAAACCATTGTTGCAAATTGCGATAACAAGTATACTTCATTGGTGTGAGTCTGAAGTTACTTTTCTACGAAAATCTTGTATAAAATGGCTTGTTATGTATTTCATCTCTAAAGACTGCTTTGATTGATATGATGTGTATGGACAGTCATGGCTGTATGGATCTGCAATGAATAGAATTAATTTATTACAATAACATTTATCACTCGCTAGAAAGTTATTTAAAAGAAATGGAACTTCTTATAAAAAATATATAGTGAACTGAATCAAAATTAAATATCTACAATAGCAATAAGACATACAATAGACTCTTGACTGTCTCACATTAACAGAACCAGTGATTCATCAAAAAATATTAAATTACAGCATTTTTTATCTTTTATATTTATTAGCATTTTCTAGGTATACAAAGATCAAACAATTAGAATATCATATATAAAAAAAAATAGGAATTATAATAAATTTTAAAAAATGACTTGTCATAAAGAAAATCTTCTAAATAAAAGATAAAGCAAATTAGAGGAAAAAATTCTATTAAGCACATATCTTCTCCAAAAACATGGTTGCAATGAGCAAGCAATGAGAGAAAAGTTTTTTTTGTGCAAAGGCAATACATGCAGGATATTGCAAAAAAGCCAGCTAAAATTTAAAAAAAGCCAGGCCAGAGGCTTTTACTGGTTTTAACCGGCTTTTTTTATGGCCAAAATTGACCTTTTTGACCATAATTGGTTTTTATACAGCGAAGCATTTTAATTATAAGCTACACATTTTCAAGTATTTTTAACAAGTTTTAATGTTGTTTAATTTACTTTGAGTTTAATAAATTATTTATTAAAATTGGGATTTTAATTATGATTCATTATGAGAAATTGGATTATAATCCAATTTTTCAATAATGAAGACATTAATACTAGACTAACACATTGAGGGAGTTGCTAGTGGCTATAGTCAGAATTGCAAATATGTCAGCTAAATTATAAAATGGCCTTCTTACCAAGTGCTTTTCCTGATTTACATTCCCTTTAATCCCACACTTGTTTTTCCATTTTTACTGCTTTAGAAAATTAAAGAGGACAACGGTTATTTAATTACATGTTTTATTACTTAACTAATTTTAAGCGTTATTAAAATGTCATGTTTTATTCCCTATAAACATTTAAAATCATACATATAAAAAAAACAACATTTCTCACTATTGAAAATAATATTATGAATTATGCATATTTCATAACATATTATATTTCACAATTTATTTCAGTATTCTCAATTAGCATACGCATGTATATATTCATGCAAGAGGGCATATATGCACTTTTAAATAACAACTATTCAAAATTTTAATTCAACAAATTTTATTAGAACATTTTTTTGTTTAATTTTATATAATTATGTATTAAACTCTTCTCAAATACTGAATCCTTCCTAATTTCTTCTTTCAACATTGTTCATTCTATGACTTAATCTTTACATATTGACCTGTAAGAATGTTTCCATGAATGCTTTGATGTGTTTCATTCTGCCATAATTCAATTAAATATAATTCTTAAGAATGTTTAATATAAGTAGAACTATGAAATATAGAAGTTTAAAACACATTTTTTGAGTATACTTTCTCTTTTCCAAAATTTATATATTTTTCAGACATAATGCCTTCACAGTTGACTTGAAGCAGTAATAAAGACTTATTTATTTGAAAAATTAAATAGAAATTTATAACTTTTTTAGTAGTAAATAATTAAAAATGTATTAAAAATAAATAAATCAAAACTTAATATGAATTCAATACAAATTAACACTTTAAAAATAAAAGAAGGCAACTCTGCAATAAACACAATATATATTAATGTACGCAAGCAAATGATACAATTTCAGAGTGTTTAGAGAGCCCACGAAAAGAAAAAAATAATCAAATTCCATATGAGAAGAAATGGATCATCACAATTGTAATCAAAGGAAGACAGCTTTGCAGTAACTAGATGTATCAGATAATCTTCATTTTTCAAAGTAAAATGAAGATTAATTGAAAGTTCTGTTTACAGGATCATAACAGATTTCCTTAACTCCATTATACTTAGCAGAAAAATAATTTATTTGTGTACTATGTTAAATAAACCCCAAATATTATTAAAATGGATTTGGAGATTGAGATTAATATTTTTAAAATGAATATGCACCAAGAGGATATTAACATTATTAAAATAATGTGAGATCATGCCATATAAACAAAAAACTTATTGCATGTTTTTGACTAAATATCTCACAGTTAAAACAGTGATGGCATCCAAACGCACTGCTACGATTTTTCTAGGGATAACAGAACTGTTCTGTGTGTCAAGTATACTGTATTATCTAACTCATAGAAGGTATTTGACATTAATAATACCCTTACTGAACAATAAACAAAAATCTTTGTGACTGATAATATTAAAGTCATGATAAATCAAAATAATAATGATGATTGAAATATCTTCTGAACTGTTCACTCAAACGCTTTGTTACGTAGAAATTTTGTTACATAGAATTAAACTCTAATTCATGAAATTTTTTTATAAAATGCACATGCATAAAATGAAAAATGCATCTAAAATGGAAATATTGGAAAAATGTATTTTAATTCGGGCAGTATTTTTTGTTTTATGTAAAGTAGATATATGAATAAAACTTAATTAAAATAATATCTAGAAAAACACATAAACAGAGGTAAACATAAACTGAAGCACATCATATTTTCTCTCAGTATTTCAAATTCTTAACTTTAAATATAAGTCTGTAATATTAATTTGTACAGATTTCTTATAAAAATACACAATAAAAAAAAAAATATGTACAGTAGACGCCCTCAAATTCACACAGCTTGGGACCAGAGGTTGTGTGGATTTTAGAATTTTGCAGATTTCAGGTCATTGCTTTGTTTACATTTTTTAAACAGTAACTTGAATGCAATTAACAATGCAATCGGAACTATAATGAATGCTTACAATGTAATAAAATATTAAAATAAGTAATAAGCTAAAATAATAAAAAATTAGATAATTTTTTGAATGAGTAAGGTACTAATAGCAAATTTCAAGTTAATAATCAATAGTGTATGACTAAATATTCATTATAAAGATTAAATGTATTTTTCTAAAATTATTCAACAAAAATTACATTCCTCATAAAAGTACATCACTAATTCACATTAAAATCATAAAATAAAGCTTTTTTTTTTTTTTTTTTTTGCAAGTTTAGCCAGGTTTAATAACCAAAAAATCTTGATTAATGCATATTTGGTTACCAGTGATATCAGAAATATCTTGAATTTTTTCCCAAAAAATTTATTCTTCCTTCATAAAAAAAACATGAATAGATTATTATTAAGAAAATTACAAATTATAAAATATATGGAATTAATACAAAACTAAAAAAATCAAATTTTGTCCCAATATCCAAATTGAAAGTTTCATTGTTTACATCCATAAAATATGTGCAGATTTTAGAGAGTTGTGGATTTCTGGTTTGCGGATTTGAGGGAGCCTACTGTATTTCAATAATTCATTATTCCAATATTTCATTCCAATAATTTGTTTAAAATTCCAGCAAAATGAATTAAGAGACTATTCTAATTATGAGAAGAATTTATGAAACTAACATTACCTAAATTTATGGAAGTATTTTTAAAAGTTATTGTGCTTACATTGCAATACATTTAAATAATTCTTTTAATGGGATACCTGAGTTTAATACCCAATGAGTTTTGTAATATTTTTCCAGTTTGGTTATATTTTCTTTATTTAGAAGTTTTGATTATTGTTTACAATCGGTCTGAAATAGAAAGTATCCTCATGTTAAAAAATACAAAAAAGAAAAGAAACAAAGGGAAAGAAAAAAATGAAAAAGAAAGAACACATAAAGTTAGATATCAATCTCATGTATCATATGAAGAAAAAAAAACACAAAATGAAACACTTTTAAATATTGAAATTCAAGTGCAAATTCTGAAAAGAGCACCTTACACATTTAACATTAGCATTCAAGTGTTTTTGCATGAATAGTAAAGGCTCTGAAGAGCTTAAACTGTAAAACTGAAATGCAAATGTTAATTTTATGAAAGCATTCTCTTTAAAATTTCTTGCTTGCATTTTAATAGTATATTTATTTATTTGCTTGAAATATTCAGGATTTAATTCTACCCGAGTTAGTAATTACATTATCAATTTTGATTAAATATTTTTTCATATTTTAGTAATTTATTGTTACTTTCACCTTTGATACAGGTTTCAAAATTAAAAGTATGTCATTAAAAAAACTGCAAACAAAATTGAAAGATTTCAAATTAGCAATGATGAAAATCAATTTGCGCTATCCTGCTCTTCCAAAAAAAAAAAAAAAATCATTTACAAATATCAAAATGTAAGCAAAAAAATTTGAAAAGAGTGTTTCCATACATTTAACAATAGCATACATATTTTTTTTTGTAATTTCAGTGATCATAGTGTAAGTTTATGTTGGGAGTGCAAAAATAAATTGTTAGGAGAAAGACAGGATTGGCTTCAGAATGTTTGAAAAGTATGCTAACATTTTTTTATAATTTTTGCAATATTGAAACAATATATATGTCATATTTATTTACTTAGACTTACTTAATGATTCTTATTCTTATGACATTCCGAGTTTGTGGTTAAAATTACTTAATAAATATTTAAAGGGTGAGTCTAATAGGGGGAGCCGCGGTGGCATTGGCTATTCACGACTATAGAGGGTGCAATATTTTGTGTTTTTAAATTACCTTTATATCCAGAGTCATTTAGTTTTTCTACTTTTATTAATATTAATTTTATACATATTAAATTTAATATATGATCAAAATTTATTATATTTATTTGCCGCGGTGGCAATGGCTATTCACGATCATAGGGGGCGCAATGTTTTGTGTTTTGGGTTTTTAAATTATATTTATATCCAGTGTCATTTAGTTTTCTACTGATTTTATGTGTTATGAATACAGTTCTTATGAATGAATTGAAACATGTCAACTTTTTAATTTAATTTTTATTTGTGACACCTGTTCTAAGTAAATAAATATGAAATGATTTTATACGTGAATGAAAAAGTTGAAGTGATTTTGTTTTAGTTTTTAGTTTTGAAAAAACAAAAGCTAACAACAGTTTTAACATTCAATACATATGTCTTTTTTAATCTACATTTTTTGTTTAAAAGTTGCCTAGCAATTGAAAATAATAGCAGATAGACAGAACGTAATAACATTAGGCTAATTTGGCATTCTTAGAAATTGGAATTTTAGTATCTTTAACCATTTAACCTTTAAAAACTTAGGTGCTTAGAAAATTATAGGTAATCTGACATTTTTTGAAATTTTTAATTGTCGATTTGAAGATGCCAGAAAATGAAAAATGATGAAATTTAAAATGTTTAGCAAAATTGATATTCAGTCCTCTGATCTGCAGATTTATTTGTTTAAGAATTTAAATGAAGGTTTATTAAGTTAAACAACAGCTTTTTTTTTTTTTTTTTTTTTTTTTTGATATTGCATTTATGGCTCAAATACAATTATTTTATATTTTTTAACAAATAAATTTGTAAATCATTATTAGAAATACACATAAAACATTAAAATAAAAATATCTTGATGACATAACAAAGACGTGTAACCATGAGATGAATGTAATCCCATGATCATTCATTTTTGGCATTAAACTTGGGAATAATTTTTTTTTTAATGTAGTAAGTGGCTGACTGAATAACAGTGAAGTATTAATAAATATAATACAAGAAACATAGAATTTTGAGACTGCTAATTTCTTGTTAAATATTTCCATTTAACGGCGGAAAAGTGTAAGTACCCGCAGAAGTGATAGTCTTTTAGATTTATTTAAATGGCATAAACATTTAGACAGGAAATTTGACTTAACGAGTGGAATGACATAGAAACAGGACACATTATTACATATGAAATTTATGTGTTTGTTCGAACCAAAAACTGAAGGCTACGTCATATTTAATAATTTGTGTGTAATAAATATTTCTGAAGCTGTCTTTAATATGGCAAATTATATAAGATTAAATATCAATTTCAAAGAAAAGAAAATATCATTACTATTGATGCAGAAGGTACAGTGTGTATTTCAAACATGAGAATAGACAAGTGATATTTTTCTAAATGTAAGATAACAATATATATATATATATATTATTGTATATATATATATATATTATCACTGCAACCACAGCATTTATTTGCAACAGATCTAATATTATGAAGAGTAGAATTTCTGATTCTACTCTTGGTTTCTTAAATTGTTTTTACATTTTATGTAAATTTTGATAAAATTTATGTAAGAACTTTAGATCCTATCAATTATATATATATAAAAATGACATTTAATGGAAAAAATATAATCAATCTATGATCAACAGAATGTTTTAAATTTAAATGTTAAAACAAAAATCTAATTTATTTAATTATTTGAAATTCAAATTCGAATAATATTTGCAAAACTTATTTCAAATACATAAAATTATTTACTTTAAGTAAAACATTTTAATAATGATTTAAATGATTTTTGGCACAATAAAATAGATGACAGTTTCAATAATGAAAAATTGTATAGTCACGTTATCAATATCACGTTATTATATAATTTTGGTTGAAGATCAACTAAAAAAAGTATGTTATCCTTTACTTATTTCACTAAAGAGAGTAAGATTAATAAATTGATGCTTTAAAAGTTACCTGATACACAGATATTGATACCGCAAGATACAAGACGCCAGTGTAAGTATGAATCATGGATTTTTATATCATTTCTGCTTTGAAAAAGATTCATTCATTCGAAAAAGAATGGATTAGGAAAGTAGTGAAATAGTTTACGCCTTAGGAAACACTTAAGTGTTCGATTCGCGAAATTTAACTTATGTTTTTTACACTTTTTTTAATGTTTCATTTTGTTGATAGAAATCATTTATGGAGTTATTCGTTATTCGTGAATTAACTTATCCTTTGTGATTCATTCATTGTATTGATGTCGATTCTCTTATTATGTGGGCGCCGATTCATTCATTTTGTCGGCGTCTATACTCTGGTAATCCGTGTATTCTATAACAATCAATCATTAATTTGTAAAATTAATTTACTGATCCATCTTCTTTACTAAAATAAATTAAAGGTAAAATATATTTTATTTATTTATTCTTCTGCTGTAGATTTTAAACTTTGTGACTTCATTGTATGATGACACAAAATTTTATGTATCCCAACTTACGCTTTTGCTGACATTTATACTCTTTAAAATATTCGGCACACAGGTAAACTGAATGTTGGTTAGTCGAATAGCAACTATCAGGAAAGTCACTAATATACATTATAAGTAAAGTACACTATAAAAAACATACTTTGAATTATTATTTAAGAAAACTTTTTAAATTGATATTTCTTTAATTTCATGCTTGTGAACAGATTTTTTCGTATATTCTAAAACAAATATTTTAAAATCAAAGAGCAATCAATTTTTTTGAGGAATTGGATTTTGAAAATAAACTACTGTCTTATACTGTGTACCTATTTGTTAAAGAAACACTTTAATTCAAACAACTCACCAAGTATAATATAACCCTTACATATTATTCTGCCAAATCAAGTAGTATTGCGATAACTATGACAACAACTATACTATTTGCATTTACCCTTAACTTATGACAACTATATAGCATAGCACGGCTGATAAAAAATATAATGATAATTAATACCGTAAAATCCCGTTAATCTGCCCTTCCCGATCAAACGCTTCCTCCCCATTTTATAAAACATTTGAAAGTTTTAAAAAATCCTGAAAAATCGCCCCCCCCCCCCAAAAAAAAATCGCTGAAAAACGGAAATTACGTCAAAAAATCATGGAAAAAAAGGAAATTTCATCTAATGATCGCTGAAAAAACGCTAGTTTTGCCAAAGAATCATGAAAAATAACTGCAAATTTCTTCAAAGGATCATGAAAAACTCATAAATTTCACCACAAAACCCACATTTCATTGAAAAATTGAAGTGAAAATGGAAATAATGTCAGATCTTAAAAAATGCAATCAAAGAATCGTTTATAAAACTCGAATTACTTCAAAAAATCCCTAAAAGAGGCAAATTACGTCTAAAGATAACAGAAAATCATGAATTTCTCAAAGGATCTCCCCCAAAAATGCACATTTTGTCAAAAAATTGTAAGAAAAAAAGCAAATATGTTGTATCTATAAACAGCCAAAAGATCACAAAAAAAACATAAATTCTGTCAAAAAAAGGCAAAATTTGTTTTAAAAAAAACTGCCAAAAAAGCACGAATTCCATTAAAAAAGCATATTTCATCAAAGAATCATGAAAGAAATCCGCATCTTTACAAAGAATTCCTTTAAAAAACGGCAATTTTTTCAAGTATCGCGAAAAAACTCTGCAAATTCCTCAAATATCGTGATAAAACCCTGCAAATTTCATGAAGTATTGCGAAAAAATCCTGTAGGTATCTTGCAAAAAATGCAAATTGTGTGAAACTATTGCAAAAAAATCACATGTAAGTGCCCCCTCTATGATTATTTTACAATTTTTGTCATGTTTTTTATTTGGGGGGTGGATTAACGGTATTTTACGGTATGTAGGGATAATCATTGTGTGGCACACTATGCACTTTGATTAGGGCACAGTGGACCACCCCTTATATTTTATTTATTTTTTATTTTTTAAAACTTTTCTTATAGGCTGATTGATTAGAGCACTGGATTGATTCCTTATATCCTTCAAAACACATCATTATGTCAATTATTTTATGCTGATTGGTTGTTTTGAGCTTCTAAAAGTAAAATTATTTATCATCTACGTTTCTTTACTATTAATTAAAAATTACAAACAAATAAGAAAAGACTACTTTTTTGTTATGGTTAAGTTACTTGTTTTTCTCTAATATTAAATTTAATATGCATAAAAGAATGATTTATATAAAACTTTTATGAGAATGTATTTCAACATGAGGCCACTGCTCAGGTAATCAACCTTGCAATCCACCCTGTAATAGTAATGCAAAAATTTTCAAAATCTATATCTAAGTTATAAAGAGGTAAAGTTTGTTTATTTGTTGGGGGTAATCTCCTGAACTACCAAACCCATTTAATAAGTAATGATGCCAAAAGCATTATGTTCACTTCAAATCAGACATAGGCTATATCTTATGTCAATGCCACTAATCCAAAAAGTCTGCAAGAGCAAAAAATGTTCTAAAAATGCAATTTTTGTGTTACTGAATGTCCCAGAAACATTAAATTTGTCATGTTAATTACTTATAAGACAGTAGCGTAGCTATGATTTTTGGTGCCCGGGGCCAGCAAGAAATTTTCCACCCCCACTCCAACAATTTCTCTTAATTTGGTGACCCTAGGCCTCGGCGACCGGGGCGGATGAACCCCTTGCCCCCCCCCCCCCCTTAGCTACATCACTGTTATAAGATATGAATGGTATCTAAGAACATTTCCTAAAAAATATGAAATTTAAAAAGGGTGAAAATGCATGAAGGGTATTTTAAAAACATTCTAATTTAAGATTTTTAAGCAATGTCTAGATGCGACAAACCAATATAAAAAATAAAGATGTCAAAATGAGATGGCAGTCCTTGCTCTAACATAGGCTATATCTTATGTTGGTGTCACTTCTCCAAAGGGATTGCAGGAGCAAAATTGTTCTAATAATATGAGTTTATTGTACATTAGGGAGGAGCGAAAAATTTTTTTTTTTTTAAATCAAAAACGGGTAGGTGCCAAAAGTTGCCTTTATACTAGTACATCAACTGCGTGAAATTTTACCGCTGAAAAAAAATGGCTTGAGTCTGCGCTTTTGCTCCAAAAATCGAAATTTTGGGTAAAATTTATCATTTTTTGACATTTTTTCAAAAAAATTTAAAAATTTCTACAGAGCTGGTTAGTATTTAAAAGTGTTGCTTAGACCTTTATATTTATCTTCTTAACATATTTATTTAAACTATAAAACAATATGTTTATTCCCTATAGCTGGAGCAAAACAGACAACTTTTAGTAAGAAAACAGCATTACCACTCTATTGGGTCATATAACGAATTGTTGTTTTTAATACAGCTCTTGTTTTCAAAACTACCTTGGACATGCGTCGTGGAGGTGGCTACATTTCCTATACCATCCGGCCCAACTATTCGATCATCTTAGTACAGTGTTTTATACATTGATTTGTGATTTTCTTTATAAAAATTTGGCATGTTTTCGATGCTTCCACCTTGTTTATCAGTTCTTTGCATCCACATGCTGCTGTAACTATCTTCATGTATATTTTTACAGTTTATACAAAAAAATGACAAGCAGAGTAATGCACGGGAATATTATTAAAGGGATCTATTCGGCCATCTATTGTATTTATCAAACTTACATTCAGTTGATGAATAATGATTGGAAGTTCTGTTACCACAACATATTTTCAGTCAATTGTATTTTTTTTACGTAATGATTTGCTTCAAAGATGATTTCAGATATTTAAACTATAAGTATGCCATCATTTATTCTACTTTTGCATTTTTTATATGTTGAGAAGCGAGCTATTTAATGAGATGGTGATCGTCAGCGAGAATTGCAATGAAAATTTGTTCTCCATGTGTAAAGCAACCGCTGTTGTAAATAACTTTTTTTTGCATTAGTTTTATGCCGCTTTCTAAGTGTTTTCGTATCCAGTTAATTTCCTATTAACTTTTAGATCCCCTTTTTATGAGTGGACAACATTTGATGGTGAAATGTCCTGGGCATAAACTTATAATGCATTGTGATTTATGAAGGAATGGACGGATATCGACTATAAGTGCTCATTTAAAATTAGGAGAATTTTATTTGTCACTGTGAATCATTTTTCATGGGGTAAGCTTAGAATTGTCTATATGATATTGAATCATTCGCTACTTCAACTCCAGTGAATTTCCTCTGCGTCAATTATTAGAGAAGTCGATATAAAACGTTCTAAGCTACATGGATTCACTGGATCAATAAGGAAAATCTTTGTCTACGTAATATTCACTTCCTATTGCAATTTTTTTTTATAAAATAGAGAAATTATTTTCTCAAATTGAGAAAAAGATACTCAGAACAGACTAGAAATTTCTGTCGGAGATTGCAAAGCTAATTCATAAGGAAAACTATTTCTCAAAGAATGGGGAATAGAAATTTAGAAAACATCTCACGGAAAAGACAGCTCATAAAGTTAATAAAATTTTCCTCTTTATATAAGCACAGATTGGCAATCAGCGTCTATATGTTCACTCACCAAATCTATAATCCAAGTTTATACCGCGGGATGTTTTATACCAAATGTACTACACACCTAAATAATAGATCTAAAATCTTATTAGAAATTACTAGACTACGGAACAACACAGGAAACGACATAAAGCATACTAAAACTTCTTTAGAAATATTGTTGTTTTACACGCAAATTTTGTTTGCAATCCTCTGTGACGATCGTCATAATATTAAACAGCTAACTTCTCATCATATATTCAATGTAATAGGTTCAATAAATGATGGCATACTAGAAACTGAAATTCATACAATCAATTTTTAGGCAAATCATTGCATATAAAATGTAATTGATTGAAAGAATGCTGTGATAACAGAACTTCCAATCATAATGTACTAATTGCATGAAATTTTAATGACGATAATAGACTGCTGACTAGGTTCAATTAAGAACATACCCAATACATTACTCAGCTTCTCTTCTGTTATACATAGTATAAAAATATACGTGCAGCAGGTCACACCAGCATAATTCAAATCCTCCAATGGCTATGAATACAAAGAAGAGATAAATTACTTTGATATATAGAAAACTTATACTCGTCTTCGGGAAAAAAAATAACAATTCAATACATAAATAAAACACTGGGCCTAGATGATTGGGTGGTTGAGACGGGTGGGGTAATGCAACCACCTCTATGAGTTATATACACAGTAGTTTTGAAAGCAGCTAGGTAAGAAATGCATTCAAAAGAACATTTCGTTGTATGCTTCAATAGAGAGATTAACACTGATTTTTCACAAAAAGTTGTCAGAATTGCTCCAATTACACAGACTACAGATATTGTTTTATAGTTTAAATATGTTAAGCAGATAAATATAAAGGTCTAAGCAACACGTTTAGATACTAACCAGCTCTGTAGAATTTTTTTTAATTTTTTTGAAAACATGTCAAAAAATTACAAATTTTACCCAAAATTTCGATTTTTGGAGCAAAAGCGCAGACTCAAGCCATTTTTTTTTCAGCGGTAAAATTTCACGCAGTTGATGTACTAGTATAAAGGCAACTTTTGGCACCTACCCGTTTTTGGTTTTCAAAAAAAATTTTTTTTCGCTCCACCCTATTGTACATGTTAATTACTTATAAGATATAAATGATCTTTAAGAACATTTCCTCAAAAATATGAATTTTAATAGGTGTGAAAATGCACACAAAAGCATACAAAAACACATTCTAAATGATGATTTCTGTGAAATCACAGGAAGTACAAAACCAGTTTAAAAAATGATTGATAGCCCTTGGTATTATATAGGCTTTATTTTACATGTCAATGTGAATACCATCTCATGGTTGTAAAAACAAAAAAAAAGTTTAAAATTGTGAGGTTTTTTTTTTTTTTTTTTTTTTTTTTTGTTACCAAAGGATCTAGAAACATGAAATTTGGTATAGTAGTTACTTTTAGTACATAAATTATCTCCAAGGACTTTTCCTAAAAAAATTGAAATTTAAAAGGGAAGCAATATAGGAAAAGCAAAAAAAAAAAAAAAAAAGTACAAAATTTCAGTTTGTATGCAATCTTAGAAAATAGTGTACCTATTTAAAAAATAATGATGTGGAAATGATAGCGTCAGCCTTTTTTGCAAGATAGGCTGTTTTATGTTGGTTGCCATTATTTTGAGGGGATCTAGGAGCTGAGAATTTTCTAAAAACACGATTTTTGTGTTATTGAAGGGGGTTGATTCATGAAATTTGGCATGGTGGTTTCTTATTAGATATTAATGATATCTAATAACATTGCTTTTAAAAAAACGAAATTTAAGATTATGAAAATGTGTGAAAATTATTCTAGAAACGTTCTGACTGCCGATTTGTGAGTAATCTGAGAAAGTAACTTAAAATTTGGCATGGTAATAATGAAAAGTAAATGCTTTCTACAAACAATTTTGAAAAAAAAAATTGAAGCTTAAAAATTGAAAAATGCATGTAAAGCATTCTATAAATGTTTTAAATTGCGATTTCTATGTTCAAAAAATACCATACCGATTTAAAGCAAATTGATGGTGATAGTCCCTGCTTCTCATTTTAGATGCAACATAAAACAAATTTGGAATAAAAACTGTATAGTTGCTGATCAGTTGTTCGTATCAATGTCATTGTAAAATCATGCTGAGATCCAAAACAATTTCAAGCTCATAACTATTTTGGAGTTTCATTTTCAAATTTTCATGATGGTTCTGAAAATTCATTAATCATTTTGAAGTAACATAAAACAAATTTGGAATCAAAACTTTACAGTTGCTGATATGTTGATGTATCAATGTTAATGTAAAATCACCCTCAGCTCCAAAATAATTTCAGCAAAATTTCAATCTCATAAATATTTTGGAAATTCATATTGAAATTTTCATGATATTGTCTTTATTTTATTTAATAATTTCACCTTATTTCCAATTGCTCCTATAGCAATCTGTTCTGATTTAAAAAATATAGCATTCTTTATGATAGTTTTTCTATTTTGTTTTGTAAATATTTCGCTTGAAATTTTTACCTGAAAAATTTGCATTATTATGCTATACTGAAGATATAGGGGAAAAAAAAGAGGACTTAAAATAATAAAAAGTAAATTCATATTGTATTTCAAATAATACTTAATAGAGGACCATGTGCCCCAGTGAGTGGACAAGTTTACACATTTTCTGGGGCACACTGTTCCACTTTGTGAAGGTATACAAATAATATTTTTAAAAAAGGTATTTGAAACTATTTTCTGGAAAAAAATCTGGAGCATGTGGAAATGCTTAAGAAACATTCAAGAATATTTTTAGGCAGAATGGACATACCATGAAAGAGAAAAAAAATTGTGAACTGGAAAAGTGGTCCACTGTGTACCAGTCTCCCCTATAGTAAAACCTGTCAAAATGGCATTTGTCTTTAACAGATACCTGCCTTAAACAGAATCAGTACATGGTTCTGATATGCATTGCCATACAATTAATATTGCTGAGAGTCTGCATTAAAGTGATTTTCCATCACTTATTAACAGCTCCAAAGTAAAAGATTTTAATAGGTACTTATATAGCTACTGTAAAAGCAGAAACTTTCTACAACGTAATCCTGTCTCAAATGGAAGAGTTTCAGAATACCGACAAAACAAACAAATTATTTTTTTTCCCAAAGTATTTTTAAAATATAATTCAGTACACTTCTTTTAATTTGAGTCTAATATGGGATTTTACCCCATATCCTTGCAATCACATCTTGACAAGATTGACTAAGTGAGTATGGGTAATAGAAGTATTTAGAGTAACTTTAAGAATTTAAGTATATCTATGTTACGTTCTAATTTAAAATAATAGCATGTGTAAAATTAAGTTAGATTTAACTCCATAATTGTATCTAGTAATACAATGAAGTTACATTATGATTTATCACAAATTTTACAAACACTATGATCTAAGAAATTGAGCCCATACTCAAAAATTATATGTATTATAGTCAATTTTCATACAACATAAATATTTCCTTGTATTAAAATTAGGATTAAATGGTTCAGTTTAACCCTAGAACTACTGAAAAAGTTATGCAAGTCTTATTTATTCTTCTTTATTTGCATAAATATGTTATTCAAGTAAGGAGAATTTCTTATTAAACACATTTGCATACTAAAATTCCATCATGACAAAAACAATTTATTTTCTCTTTAGTCTTTGTAAAATGTATCTTCGTTTCTATAGATGATATTAAGTTATGGAATTTTATCCTTAAATTTACTTTATATTTTATTTATAATAAGTTATTTATTTTAAAATTGTTGTTATTTATTTTATTTAAAATTTAATCTTTATGCTGTTAGGAAAAACATCTGACACACCTTTGATTCCGCTAACTTCAGATAATTGGGAGTCTCTTATAATTTTAATACTAAGGTAAAAATTTTATTACAGTATCTTCAACGCTGAATTTAAATATTCGTGATAAGTTTTTGTTTTTTAATGAAAAGTAAAAACTGATATTAATTTATTTTATTTTATTTCAGATGCATAAAACCGTTAATGTAACACATCACATCACTCAAAATATATTCAAAGTTTGAAAAAAATGCAGTCAAATATTTTTTGAAAAAGAAAGCTTTATGAAAAGCAGATTCTAACTCACAGCCAGGAAAATCATTATATGTGAGTTATGCAAGAATTTATCCCAAAGAAGTCTTTTTTGTGTGAGGTATGCAACAAAGAATTCTTTCACAAGGGCAATTTTACCAGACATCTGATAACTCATACTGGTGAAAAACTGTTTGTGTGTGATATGTGCAAAAAAAAATTCTCTCAAAAGGACCATTTAAGTATCCATCTTTTATTACATACTGGTGAGAAACCGTTTCTGTGTGAGATATGTAATAAGCAATTCTCTCGAAAGAATAATTTAACCAAACATCTATTGATTCATACTGGTGAGAAATCTTTTGTATGTGAGGTATGCGACAAGAAATTCTCTCAAAAGGGCAATTTAAGCAGACATCTCTTAATTCATACTGGTGGGAAATCTTTTGTTTGTTGCATTTGCAACAAGAAATTCGCTCAAAAGAGCCATTTAAGCAGCCATCTGTTAATTCATACTGGAGAGAAACTTTTTGTATGTGAGATATGCAACAAGAAATTCGCTCGAAAGAAACAATTAAGCAGCCATCTGTTAATTCATTCTGGTGAGAAACCTTTTGCATGTGAGATATGCAACAATACATTCGCTCGAAAGAATGATTTAAGGAAGCATCGGTTAATTCATACTGGGGAGAAATCTTTTGTATGTGAAGTATGCAACAAGAAATTCTCTCAAAAGGGACATTTAAGCAGCCATCTGTTAATTCATACTAGTGAGAAACTTTTTGCATGTGAGATATGCTACAAAAAGTTCTCTCGAAAGAATGAACTAAGCCAGCATCTGTTAATTCATACTGGGGAAAAACCTTTTGTGTGTGAGATATGTAATAGGCAATTCTCTCAAAAAAGTAGTTTAAACAGACATCTGTTAATTCACAGTGGTTAGAAACCTTTTGAGTATGAGATATGCAACAAGAAATTCTCTCAGAAGTATTCTTTAAGGAAAATTTTTTTAAGTCATACTGCAGAGAAATTTTTTCTGAGAGATGTGTGTCAAGATTTTATTTCAAGAGATTGATCTGATCAAGGGAGGCATCTGTTAATGGATACTGTGAAAAAATATATATGTGAAATATACAAAATAAAATTTAAAAAAGCTTTTAAGTGTTCAATTTGTCCGAAAATTTGTTAAATGCACTTAACAAATCATAGCACATTCCATAAATAAAAGAATAGTTCTTTTCATTAATTTCAGTGAGAAAAAATCTTGCATAAAATTTTACATGCTTTTTTTTATCGTTTCATTCATCTGACGAAACCCTATTCGTCTCAGATCTCTGTCTGTTTGTCACAGAGTCCGTATACAAAAACTTGTCAGAACATTTAAATTTTGTGTACTTAACAGAATACCTCTTGTCACACAAGAAATCAAAAAATTTTGAAAAAGACTATTATTTTAATTAAAATATTTATTTTAATATTATCAGTTCATTTTTGTTGTTGTTATATCTTCTAATTGTTGCCAAAGTTTAAATAGATAAAAAATATTATGTATCTAATATAAATTAATGGATTAAATAAATTACGTGAAAAACTTGCATTTGTTTTTATTTTGGTAATCAATTCCAGAATCGTACTGTTTGCCACGGCAGATCACGTGACAAATTATAAAGAAACAAGTTGGAAATTGCACGTGAAGCGTAGCAAATCAGGTGCATTCGTACGATAACGAAGTTTTAAAACTATTACTTTCATAGTGAATTACAATTAAATTAATGAATTACAATAGTGAATTACAATTAAAACGCTCATCAAACAATGTTCTCCCTATACCATTATATAATGGAATACTTTTGTGTGGCCTTGTAAATCAATAACAAATGTTCTTTGCACCACAAATTATGTATGATGTATATTATAATATGTACTTTATAGTTGCATATAAATTTTATTAAGTTCGTATGAGTGTAACACGATTAAAATGCATTTGAAACATTTTCCCCATTGACCGTAATGTAACGGAATAATTTTGATTGTCCCTGTAATTGATCTATGCATCCGACTTTCATAAAATTTTAAATAACTCAACAAAATTATGTAATAATTATGTATTTTAAATTTCAAACGTATAGAATATATTTGAAACTTTTTCCCCATTGACCATAATGTAACTGAATACTTTTGATTGCCCCTGTAATTGATCTATGCACACGATTATCAAAATATTTGAAATAACTCGACAGAATTATGTAATAATTGCGTATTATAAATTTCAAACGATTAATATGCATTTGAAACTTTTTTCCGCATTGACCGTAATGTAATGGAATACTTTTGATTGCCCCTGTAATTGATCTATGCATCAGATTTTCATAAAATTTGAAATAACTCGACAAAATTATGTAATAATTATGTATTTTAAATTTCAAATGTATAGAATATATTTGAAACTTTTTCCTAATTGACCATAATGTAATTGAATACTTTTGATTGCCCCTGTAATTGATCTATGCACACGATTATCAAAATATTTGAAATAACTCGACAGAATTATGTAATAATTGCGTATTTTAAATTTCAAATGATTAAAATGCATTTGAAACTTTTTTCCCCATTGACCGTAATGTAATGGGATACTTTTGATTGCCCCTGTAGCTGATCTATGCATCCGATTTTCATAAAATTTGAAATGACTCGACAAAATTATGTAATAATTATGCATTTTAAATTTCAAACGATTCGGTTGGGTAGTTTTTGCGTTGTTATATGCGGACAGACGGACGGACAGACGGACGGACGGACAGACGGACGGACAGACGGACGGACTGAACGACCACTATAGGTGCTACGTATTATATAATTACGAACGCACCTAAAAAGGATAGTAATTTTATTTTCTAGGATTTGATAACCGCAGTACATTTTTTTAAATTATTGATTTTACAAATTTGATACTTCCGCATGCGGATGTTATTTCATGTGCTAATTCATAAAATCTAAAAAAAAGGCGAAATCACAACTTTTTAATTTATGAAAACATAAATTTTTAAGCTTATAGAAAAGATAATTTTACAGACAATTAACGGGAATTTATTAAAATTATAAGGACTAACTGATCGCTTTACCACTTTGACATAATTTATAACACATAATACAAATTTTATAAATTTAAGATACCGTAATTTCTGGAAGAAACGCCGCATCGCGAAAAATCACTCAAAAAAATTTAGAAAATGGTCGTACACGCCGCAGGTGAAATTTCCGCGGTAATCGCGGTTGACGTGTTAAACAGAAACACATTAATAAGCTGTATTAAGAAATCACAAAAATGAAATTATTAATCAGAAATTAATAAATAAATATAAAATTAATAATATTATTTAAATACCGCATTTTCAGGAATAAGCGCCGCGACGCATACGAGTTTAAAAGTAAAAATATGCTTAGTGTGGCGCAGCGGATACGTTGATTTTTTTTCCTAACAGTACCGTAAAATACCGTTAATCCGCTCCCCCCCCCCAACGTGACGAAAAACCGTAAAATAATTAGAGGGGGGCGTTTACACGGGATTTTTCCGCGATCGTTTCACAAAATTTGCAGGAATGAATCGTGAATCTTTGAATGAATCATGAATTTTGATAATTGAAGCAATACTTGAAAAATACTGGGTTTTTTCAAAAAAACGTAAATTCTGTCGAAAAATGCAGTTGAAAAAGTACATGTCGAAAAAGTACATTTCATCAAAGATTCATGATTCATTCATTTCATCATCATTCATCCCATTCTCAATCGCCTTTGAGAATGGGGAGGGAGGGCGCTTTCTCCGGATTTAAATATTCGTGAAAATTTAAATCCTGAAAATTTGGGCTCATCCGCATGATTCAAAATTTGATGTCTGAATCTTTGGAACAGGGGGAAAATATCGGATTCAGAACAAATTTTCTGAAAGTTATAAAAGAAGGGGAGAAGGAGATAAGAGGGAAATTCCGGAAATTCATTCGAAAAGGCAATTTTCTTTTATTCGTAATCTAATGCGAAATTTGCGTAACTTTTTGCGGTCTTTTAATGAAAATTGCCATTTTTTCGCGATATTTTGACGAAATCGAAATTAATTTGTTTTTGTGACAATTTGTCGGAATTCGCGATATATTTTATGTCCGAAATTTTGGAATTATGATCGATTTTTTTTTAATTTTCTAAAAAAATTCAGAAAAATATCACGCTTGTTTGAAAAAAAATGCGCGTAAACGCCGCATCGCTTGAAATTTCAGTTTAAAACACGTAAACGCCGCGACGTTTCTTCCGAAAATTACGGTAGGTCCGAAATTTTACGTTGTTGTCACTAACACCTGTGAACTGCAAGTAAATTTTCTAAAAAAGCCTTTGAAATTTTTTAAAATTATGTTTCTATTGGAATAACAGGAAATATTAAATCAGTTTCAAAAGTAATGTTGGGAGATTAATGGTAGTCATCCTTGCTTTAACATAGGCATTTGTAGGTGCCGCTAGAGATGATAGACTCTAGAAAAAAAGCTTGGAATAGATCCTATCAGTGACGACTCCACAGACAACTCAACTCCACATATTAGCCGAAAATGCGTTCCAAACAAACAACAGAGTGAAGAAAAAGATAGAGTTGAAATAGCATGCAGCTACAATTGCAATCGCGAAATAGTTAAAAGGGTCACAGTTCGGCCAAACAATCGTGGCTCGATATGGAACCTTCTCCTAGTTTAGTAAATTCAATCCTTGTTCCACATTCTTTTCTTTTTTTGAATGATTATACTGCACGTGGTTTTGACGGTATAGTAAATCTCTAAAACACTCTGAACTCTATGTGTTTGTTTGGAACGTATTTGAGGCTGATATGTCGAGTTGAGTTGCCTGTGACGTCGCACTGATAGAGTCTATTTGCCAAAAGGATTAATTTTAAAATATAAATGCATACTAAAAAGATAGTTTCTAAAAAAATTCAAAACTTCAAGTGAATATTGAAAGAAACATATGAATAGAGCATAAAAATTTTAAAATATTTTGTAAATCATCATATCATTTTTTTAGAACTAGCTTTAGTTTTTATTATTATTTCAAGCCTCATTTCGAAATAATGCATTGCAATCATGTAGTTTAGTCTAATTCTGGGTTAAATGTTAATTTTAGAATTATTCCTAAATGCATTATACTTCTAATAAAAATCAGCAATATAAATATCACTTGGCATATTTCATCTATTACGCATGCAAAGCCATGGGGTTTCCTAGCATTTAATAATTGCTTATTTTCTGCGAAAAATTCTGTTTTAAATTAATTGTTTAATATTTAATTCATGAATTATCACTTGCTTACTAAGTGTAGAATCAACATTGTGAAAATGTCCAAAATGAGGATCAAAACCGGAAGACTTAAAATAGTGCTCCAAGTGCTCTGCCATTTAAGCTATGAGGACAATGCCCAGGTTTGCATTTTCCACTGCTATATGTTGGTGAGCCTGCTCTAAAGCACTAGATGGAAGTCTTCATGAGCACACAATCTTGAGGCATAACGTGACACACTAACAAACCCAGCATCGGTGACACACATATTTAAATTTTTCGGCTTTGAAATTAAGCTTGAAATTATTAAATATTTAAACATTATTATTAGTAATTACTTAAATAAAGAAGAATGTCAATTTATTAAACATAGTAAAAAAAAAATGTTCATATTACTGTTTTTAAAAAAATACAAGTACCCTATTAGCTGTGACATGTTATTAATAAAACAATTTCAGGTTTTGAAATTTTATTGCTTATTTTTGATGAAACATAAAATAAATTTACATTCAAAACTTTAATGTTATTAATCTGTAGTTTGTATTAATGTTATACAATCGCTCACAGATCTAAAAATATTCCATGAAAATTTCAAGTTCATAAGTATTTTTATTTTCAAATTTTAATGACAATAAATTTATTTTATTTACAGTAGACTCCCTCAAATCTGCTGTCATAGATGTAACAAGCATGAAAGAGTTCCCTCCTCCTAAAGGAGGAATTCCATCTTTTACAAATTAATATTGGTCATTCTCTGGATTGATACAGAAATGCAAAGAATATTTTGGAAAGATAATTGGGGGGGGAGGCTGAAAAATTTAGTAAATGGACATTTGTATTGAAAGTATTTCATTGTGTATTCAAAAAATCAAAATTTTTGTTTTTGTGTTAAAAAAAATATGATTTTCTAATTTTTGTAAAAAGTGTCCTATTTCTCCCCACTCTCCCCTACACACAGAACCTATTTAAGACATTTTTTTCCACTTAAAAAATGAAATTTATATGGTCAGATTTATATATATATTTAAATCACCCAATTGAATGAATTCAACTGTGATTTGCAGCTAGTATTTCTCCAATATTTCAGGAAAAAATATTATGTGGCTTTTTTCTTTTAATGTAGTTCTTTATCCCCCTGACTGCCCAGCCAAAGGGTAATATTGTAATGTTGTTTTCTCTGTAATTTATTAAAAATATTACAAAACGATGTTTTTCCAACCTGATACAAAATATGTTATTAGTATCGGTGTATAAACTTTGATAGCATCAATCCTAACTTAATTTTTTAGAACTGGGTTTTATTTGTGGAATTATACTAATTTAAATATTGCTTATGTTGCAGTGAAACCTGCAGCTTAGTGTGTGAAAAAATCAGCCGGCGGCAGTCAAGAGGTTAAAGTAAGGTATTTAATATTTATGTAAATATGTTTTGAGAATTATATTCACATATTTTAAATGAAATAAAAAGTGTTGTAGAAATGAAAATTTACTTGTATTTTAATATATGGATATTTAGTATAAATAGCTGCAAATTGATACTTGTTCATTGAAATATATAATAAACACACAATATACAGTGAAAGTTCTATAATCCGCACAAGTTGGGGCCAAAGGTTGGGTGGATTATGGAATATTGCAGATTATAGAGCATTATGGATTATGCGTCATTTTATTATACCTAGATGATGTTTTAATTCTATAATGAGTATAATAAGAAAAAATATATATAAAATCTAAAAATGAATTTAATAGGCTATCTCAAAAAATGATTTTTTAAAGTTATTTTATTCAAAATTTATGTGCTTTTAAATAAATATAATTATATAGGTTCTGCAATACAGTTTCTTTTTTACTGTTAATAAAATAAAATAATTATATTTTAAAACAAAATAAATGTTTATTCTGATTTTGTTTCATTTTTTTATTATTATTAGTTAAAAAAGATCGATCACTAATTTGTAAATTTTGTTAATTTTTTATTTCATTATTTACATTCGTAAAGTAACGCGATTTATAGAAAACTGCGGATTATGGGTGCGCGGATTATAGAACTTTGACTGTATTAATTTAAATGTTAGAAAATTTTATTTTAACCATTATTACTTATATTAGCAATAGTTACAGATTCTAAAATGATCATTATTTAGTTAATGACACTTTATGTACAAAAAATCATTTATTTTTAAACAAGGGATTTTATCTCTCCAATTTTTTTATTATTTAAAGCCTACAAATGGACAATGTTTTTACCAAGTTTTAGAAAAATTCATGATGATTCATTTTTT
This sequence comes from Maratus speculifer, assembly GCA_964019185.1. NCBI lineage: Eukaryota > Metazoa > Arthropoda > Arachnida > Araneae > Salticidae > Maratus > Maratus speculifer. The sequence goes on from CAXHSM010001080.1 coordinate 1,846,285, forward strand.
TTAAATGCCATTACAGTCAGCCATTTTTTGGGTAATATTTTCAATTTGACCATAATAAAAAGTAAATAAATGGAAATTTATTGTTGTTTTGATGTGAAATTTGCATTCTTTGAACAAATAGCTTCAAATTGGTACCAGATATATGAAATTTTAGCCCTTCATTGTCATGTTATGGTCTCTTTTAGACAAGGATAAGATTCCAAGATGGAAACCATTTAGCAAAAATTGTCAGTTTTCAAATGGATATATCTCAGCCAATATTGCGAAAATTACTTTTAATTTTCAGATTTGAGGATTCCACTACTATGTCTGTCTATGATAAAAATTTAAGAAAAATCTGTGACTATGATGCAACACGTTTACATTAAATTGGCTGATTTCACATGGAATGACCCACAACCTGTGGTCCCAAGGTATGTGGATTTAAGGGAATCTACTGTAATAACTTCACCTTACTTGCAATTGTTCCTGCATCTTAGTCTGTTATTATTTTAAATCTATATTTTTTTAGATAATTTTTCTGTTTTGTTTTGTATGCATTTTGTGTCAAAATGTTACTTACAAATTTGCATTACTATGTTATTTTGGAGGTAAAGGGGAAGTGAAGAAGAAATAAATTAATAAAAATTAAATTTATATTGCATTTCAAATGATATTTAATAGTGGACCACTGTATCCCAGTAAGTAGATCACTGTACTCAGCTTCTGGGCCACACTGGTCCACTTCATGAACATGTGCAAATAATTTAAAAAATGTATTTGAAACTATGTTCTGAAAAAATTATGAGGTATGTAAAAATGCTTAACGGATGTTCAAGAATATTTTCAGGTAGATTGGACTTTACATTGAAGAGGGAAAAAAATGTAAGCTGGAAAAGTGTACCTCAATTCTCCCCTAATATTGTTTATTTATCATAGTTCATGGGATTTTTTAAATTGTTCATTTTTATTTATTATAGTTTTTAACTTTCTATTTGTTATATTCATTTAATTTATTAATTTACTTTTTATTATTTATGATTTTTAACAATTTTATGTAAAAATTTAATGATTTTTAAATTACTATTTTGAATATGATTGGCAATAATAAACAAATTTTGTAACCTTTTTTGAAAATTTATCTTCTGGTCCAAGTAATGTATAAGTACCAAATAATGTTCTTGTTATGTTCGAAAAAAGAAATTTCTACAAATAAACTTTGCACTAAATAATTTTTTGTTTTCCATTATCTTAAAAAGAGGGTAGTTAAAAAGCTTTTTTTACTGTGTGAAATTTTAAATTCTTTGGTTTATCCTGCTAGTTAAACTAATTAATAGTTTTATTGTACTAAATTAAAAAACTGCTCCAAAAGAAATATTTTTAAATCATACAGAAGCTTCAAAGAATGTGGATAGAAAGATTGACACCCATACACTACTTATTTGTCAAACAGAGACTAGAGTAAATAATTATAATAATATAATACAGTAGACTCCCTCAAATCCGCACAACTTGGGACCAGAGGTTGGGCGGATTTTAGAATTTTGCGGATTTCTGGTCATTGCTGAGTTTACTTTTTTAAACAGTAATTTGAGTGCAATTAATAAAGCATTCGGTACAATAATGAACGCTTACAATATAATAAAATATTAAAATACGTAATAAACTAAAATAATAAAAAATAGATAATATTTAAAATGATTAAAGTACTATTAGCAAAGCTGAAGTTAATAAATAATAATGTATGATTAAATAATCATTATAAAGATTAAATGCATTTTTCCTAAATTATTCAACTAAACTTGCCTCATAAAAGTACATTACTAATTCACATCAAAATCATAAAATAAGGATTTTTTCTTTTCAAGTTTAGCAGGTTTAATATCCAAAAAATCATGATTAATGCATAAATATATTTGGTAAGAAGAGTGTACTTACCAGTGATATCAGCAATATCTTGAATTTCTTTTAGAAATTCTTTTTTTTTTTAAATTATTCTTCCTTCATGAAAAAACATAAATAAAGTATTATTAATAAAATTACAAATTAAAAAAAAGTACTTACATATTAACGCCACCACAACAGAAGTGATTCTATATCGGCCCATTTTCCACCGAAATCCGGTTGATTACTTTGTTTTTAATTAAAGTGTTTTGAATTTTGAAAGTGTTTTATTTTATGATTTGTTGCAAAAATTTTAGCCAAAATCGCCAAATCTGTAACTGCAATGGCGTTAATACGTAAGTACCTAAAAAAATATGTGGAATTGATACAAAACTAAAAAAGTCCAATTTTGTTCCAATATCCAAACTGAAAGTTTCATTGTTTACATCCATAAAATATGTGCGGATTTTTGAGAGTTGCGGATTTGAGGGAGTCTACTGTATTTTTTAATTGTAGCATCTGAGGAAGAATTTACACAAAAAATAAAAACATGTAGAAAGAGCAATTAGTTTCTATGGTTGCAAATGTACGGGTTGTTCCTAAAATCTTGGAACAAACTGATAACGTTTCCCATAAACATCTTTTGAACAAGAAAGACATCTTAATACACGTTTTCTATCTAAAATGCAGGTGGTTTTCAACAATGTGAAACTTGATTTTTGTTTACAACTTTCACAATAATGAAAATACCTCAGTAAGATTTACATCATACTTATTTTGCTTGCATGAAATATAATGATATTATCGAAAGAAACTGTGTCTTTGTTCGTGGCATAATATATTTTGACTAACGGAATGTCTAGCTCAATGTTGTTTAGATATGCATGGTGGTAATTTATAATACATCTCACCATGTATAGAGCTGGATAATGTATCAAAAATCAAATTTTTTAATAAATTACCTCAATCAATTTTAATATTTTTTAAATATCGATATATTGGCTTGCATTATAGTCATACAATGAAATTTCTTTTTTTTCAATCAATGGTAGAGTGAAAACGTGAATAAAAAAGTGCTAAATTAATCCAAATTAACCATTCTCTACATCTACTGTATCTTAAAATCTCTTATTTGCTTCTGGGGACAGGACAAAGGGTATTTATTGTTATTAAAAATTGAGATAACAATTGTAGCTGAAAAAAAAAAACTTAGTGTGCTCTAAATCAAAATTAAGAGCTACTCTTTTGAGGAGGAAGGTGCTTTTGTTTTCTTTAGAGCAAAAAGTGGTCGAAACATGAGAACTGATATATTGATCAGAAATTTTTTAAATACAGTAGACTCCCTCAAATCCGCAACTCTCTAAAATCCGCACATATTTTATGGATGTAAACAATGAAACTTTCAATTTGGTTATTGGGATAAAATTTGATTTTTTTTAGTTTGTATCAATTCTATATATTTTTTAATTTGTAATTTTCTTTATAATACTTTATTCATGTTTTTTTTTTTTCATGAAGGAAGAATAATTTTTTTTGGAAAAAATTCAAGATATTGCTGATATCAATAGTAATCACAATCTTCTTACCAAATATATTTATGCATTAATCAAGATTTTTGTTTATTAAGCCTAGCTAAACTTGGAAAAAAATTCTTATTTTATGATTTTGCTGTGAATTAGTAATGTACTTTTATGAGGCAAGTCTTGTTGAATAATTTCGGAAAAATACATTTAATCTTTATAATGAATATTTAATCATACACTATTGATTATTAACTTGACCTTTGCTATTAGTACTTTAATCATTTTAAAAATTATCTAAACTTTTATTATATTGTAAGCATTCGTTATAGTTCCGAATACACTATTATTTGTACGCAAATTATTATTTAAAAAATGTAAACAAAGCAATGACCAGAAATCTGCAAAATTCTAAAATCCACAAAACCCCTGGTCCCAAACTATGCGGATTTGAGAGAGTTTACTGTATATTTTAGAAATACTTCAAATACATTTCTTCTTCTTGTTAAGACATATTTCAAATCTGACCCCTTAAAATTCTTATGCATTCAAAAAGTCACTTTTTTCCTAGGTACTTATAATTAAAGATCTCACTATGACTTAAAAACTGAAATTGATTTATGTATTCCATTTCTTGATAAAGCAAAGTGTCTATCAGAAATGACTGTGAAAATTGGCCTTTATAACAGACTTTTGAAGCATGACAGTTTGGAACTAGTCCTCATGACACAAAAATTACCAAAGTATGGTACCCACCATTATCAATTTGGATAAAATTCAGTTGTTTTGTAGAATTTTTAATAAAGTTCGGTCAAAGAGCGTTTTCAGTGGTTTTGCAGACCTTTAAAAATATCAATTATATGGAAATTGATCAAACGATTTTTGAATTATGCACTTTTAAATGTCTTTCAACATGGCCAATTTGCCGTTATTGTGAATGGCACATGTGTCAGCATAAAAGTCTATAAATCTTTCAGGTTTAAGCTGGAACTTTTAAATTGTTTTGCTTTCATTTAAAATAAAGTAAACTTTAATTTAAACAGATTTCTCTGGATTATATTCCATTAAATGCTGTCAGAAAATGTCTTTGTATGATTTTTTTAAATTAAAAAAAGCTGTATTTTCAATGGATGATTTCTTCCACTGGCCCATCCTCAATTTTCATTTAATTCCAGAAATAGGTTTCTCAAAGTGTATTTTGACGCCTCATAAAATATTTTAATGGGCGGTTCACATGTGTTTTGTTTAAAAGAAAATTTCAATTTTACTGATCCTCCAAAAGTACAGTGGACTCCCTGAAATCCGCAACCCTGAAATCCACAACTCTCTGAAATTCGCGCATAATTTACAGATGAAAACAATGAAACATTCAATTGAGATATGGGAACAAAATATGACTTTTTTTGTTTTACATCAATTCCATAATACTTATTTTAATTTGTAATTTTTGTTAATATTACTGTATTCATGTTTTTTCACGAAGGAAGAATAATTTTTTTCTGAAAAAATTAAAATCACTGGTAATCACAATCTTCTTCTATACTTGTGTATTAATGAAACATTTTATGGCTATTAAGACTGGCTAAACATGAAATAAAACTTCCTTGTTTAATTATTTTGATGTCAATTAGTATACTTTTATGACGTAAGTTTCAGTGAATAATTTAAAATATATATATATATATATACATTTAACCTTTATAATGAATATTTAACCATACAATATTGGTTATTAACATGACCTTTGCTTTTAATATTTTAATCATTTAAAAAAAATTATCTATTTTTTATTATATTAGTTAAGTTTATTACATATTTTAATATTTTATTTATATTGTAAACATTCATTTTATTTTCAATTGCATTCAAATTACTGTTTAAAAGATGTACTAAACAAAACAATAACCAGAAATCCACAAAACTCTAAAATACGCACAACCTCTGGTCCGAAGCTGTGCAGATTTGAGAGAGTCTACTGTGATGGAAAACACAAGATAATGTTGATATTTCTTTTATTACCAGATATACTGTACATATTTACATGTAAATGTTAGATAGGGTTTTTTCTTCCATAAACGTATAAGTATTCTTAATGTGACTAAATTGAAAAGGAATTCCATAGTAATGAACAGTACTCCCTACAAGGCATTAAAATATCTTCATGACGAATTGAAATCTATTGCAAACTTTCAGTAAACTATGGAAAAAATTCTACAAATATTCATATTTTATTACAAAATCTTACTTGTATACTGTAGGAATCTCTCAAACCCGTAGGGCTTGGGACCAGAGTTTGTGTGGATATTAGAATTTTGCAGATTTCTGTGAATTATATTTTACATATTTTCTAAACATTAATTCAAATGTAATAATACTATAAAAATTATAATGAATGCTTGCAACATAGTATAATATAAAAATAATTAAGTAAAATAATAAACTAAAGTGTTAAATGCAATAGAACTTCTCTGAGAAAATGGCATAGTATATTTTTGCCTGAACCTATTCTTTATGCAATTTCACTTGAATTCTCAAGGTTAGTTTCCTAGTTCGCATTTTAGGACAGTAACTATGATCACAGGACGTTTGGTTGACTAACCGCTTTACTTTCACCAGTGGCAATGAAGGGTTGAAGTGGGGAGGATGGATGACCTTGAAAAGCCGATTCATAGTGCATAGAGCATAGGAGAAGACACTAAATTTCATGAAAAAGTGAATGCTGCTGTCAAGAGTTTTTACCCAAATCAATAATATTTTCTGGGTTATGTCAGAATCAAACAATAAAGTGATCATTAAAAACAAAAAATGAATTCATGTAAAAACAATAATTGTTGTTAAATTTAACTGAATTATATTCAGCTTTTATATTAGAATCCAAATCTCAAAATTAGATTATATCCAAATCTCAAAATTTATTATATCCAAATTTCAAAATTAGGTTTTCAAAGTTTTGTATGCTGTGACCAAAATGATTCATACTTGCAGGTTCTTCCATCTGGGACACAATTTGTTTCTATTCTTCTGATTATCATGATATTTAATGCTCCATGCTTGTGCAATAAAAGTGGATTGCCATGAGTTAATTAATAACATTAATATTAATAGTAATAATAATTAATAATGTTATTAGTGTCTGTAAATAAATATATTTTTACAGTCGCTCATAAAAATACTAGTTATAATGTGTAAAATACAACTTAAAAGCTTATTTTATATAAATTTTGATAAAACATATAATTATGCATGTTAGACTAAATATATTATAAACATTATGCATATCCCATATTTAGTATTTTTAGATTTTATAAAATGTAAATGCAAAAAAGTTTTACTGTATTTTTTTTTAATTTTGCAGTTTATTTTGCAACATTTTTAAAGTGATTTTATCAACAAATTTAAAAAATAAAAATTTCAGGCGCAAATAGGTAAAAAAACACCGATTAATTATCCATTTTTGGTTATTTCTTTCAATCATCTCTTCAACGACCATTCATATTAAAAGTTATGTATCACAAAAACTATATCACTTAATGTGAAAAAGGCAAAACTGTGAAATAACATTCGATTTTATATACAATTTTAGCATGTGATGTACATATTATTTCATTTTCTAGGTAAGTCAGTTTATTTTTTCAAAAAAAAAAAAAAAACGATATTAATTGACTGCTATTTATTTGCTCATTTTGAGAAGATAAAGTTATAAAAGATCTGTGTTCTTCCATCCACAGATATTGGCTTTATTCTAGACTTTAGGATTATGCTATAAAAGAAAGTGTTCAAAATTAGGCATGATAACAGACTGTAAAAACAAATAACAACAGTGGTGTAATGTTATAGACTAATTTTGATCTACAGTATGACTTCAGAAATCTGACAACTTCAAAATTCCACATCCATCCATCAATTTTACATCTTAGCGTTGATCTAATAAATTGAATTCAACTTTTGTCTCAATTTCTATTGTAACCAGATTTAAGGTATAATTGAATGCACACGCACAGACATCTATCTGTATCTTTGAAAATTTCGTATTGTATCTAAGAATATATAATGCTTTATTAAAAAGTATGATTTTTTTGTGCTATTTAAGGAATTGAAGCCTGTAAAATCTGATATATAATCCACAGTTAAAATTTAGTGCAATTTATTAAACAGTTGATTGTTTATAATTTTTCTTTCTGTTTTTAGGTTCAAAATTAGATAAAACTTTGTTGCTGAAGTTCAGAAAGTCCATTTCTCGGATGATCCTTTTCTTTGTGAATCTTTTCATCCTAATACTTTAAAGAATTTTCTGTTGCCATTCAAAATAAAACATTTTCTCTTAGAAAAATGTCACTGGTTACAGGGGATAATTCCCCTTACAGTAAACAGAATTTTGTTCTTCAAAATTGTGATAAAGTAAAGCATTTCTGCACTGATACAGAAGAAAAAACATTTATTTGTGAAACATGTTCAAGAGAGTTTTCTGCAAAAAGTAGTCTAAGAAGACATCTCTTGACTCATACAGGTGAAAAATCCTTTGTTTGTGGAACATGTTCCAAAGCATTTTCTCGGAATAGTCATCTAAAACAACATCTTTTGGTACATACAGGTGAAAAACCTTTTATTTGTGAAATATGTTCCAAAACATTTTCTCAAAATAGTGATCTAAGAAAACATCTCTTGAGTCATACAGGTGAAAAACCCTTTGTCTGTGAAACATGTTCGAAAGGATCTTCTCTTAAGAGTACTCTAAGAAGGCATTTGTTGATACATACAGGTGAAAAACCTTTTATTTGTGAAACACGTTCAAGAGGGTTTTCTATAAAAAATAGTCTTAGAAGACATCTCTTGACTCATGCAGGTGAAAAAACCTTTGTTTGTGAAACATGTTCTAAAGGATTTTCTCTTAAGAGTACACTAAGAAAACATCTGTTGATACATACAGCTGAAAAACCTTTCGTTTGTGAAAAATGTTCCAAAGCATTTTCTCAGAATAGTAATCTAAAACGACATCTTTTGGTACATACAGATGAAAAACTCTTTACTTGTAAAACATGTTCAAGAGGGTTTTCTGTAAAAAGTAATCTAAGAAGACATCTCTTGACTCATACAGATGAAAAATCCTTTGTTTGTGAAACTTGTTGTGCAGCATTTTCTTATGATCATGCTCTAAGAAACCATCTCTTGATTCATACAGGAGAAAAACCCTTTGTTTGTGAAAAATGTTCCAAAGCATTTTCTCATAGTAGTCATCTAAAACAACATCTTTTGGTACATACAGAAGAAAAATCTTTTATTTGTGAAATGTGTTCCAAAACATTTTCTCAAAATAGTGATCTAAGAAAACATCTCTTGAATCATACAGGTGAAAACCCTTTGTTTGTGAAGCATGTTCTAAAAGATTTTCTTACAAGAGTAGTCTGATAAATCATCTGTTGATACATACAAGTGAAAAACCTTTTGTTTGTGAAATATGTTCCAAGGCATTTTTTCGGAATACTCATCTAAGAGGCCACCTCTTGATTCATACTGGTGAGAAACCCTTTGTTTGTGAAATATGCTTTAAAGGATTTTCTGATAGGAGTACTCTAAGAAGGCATCTCTTGATTCATACAAGGGAATAACCTTATGTTAGTGAAAGTTGTTCCAAAGAATTTTCTTCTAAACACAACCTAAGACAACATGTCTTGATCCATACAAAAGAAAAACCTTTTGTTTGTGAAATATGTTCTAAAGGCTTTTCTGATAAGAGTACGATAAGAAAGCATCTGTTGATACATATAAATCAAAAAACTTTTTGTTTGTGAAATTTATTCCAGAGACTTTTCTCAGATTAGTACTCTAAGAAAACATTATTTCTCTCATACGAAATAGACACATCTTCAGAAAATCATACTAAAATATTTTTACTAGAAATATTTTTACATAAAATTAAAATATTTTTACTGTTAAAATTGAGTGTGAACCCTTTATATATCGTTGCATTTACTATTATCTATTTTTATACTTTAGCATTTAGTTATAAGAAAGTTGTACACTTTTTATTCCAAATCCTAAAAATTCTTCATGGCATAGTGTGTTTTTGATAATTAGCAAATAAGGTGTTGGTGTTGTACTTGGTGTGTAAACTTGGTGTTAGTTTGACCAAGTATTAGTCTTTTTCAATGGCACTGATAGGATTTTATCTCGATTGTTACTATATGCTAGAAATGCAAAACTTACTACCAAAATAAACTTCCACCAGTAAAAATGAAGATTTGTCACTGCTCTTATTTGTGACTGAAATTTTGCATTAACAAGATGTTTAAACATGGATAAAATTTCTATTTAGATTTGCTAGCGGGAGCTTCAGCCGGTAGAAATCAACCTCTGTGATAATGGTTATAGTTGAAGCTTTTAACTACAACTGCACGCAATTTGTACATTATTATAGAAGCTTACAGAAAAATAATAAACCAATTCAGTGTTTAAGGTTAAATTATTTAAGTACTACAAATTTAGAATCTTATTTAAAAAGAAATTTATAAAGGCATCTCTTTCATTTGGCCAGGAAATAAGTTGATTCACCTATTTATTAGCATGGGGCATTAATCTTTTTGTGTCAAATGCTTGAAAAAATTATTTTATTTTTGCAGATTTTTACTGTAATCCTGCCACTACATTTGACTAATCTTTTTTACATACATGAGTTATTTTATTAGGATTTTCTTTTTCAAAACAATTTGAATATGCGCTTTAAGGTGATTTTCCTTGTGATTAACAATTTTTTTTGCGTTGTTATTTTTTTTAATTTATTTTTTTTTATTATCTAATTTATACAAAAAATACTAACAGATGTAATTATGAAATGACGATACTTAAAGTGCTATTACACGAGATTTCAAAGTCGCTTCCAATTCTAGGCGTCTCGCTATTATCCTATGACTCCTGGGAAGTCGCTCGGAAAGCAAACAACTATTTTGAGCGTCTTTGATGCTTAAAACCAAGGGAGTCGCCACTAACAACCAATCACATGCTTGGAAATCCGGATGATGGAAAATCCTTTTCTTGAACAACCAATGGAATGGGAAGGAAACGAAAAGAAGGAACCTAAGGAAACGAAAAAACGTAGGCGATTTTTGTCCCTTCTAATTTTTATGTGTAATACCACTTATTTTAGTTAAATGTCTGGTTACTTATGATTTTGATTTTATTTTTCTCACCAAATAACTTGAGTTGATCCAAAGAGGCGTAACCCTGATTTTATTCCCAGCTATGTTCCCATTATAGCGGATTTTTCAAGCGTAAGACAGCATTTTTTGGGTAGTTTTTTATATCCAAATAATCTATATAAATCTAATAAATCTATATAAATAACCCCTTGGCCTTACTAAACTATATAAATAAGCCCTAAAGCTCTTGGTTTTAGGCATCAAAGACGCTCCGACGTAAAATTGTAGAAGTAGGGTTAATACTTAAGTTTCAGTAAAAATGTCTACTCGTCCTCCGAAATTGTAAAATGATTTAATTCCAGACATTTACGGTTGGTTAGTTGGTGGAGCTTATGACGTCGAATTATCAACACGAGAGATGCCCTAAAGAGGGTTTCCTCCATCGGGGTCTTTCCAAGGGAACCTAACCCATACTTATTAGGATGGAGCTTAAAAACCATTATTTTTTTATATTATTTTTTTTACAAGTCTCACCCTTTTAGTTTGTTCCTTTTGATACAGAAACACTAGAAAAAATGTTTGAGCAATAAATTTTAATATTTAAAAGTAGCACAATGGGCTAAAATTTTAGAAAATTAGAAAATTTTAAGAATATTAACTACACAAATAATAAATGTGTACTTGCGTTATTTAATGCTTTAATTATAGCCATTTATTTAATTTACTATACATCTTATTATCTTTATATTTTACGTTAAGATTTTATTGCCATTGTATAGGTTAAAAGAAGTTTTTTCTTGCTATTTGGATATCTTCAACAACTTGTAGTAGGAATTGTAATTGCGTTTCATCATACATTATCAATCCAATTAATTCCTGAATAAGTATAACCTCATTTTCATCGTAATCATTTATTACTTGTAGGGGATTTATAATCTTTTTAGCCTGTTAATAATCTTCTCTTGACTCCCGCAATTCAGGATCAACTGCAAGATATCCAACGGGAAATTTCAATAATTGAAACAATATCATTGACATGGCTGCAACAAAATATTCCAATTTTTTATTAGAGAATTAATGAAGTGCAACATCGACTCGCTTGGAGTAACTTTGAGCCTGTTTTTCAGAATTAGCTTCATTCGATAAAGCAATAAAAATGTGGTTTTTGGTAGGTAAACTTACGCAGCTCTCAAATGAAGCTAATGTAACAAGTCATTCTGACAAGTACTACAAACGATAAGCAAATTTAGGTGACAATAACTTGAAAATAGCTAAATGTATTGATACGTATTCAAATAGGAATTTTAGCAACAACAGGTTATTTTAGGAAGCATATGAAGATTGAGAGGCAGAGATTCACGTATCCAAATATACATCGAAACAATTGAAAACATATACATCGTGTGCATATTTTTTCTCTTTTGAAGACGATTTAAATTAATCCATATTTTATTGCAGTATATTTTTTGCAACATCATCAAATCAAATTCCTGGTTTGCACTTGTATCTATCAATAAAAATCCAATATTCTTTTAAGTATTAAAATAGTAGAATTTCAGATGAAGATTTGATTCCTATACTTATTTCAAGGTCAATGCTAATTATCATTCCCATAATGTGATGCCTGCAAGTATGTAACATAAGCACTTTATTTCTAATTTTTTGCTCTATAAGAACATGTGCATTAGAATTATAATCAGTCTTTGAGCTGGTAATGTCGATGCATATTGCTTGAATATTATCTGCTATTCACCAGTCTCAAATTTTCTCAAGTATTTTGGCTGAGCTTCTCCGGTGATAGATGTTGAACAGTCTGTAGTTAAATAACATCTTTCCCAAAAATTAATAAAGGCAATCGGTAAAAACTTTTCTTTTCCAGTCAAGTCATACATTTATTTTCACCCCCATGAAGGACAAAAGTAGTGTTGCTTTGAAACTTAATTTTTATTTTTTCATATTTGTTAGCTCTCTGAAACATAATCTGCCCACGAATTGAGTCTTTGTTAAAAAATATTTTCTTCTATAAATATAATTTAAAAGTTGGAATTTATTTTTCTTTGACTTTTCATACGAGCACGCGCATATTTATCATTGCTTATACATTAGAAATTTTCCCATCCTTGAACTACCTCTAAATGTTGTTTAAATACATTTTGCTTGATTTAGTTTTTTATAATAAAGAACAAATATAAAAGTTATATTTTCGAATTTCAAAAATAAGCTCCACCCTATTCATTAATTTGTTGCCGAGTTAATACGAATTGTATTTTTTTTATTTTAAGTATTTATACTAACTCCAGTGGGAAGTAATTAGTATAATGATGTGTACATATCACTATTCATGAACTGATCAATTGTTCTGTTTTTATTCTTTGAAAGACAGTGGTTCTGGGTACACAGATTTCTCCTATCATTAACCCCTTGGGGACGAGAAACTGATATAAGTGTCATTTAAAATTCTCAGATTCCTATATTATTGCCACCAGCTATTTTTATTGTAAAGTCTACATTATGTGATTGGATCATTTTCGCGATTGAGTAAAGAAGATTTTCTGTTTTGAAAAACCGGTGGTTAAAGATTAATAATTAAGCAAAGTGCTCTCATCGCGAAAGAGTTAACCGTGTTAATAAAAGAAAATCATTACTGAAAAAAAATCAGATTTTGCTAAAAACTATAAAAATGTAGGATTGTTTATAGCTGTATGTACCAGAAAAGTATGAATAGATATACCATAAAAGTTCAAAGTGATATGAAGCCTAAATAATATCAAATATTGCTATTATGTATAACTCATTTTTTTTTATCTTTTCCTATATAAATTATAAGGAACTTAACTCGGTACTGAAAATAAAAGGTAGTGCATATTCAAACTTCATTTGGTATTTCATAAAACTAAATCCCGCGTTGTAGTAACCTTTCCTCTTTACAGTGTATATAACACAAAACCCTTGTTCAATGTTTAAATTTGGCATTTTGCTAAAGAAGCTCGCAAACTTGCAAGGACGCTTTGGTCCGTGGCGCGTTTTCCAGATATGTTTTTAATTAACTTTTAAGTACGCAAGGGTCGTTAAGAGACACCCACTCAATGCAATCTAGTCGCGAACAGCATAGTATTTATGAAGGGTTCGCATGCATATGTAATGAAAAACAGACATTTTAATACCAGAAATTTCGTAACGTAGTGGCACTATATCTGATATAAGGAACTTTTTGCATTAAATAAGGCATGAAAAATCGTGATATTAAAGGTATATACTTTTTAATTACTTATGCGCACGAACCCTTTTTATATGATTAATAATTATAATGAAATAACTATGTTTGGAACAGTATGAAGTTTATTGCTTTTAAATTGCTACTAGGATTACATTGTACAAATATGTTATTAAAAGTTGTTATGGAGGCTTTAAAAGCTTATGGTATACAGAGTTCGCCATCCCCGTACTGATTTGCGTCTAAATCGTCCCTGCCTTTAAAAGTTAATATCAGCTAATCGCCAACAATTTTTCTCAAAAATCATTATTAACAATGATCTTCTGCTAAAATAGTTTACTTCCAACGCTTCTCAACACCTTTTGGACGATGCCCACAAATCGAAGTTTATGTGTAACAGAAAAATGTGCTTTTCTCAAAAACTATGCGTACTTAATTACAGTAATCTCTATAGTTTTTCTGCAAAGTTTAAAGTAACACCTAAAAATACTATTTTTTCATAATTTTTGTTTCAGTAGAATCAGAAATAGATGGAGGGGCACATATTTTTGCATTATATTTTTTACGATAGCTGAAAATATAATACATAAAATTAAACAAATGTGTTTTTGAGTTCAGCATAATGAAAGCTTTCTCAAGTTACCCCACACGATATACAAAGAAAAGATTTTTTTCTTCAAGTAATATGATTAGCCTCCTACTCCCGCCTAAATATATTTGTAAATGTTTAATAATCTTTAAAATGTGGGTTTTAACGGTCTTTATTACTTCCCCCAATCCGAGCTTTCCACATTTCATAGTTTATGAGTAAAATGTCTGTGACAGACGGACAGAGAGACATGGGAGTGATCTTACAATGGCTCTGTTTTCACTTTATATGTACGGAACCCTTAAAAAATACTTTTGGCCTATACTCTGTAACGTAGATAGCCCGGGTTCGATCACTTACTATTATTATATCAAATTATTAAACAAGACAGAAAAGAGGAGCTAATCGCGCCAAGACATATCCACTTCTCCTAGTTGGTATCTTCTGAGAAAGCAACCCTACTTATGATCTTTCTCCTGACGGCAAGTCAGTACATGTCAAATACAATACCGAATAAGTAAAAACATAATATCAGATTAACAGTAATCCTAAATAGCTACCTGTCCATTAGCGTCACATATCTGACACTATGCATAGCATATTCTAGAATAAACTTCTCGTGGTACACCTCGGCGATACATATGAAATGCAATACGTTTAAAATGTATTGCAATATCATTAATCCTTTGGGGAAGAGCGACATGTATACGAGCCGCAAAAAAGACTTAAGAATCCTTGTTTATCCTCACCAATAGAATTATACTGTAAAATTTGCCTTATTAAATTGGAGCATTTTCTCGATTTAATAAAGCAAAAAATTTTTGTTTTTAAAAACCAGTGACTAAACAAAAAAAAATGTCATCAAAGGATCCCGTCGCAAAAGGGTTAAATAGATCGCAAACGATTTTCTTCCTTAGACCGTAATGTAAGGGAATTGTTTTCAATATCACAGTAAACTAATTGTAAATGCTGCACTTACTTTTTATAACCGAGCATGCCATAGTACGCTCAATACTCTATAAGGTATATTCATAGTATGATTCAAAAGTTCGGGAAAGGTTGTAAAAAAACATTTCCCTGAACAGTTCACAGCACCGAAGCATGTAAACCTTCAAAGTAGTCACATTGGACGACGATGCACTTTTGCCAGTATTCGTAAAACTTCTGGAAGCCATTTTTGCAACCTCCCATAAGACGTCCTACGATGTTGTTTTCCTCGCATCTGATGAATAAAAACGGCGTCTCTGTAAATGTTTTTTTTTATTGATGGGAACAGGGAAAGTCATATGGAGCTATGTACAGTTGATAGGGAAAATGTAGGAGGACGTTAGTGCGAATTTTGACTAGGAATTGTTTTAACATTTGGTATCAAAGTGCTGATGCGTTCTCAAGCAGAAAGTATCAGTGTCTGACCTCAGCGAAGATTGCCCAATGCGTTTATAGACTTCGATGTATTCTCGGTCCTTTTAAAAACGTCGATGCTATTCATAAACCTTGTGTCTCACCATAGTTGTTTCATCGTACTCCTTTCTTAGCATTTTCAAAGTCTCCATTGATGTTTTATCTAATCGTTGACAGAGATTAATGCTGGAATGGTGTTCAAGAAAAGCCATATTTTTACGTCGCGGAGCAGAGATAACTAATTTAGGAAGATAACAGCTGCGCGTGTGGTTCGGTTACGATATGGACTACACCAACATGAGCAAATAGAGAAGGCTTGGGGGAATACATTTCAGGAAGTTTTACTTTAGGCACTTGCTTTCGTTGTCAAGAATGGCCGCATTTTCGAATTTTTTAAACGTATTATTTAAAATCTGAAATCCCCGAATTTTCGAATCGTGCTACGTAAAAATTTGAGCAACCTCGTACGCAGTCCGAGCATATTTATGCGAGTTAGAAATTGAACACGCGGCAGAAACACACACAAAACGAACAATAAACCTTTTCAAATTTGTTGGGAAATATTAAAAAGCTGTAATGTAACAATGAATGTATTTATTTAAAAATAAAAAAGCAGGACGATTGCTTAACAATAAATACGCGTAAGTAACCAACTAAAAGCATTTTGAATGTAAAAAAAATAAAAAACTTATTAGTATGTTTATTGAGAACGAATATACTATGTAACAATGGACAACTAAAAATATTTCAAGATAATAAATAGAAAAATATCACATTGTTCAAAAAGTAATTGTTTAAAGCAGCATATTTTTTAATGAATGAATATAAGAATTGTACAGGAATAAAAAATTTTTAGAATTAGCAATACATATTTTTTAACGATAGTCAAATAGAAATAAGAGAAGCAGCAAGAATAAAATAGTGTATCACCACCAAACATAATGGCGATGTTTGAAGATTTCCGAGGCTTCGAGCACTTGTGCGATGCTCGAATAAGAACAGAAGACGGCCGCGAGTTTTCAGTACATCGCGTGCTTTTAGCTATGAAAAGTGAATATTTCCACAACTTATTCTGCAACTCGTCCGTGGGGCAAACTGACATGCTGGTTCCAGACATTCAAGGCTCAACTTTAGAAGCCATCTTGAATTGCATATATACTGGAAAGCTGAGTTTCACCAAAAATAATATCAGAGACCTTCTTGTAGCAGTTGATTTCTTGGGCATGGAAAAACTTAAAAACACTTGTGAATTTTTAGCTATTGCGTACCTGACAACATCAAATAGTGTTAATTTGTTTCTTGAAGGAACGAAAGATAGAGATGGTAGAATTTTCAAGGCATCTTCTCGTTTCATTCAGGTGAATTTTCAACGAATCTTAAGAAACCAAAATTCAAGATTCGAGGATTTGACGGTGGAATCTTTAATTTGGATGTTGTCTTCCAATTCCTTGAATGTCTCGAATGAACATCAATTGTGGAAGGCTGTAGAGCGCTGGGTTTGTGAATTTCCCGAAGAAAGAAAGAAATGGCTCGAAAATTTAATTCTATGCGTACGTTTTAATGATGCCGATAATGATTTGCGCTCTGAAATTCTTCATCATCCACTTGTTAAAGCAGATCCTTCCTGCACCAAATTAATAGAAACTGTATCTAAACAATCAGCAGTTCCAAAACATCGCATTCCCAAAATATTACATTTCTTTACCAAGTCCTTCGTTAACAGATCAGATTATTCTGAAGGCATTAAAATTTTCATTACGTACGATGAAGACTTTGATTACTGGCGATATATCACTTCGAAAATGATTTGTCCTGATGTTGTTTTGCATGGATCAGGACCGCTTTTCATAATGTTTGATATGGCGACGAATGTGATCTATACTTTTGATATTTTGTCGAAGACATGGTCAAATTTAAATCCGCCAAACATATCCCGTTGGAACTACAATGTAGTAAAATCCGGAAATTATATTTATGCTATGGGAGGAATTTCGCCAGAAATAGAAATGGACGAGATTGTAACAACGTTAGAACGGTATAATTTTGATTCCGAAACATGGGAAATCGCCGCAACCCATCTTGCTTTTACTGAAAGTGCAGCTGCTACAGTCAACAATGTGATTTACATGGTCGGAATCCGAGATTTTTTCACTGAATACATGTCTGCACAAGTTTATGATCCGATCACTAATATCTGGCGTACAATAAATGCTCCAAAAACTTACCGTCGCCTTTTTGCGTTGGCAGTCTATCAAGAGCGACTGTTTATTCTGGGTGGAAAGAACCGTGACGAGTATTTGAAATCTGTGGAAGTATATGATGCTGATAGGGATACTTGGAAAGACCTTGAAAATTTGCCGTTTGCTTACTTCTTGCCGAAAGCTGTCACAATTAAAGATATACTTTACGTGTTTGATAATCATTCGGGTGATTTATACGATTCGCGCTTTCCTCCTGTTCTTTGGGATGAAGAAAATCTTAAGTGGCAAGTTGTTAAAGCCTCCTCGCCTTTCTGTGATTTAAGCATTTGTCAGTTTTGCACCATTGAAGACTCAAAAATTATAATGGAGATGAGAAAAGAAAACAGAGATCCATGTACTACGTGGGTAGAAAGTCCCTTTTTTACTCATCTAAACACTTAGAAGAAGATAAACTGTGGCATCAAAATAATGCATTTTCCAATAGTTTATATCAAAAACTAATTTGAATTAATGGTCAATAAATCCTTATGAATTGAGATTTCTGTAATTTTTTTATACTTGAAGTATTATTTGAAATTTGTTTATATAACTTTAGTACTAAACAAAAACTGATTAACTTGATTCAATTGGAGCTTAAAATTGCGCCAATATTGCAAATATTCCAATGAAATATCCCTATTATCTAAATATTTTTTTTCATTCGGAATATGTAAAAAGAATATCCCAAGTACAGATCCAGATAGCATTTTTTGTTTTTTAAAAGTTTTTCAACCAGACTATGTAAATGTCTGAAGCTTTTTTAAGGCTTTCCATGAAAAGTTATGTAAATGAAATGTTCAATGAAAAAGTCATGAAATGTTTTGTAAAAGGTTAGAACAGGTGTCTAGTTGACGCAATCAGAGGTAGTCTGTAAGTGTTTCAGAATAAGCACGGCAAAAAAGGAAGAAAGAAAAGGATAGTTATAGGAGTTACAATGAAAGATAGATAAAAGGCTTTTATAACAAGCATGCAGAAAAAAATGAAAATGAGGTTTTTTATAAATCTTAAAACCTTATTTGATAGAAAAAGATTTTCAGCAAAATAACTGAACTTGGAATTTTTCTAAGCACTTTTTACCTTTTTTTTCGTGTTTCTATGAAAAACTAAATATTAGTGTAATACTATCTATAGATTAAAAATTATTTATTACATGTTTTTGTTAGTCACATATTTATCAAATTGTTTATTTTAATTAATATATTTATTGAATAACTGATAAAATTTGAATGCACATTATTTTTTAAATTATAAAGAATTATTCTGCTTTTAGACATTTTATTTAGTTCAATTTCTTTTTTTAATAACATTTCTATGTTTATTTACTATGTGCGTATAAAATATATATTGATTTTATATCATTTCACTACATTACTAGATCTAATTTTAATATTAAAAAAAAAAAAAATCTTAAATTATATTAAAAGGTTACATAACTGACACAGAAACACCTGATTGCTAATGTTAGTCCTTTAGTCCTTTTTTTAAATATCTCAATAGCATTTTTTTCTTTTATACTGTATACTTGAGGTTGATTTCTACTAAGGTCATTTTTTACGTTTTCAATCCAGCTTACAAGTGTTTTTTCCCTTTAGATATTTTTATTTTTTGAATTATTTTTGAAAGCAAAGTTATTCTCATTGGGGTGGAAGGAAGCAACTTGCAAACAAAATTAAAAACTTAAAAACGTCTTTGTACAGATTGGCCGCAAGTAAAATTTAAAACATGGAAATACAAATGAGACAGTCAAGAAATTTTTTTCATATGATTAACAGTAGCATACAGGTGTTTATGCATGAGTAAAATAATCTCTTAATGAAAATTTTCCAGAGGAAACAAACTTATTTGAATAAAAAACATTCTAAGTAAAATTTTAATTATCAGCAGTAAAATTACACAAAAAATTATTGAAAATATGAGAAATTTTTCACATTGCCAATTAAGCGTAAATCGAGTGCATTGGATCACTATTCAAAGGATAAAAGTTTGATTCCAGGCTTGAACATTTCTTCCTCTGTTGATTTACACTTGGTTAACAATGTAACAATTTTCGCATATTCAATATTTAAATTTCATTCTTATACACATAGGCATAGTGTTTCGAGAATTATTGATTGTGAGTTTGAAAGTAAAAAATGCAAAGGAATTTATTTTCTAATGTTATTTATCCCTGTTAGAAAAAAACTTTAATAACAAAAAAAAAAAACTTTTTTTAAATATAGAGGATAAAAAAAAATATTTTAAAAATTACTGGTAAGACTTGAGAATATACAACTCTATGTGTATGCTTTACTACTACAGTACATCTTTACTGCTACATTAAAGGTAAAAATGGGTCTTTTAATATTTTTTTCTAAATTTCAATTATATATTCCTCTTCCAAATTAAACTGTTTTTGCTTTTGAAAAAAGAAGACTTACAATTGGAAATAGACGAAATACAAACATATAACAAATACTTTACACTTCTTATTCAATAAAAAAACATGTTTGAGACATTCACATTTATTTCATTGAATAATTTCTTCAAATAATGCAAAATAAAACCATGAACGATTTTCAGAAAATCTCAAAAATTTATACTCATTTTATTCAATAAATTCTTCAAATAATACAAAGTAAAACAATAGGTGATTTTCCACATAGATCATATTATATGATGGTCAACTATAAAGTCATATTTTCATAAGTCAAAATACCTGTAGAAATTTTCCAACTTATGTTCATCTTAGATTTAAAGGGTACTGGTCACTCAGCATCCAAATTTCCATCTATAATGTTAAGTCTATAATAAATATATAATCTTATGTATGTATAGTGTATGTAGATTTAAAGTTAATCTGGTTAACTTTGACATAACAGGTTAACTTTGATCTAGCAGGGTAACTTTGGAACAAGAATGAAAAAAATTTAAATCTGCTACATCACTTGAGTTAACAATAAAATCATTCTACAAAATATATGTTTCATGAAACCTCAAAAATTCACCCTTATTTCATTCAATAACTTGTTAAAATAATGTAAGTAAAACACAAACGATTTTCCACATACACCATATTATAACATGGAATTATTATGAGCGTCCCTCTGAACGAACAATAAATGCTACAAGTAACCGGGATTACTTTGATTCGAGAGAGAAAAAAAAAAGTTCAATCTGCTACATCACTTGAGTTAACCCTTTCCAGCACACTGTACCCGGTCTAGACACACCTAATTTTAATTCCAAACTTGCAATCGGCACCAATAATATTTTAGTAAAATTTTGCTTTTACAATAAAAGCTCAAATTAAAGAATTCTATCTAAGAAAATCGTTTTTGAATTCCGGTGACAGTCGATAATTTCCCATTTTACTAACAGAATTTGCCCGTGCTGGAAAGGGTTAAACGAAAGTTTTGATCTCAAAATATAGACTAGTGTGAGTTTGGCAACCCACTAGAAATATTTGGTCAAGATTCCACCATGACAGAATTTATCAAAGTTTTGTAAAAGTGGAAGAAAATTACCATGACTGATTGAACATAATTCATTTTCAATAACGAATGTAGCATAGTAAACCTCAGTATCTTACATCCATTACACGATAATCTGTGTAGAGTTAACTCATAAACAGATGGGCATGAGCTATATCGAGGTCACAAACATTTTTTAAGTATAATAGAAGGTTTTGGCGATTGAATTGTTTCAAGAAAGCAAATACTTCGATTTTTTTTATTCCAATATTCATTAACATTTAAAAATCACACCAGACTGTTATTCCTTTATGAAATAATAATTAAAATGGGCAAAAGTTAAATTAAGGAATTTAAACAACTACTACAGGTATCAGTAATGACACGAAAATTAAATTAGGTTATTTTCTTTTAATAAAATCCTGATGAAAAAAGCATAAATTTATAACATTATTATCAGCCTTTACTTATATTTCAAATGTCATGAGACTGTTGCAACCCTTTAAAACAGGCATGTCAAACTCGTCTACCACCGCGGGACAGATTTAGCATTGTACAGAAAGCCGAGGGCCACATTATCAAAAATAAAGAAGTTTATTTTGATGACTATCGCACAAAATGAAAACTGTACATAAAAATACAGCATTGTTTTAAAGAACAAACAAGCAAACAAAAATACATAGAAATTTTTTTAAACTATCTATTGGAAACACGCACCGGAAAACGTTTAAAAATATTTATTAAGAAGAAACAAATCTGTAGCGAGAGTATCTTACGAGAGTGTACTGTCAAATGTAATGAAGAACAAGTTAAAATAAAAATACAAACATGCCTAAACACTTTTAATTGGAGTTAAAAATATATATAGAAATAGATTTCAAGAGTTTATCTTTCATACTACTAGTCACATTGAAGCTATCATTAGAGAACCCATCGAAATAATATCCAATAAAGAAATAGCTTGTAATGATGCACTTTCCTACGATATACACGCAATATGGAAAAATTTTATTAATAATAGTTAAGCCTGTGTTTTTGAAATATTTCAACAGTTTTATTCTATCGATTTTGCCCCGTTTTTTTCACTCCCTATCCTTCCTCCCTCGATGTAAAAATGGACTGTTCCGGATGAACCTGAGAACGCCAGCAGTAATAGCTGTCATTTTGTAGTTTCTCTCACTGACGAAGACCGAGTAAGTGACGGTTGAAAACGTTCTGAACTTTTGAATCTTTTAAAGGACTTTAAATGTATTTTTAAAGTTTTTATAAGTATTCTAGTGCACCTTTTAAGTAATTTATGTACAGTTAAGTGTATTTTTACGTTTTCAAATGCTTAAACACATTTAGTTTTTTATAAATTTAAATCGCAATCCAAATGATACAAAAATGTGTTATTAAATTTATAATCCTGATATCTGCATTTTCTTTTATGTTGTATTAGCTACTTGTTTTAAAACCAATCATTGATAGAACACATTTATAGTAAAACCTCGATAATTCGGATTAATTGGGTCCAGATCAAATCCGGATTATTAAAAATCCGGATTATCCAGAGAATTAGAAAAAAACGAAATCAAATAAAACATACTTGCAGAAAATCACCTTTATGTTAAACTTATTATTTTTTACAGACAGTAAAAATGTTTACTTTGTAATAAAAAAACTTGTAATTTTCTGCTGTGCCAATTTTTTATACCTTTTGCAAGCCGTACGGCCAGTCGCTTCTCAAACTTGAAAAAAAAATTGACCAAACCGATCCGATTTATCCGGAGATCCGGATTAACGGCCCGTTAATCCGGGGGTCCGAATAACGGGGTCCGAATTAGTAGGGTTCTACTGTATTTACAATACAATATTATCAAATTAAAAAAAATCATAATCGATTAAAATATAATAGCTATGGTTATTGATCCAGCATATGAATAATTTCCTGATTCTGCTCAGCTATTTTTAAGTACATATCCCGTCTGCGAAAAAAAAAAAAAAACTGCCTGAAGAGTAAAATTTCTTGCACCTATATTTTCAAGAATTATAAAGTTAAAGAGCAAAATTAACGCTAGCCACCGGCCACTAAATGAGAAAAAGTAGCTATTAAAAAATATTTGTCGGTGGCTACTGATGGCTACTGTCTACTAATGAAAATTTATTGGTTTAATGAAAATTTTCATTTATAGCAAAACATATTCAAATTATATATTTCATGGGATTATTGATAATTCTGTTATATCATGAATATGTATAGAATTGCCCCTACATATTTTTAAATTGATTTAACTATTCTCGACATCCTTTATTCTAACTTGAGCGATTTCGAATTGTTCGAAGTTGTTTCGAATTGTTCGATTTCCAAAAAGCATCCAATCGTTGTTTTTAAAAGCAGATGGATTACTTTTAATATGTTTCACAAACACACTTTTTTCAACTAAGTTTCAGTTTAAAATCTATTTATTTTTCCAAATTATTTCTAGATGTTTGTGGGTTTTTCGAAATATTTGTGAGTAAATTCTTAGGAAACTTCAACGAAGTTTCCACATCTGAAACACAATTTTTCAGTCTTTGAGTATAAAAAATTATTTCAAATTGTCTTTTATGAACCTTCATCATCAAGAAACATAAAAAGATCACACAGGGATAATTTACAATGATACGTTTACTAATCTTTCAGAATGAAATCAATTAATGAGTTTATGACCAAAATGCTCGCTTTCAACTATAAATGCAGCCAAATAATAAAAACAGGTAACATTTTTATGTTATTATTATTTTTTTTACTATTATTATTATTATTTTACGAGACGCGAAATCGTGTCACTTTCTCTTTTAAAGTTATTTACTTATTTTGATTTTTTAAAGACTTTTAATTAAAAATTATTGTTGTATTTTAATTGATTTTCGGTACATTTTTAATACCTAAGAAACACCACGCATTACTTTGTAACGTCACAGTGAATCAAAGAGTGCAATAAAATAATGTATTCGTTTCAACATAAAACACATAATAAAACAAAATCTTAAATTTTTATAATTTTTTTAATTTTCAGATTAAGATATGCTCTTCTAAGCTTTCTTATTGATAACTTTTACATACCATATCGCCGGAAACGAAATTTTAAAATGAGTTAGATTTGATCATATTCATGACAGATGTTTGCATCTTTTATGCCACAGTGGTGTTGAATCGGTGTTGTTTGCTTCTTCTATGCCAAACTGTAAAAAGTTTTCATCCAAAATAAAAACCATTAATTAAATACTTTTCTTTATTTAATTGCGGACCATTAAATTTAATGAAGATTAATATTCTGAAATAATTCTGTAATAAAATTTCTACCTTAGTATTAAAATTATAAGAGCCTCCCAATTATCTGAAGTTAGCGGAATCAAAAGTGTGTCAGATGCCTTTCCTAACAGCATAAAGATTAAATTTTAAATAAAATAAATAACAACAATTTTAAAATAAATAACTTATTATAAATAAAATATAAAGTAAATTTAACGAGAAAATTCCATAACTTAATATCATTTAAAGAAACCGTGATACACTTTACAAAGTATAGAGGGGAAATAAATTGTTTTTGTGGTGATGGAATTTTAGTATGCAAATGTGTTTAATAAGAAATTCTCCTTACTTGCATAACATATTTATGCAAATAAAGAAGAATAAATAAGACTTGCATAACTTTTTTCGGTAGTCCTAGGATTACACCTAACGATTTAATGTTAATTTTAATTCTTATTTTTAATGTGGATTTTCTGTTTTTGAAGACGGCCAAGAATTAAGATTCGGACCACCGTGCATCCCTCAAGAACCCTCAAGAAAGGTAGGAAAATTTTATATTATTATTTTAAGAATATTTTTCTACTGAAATATCGCATTTTGAAATTAGCATGGCATCCCTGTCGCGGGATGTACGGTGGTAATATATTTTGAAACAATTAAGAATTTGAATTTCGAAATAAACTAATTAAGTAGAGAAAAAGAGAAAAAAATGGCTGAAAGTTTAGAAACACTTAAAAAAAGAAGAACAATTTTTCGATCGGCTGTTACGAAAATTCTAAATAAAATCGAAACTTCCATAAAATCAGACGATGTGTCTATCGAAGAACTGCAAGAACATGTTGAAACATTGACCGACAAATTTAAGTCACTTAAGACAACAGATAATTCAATTGAATTATTAGTCAATCCCGATGATTTAGAGAAAGAATTAGAAGCCGCTGAAAAGTATAGCGAAAATGTAATATTATGGAAGTCACGCGCAAATCAGAAAATTAGAGAATTAAATGCCGGATTTTTAAATTTAAAATCAAAACAAGAAAGTAACAAAGAACAATTTTCAGACAGTACATTTAATGAAAAAGTGGATAATTCTGTAAAAGTTAAGTTACCGAAATTGCATATACCAATATTTGATGGAAATATAAATGAATGGCTTTCCTTTTGGAGCAGTTTTGAATCGGCCATTCATGATAATAAGTTGTTAAATAAAGTTGATAAATTTAATTATTTAAGATCGCAATTAAGATCGACCGCTTTAAGCACAATAGAAGGTTTTCCTGTTTCCGAAAAAAATTACGATGCGGCTATAGAATTGCTGAAAAGTAGGTTTGCTAATAAACAATTATTAATACACAATCATATTAGTAATCTTTTAGCTATCAAGCCATTGAGAACTTCGAATGATATATATGCTTTCCGACAATATTTTGATAAATTATCAGTAGAACTGAGAAGTTTGCAAAGCTTAGGAACAGATTTAAATAGCATTTCAAGTGTATTATGTACAACCATTTTGAAAACAATTCCGAAAGATTTGTTAATAGAACTTAACAAGTCCGATAATGAAAAAGGATTTTATGAAATTGAAGAATTGATGAATTTTTTATCTACTTGTTTAAAAGCAAGAGAAAAGGCTAATTTAATAATAAACCCAATGAAAGAAGATAGAAATTTTTTTATTCCTCCTGAAAAGAAAAACTTTAATTCGTTTCGAAATAACAATAAACAAAAAAATTATCCCTCAGCTAATGATTTAGTGTCAACGAACAAAAAAGAGAATTTAAACGTAATAAACTGCGTTTTTTGTGAATCATTTCAGCACTCTTCGGTTGATTGCGATAGAACTAATGATTTGTCTATTGATGAAATTAAGAACATTCTAATGAAAAAGGGAGCATGTTTTAAGTTCCTAGAAATGAAAAAACATTTATCGCGTTTTTGCAAAAAAAAAATAAAATGCCGGATTTGCAACGGGAATCATAACACGTTGTTTTGTTATAGAAACGTAAAAAGAGAAAAACCTAAACAACAGACCGAAGTGTCGGATACTGCCCTTTTTGCGAATGAAAACTTGCAGAAAGAAGTTTATTTACAAACTTTATATGTTTATGTAAGAAATAATGGTTGTGAATATATAGTACGCGCATTGTTAGATACGGCGTCTTCTAAGTCGTATATTTCAAAGTTCGTAGCCAATAAGATGGAATTAAAAAGTTTAAGAAAGGTCAGAATTACTCACGGGTTGTTTGGAGGTACCGAAACAACGGTAGATCATAACTGTTATTCTGTTAATTTAAGGGGTTTAAGCGGAGGTAAAAAGATTAAAATTGAGGTAATGGAACAAGAAAAAATTTGTGCTAATGTACCCAAAATTAGAGACATTCGTTGTATTGCGGAATTAAAAGGAAAAAATATATTTTTGAGCGATATCTGCCCTGAAGGTAAAAATTGTTTATATGAAAGAAATTTAAATGAAATACATGTACTTTTGGGAGCAGATGTTGTGGGAGAACTGTTTACAAGAAAAATAGAAAATTTATCTTGTGGTTTGGTTGCGATGCAAACAAAACTGGGTTGGACTATTATGTGCAAAATTGGCGGAAATGAAAGGGATAGTTCTCTTTTGGTCCTTTCATTATATGTAAACGATGCCAAAATTACAGATTTGTGGAATTTAGATTCTTTAGACATAGTAGATCCTGCGGAAAAACAAACTAAGGAAGAAGTCCAGAAATTAGTTTTGGAGCATTTTAAAGAAACCGTAAGACGCGAAACTGATGGTAGGTACAAAGTTTGTCTTCCCTGGTTAAGTGAGCATCCTCCCATTCCAAGTAATAAAGCTTTAGCGATAAAACGCCTGCAAAATAATATTAAGAATCTCCAAAATTGCGGTTTGTTGAAAGATTACGAAGCAGTTTTAAATGAGTGGGAAACGGAAGGGATTATTGAAAGAGTGAATGAAGAGGAAAAACTTAGCACCAAAGTCCATTATCTCCCTCATAGAGCTGTAATAAAACCTAATTCTACGACCAAAATTAGGCCGGTATTTGATGGATAGCACATGTTAAGCGTTCTGTTTCCATAAATGATTGTATAGAGAAGGGACCTAATTTAATTGAACTAATTCCTTCTGTTCTAAATCGATTTAGAGTGGGAACGATAGGTATTGTAGCAGATATTCGTAAAGCTTTTTTACAGATATCACTGAATGAAAAGGATAGAGATTATTTACGTTTTTTCTGGTGGAGAGATGGGAATTCAGAAAACCTTGAAATTTATAGACATTGTCGGGTCGTCTTTGGGATCAGTTGTAGCCCCTTCCTTTTGGCCGCTACTCTAACACGTCACTTAGATGAAGCACCTGAGAACATTAAAGATATTGCTATAAAACTTAAAGAATCTTTCTATGTAGATAACTGTGTAGCTAGTGTAGAATCGTTAGAAGAGTTAGAATATTTTCGCAATGAAGCACGGAAACTCTTAGCTTCGGCACAATTTGATCTTCGTGGTTGGTGTCATAATCGGTACGAAGAAATTGGATTAGGCTTTAATGAAAAGGGTCATTTGAGTGATGCGGCTGAGGATAAAATTCCCTTACTTGGTTTAATGTGGGACACCAAGAGTGATACATTATCGTGTGATTTTCGGAATTTTAAATTGGAAAATGAGTGCATCACTAAAAGAACAATTTTGTCCTTAACTCATAAAATATTCGATCCCATCGGTTTAACTTGCCCCGTGACCTTAATTCCAAAATTACTTTTACAGAAATGCTGGAAAATAAAGGCGTCATGGGACTCCAAGCTGCCCGATGAGATAGTTAAGGCATTTAGAAAATGGACTAAGGAAATTAATGATTTGGGAAATCTTGAGATCCCGCGAAGATTGTCTAACTTATCTCTAAAAGAGGGAAACTTATCTTTACATATTTTCTGCGACGCTAGTAAATTTTCTTACGCTACATGCATTTATCTAAGAAATGAAGTAGAAAATCGTGTAACTTGTCAACTTATTCAGGTTCGTTCTAGAGTAGCTCCTCTAAAGGACATTTCCATTCCACGCCTTGAGTTATTGGCCTGTTGTATTGGAGCTAGATTGTCTAATAGTATTAAAAACGATTTGAAATTAGAAAATGTTGATACTTTCTATTGGTCAGATTCAATGGACGTGTTATACTGGATAAAACGGGAAGGTCCTTGGGCTACATTTGTAGAAAATAGAGTTAAAGAAATTCGAAAGCTTACCCCCAACACTTCATGGAATTTCGTACCTGGACATATGAATCCAGCAGATTTACCGTCACGCGGTTGTTGTGCAAAATCCCTTATTAAATCTCAGTGGTGGTTAGGACCATCATGGCTTTCAGAATCAAAGGAAAATTGGCCTAGTACTAATATTTTTCCTAATATGGATATAATGAATTCTGAAAAAAGAAAAACTATTGTGACCGCTCCTAATGTAGAGAGTGATGAGGCACAATTTTATAATCGCTATTCTTCTTACAATAAAATTTTGCGAGTTACTGGTTGGATTTTGCGATTTTACCAAAATTCGAAAAGGGGTAGTACCGACAGAATATTCGGTCAATTAACACACAACGAATTAAAAGCGGCAGAAACAGTATTATTAAAACTTGTGCAAAAAGAATCCTTTGTGAATGAACATAATCAAAGACTGAAATACCTGAATATTTTTACAGATTCGGAAGGAATCATACGCGTAAAAACGAAGATATTTCAACGAGAAGATGAATTTAATTTTAGATTACCTATCTTACTCCCTTCAAATCATTACGTCGTAGAACAGATTATATTTTCGAAACATTTAGAATTCGGTCATTGTGGCGTACCCTTGTTGATGACTGCGTTACGAGAAAATTACTGGGTGCTGAAGAGTCGGAAAACAATCAAAAGAGTATTGGGCAAGTCGTCTTTAAATTTTGAAGAACTACATACCGTTATCTGCGATTGTGAAAGTATTATAAATGCACGCCCCTTGACGTATGTTACAGATAATAATGAAGATCTTCAAGTTATAACTCCTTCAATGTTCTTACAGGAAAATACTAAAATAGGTATGCCTGAATTAGAATTTCTAGACCATAAAGAAATGAATAAACGATACCATTATAGAATTAAAATTAGAAACGATTTAAAAGCAAGATTTAGAAGCGAATACCTCGGCACATTAAAATGTTCGATCTTTAGTGGGAAAAAATCAAGATCTTTGTGTGTAGGAGATGTTGTCCTTATATGGACGGAAAATTCTAGCCGAATAAACTGGCCTCTTGGTAGAGTTGTCGAACTTATACCTAGTCAAGATGGCGTTGTGCGTGTAGTAAAGTTGAAGACTGCAACTGGAATGCTAATTCGTCCCATTAAGAAACTTTGTTCTTTGGAGGTGAATGAAATCGCCGATAATCAAAGTGATGCAGTACTGCAGAAGCGTTTGACTACTCGCCATGGTCGAATTGTACGGCCGCCCGAAAGACTCCAACTGCAGTGATTGAGTTCTGTCCCCTGATGAACTCAAGGTGGGGAGTGTGAAAACACTCTTCACGAAGACATTCTGGCACCAGCAGCCGCTGATTTTCAGAACATTTTTCTTTTATTTATTTTTTTTCTTTCTTGTGAAAACTTAAAGCTCATTGGTTATTTTACGATCTTTTTTATTAATGTTCTTTTTGTACCTTTCAGATTTCGATGTAGTCTTACCTAGAATAATGACCAAGAAACATGTAATAGCTGTGCGCGCGTGTAAATAATCAATTTTTTGTGTGTTTACGTTTTGTCTCTTATTTTTTGATGTGGATTTTTTGTCTTTGAAGACTGCAAAGAATTATGATCCTGAACACCGTACATCCCTCAAGAACCCTCGAGAAAGGTAGGAAAATTTTTATATTATTATTTTAAGAATATTTTTCTATTGAAATAAGAATTTGAAATTAACAACTATTATCACATCTCTTATGCTTTAGCATTTAGTAATAAAATAAAAACTTTTTAAAGTTTTCCATAATTGTTACAGTTGTCATTTTGATAAAATGCAAATAACTCTAGACCTGTTCATTTGTTTTCAGTCAAACTTTTTGAAAGTTTTAATTATTGTGATTTTACTGTAAAATAACTCCCATCTAAAATTATAACTTAATCCGACGTGAAAAAGATAAATTGTTCTTCAATATGATTCACGATTGTAAAAGACTTATTGAAGTAACACTTTAAAAAAAGGCTAAAAATATTTGGTACTACTCTGTCATCCCTTCGACCAAAATACTATCGCCAAATTGTAAGATTAGATGCAAATAATGGTTGATCGTGAATGTCAATTTAATGACATTAAATATGATACATGTGTTTAAAACGTCATTAAGTGATTTTTATTTCGACTTTTTATTCGCGTTTTTATTAATATTCTACTAATTATTTGTTTTTTTTTATACTTTAAAATAAAAATTACGTCAAAATATATGATTTGGCTATTAGTTTGGCGATTTGTATAATTTGGTGAAATCGGTCGATGGGATAACAGGGATAACAAATATTTTTTATGCAAAAAATTATGTTTATTGTGTGCTCATTGACTTATTAAAATCAGATTTATTGACTTATTAAAACCAGATTTATTGACTTATGCAGTGCTTTAAAATCAGAAAATAAGTGTGCCGAAACATTTTTTTGTGCAAAAAAAACCTTATTTGTTAAATTTTCTTCTCAAAGTAATTTCAAAGGAATCAGATGAAGCGTGTCTCATTATCATGTATTCTTTGAACCCAGCATGAGCTGAATATTTTTCTAAATCTATATAAACTAGCAAAAGCCATGCTTTGTTTGGATTCGCGAAGCATTATTTTATAAAACAGATATTTGAAAGTAACAATTTTTTTATTATTATTATTTTTGCATCTTTATTAAACAAAAACGTTATTTTATGTTTTGGCGCATTTTAATTTTTTATTTATGATGTAAAACCGGCATAATAAGATATTTTCGAAGCAAACTTTTACAAATTCTTTTTAAATTTTCAACTAAAAGCTCTTTTAAAGATGTTTTTACAATTTCAAGTAGCCACTGGTGTTTTTTAATTGTTTGAAATATGCATGTTTCCAATCTTTGTAATCAACATCCGATAATCTTTGATAGCTATTTTAGAATAATATATTTGAAGAAAGCTTGAAGAAAGTTACTTCTTCAAAATCCTATTTTCTGGAAAAAACATTTGAAATCTGCTTTCGTTGATACTATGAATTTTTAACTGTAAAACATTTTATTTTAATTTCTTCGTTTTTATACATGTTAGCGTATGAGAATTGCTGTAATTCTCTCCGCGTGGGAGAACTTTTTACTTTCTGCGAATGGCAACTCAATTAATGGAATTACCTTTTAATGAAGCGCTCTCTCATTCTCGCAGTGACGTTTTCACGAATAATTACTGTTGTGTTTGCGAACTTATTAAAGTCTTATTTTTCTATAAAATCCTTCTGATTAATGAGTCGATATTATTTAGCCACAATACGACCTTCGCAAAAATATTTATAAAGAGCTTGAACCAACAACTTCACGCAAAAACTTTTAATTTTTCATTTATATAACAAATTTAAGAATTAATTTTATTTGTTTACAATTATTTTGTTGCCAGTTTACAAAAAGAAAAAAAAATCCATAATACAATTCTTTTAAAATGTTTAAGTGTCATCTGTGCAAACGATTTTGCGGGATAATGAAAACATGTTTTATTTAATAAATTAATCATGATTCTATCTATAATTATTTACTCCATGATTTAAACTTTTTTTCTGAAAATATACGCGTTTCATTTTTTATTTATTTGCTAAAATGCGTCCGTATTGGAAATGCATGTAAAATAAATTAATTAAAATAATAATTTTTTTAACGTTTTACCGTAAAAAAAATTATATTCTGCAAATCTACAGATCATAATTTATTTTTGTGTTTAATTTGAAGTTAAAATATTGAATAGTTTTTTTGTAAAGCGTACGACAAATTGTAATTTGAGTGGACTAGTAGAGGATTCGCTTCGCTCATCCTAATAATTAATTGGATATTAATTCGGCATATTTACTCATCTCATAAATAACAGTCTTGTAAGCTTAAACTTTTTTTCTAAGGTCTTGTTTCTTTTGCGTCTTGTATGTATACATCATCAAATAGAAAAAAAATTTCTGACATGGCAATATATCCTCCTATCATCTCTACGATAATAGCTTAATCATGTGACTGTCATCAATTGTTGTCAATCATATTTTTCCTACGTTAATAGATCAATGTTTTATGTATACACATATACCTCATTCTTGTTTGAAAGTTAAAAATAATTTGTTTTAGAGAATCATAAATAATAAGCAGTTTGCTGTGGAAAAAAATGTGATATCAAAGATAACGCACTTGAATACTTAAATTATATTGAATTTAAAACAAAAATTCTGTTTTTTACACATACTACAAAAGCTGAAAGTCAATTTGAACCTAAATTTGTATATATTTAAACTATATTTCTATTTTTAAAATTAAACAGAAAATAGTGTATTTTTCCCCTTAAAAAATGAAATTTTATCTATGCTTAGAAAATGTATCCTTTTGCAATCTGAAAGCAAATTTAGGTTCAGTTTCAAGAAAATGGTATTCTGTATCATCGGTAAAAATTTCATGCGAAAATATTAAATAGTTTTAGAGATAACATGTGCGTTATGTGAAAAAAAAACACATTTTTTAATTTGATCTACTGGTCCTTTAAATTTGTTTACAGTAAACAGCTTTCATGTTTTTTAATCATAATTTCCATAATTATGGGAATTTTTTCAAGTCTTAAAATACGCAGAAAAGGCTAATCTTTCATATAACTGTCTTTCAAAAAATCGAAATTTTTGACGGTTTAATAGTCATATGACCCCTTAAAGAATTGTTGGTACTATTACGTTAGACAAGCATAATTCTTGCTGATAGCATTTTTTTAATTTACCAGTTAATATTTTTTTTCATCTTTCGCATGGTAAATTAAAACAGTGTTTTGACTTAAAATTAAGTGTCATGGTTTACAGTATTATTTATTTTCTTTCTTTTAAGAAGTAAGCAAAAGCTACGAATTTTAAATATTTCAGTTTTATATGCAAATCTTATATTTAAAAAAAAAGGAGTGAAAGCATTATATTAAAAAAATTTTGTAATGCAAAAAAATAAGACAGGAATAATGCTTGGTGATTTATCCCATGCGCCTGTCTAACATAAAAATACCGGGTTATCCCATCGATTAATTTCGCCAAATTATATAAATCGCCTAAATACTCGCCAGATTATACAAATTATTACATTTTTTGTCTGCACAACTGCAGAAAAAATTATATTAACAAAATATTAATAAAAATACAAATAAAACATTGTCTTAAAAATCACTTGATGATGCAAGAAACATAAAGTGAATGTGATACTTACGATCAGCCATTATTGGCATTTTATCTTATAGTTTGGCGATAGTTTTTGTTTTATCGACGATGTAATCTAGTAGTACCAAATATTGAATTCTTGATTTCTCTGTCAGTATCTTCTGGTTTGGTCAAGGACTAAGCAAGTAAAATATAAATTAATTTAGGAATGAAAATAACGTGATGCAGTGCTTAGCATGCAATTAAAGAAGACCAAACTGGTAGCCAAGGGAGGATATTCATATATCATAATATGGCCATATCTTGTGTGTTTGCAAGTTTTATCTCAAAAAACATCTCTGATAATGTCTGATTTAATTTTGTGTCATACCATTTTGAGGTACGAGAAGATCATTGGGATAGGTCACACAGTTGGGAAAATTTGATGATTTAGTCAGTATGAGTCATTGTAATTTAGTGGAAAAAAAGATCGAAACAGATATTAAGTTATTGAAGTGTTGTCAGCAATCAAAATTTGAAAGCTGGCAACATTAAAAAACTGTCAACTTAAAAAAAAATCCTATTTGCGCTTTTCCATGAAAACAAATCAGTCACAATTACTTTAAAAATGTATAGTGTAAAGACGTACCCAGTAAAGATGCAGCTTGTTAAACATGAGTGTATTATTAGGCCACATAGTACCAAAAGCCTAGTTCCTATAATGTATCACACCAATGTAGTGCCACCAAGCACACCCAGAGAGTAGAATTGCAGAGAAAATTGATTGTAGTGCAGAGCAGTCAACATGTAAAGCGTGATGGAAAGTTCGACTAAATGACCTCTGATACCTAGACACCACATCGGTAACCTTTTCTTACTTTGACATCTTTGCCTTTCGTTACGTGACGGAGGGCAGATTTAGCGCGCCAAACCGGTTTTTCTCTCTTACCGAAATTCATATTGTTATGTTTGTCTTGAGTTGGACCGCTCTTCTGTTTTTTTCTTTGTGAAATCTGAAAGATGCCAATAAAGCGATCACCGCCAAAAAAGGCATCTTTTTGCCAAAGATGTTGGATTTGAAACCATGCCGAAAGAACAATGGAATGTGGCGTCTACGTCTATTGGAAGACTAAAGTACCGCAAATTTATTTTGCATGGGAAAAGCGCAAACGTGATTTTTTCAAAGTTGGCATTGATGAGAGTTGCAGCCAAGAAGGGATCCATTGTCCTCCTTCTGGTTCAATTATTAATAGAAACACTTGTCAAACCTTTTTTATACTTAAAAACATAACCTTTTTTGGTGCTCGTCAGAGCATTTTTTATACTAGTAATAATATAAAACAAGTACGCATATGTTTGTACAGTGTATATGTAAGATTTAGTAAATATCTTCCCAGATAGCATTTTTTGCTTTTTAACAGCTTTTTTCAACCATACTATGTAAATGTCTGAATGCTTTTTTAAGGCTTTTCATGCAAAGTTTGTAAAGATTTTGAAAAGGGTTAGAACAGGTTGCTAGTTGACGCAATCAGAGCTTGTCCGTAAGTGTTTCAGAATAAGCATGCGAAAAGGAAGAAAGAAAAGGATAGTTATAGGAGTTACAATGAAAGATAGATAAAAGGCTTTTATAACAAGCATGCAGAAAAAAATGAAAATGAGGTTTCTTGTAAATCTTAAAACCTTATTTGATAGAAGAAAGATATTTTCAGCAAAATAATTGAACTTAAAACTTTTCTGAGCTATGTATGCTTTTTTTTTTTTTTTTTTTACTCATTTGTGTATGTTTTTACAGAAAACTAAATTTTCGTCCAATATTATCTATATATTGAAAAATAGTTTATTTTTTAATCACATTTTTATGAATTTGCTTATTTTAATTAATATATTTATTAACTAAATGATAAAATTTGAATATATTTTACTTTTTAAATTAAAATGAGGTGTTTTATAAATCTTATGTACATATATTTGATAGAAAAAGGGGATTTTAAGCAAAATAACTGAACTTACAATTTTTCTGATTTGTGTTTACCTTTTTTTTTTTTTTGTTTGTTTGTTTTGCGTATTTTTATGGAAAACTAAATTTTAGTCAAATACTATCTATAACTAAAAATTATAGTGTTTTGTTAGTCACATATTTATAAAGTAGTTTATTTTAATTCATATGTTTATTAGATAACTGAATACTTGAATATGAATTATTTTTTAAATTATAAAAATTTAGCCTGTTTTTAGGCATTTTATTTATTTATTTTTTTTAATAACATTCCTATAATCTTTTACTATGTATGTATAAAATAGGTATTGAATTTGTATCAATTCACAACATTACTAGATTTAACTTTAATACTTAAAAAAAATCCTAATTATACTTAAAGGTTATATTACTTATGCAGAAACACCTGATTGCTAATGTTAATCCTCTGCAGATTTTTTTAAAAAAATCTTATTTGCATTTTTTTTTTCTTTTTTGCATTGGATACCTGAGGTTCATTTCTACCAAGGCCTTTTTTTACTTTTTCAATCCTGTTTACATTTTTTTTTTTAATTAAGATATTTTTATTTTCAAAAGTCTGAAAGGAAAGGTTTTTTTCATTGGGGGGGGGGGGGAATTGTAAACAAATTAGAAAACTTAGTTTCTGTACAGACTGTCCACAGTTAAAATCTAAAATATGGAAATGCAAATGTGATAGTCAAGAATTTTCTCTCATAGGATTAATAATAGCATACAGGTGTTCATGTATGAACAAAGTAATCTCTTACTTAAAACTTTCCAGAGGGAAAAATTTTAATTATCAACTGTGAAATTACACATAAAATTACTGAAAATTTTCACATTCATAACTAAGCACAATTCGAGCACATTGGAGCATTTCTCACTCTGCTGATAACACACAGAATCGCTCAGTTAGAAATGTGAAAACTTTCATGTATTTAATATTTGAAATTCATCCTTACACACACACAGGCACAGTCTTGAAAATTATTGATTGAGCATTTGAAATAAAAATAAGCAGCGCGATTTTTTTTCTAGTGTTATATATCTTTGGGAAAAAAATAAAAATAAAGCTTTTTTTCAATACATAGGATAAAAAAGTATTTAAAAAATTGCTAATGGGACTTAAGAATACACAACTCTATGTCATGTCTATGCTCAAGCATAGTAAATTTGATTATACTAATTACTTACCTTTTGAATCCAGTTCACACTTCAGGATCATTTAATTATTTATAGTATATACAAATCTGTTTACTTACAATAAATATTGAATCGAATATGTGGAATTCCATTACAACATACATTTTATGACAGTAGAAGATTGCAGATTTTTTATATTAGTAATTAGTACTTCATTAAATTCTTAATTATTTCATTTATTAAACTTATTTCTTTGAATTTTGATTATTATTCAGAGAATATTTGCAGATTTTTAAAAATCCTCCACAAAATTAAGTTTGATGCCTGCAGCAGCTATTTGATCTTTTATCGGAAAAATTTTTAAGAAAGAAAGTTCAAAAAGAAACTTTTATAAATTCAATGGTGATTTTCCCAGCTCTTTTACATAAAAGTATTTTACATTTCTTACCTATTTAATAACATAAATTTTACAAATTACAATATGGCAAACACTTCCTTCTATTTTTTATTATTTATTTTTTTTTAAGCCAGCGAAATATTTTTCTATGAGCAACACAGTAAATACTAAACTAATCTTAATTTTTTAAAGTTATAATTTAACTCATTTAAATTAATTATTCTTTTCCCTTTATAATTTTTAATAACTGAAGTCTCACCCCAGATAGCATTTTTTGTTTTTTAACAGCTTTTTTCAACCATACTATGTAAATGTCTGAATGCTTTTTTAAGGCTTTTCATGCAAAGTTTGTAAAGATTTTGAAAAGGGTTAGAACAGGTTGCTAGTTGACGCAATCAGAGCTTGTCCGTAAGTGTTTCAGAATAAGCATGCAAAAGGGAAACATGAAAAGGATAGTTAAAGGAGTTACAATGGAAGATAGATAAAAGGCTTTTATTACAAGCATGTAGAAAAAATTGAAAATGAGGTTTTTTGTAAATCTTAAAACCTTATTTAATAGAAAAAGGAGATTTTCAGCAAAATAACTGAACTTAAAAGTTTTCTGAGTTACGTAAGCTGTTTTTTTTTTTTTTACTCATTTGTATCTGTTTTTATGGAAAACTACATTTTCATCTAATATTATCTGTATATTGAAAAATAGTTTATTTTTTAGTCAGATATTTAAAATTTGCATATTTTAATTAATATATTCATTAAATAAAAGATAAAATTTGAATATACTTTACTTTTTAAATTAAAATAAGGAGTTTTATAAATCTTATATATATATTTGATAGAGAAAATGGATTTTAAGCAAAATACCTGATCTTACAATTTTTATGATTTGTCTTTACCTCTTTTTTTTTTTTTTCTTTTTGCTCGGTTTTATGAAAAACTAAATTTTAGTCGAATACTATCTATAATTAAAAATTACCATAGTTTTTTGTTAGTCACACATTTATCAAGTAGTTTATTTTAATTCATATATTTATTAGATAAATGATAATATTTGAATATGAGTTTTTTTTTTTTTTTTTAAATTAGCCTGTTTTTAGGCATTTTTTTAAAATTAGATAACAGTCCTATAATCTTTTACTATTTCTGCATAAAATATGTATTGAATTTGTATCAATTCACAGCATTACTGGATTCAACTTTAATACTAAAAAAAAAAAAAAAAAAAAAAAAAAAAAAAAATCCCAAGTTATATTACTTATGCAGAAACACCTGATTGCTAATGTTAATCCTCTGGAGATTTTTAAAAAAATCTTATTTGCCATTTTTTTTTTATTTTTTACATTGGATACCTGAGGTTGTCTCTACCAAGGCCTTTGTTTACTTTTTCAATCCAGTTTAGAAGGTTTTATTTTTATTATTATTATTATTAAAATAATTTTATTTTCAGAAGTTTGAAAGGAAACGTTTTTCCATTGGTGAAAAAAAGAAGCTTGTAAACAAATTAGAAAACTTAGTCTTTGCACAGACTGTCCACAGTTAAAGTCTTAAATATGGAAATGCAAATGAGATAGATAGTCAAGAATTTTCTCTCATAGGATTAACAATGGTATACAGGTGTTTATGCATGAACAAAGTAATCTCTTACTTAAAACTTTCCAGAGGGAAAAATTTTAATCATCAACTGTGAAATTACACATAAAATTACTGAAAATTTTCACATTTAAACTAAGCATAATTCAGGTTCATTGGAGCATTTTTCGCTCAGCTGATAACACACAGAATCGTTCAGTTAGAAATGTGAAAATTTTCACTTATTTAACATTTGAAAATCATCTTTATACACATAGGCATAGAGTCTTGAAAATTATTGATTGAGCATTTTAAATAAAAATAAACAGAGGGATTTTTTTTTTCTAGTGTCACATATCTCTGGGGGGAAAAAAAATAATTTTTTTTTTCAATACATAGGATAAAAAAACTATTTAAAAACTTGCTGATGGGACTTAAGAATACACAACTCTATATCTATGCTCATGCATAGTAAATTTGATTATACTAATTACTTACCTTTTGAATCCAGTTCAAAATTCGGGATTAGTTAATTATTTATTGTATATACAAATCTGTTTACTTACAATAAATATTGAATCGAATATGTGAAATTCCATTACAGCATACATTTTATGACAGTAGAAGATTGCAGATTTTTTATATTAGTACTTCATTAAATTTGCAATTATTTCATTTATTAAACTTATTTCTTTGAATTTTGATTATTATTCAGAGAATAATGGCAGATTTTTAAAAAATCCTCCAGATTTTTTAAAAGTATTTTACATTTCTTGCTTATTTAACAACATAAATTTTACAAATTACAATAAGTCAAGCACTTCCTTTTATTATATATATATATATACATATATATTAAGCCAGAGAAATATTTTTTATGAGCAACACAGTAAATACTAAACTAATCTTAATATTTTCAAGTTATAATTTAACTCATTTAAATTATTATTCTTTTCCCTTTATAATTTTTAATAACTGAAGTCTGACTGAAGCAATGAAAAGTATTTCTCTGTACCTAGGAAATATTCTCGAAAACAAATGAAATATCATTCAGTTTATAAAATTCTATTTATTTACATATAAAGAATTGACATAATTTATCAATAATACATCAATATAATTTTCTCAGGAACTTCAGTTAAGTCTCTCCCTCTTCTTGATTCATTCTTTTTTCTCTAGAAAACAAAAAAGACAAATATAAACACACAAATCAAATATACATAGGAAAAATAAAGTACTGCGTGACCTCAAAAATTGTACATTCAAAACTCAGATAACGTTAAATATTTCAAAATTTAAAGCGATGGATTAGCAGACAGTGAGATTGCAGACTCTATGCTAAATTAGATCCTTGACAGTTGGCAGCAGCTCAGAGGACGAGGTTGAGCAACTAACACTGTTTCAAAAATTTATAATAAATCTACAAAATTAGTTACAATTAAAAAAAAATCTTATATTGGTTAGTTTAATTCTCAAACAAATATTTTCATACCTTAACCTAGACAGTGTTTGAAATCCTTAGTGGTCTACTGGTCTGAAGCAGCCAAAAATTCAATCGGACAACTAATTGGGAAAACTTAGTGATCTGCAGGACTGGTAACATTTTTTGTCCCCTCCGACAAACAAATATAAATCTTCTTGGCCGTGAGACGCTACAACAAATTTCAAATCATGATTTTATTCAATTTTTAATAAATTACAATTTCATTTTATTATCTAGAAAATTTTGGATAATTGCAAAGTAAGTTTATTTTATATTCAGGAGGAGGGGTCACTCAAAGAGTTAAAAGGATTTAATAGAATTTTATGCAGCAGACCAGCGACTTATTTTTTTTTTACTCAATTCTGAGACTGCTGAAGATCAGTGCTCTTCACTGAAGATGCTCTGAATTTTTGTCAGAAATTAGGAGATTTTCTTGACTTTCTGAGTTCTGTCATAAAAATTATATAAAAGGATAATGATAAAAAATTGACAAAAAAAAAAAAAAAGTAAAAGTGAAATAGCAGACATAAAAGAATCTCATGACTGATTTATGCATTTTTTTAAAATTTACATAGATTAAGTTAAGGAGATTACTAATATTGAATATAATATCTACTGTTATTTAATTTTAATGTGCATTTTTTTTTTAAGACCAGGAGGTGTCAGCACAGACAATCACCTTATGAAGTTCATGGATGAAAATCCAGGATTAGTTGAATCTTGATTTGCATATTACAACGCAATCGGTCTGCTAAATTATATCCTGGTGGAAAACACCTAATAACCCGATTTTAATAATTGACTCATGGGTTAACCATTATGTTTTCCCATTCGCAATCCTCCATTATTTCATATTTTTGGGTGCAGGAAAGCATAGTGGTAAACCTACAAATCAACTGTTAAAACCAGGTTTTAAGTGTTTTCCACCAAGATATGACTTGGAAGACTGATTGCATTTTATAATGCAAATCAAGATTTAACTAATCCTAGAATTTCAACCGTAAACTTGATGAGGCGATAGTTTGTTCTGCTGCCTCCCAGTCTATTTTTGTTATTCAAAGATATATCAAAATTATTCAAATAAGATCCTCAAAGAAAAATTATAACATAGTAAATCAGTTAATCTAGCAAGTAATATAGCACCCCCCCCCCTCCCATTTTGCAATACTACCTCTTTCTGGACAATAACATTCATCCTATTTAATTTGCAATTAAATATGGGGAATTCAATGATACAGCAGAGTTGTAAGGTAAATTTAATTGAGGTATCAAATTGCAAATTAAATAAGGCAAGTATTGCTATTTAATAATAGCTTAGCGCCTAATTACAGAATTCCATAAGGTAATACAAAAATCATTATGCTTTAATGCTAATTACAGAATACTGATAAGATAATACAAAAAACATTATGCTTTAATACAAATAATTACATGACATATTTAAAAATATAAAAACTAAACCTTATTTTTACTTAGGGGCTATCCATAAATAATGTTGAATTTTTTTACCTTGTCTCCCCCCCATTTGTCATAAAGTGTCACACTTGCTATACCCCCCCCCCTCTATCGATTGTCATATATCATGCTATATTACTT
Source organism: Maratus speculifer (assembly GCA_964019185.1). Lineage (NCBI taxonomy): Eukaryota > Metazoa > Arthropoda > Arachnida > Araneae > Salticidae > Maratus > Maratus speculifer. The sequence goes on from CAXHSM010001080.1 coordinate 1,888,531, forward strand.
AAACATACTTTCAGTTCAAATACAAAGCATTATGTTATAGATCATATTTCAAATTTTATTTTTAAACTTTAACTATGTGTTTTAATGCCATTTGTAAGCACAACAGTACAAATGATTCATGTACTTATTTTGTACGAAACAAGATTAAGGTTTACAACAAGAAGCATAATTAATGAACAATAGTAATATACAAGGGTGGGAAATTTTCAAAACTCTTACCAGCCAAGTATCTATTTCATCAGCCAGCAATTGCAAAACACACGCAATTGAAAATAGTTATGACAAAATCGCATGCAATTGCAGACAAACTTACTGTTACTACAATACATTTTCATAATTCTTTATTTCTATATTAAGAAATATACACAACAGAAATAAGCTTAATAAACGATAGAACTGAGTAGCACTTAGTAATTGAAACTTAGTTATTTACACTGTAATAATTTGGAAAGTTAAAATATCTAGATTGAGAAAGAGTGTCTGATAATGTCTCTATTACCTACAGTTTTTCAAAAACTAAAAATGAACTCGCCTTGCCAGAAAATTCTTTGAAACTGGCGAGCAAAATGATGTATTTCCACATCCCTGGTAATACAATATCCATATGTAAGAACAAGAGTTATAAAATAAAAAAATTATAAATGAAAATTATTTTGAAATAAATTTTACTAATATTCAAATCGTTATTTCATGTATATTTATCTTTTATCATTCAACAAGATAACAAAAAAAAAAAAAAAAAAAAAAAAAAAATTAAAAAATTTTATTTGGCTTTTAATTGAAACAAACTTGTCAATAGAAGGTGTAAAAATGAAAAATTTAGGAGTCAAGAAAAGTCCAACAAAAGAATTTATAACTAAGCAAACTAGTTAATATAGCTTTTCCCCGCACTTATTTCACAATGCTACCTATTTCTGAACAATAATATTCATTTTATATAATTTACAATTAAATAATGTAAACGTTACAATTTAAAAACAATGTTACCATGCCCAAGAACAGAAAAAAAAATTGCCAGTACTAAAGTTAATATATAAAAGTGTACACAAAATTTAATTGTGTATAATGCCCCTCCTCCCCCCCAAAAAAAAAATAAAAAAGGGATGCATTTTACAACAAGAACATGTCATTTAATTTGTATAAAATAATCCCGCACTTATTTCACAATGTTACCTATTTCTGAACAATAATATTCACTTTATATAATTTACAATTAAATAATGTAAATGATACAATTTGAAAACAGCATTATCATCCCCCCCTCCAAAAAAATGCCAGCACTAAAGTTAATATATAAAAGTATATACAACATTTAATCGTGTATAATGCCCCCCCCCCCCCACACACACACAAAAAAAAAGGGATGCATTTTACAACAAAAACATATCATTTAATTTGTATAAAATAATTCTGCACTTATTTCACAATGTTATCTATTTCTGAACAATAATATTCACTTTATATAATTTACAATTAAATAATGTAAATGTTACAATTTGAAAACAGCATTATCCCCCCCCCCCCCAAAAAAAAAAAAAATCCAGTACTAAAGTTAATATATAAAAGTATATAAAATATTTAATCGTGTATAATGCCTTCCCCCCACCCAAAAAAAAAGGGATGCATTTTACAACAAAAACATGTCATTTAATTTGTATAAAATAACTCCGCACTTATTTCTGAACAATAACATTTCCTTTATATAATTTACAATTACATAGTGTAAATGTTACAATTCGAAAACAGTGTTACCATCCCGAGAACAGAAAAAAATGCCAGTACTAAAGTTAATATATAAAAGTATATACAATATTTAATTGTGTATAATGCCCCCCCCCCCAAAAAAAAATAAATAATAAAAGGGATGCATTTTACAACAAAAACATATTATTTAATTTGTATAAAATAATCAACCCCCCCCCTTCCAAAAATTGTATATAAACTTACTAAATTATACTAATGTTATTAAAATAGTATATAACAATAAATAAATCTTTACCAATTATTTTTCAGGGGACCTGGATCTTTAGTTGCTTCCTTTTTTTAAACATTGAATCATTTTTATCAACAAGCTGGAGACCATGGCTTTGGCATTTTTACCAGATGTCATTAGGATGTAACTGAAAAATACAAAATAAAATAATGACAATCAGAAAAAAAATTTAAACCTTTCATGACAAGTTCTCATGAATCACTATTTCCATAGTGTTATATATTAATATTGGTTTTAATTATCTACTAATTATTATTAAAACAATAATTATTGCATTTCATATTTCATTTTTCTTTTCCAAATAAACAAGTTCAATTTTTGTGTCTATAAATGATTTATTAATGGAAACCCGCTTTTGTAAAAAAAAAAAAAAAAAAAAAAAAAAGGACCCAGAATTTTTCAAGTTTAATTACTCTTAATATAAGAGCTTTTATGTTAGTTAGATTTGCTGTTTAAATAATATCGCCTGAAAATAATTACAAATACCTAGAAATTCATATTTAATTGACATGTAATGTTGATAAACAATAACAATTTGACAATGTTTGATAAAAAATACAATTAAATTTCTAAAAACGAAATTTATTACTTAGCAGCTAATTATAGAAGACAAAATTTATGTTTTAGCAGTTAATTATAGAAGAATATAAGCTACAATACAAAAACTGTCCTTTAATACAAATAACTATGACATATTTAAAAAATTACACACATGCACAAAATTAACTAATTCTTACTTAATTCATGTATTCTAGTGCGTAATTTTTCATTTTTAAGACTTATAAATCAGAAATTGTCCAAAATATAGCACAGATGTCCTATACACACCACATTAATGCAATTTTTTTTTCTAATGCCAATTTGGTGAGCCCTTCATTTATATTAGTTGTTTTCTATTATTTTAAAATGGAAATTAATAATAAATAAATAAAGTTTAATTAATAATTATAGAAGAAAACAATTTAATATCATTTTAAAAAAGAAAATAAATTTAAATCAACAGTTTATTAATAAACGACAGTAGACGTGTTACCATTACCATGCAAGACATAAAATTGTGCCAAAGTGGTGCATATATGACATCTGTGCTCAAAATATGAATAACAAAAACACAAACAAATATTTAAAAAAATGATTTATAATAAGGGAACAGCATCAAATTCGACAAACACTTGCAACCAAGCTGTATGAACCACTGTTTTACAGTACCTCATTTGTTTAAAACAAAATTACAAAATTTTTTTATCCTACTAGAACATAACATTTTAAACATTGTTCTGTATGTGTTGCTGAAATGTGACATCACACATTTTGGTTAAAATAAAAGCATTAAAATTCAGTAGATTACATTATGACGTATGAAATTATTTTAAAATTGAAATATTTTGTACTCATAAAGATAAGATTTAAAGCTAAATATGTTAAATTCCATAATACTCAGTTTTTAATTGCTCTTTCAGATTAATATTTTATTACTATGTTATATAAATTATTATTATTAATTATTGTAAACCTTATTTCAAGCAAAATACGAATCATTTTTATCGTTCGGCTCACAAATGCCAGTAAAACACATAGTTAAAATGTAAAAATAAAATTCTAAGTGTGATCTAAAACGTAGTACTTTGTTTTTGAACTGCAAATATATGTTTACCTAAGGCTAAGATAGTGTGACATGTGACAAGAGGGGAAAAGTGAAGTAAGACACTTTGTGACAAAGGGGAAAGGGGAGTCAGAAATATGGAAAAAATGTGTGACATCATTTATGGACGGGCCCTATGATTTAATTAAATATGAAAATTACTTCATTATTATCTGAAATTACATATGCTAAAAATGATAACAGTACACTTAAAAAATTTACAAATACACTTTAATAAACGGATCTGCATGTTTCAACAACATTAATAAACTATTCTCGCAAAAACTGTATGGGGGAAAAAAAAAAAAAAAAAAAAAAAAAAAAAAAAAAAAAAAAATCACATATTTTTAAATAAATGTAATTTGTTGAAGGTCAAACTATTTTGATTTGTAACTCGTAAGAAAAGCTCGCATCAAATATTGTAAGGGGATCGTGGGTAAAACTTTAATAACATTTCCTTTATTTTTGATGATTTTAAGAAAAAAAATTTCAGACTTAAAAATATTAAACGTAAAAGCAAACAAGTGCTTTTAATTACAAAAGAATCTCGATTATATTGTTGATAAAACATGTTTAACACTGTAATCCTAAAAACTCTAAATTGTTCAGAAACAATGCTTCGTAAAAATTTTTATGTATATCATATTTATAGAAATAATTGTAATTTAAAAATTTAGCGTGCACAACAAAGTGAAACAGCTTTGATAATGAACAAAAGCAACCAAAATATATGATACCTTTATAAAAAAGATCTGAATCAATAATAGAAAAGGCAATACAGAAAAAATATTTGAATAATAATAATATACTAATAATGAACTTACGGAATGTTTTGTAAATATTTAATAAAACGATTTCACATTAACAACAACCGAACCGCCATCTTTTCGGCATTACCAGCAGAAGCAGACTCTGCGCATGCGCTCAAGTCGATTCCTTTCGAATACTTATATCGATAATTTACGAAAAGTGGTTTCTACACGATTGTCATGCAAACCTAGTACTCAAAATATTCACTGTGCCCGTGGTATAAGGTAAGATAATGTAGCTTTGTAGGATAATGGCAAGTAAAGAAAAAACGACTGTTTACGTAAGCTTGCATGCTATCTGGGATTATACATCAAAAATAGTCACTAAAAGAATAGTAGCAAAACATAATGTTTAGGCATATTAAAACATAACCCGATCCCAACCCGAAAAAAAAGACCATACTCCGATCCAAGAAGACAAAAATTCCATGAGCATAAACCCGACCCGAACCTAAAATTACATTGAAAAAAAAACTATGAATTTAATATCTGACCTGAACGAAATCGGAATCCCACAAAAATATTCAAATGAAGCATAACCCAATCTGAACAAGGAAAAATAATGTTCGTGTATAAGCAACCCGACCCAAACCTAAATATTTTCTTTGAAAAAACCCGAAAAATAACCAGAACAAAATCTGAAATCGGTAAAAATATTCCAAAGAACTATAACCCGATAACAGCAAGACAATTTCCGTGAATATAAACCCGAATCGAACCTAAAAAATTCCATTAAAAAAACCCTGAAATTTTATGCAAACTACATCTGAATCCGATCAAAATATTCAAAAGAACCATAACCGGATTCGAATAAGAGAAAATAATTTCCGTGGACATGAACCCGATCCGAACCTAAAAATTCCATTTGAAAAAAATACTTGAAATTTGAATCGAATCAAATATGAACCTGACAAAAATATTCCAAAGAACCATACCCGGATCCGAAGAAGACAAAAAATTTCCATGAACATGAACCCAATCCTCTTTGAAAAAATCTCGAAATCTGATCTGAAGTAAATCTGAACCCGACAAAAATATTCCAGAGAAGCATATCCTTATTCGAACAATACAGAATAATTTCCGTGGATGCGCAACCTAACCTGAACCTAAAAATTCCATTTAAAAAACCCGAAATCTGAACCCGAGAAAAATATTCCAAAGATCCAAAACCGGATCCGAGCAAGACAAAATAACTTCCCTGGACATGAATTCAACCCGAACCTTAAAATTCAATTTAAAAAAATACCTGAAATCTGTATCTAACCAAATCTGAATCCGGCGAAAATATTCCAAAGAACTATAACCAGATCCGAACAAGAGAATATAATTTCCATGAACATGAACCCAATCCGAACCAAAAAATTGTTTAAAAAAATCGCGAAATTTGAACCAAACCTAATCTGACTCTGAAAAAAAAAAAAAAAAAAAAAAAAAAAAAAAGAAAGAAAGAAAGAAAAAAAAACACGAAATCTGAATTGAACCGAATCTAAACTTAACAAAAATATTCCAAACAACCATAACCGGATCCGAAGAAGACAAAATAATTTCCATGGGCATGAATCTAACCCGAACCTAAAATTTGGATGTTCTACAAAACATAATGCGCCCCGTGGCGGTGGAAAGTGAAACTAAGTACTTTGTAGCGTGTGATGGTTAAGATATTTTGTTTATAGTTTATGTTAAGTTAGAACTTGGTTACGGTTAGGTAGCAGTTACGTTGCAATTATGTTCCGGTGAGTCTTAGGTTATATTTAATTTCTGATTAGGTTACAGTTAGGTCACGGTTAAGTTACAGTTAGGTTAAGGTTAAGTTGTGGTTAGGTTATGGTTAGATTGGTAGATTATGATAAGGTGACGGCCAGGTTACATTTATGGTATATTTAAGTTACAATTAGGTTACTGTTAAGATACAGCTAGGTTACAGACAAGTTATGATTACGATACAATTAGGTTACGATTAGGATTTTGTCCACAGAATGAACATTATGCATGTTTGATTAAAAATATAAATTTATTTTTGTAAAATGGCTCTGAGATTATAATATTATACACTAACCGTTTAGCTAATCATCGAGTACTGATTTCATTCACGGTACAGTCGGATTTAAGAGTGATATAATTAGTTTGAAATTCAAAATATTTCACTTGGGATATCTATGTGAAAAAAAGTATTTAGTTAAGTAACTTAATAGAAATTTTTAAGGACCAACACGCAATCGTTGGACACAGATTTCCTCCGGCGTTTCCCATTGCAGCTTTTTTGTGTATTTTTGCAGCTAAGTATTTTTTTTAACCGATTTTTAACACAGTCAGGAGCCACGTATTTAATATAATGCATTTACACATATTTTAAGTTAAATTTCAAATTCGTTTAACATTATTATTACAGACCCGGGCAACGCCAGGTAGGTCAGCTAGTAATAAATAATACAATAAGCCATGACATTTAATTTAAAAATTAAAGAATTACTTTAATTTATCATACAAAAAATTAAATATGTTAATGGGCAAGTTAAAAAATTGGCAAGATTTTTACCCGGATAATTGAAAAATACCAAGAATTCTCTGCGATCATGGCACTTTTTATGTACTTTTATTTGAAATAAAATTTTGTGATTTGAAATAACCTGTAAAACTCACATATAAAACCGCAATTGTTTATGGCAATGATATGATTTGTCACAATACAGATGAAATGATAATGATGGAACAATATTTGACAATTTATCACTTGTGCTAGGTATCATAATAGCAACCTGGAAAACAAAAAGCAAACCGCTCAGCCCAGAACTGTTGAAGACAGTCACGTGACTATTAACACAGAGATTGATGACAGTCACATGTCTTAGGCTATTATTATAGAGATATTAAAACTATATAACTATGCAGATTTTGAATACAAATCTTCAGTCTTATTCTTATTTGCTAACTTAATTGCTGTTAATGTTTAGTAAACTCAACGTTACGTCTTTCACAAATGAACAGTTAAGTCTAAAAGCTCCATGCTTTTTGTAAAAACCTATTTTCTGAAGATATTGATCTAAAGGAGGGATGGGACATGTTTTACATTTCCCAAATGATATTTCTATCCCAAAAATTATGTTTAATTACATACAATTTTTTGGTATTTTATATTTATAAGACTATCTTGTTTTGAAATTGTAACAAATAAAACTTATTATTTCACAAATTAGAAAGAATTTTATACTTAGTTATTTTTTAAATAAAATATTCCTGTTTTGAAATAATTTTTACACTCAAACTGCAAACATTTATTTTTACATGGTTATGCACTATTAATGAAAAGAAATGAAAAAGGAAATTTCATCTTGTCAAGAGAAACTGTCTATTTCATCGTTGGAGAACAAGACGTAGTTGCAAATTAATTGCCATCAAAATTAATTGACAGCATTAATTAGACTAAAGAAATTGATTTGGGTTTTACGAAGTATAATATAACATAAAATAAATGTTGTGATTAACCTAAGGAATTTTAATGAAACACTGCTTTTATCATTTATCAACCTCATTTTTTAAAATTAAATATAAATTTCCTTTTTAAAAATGTGTCATTCCTCCCTCACATGAGGGGAGGGGGGAAAGGGTCATTTTTGTTATTAATTGGATAATTAATCTAAATTTTTTATTTTTATCATCAAACTAATATATTTTGAATTTCTTAAAGTGCTTCAAGATGTTATTATGAAAATTTGTATTTTGTACTATTGAAACATAATTTCTAAACAATATTTTTAATAATTAATATAATTGTCCAATCCCTACTTGCTCTCCCCTACATTATAATGAGATATGCTTCATCTAAATCCTTGGAAACAATTATTTATTTATTATCAAAATGGACATTAAGCCATGAAAGAAGTGTAATTTTTTAAATTGGTATGAGACACATGTTTTCTTAAACAATGATTATTAGATATTCCTCTTGGAAATGTATTGCAAAAACAAGTTTTTCATTATCTATCATTAAGTTTTTAGACAACAATTTTGAGAAAATCATTTATAGAAATCTATTACAGAAACAAAAGATTTTCATTTTGCATACATTAACAGATCGATTGGTGGATTACATTTCTCTGAAAATCCTGTGGAACATATTTCAAAAGCACAAGACTGTTACCTTGAATGTATCAAGAGATGTGTTCTTAGACTACCATGCTGAGAAAATCCTTTGGAACATATTTTGCAAACAAAGGGTTTCTCTTCAGTATGTGTCAAGATGAATCTTCTTAGATCACTATTCTTAGAAAATCCTTTAGTACATATTTCACAAATGAAAAGTTTTTTTACAAAAAAGAGCTTTTATCCTGTATGTGTCAAAAGATGTCTTCTTAGATGACCGTTCTGAGTAAATCGTTTGGAACATATTTCGCAAACAAAAGGTTTCTCTTCTGTATGTGTCAAGAGATGTCTTCTTAGAGCACTATTCATAGAAAATCCTTTGGAACATATTTCACAAATAAAAGGTTTTTCTCCAGTGTGGGTCAAGACATGTCTTCTCAGATGGGTCTTTTCAGAAAACCCTTTGAAACATGTTTCACAAACGAAAGGTTTCTCTCCTGTATGTGTCAAAAGATGGCTTCTTAAACTACCATTCTGAGAAAATCGTTTGGAACATATTTCACAAACAAAAGGTTTCTCACCTGTATGCGTCAAGAGATGTCTTATTAGACTGCTATTCTTAAAAAATTTTTTGGAACATACTTCACAAGCAAAGGTCTTTTTGCCTTTATGTATCAAGAAGTGTTTTCTTAAACCACTGTTATTATTAAAACCTTTCGAACATATTTCACAAACAAAGGGTTTTTCTCCAGTATGAATGTTTTTTAAATGTCTTCTCAGATTATTACTCTGAGAAAATCCTTTGGAACATATTTCACAAACAAAGGGTTTCTCTCCTGTATGTGTCAAGAGATGGCTTCTTAGATGATGATTATAAGAAAACCCTTTGGAACATGTTTCACAAATAAAATCTTTATCTCCTGTATGAATGGAGGAATGTTTTTCTTTATCCCCAGTTTGAGGAACAAATTGTTGTTCATTAGAGCAAGAATTTTCTTCTGCATTCGATGACATTTTTGAATGGGAAAAATTTTTGTTTCGGGTAACAGGAACTTTTTCAAAGAATCAGTATTTATGAAATTGTTGCCATTTTCATCCAAGGAAATGACTTACTGAATTTCAGCAAAAGAGTTGTATCTATGTTGAAATCTAAAAATAGAAATAAAAATGATAAGTAACACACTTAATAAACTGATATAAATTTTAATTGTCGATTAAATAGTCATTTTGACAAGTTTTATTAAACAGTAGAAAATTTATGCATTAAATTATCACATTATTTTTTCTTATATAAGGGTGAATGGGGTACAGTTGACTTAAGTACAAAGTGGACCACCCCTTATATTTTATTTATTTTTAAATTTTTTCTTTTAGGCTAATTGATTACAGCACTGAACTGATTATTAATAACCTACAAAACATGTTTTTAGCTCATAGTAATTGATTTTACTCTGACTTGTTATTTTGAGCTTCTAAAGCTAAAATTTTTCAACATTGCACTTTTTTTATTATCAGTTAAAGGTTATATATAAATTTAAAAAAAAGCAGCGTTTTTGTAAATAAAAGGTCCTTTTTTATTTACCATTAATGTTAATATGCTTAAAAGAAAGCTTTAAATTTTAATTTTATGAGAATGTATTGAACTTGAATTCATGGGGCACAGTGGACTTCCTTGCTGGGGTGTAGTGGTCTGCAATCCACTCTGTTACTGTACTGTAGAATTTTCCGAAATATTAGTTGCTTATTCTCTACAAAGAAATACTGTTTTAATGTACTTATTTAGCTCTTAAATAAAGTAAACAAAGAAAAATGTTGATTTATTTAACATAAGAAATATTTTAATTTGTATTTATTGCTTTTAGAAACAATACAAATATCCTATTGACTGTAGCCTATTATTACTAAAACAATTTCTGTCAAGTTCTGAAATTTTATAGGTCATTTTAAATTTAACATATAAAAAATTGGGAATCAAAACTTTATGGCTCTTAATTTGCTGTTTATATCGGTGTTATCGTAAAACCACTCTCAGACCTAAAATAATTTCAGGTGTATTTTTAAGTTTCATTTTCGAATTTGACTTTATTTTACTAGAGCATCATTTATATTAGAGATGTAATTTTTTCAAAAAAATTTGAAGTGCCGGAAAAAACTGGTTTTTTATCTTTTTTTTTTTTTTTTTTTTTTTGTAAAAAAAATGGAAAAATTGATTTTTTATAATAGTTTCTCCCATATAAATTATACTTTCTTAGATAATATTGAATAATAAACATTTTTTTTTCATATATTTGTATTAAAAGAAAATTATTTCTACTTTATATGACTATATTACAAAAGAAAAAGAAGAAAAGCCTGCTTTTAAAAGTTGTTTTTTTCCCCAACCTCAGAATTTTCATAGTGCATTCAGGCTTTATTTAATGCTATTGTTTGTTATATCATGCCTCTGTTGAAATGATCTTTTTATTTACATGTTTAATTACCAATTATCCTAATGTAAAAACCTGAGTTAATATCTCTACAGTTTGGAATGAAATGAACTATACATCCCATTTACATAAGTATTGTTTCTAGGTAAATTATACTAGTTTAAAGAAACAAATTATTGCAGTTTTGTCATGATTATGAATACCAGTATTTAGGTCTTCTATTGCTTAAAAAATGTGTATTTTTACAATATTACATTTCTTTCCTTACACTTATCATTTTCATTTCTTTTTTAAAATATATCTAGTTTTGGTATAGCTTTCCATTCCAATATCAACTGTAAAAAGATTTGATTTAGTTTTATAATCTAAACTCAAACAAAACTAAGTTTTAAATTGACTTACTCAGTTCTGCAACCAAGAAACTGCATAGGATTTACTGACTGTTAAGTTTTTACTCACTAAAAGTGGGGGAAAAAAAGAACATCAGGTTTTCACACAAAAATAATATTTTTAGCTTAATTAAACGTAAAATTTCCCATTTTATTCTGAAATCTGGTATCCCATTCTTGTGTTAAAAACCATATTCAATAATATTTCCATATCCTAATATCATAATTCTAGAGTGAAACTCACGAGAAATGAACTATAAAACATAACACCACAAAAAGAAAATGTGAGGAATTTGAGGAACAAACAAAAGCAGTTACAAAGAGAAATAAGCTTCTACTATGCTCTTCAGACAACTACTATAATTCAAAGTTTAATCTCAGAGAGAAAGTATAATTCATAACATAGTTACTTGTAATAAAATTGTTTTTTTCATCGCAGTCATCTCTAATATAAACTTTCCATGTTTTGCAATAATACTGCACATGATGGATGGAAATGAAGGTCATTTTCAGATTTAGCACCCTGAAAAAATATTCAATTAATCAGCTATCGTGAAATCATGAATAATGGGGCAATTTACACCAAAATTTAAACAATATTAATATATATCAGGAACTGACTGGATCTGAAGGAAAATCCTCCATTAGTTCTTGAGATAAAGCTATTGCGATAATCATGAATAATGCAGCATAGCAGCATCATCTGCGTGACTATTTACACCAAAAACTAATCAGTACCAGATTATATCAAGGATTAATTGAATGTAAAGTTTATGAAAATCTGTGCAATAGTTCTTGAGATAGAGCTTTAGTGGAAATCATGAATAATGCAGGATAGCAATAACTAAACAACTCCAGTTTATATAAAAGTATATCTAAATCTAAAGTTTTACAAAATTATGCATCAGTTCTTGAGATATAGCACCCAAAGAAAAGAAAAGAGTGTGATTTATGTCAAGAATGCATTTTCAATATCAGAAAATGATAAAATTGGTGCAGATATTTTAATATATATATATTTGTAAAAAATTAAACTATCTACATTGAACACCCCCTTTCCCTGCAAGTTATTCATATTAAAACAGGTTTACAATATTGAAGAGAGATATTTAAAAATAATAAAACTAAAGTAGATATTCGCGATGATTCTTTTTTGTTTAAGTTAAATATTAGTTTTAATAAAAGTATCTTTAGTTTAGGGGTGAGTTTAGGTACTGATTTTCTGAAAAATTAAGCCAATAGTTTCTGATAAAAAAGTCAACGATAAATTCAAACATAAAATCCATTGTGAATTTCAACAAATGATCGTTGGGGAAAAAAAATAAATTATGAATCACTTTTAAAAATTTTGCCAAAATCATCCAAGGATAGCAGGAAAAAGGTGAATTTTGTCAAAGAATCATGATTTTTTTTTTTTTTTTTTTTTTTAAGATGGGGCTTGTCCCAGTAACTAATTTGAATGACCTTTTTTTTATTTTATTTTTTGCATCAAATGGACTATTTTCCTTTTTCTCTTACATGTTGTTAAACTTTTATTTCATTTTTCTCTTTATTAATTGTTCGACAATTTTTTTATATCTTAATGAATTAACCACTATTATACAACATTTCTTTTTTTCAGGGATCTCTAATGCCTTTCATAAAGGACTGGACGTACTTTTAGACTGGATGTACAGTTACTATGGACTAGGCCATCCAGAATGATCTTACATTGTTCCACAGAATCATGTAAAAACGCAAATTTCATCCGTAAATCACGAAAACAACTCACATTTCTACAAAAAATCCGAAATTAAGTCAAAGAATCATATAAAAGGTTATGCAAAAATAAGATTTCTCTGGTTTAAAAAATTCATTATTGTTACAATGAGAACACACTTATTTCCTACATGTTTTCACTCCTCGTTATCAGAAAAATACAGTAACGCCAACTCAGTGAATGAATCAGAAGAAATGAATGATTTGGAAAAATCATTCATGGAAAATGAATCATTCTATGAATCATTATAACAGAATTGTTCAACTAATTATCAATTAACTAAACAAAACATTTACTAATAAAATAAGAATAGAAAACATTTGTCGAAATTTGCGAATCTAGCACCTAAATATGTTCCCAGGTTTAAAATTAGACATAGTTTGATTTTAGATAAATAACGCGAAAATTTAATGGGAAAGTTTGTTTCTGTTATTGTCTGGTCCGACAGCTAAAAATATAAACACGGATAAAAAAAAAAGGAAAAGATACTGTTATATTGACATGGTAACATTTTTATAAATAAATAGTAGTTTAAGGGGAACGGATACTCCATCTTTTTTCTCCATGAAATTTTGGAACAAAATATAGAAATAATAGATTGATATATATACAAAACAACAAACATTTAGCACAATTTAAACCCAAAATTGTTTCATATTAAGTTTTATATAGTTATTTATTGCGTAAATGTTTAATAATATTTAATAATTATATATTATCTTCAAAAGATGGATTTTAGCCGCCATTTTCTTAGTCGCATGAAACACTTATTTTTTTTCCAATTATTCATTTGGTGCTGCCATCTATTATTCGAATACTGAAATAACATTAATACGTGAACGTTTAAAAAAGTTGTATCAGTTTTTTCATTTATAAATAGATGAAAACATTTTCTGAATTGTATCAAAAATGTCTATTTTGGCAGCAAATTTAAATATTTTTATTAAGGAGTACTCAAATTTATCAGAAACAGTTACATTTTTTAAAAAATTGCCGTAATCTTAAAATGGCACGGTTGGCGAGATTTTCTAGCAACCTAATTCAAATAGTTTATGGCAACCCCACTTTAAAGGCGGAGTTTTTTTTCCCCTCACAGCGTTTGTGCTATTTCTAAACGGAAACGGAATGACAGCATTGTAAACTAATCGAAACTAATTGAGGCTCTCTTTGATAAGATCCTTGGCTATTTGCAAAGAGCGGGCAGCCTGGTTGAAGAATTACCCTTCTTTTTCATTTCAGCCGGCAAAGATCTAGAGAGGGAGTACCATTCAATCTACTTTCTTTGCAGTCGGATAACGTATTGCAAAGAGCGTCGACAGCTTTAGGATAATTGAAATATGATATTATTTCAATAATTTTAATTACTGGATAAATATCTAGTAATTAAAATGATCAACTATTTGCCCAAACATCGTGTTGTACCCGACCCAAACTTGAAGATTCCAGTTAAAGCATTGTTGAATTCAGACACTTTTCTTCGGGGAGGAGGGAATTAAGCGACTCCGGGGGGGGGATTGTACATTTTGACCATTGAAAACGAAGAATCTCAAAATTTACGTGAGGGAGCATTTCATAACCCGGGGGGGGAGAATTCCCCCTCGAACCACCCCATGAATTAAACATTGAGTTGAAGGGTAAATGGAAAAAAAGTGACCGGAAAAAAAGTTATCGGAAAAAAGTGACATAAACTACAAAAACGGAAAAAAAGTGACACGGAAAAAAGTGACAAGGAAAAAAGTGACAAGGAAAAAATTTACCGGGAAAAAAAGTGACAAGGAATTGATTTTGGGGATTTATTATTGATTTTGGGGGTTCATTGGTTAAGTATGAAAGAGGGATCGGGGGGGGGGTCATAGTTTAGGTAAATGAGTTTTTCATGCTGAATTAACTGTTTTGGTTAAATTTTTGGATATACGTTCATCCTGAAAAGACGCTTGCCTGATTAGTTTTGGGAAGGGACGATTACCCCCCCCCCATCCGTCCTCAATTAAATGATTGGGTTTTTACGCAGAATTATCCAACGTGTGTCAAATTTGCATATAGGATCTTTTCAATAAGGCTTATGTATAGTATAAAATGCCTGAAGAGATTCTAGGAGTTTAAGGGTTAAGTATAGAGGGAGGACGAGGGATAACCTTTCTTAAATTAAATTAATGGCTTTTTACGCATAATTATCCGATTTGCTTAAAATTTTGGACATAAGTTCATTATGGTAAGACGTATCTTAGATTAGTTATGGGTTCTTCTGCTTATTATAAAGGGTGAGAGGAACGAGCAATTCTCCCCCTCAAACTAGATAAATATGTTTTTATGCAGAATTATCCCATGTATTTCAATTTTAAATATAGGTTCTTTCTGGTAAGGTGAATTCCGGAATAGTTTTAAGGATTTAATGGCTAAGTAAAAAGGGGAGATGGAGGAAACCCCTCTTAAATTAAATAAATGGCTTTTTATGCAGAATTATCCAATTTGCTTCGAATTTTGGACATGGGTTCATTATGATAAGACGTATTTCTGATTAGTTATGGGGTTCTATTGGTAATTAAAAAGGAGGGCGGGTGATTACTATACCCACCTTAAATTAGATTTAAAAAAAATTATGCACACTTATCCGATGTATTTCAAATTTTGGATATAGGATCTTTCTCATAAAGTGAATTCCTGAATAGTTTTATGGGTTTAATGGCTATGTATAGAGGGGGAACAGGGGATAAACCCCCTTAAATTAAATAAATGGCTTTTTACGCAGAATCATCCGATTTGCTTCAAATTTTGGATGTATATTCATTATAAGAAGGCGAATCTCTGATTAATTATGGAGTTCTTTTGATAATTAAATAAAGGAAGCGGGCGATTAATCCTCCACTCTTTAAATAAAATAATTTTTTTTTCTTTCACAACTATTCAACGTATTTCAAATTTTGGATATAGGTTCTTCCTGATAAAGTGAATCCCTGAATAGTTTTAAGGGTTTAATGGCTAAGTATAGAGCGATGAACGGAGGATAACCCACAATTAATCAGGACTTCGCCTTATCATAATGAACGCCCAATCAAAATCTGAATCAAATCAGAAAATTATGCGTAAAAAGCCATTTATTAATTTAAGGGGGGGGGGGTGGTATCATCCGTTCCCTCAGTGTTTACTTAGCCATTAAACCTTTAAAATTATTCCAGGATTCACTTTATGAGAAAGAACATATATCCAAAATATGATATATATCGGATAAGTGAGAATAAAAAACAATTTATCTAATTTAAGGAGGGGGGATAATCAACCGCCCCAATTTTTAATTGGCAAAATAACCCCATATGTAATCAGGGATACGCTTTATCATAATGGTTCTATAATCCGAAATTTGAAGCAAATCTGATAATTCTGCATAAAAAGTAATTTAATTTAAAGTGGGTTATATTCAATTCCTCTTCTATACTTAGATATTAAATCCTTAAAACTATTCAGAGATCCACTTTATCAGAAAGAACCTACATTTAAAATTTGAAATACATGGGATAATTCTGCATAAAAACATATTTTTCTAGTTTAAGGGGGATATAATTGCTCGCCCCCCTTTATAATAAGCAGAAGAACCCCATAACTAATCAGAGATACGTCTTATCTTAATGAACCTATGCCCAAAATTCTAAGCAAATCGGATAATTATGCGTAAAAAGTTATTAATTAAATTTTAGAAAGGTTATCCCCCGTTCCCTCTCTATACTTAACCATTAGAACTCCTAAATCTCTTTAGGCATTATATACTATATATAAGCCTTATCGAAAAGAACCTATAGGCAAATTTGACACACGTTGGACAATTCTGCATAAAAACCCATTCATCTAATTGAGGACAGATTGGGGGGGGGGAGTAATCGTACCTTCCCAAAACTAATCAGGCAAGCGTCTTTTCAGGATAATCGTATATCCAAAAATTGAACCAAAACAGTTAATTCAGCATGAAAACCCCATTTACCTAAACTATGAGCCCCCTCCCCGATCCCCCTTTCATACTTAAGCAATGAATCCCCAAAATCAATAACAAATCC
The DNA here is from genome assembly GCA_964019185.1 of Maratus speculifer. NCBI lineage: Eukaryota > Metazoa > Arthropoda > Arachnida > Araneae > Salticidae > Maratus > Maratus speculifer. The sequence continues at coordinate 1,905,675 of CAXHSM010001080.1, forward strand.
CCAAAATCAATTCTTTGTCACTTTTTTTCCGGTAACTTTTTTTCCTTGTCACTTTTTTCCGCTTTTGTAGTTTATGTCACTTTTTTTCCGATAACTTTTTTTCCGGTCACTTTTTTTCCTAGATTCATATTCCGTAAATCACACAACCTTTGGCCCCAACTTGTATGGATTATAGAACTTTGACAGTAATATGAATGATTATAAAAATAAATAAATGCAAGTTTAAAAATACAAATATACAGTAGAGGACCTATTATCCGGAATTCCGAAATCCGGAAATGAAGACGACTGCGAACGAGATGAATCATGATTAAATGAATGAATCATGATTCTTTGACCAAATGTGTGTTTTTTCGAGATTTTTTAAGATATCATGCTTTTTTGGCCTTTTTTTTTACAAAATTCACCTTTTTTCTGCGTTTTTTCGACAGAATTTACGTTTTTTTTTTTTTAAACGGATTTTTTTTCAAGTATTGCTTCAAGTATCAAAATTCATTTAAAGATTCATGATTCATTCATTTCACCATGATTCATCCCCATAAAAAAAACCAATTTTTTTCAAGTATCGCGAAAAAACTGCAAATTCGTCAAATATCGCGATAAAACCATGCATATTTCGTCAAATATCGCGATAAAATCCTGTAAATCTCGTCAAATAACGCGAAAAAATCCTGCAAATATCTCGCAAAAAATGCAAATTTTGTGAAACGATTGCGGAAATATACCGTGTAAGCGCCCCCTCTAATTATTTTAAGATTTTGCGTCATCTTTGGGGGGGGGGTGCAGATTAACGGTATTTTACGGTTATATATATACATATAAAGTCAGCTAGCAAAACGTCCGGATTTTGAAGAGCTCTGAATTTTGGATGTCCGGATTTGAGACTTTGTACGATAGTACAAGAGTCAAAGTTGTAGCTTAGTGTTTTTTCCACAGACTTCTCATACAACACACTTTTCATTCATATTCTACATAGCAGTGCTATAATTTTATAATTTTAAAACTTTCCGTGTTTTTTTTTTTTGGGAGGGGGGAGGGAGGGGAGTGTCGAGTTTCGGACGGACCCGAAATCCTGAAAATTCCAAAATCCGGAAAGCCCTCGGTCCCGACGATTCCGGATAATAGGTCCTCTACTGTATATTCTTTTTTCATTGAATCTTATATCTAAAACATAGAATATCTTGTAAAAATAGATAGTTCTATAATAATTGTCATTTTAAAATCATCTTCCACTTCTTTAATAATGTTGAATTTAAATTCCTGCAATATTATATAACATGTTTTCTCTTTACATATTATTACAGCTTTCACTGTAATAACAATGAAGGAGCCGAAATCTTACCTAAATCTTAGTTAGCACTCTTTCATAACAATACACTATATTTTATAGTTGTTTGTTTCAGCTGAATGATTCAGATTTCTATTTTTGAAAGATATAAATTGACAAATGCTTTGTTCTTCATAGAAATATGTTGCCAAAAGGCTAAAAAAAAATACTTAGATTAATATACAAAATCGGGCACTTATGGTAAAATCAGTAATGAAAACAGTTCTAATATCACTATTGACAAAGAGGAGAAATTAAGCATCCTAAATTTACTAATGTTGATGAAATGTATTTACTCTCTACGTTTTAAATATCTGTTCTTTGCTAAAATGTAGATTTTGTATTTACCGTAAAATACCGTTAATGCGCCCTTCCCGATCAAACGCCCCCTCCCCACTTTATAACAAATTTGAAATTTTCAAAAAATCCCGAGAAAGCGCCCTCCTCCCCATTCTCAAAGGCGATTGAAAATGAAATGAATCATTATGAAATGAATGAATCATGAATCTTTGATGAAATGTGCGTTTTTTCGAGGTTTTTTAATTGATTTCATGCTTGTTTTGGCTTTTTAACAAATTTCTTCTTTTTTCTGCGTTTTTTCGACAGAATTTACGTTTAAAAAAAAATATTTTTTTAAGTATCAAAATTCATGATTCATTCCACGATTCATTCATTTCATCATGATTCATTCTTGTAAATTTTGTTGACCGATCGCGGAAAAATCCCGTATAAGCGCCCCCCTCTAACTATTGTACGATTTTTCATTACGTTTGGGGGGAGGCGGATTAACGGTATTTTACGGTATGCTTCATTTATTTAGCTGATTTTTTTCAAAATTATATCATTCACTTTTAATTTACAAAATGATAATTATAATATCATTGTAAAAGCATAACCCTAGAAAATTCTATTAAGAGACTGTAAATATGTAAGTTTTTGAGATTAAATTCTTAAAAAATCTAATTCAGGTATTCTGTTAATTTATTCACATTAAATGAAATTTTATTGAGTATAATAGCAGCATCTTTATTTATTTTAGAATGTTAGATTTATATAATTTTAAAAATCTGTAAACAGAATTTTTTTTTTTCATCTGTAATTTTACTGCAGTAGAAGAAGGATTTCTAGATATCAGGTGCTTCCAAAATTCCACTACCTACCTCCCGTCTTCCTGAAAGACAATTTTTTTTAAAGCATAAAAATAACAAAATTAAAACAATCCTATGTAGAATATGAATAATGTTTTTAAGCTATGTAAACAAAATGACTGCATTATTCAATGATAACAATCAAACAATAAAAAAAATGAAATGGGTAAATAATATTCTATGTACAAGCTTTATGTTTTTCTTCTCTTTATAGACATATTTGACAATAATTATATATATATATATATATTCTTTTTTTTTTTTTTCAAATCACAATATAAATTAACTTTAAGCTAAAGTTTGACAGAAAGATGATTTTTTTTTTTCCTGATTTCAGGAGAGAGAAGGATTCCCCCACCACTAAAATAACTTTTCTTAGTGGTTGCATATTGAAACAATAGACTGAAAAAATATTAGAAATCTGTAAAATTTTTGAAATTTTACAAAAGTTACAAAATTTTAGTACAGATTTACAAATTTAAGAAATTTTTTGAATACTTTTCTTTTCTAGATTTTGAGTCCTTCCAGATTTGGGAATTCTAGATAATAGGTTTTCTACTGTACTCATATTTTATACATTTCAGGCTATTATTTTGTATTATTCTTCATATTAATAAAATTTTTCAAATTATGAAAACATTCCTCTATGTATTTCCGTATTTTTGTAAATTGCTGCCTTTATATAAATTTTGATAAGCTTTATAGAAGCAATGAATTTTTTTAAAACAATCGGAATACCATCAAAATCCGTTTATGGGTAAGCACATCTTAGAATAAAATATTGAAAAAAATTCATATCAGTTTACTGTTTTTATTTTGAAAATCAAATAATATTAGCAAATGAATAGTAAAATAATGAAATTATCTTGCTCTAAATCTCAGATCTCAAGCATTCTGGATAGCAGATCCTTACTATACTGTCATTGTTGCTATAATGTGCCTCCTAGCATGAAAATTAATGCTGTAAAAGTAATGAGTAAATGAACATCTGTATATATTCAAAGTTCCATAATCCGCACAGGCTGGAGCCAAACGATGTGTGGATTGTGGAATATTGTGGATTATAGAGTACTATGGATTATGAGTCATTTATTATTCCTACACAGCATTTTAATTCTATAATCAGTATCATATGAAGGAAAAAAAATAAATCTTTTATCTAATTATTTATTATTTAATCTAATTATTTGAATTTCAATAATTTAATATGCTATCTCAAAAAATGCCTTTTTAAAGTTATATTATTATAAAAATTCATTGCATTTAAATAAAAATAATCACATACATAATCCATAATACAATTTGTATTTTACTGTTAATATAAAAAAGAGTTATATTTTAAAAAAAAGTAAATGTTTTAATATGATTTTTTGAATTATTTTATTATTTGTTTTGAAAAATCATTTTTGGAGCACATTTTTTTTGCATTTTCTTAACTGTTTATTTCATTGTTTACGTTTGTAAAGTGACGCAAATTATAGAAAATTGCGGATTATGGGTGCACAGATTATCGATCTTCGACTGTATATTCATTGCATTCAAACTAGCAATTCGTTGCAATTATTCATTACTCTTTAGAAAATAGAGAATAAAAATCATCGTAAGTACAGTCAAACTTTGTTAACACAAACCCTCAATAAAAAAATCTTTTTGTTAATGTTAAAAATAGCTCACACTATCCATATTTTAAAAATATTATACGTTCTATGTGTCAAAAATGAATTTGCATACTAAGTCGGGGGAGAGGGGACACATGAGATTACATATATATGTGATACATATTTCCCTCACTCAAACTGCAGCAAAAAAATTACCATCAGGTGGCAGTACTGATATCTTTTAGCTGAATTTTCAGAACATTTTGATTTCTGATTGTTGTAAAATCTGATTGTCTGAAATGTTTGTTTTAGAAAGTGTTAAGCAATAAAGTCTTCCAAAGTTATTGAAGTAAAAATTCATTGAAGACATTTTTTAAAGTAGAACATAAGCATTACATTCTATCGTGTCTTTAACCAGGTAAGTTACAAAATGTCTTTTTCCTTATTTCAATTGATGTTAAAAATATTAAATATCTATAGAACTTGACGGGACAATCAGAAACTGTTCATGTCAAAAATAATTCACATTAAAAATGTTCATATTAATGTTTTTCAACTGTAGTAAGATTAATGATATGGGATCAAATAGTGTTTTCATTTTTTCTATAAGGGTAAATCAGTTTAAGCTATAATCGAATCCTTTTATATGATGACTCTTCAATTATTATTGCATCTAAAAGTTTTATTCTAACACACAATTTCACAATATCGATGAAAAATCTTTTGAATTTAAAGGAAAAGGAGAGGCATTAATCAATATCTCAATTTCTTGTCAGGAGTGTCTACTAATACTATGTGAGTAAAAATAAACAATTAATAAAGTTAGATATACTTTATCATTCCTTAAATACAGCTATATAATGAATACTTTGTTCTGTTATGAGTTTCAATTCTTTTTACAGTAAAATTATGAGCAATCTTAATAGATTAAATGAAGTTACTATGAAATTAGTCTAATTAAAATATTAAATGATAAACTCATAATGTCTCTTTATTACATGAATTCATGCTTCCTTCTTTTAAATACATTTATCGAAATGTAATTAATCTCTTGGTGAATATAAAATCAATTATTCTCATTATGTTAGAAAAAAGTCCTTTAACTTATGAAAGGAGCTTCAAATTTGAGAAATAAAATGTACAATCCTTTTGAAAAAAAAAAAGATCTCATAATAATCATTCTACGAAAAACAATTTGTTCTACTAATTATTGACCAATGACTTAAAAAAATCCCTTGGTATTAGGTGAATGAACAAGTGCTGAAATAACAAAATGACTTAAATAAATACCCATATACAATACTAATAGGGAAAAACCAATTCAGAGTCTAAAGATTGAACACAAACACTTGTGTTTCACATCAGAATATTTAATTCCATCCATGAATCACAAAATATAGATGTTGTTTGAAGTTTGTTTCTTAGTTCTGAAGTACACTGATACAATAATGAGTAACAAGTCATAAACCAAAGTAACAATTCAATACTTCATATTCGATAGAATACCTGTTACTCGGTAAAGAGTACCTGCAAATTGCAATAGCTCTAATGAAAAAATATAAGAACCATTCTCCAAAGGTCAACAAAACAATATAATTTTTTCTTGAAAAATTAGTGCAACCACAGAATTTATTGGCCATCTCCAGTAACAATATGAAAATATCGAAATTTCAGATTTTTGCAGTAGTTTCTTGAGTGAGAATATTTTTTTATGTAAATTTTTATAAACTAATAGAAGCATATTATACCACAGTTAAATATTTAAAAAATAACAGACGACAATCAAAATCAATCTATAAGCATTAGAATGATTTAAAATAAATTGAAACCAATTTACTGTTCTTAATTTTAAATCCAAATAATATTTAATAATATTTAACTAAAAAATAAATAGTAAAAAATTGAAGTTATCTGCTACAAATAAAACATTTCAATAATCTTTAAATGACTAACAATCAGCAAAGGAAAATCAGGGCAGATGAAATTTCATTTAACTATAAAATCAAATCGTAAATTGTGCAATTTTTAATAGAAGTTTAACCAAAGAAATTATGTTAGCATTAACTGATTTTACTAAAGAGGGTGATATCAATAAATTGATATTTAAAGCATTTTAATAATGCTTAACTAATTATCGGCAAAAGGAAAATTGGGATAGATTACATTTCGTGTAATCTTACTATCAAATCGAAAATTGACAATTTTAAATAGAAGAACTTACTTTAGTAAGAGAGTGAAATATAAACTGATGTTACCTGATATTACATTCCTGATATTACCAAGTTATCTGATATTACAATTATAGCAAGCCACAAGACGCCAATGCAAGAATGAATGGTGAAGCCATACATCATGATTCATTGAAAAAGGTCATTCATTTTTAATTTTTTTAAAAGGATTGGAATTGCTGTAAAACCTCAGAATGTAAGAGACTAATCAGTTATATTATTTATTCAAAATCAAATTTCTTCAAATTTTATACCCGAGAGAATGTTTAAGTACTAGATTCGCGAATTTAAATAATGCTGTCTGTCCGGGTTTTTTTTTTATTTTTTTATAAATAAATGTTCTGTTTTGTTAGCGGAAAATTGTAAGATAACTGATTGATTCATGAAAGAGTTGTTCTATCGTGATTCATTCATTGTGTTGGCGTCTCTTTACTTTGACGATAATGACGACGATATGATTGTACTCTGATTGTAGTTAATTTTCCAAATCAGTTTACTGACTCATCCTCATGGTTTAAGTAAATTAATGGTAAGATTTTTTTTTTTTTTTTTTTTTTTAGCTATTCTTCAACTAAAATTTCTATAACTTGCAATTTGATAGTATGATGCCACAAAATTTTATGAATCCCAACTTTAATTTTCACTGTCATCTATTCACTTAAAATATTCGGCTCTCAAGTAAACCAAACATTTGGCTAGACAAATAATACTATCATGCCGAAAACTTTAATATTTTAGAATTTAAAAATGTCAAAAGTTAAATTTTAGATATATTTAAACTACACTTTTCTTTTATTTCTTTTATTTTTTTTACAAATAAATTTTAATCTATGAAAACTATCCTTTGAATTAATATTCAATTTTTTTTTTAATTATTAAAAATTGAAATCTCATGGATATGGTTGCGAACATAGTTTTCTTACATTCTAAAACAGACATTTTAAAACAAAAATTTACCATCATGTACTTTTTATTCATCAGAAAAGCACTAAGGTAAAAAAAAAAAAAAATCTATAAATAATAAAATTTATTCAAATGATAGTAACTTGTATTAACTTCATATTAGCAGAGCCAGGTTAAGTACAATTGAGGTAAAGTAGGGCACCTTTAATTCCGGCTGAATCATTAAGCATCTACCTTACACAATTTCTGTTTTTCCCATTCTTTTCCTATGAGGCAAGAAATATTTGAATGACTTTAAAGTTACATAAATGATAAAAAGTTTGGTTGTTTGCCAGAAAATTGTTTTAACCTGATCAGGAATAAATTTAGAGTATTTAGATTCCATATAAAAGAAGAAAAGTGCAATAAGTGTTTCATAAATGCTTATAAAAAATCTAGATTAAAGAACTTTTGTCAAATACCTAGCCAATCTGATCACTTGTATGCAACAAATTAGTTCTTCAAATCCAATTGTTTTGTACTGGATAGATGTGAAGAACTTAACTTAATCTTCCAAGGGTTGCGCCCAGTGCTGTAGTTGGAAAAAAATATTTGTGGGAACTTACCTTCACATAGAGAAGATTATGATGCTACCAGACTTTTGTTAACCCAAAAGACAATTTGAAACATTTAGCTAAAAGCAAACTTTTTTTTTAAATTGACAGTTATACTTATTATATTGAAGTTTCTATAGTAATATAATTTGTTTCCATTCAATAAAAATTGGACAGCTGATATTAGTTCAAAACTTCCACCCCCTGAATACTAGGGCTCAGGGCTGGCAAAAAAAATGGCGGCTGCCAAAGGTGGACTCTTTTCAGCGTGTCTATGGTTCCTGCAGTTTTGATACCAATAACTTTTTTAAAGATTCTTCACTTTGTTTTTCTGCGATTAAAGAAGCCTAAAAAATCTTCTATAAAATACTGGAGCTTAAGCAAAGCTTAGTGGACCATGCACACATTTGAAAAATTCCATCTTCGGCATTCTTTTGTCAGAGCTCAGGCTTAGTATTCAAGAGAGGGTGGCAGCACGACGGCTTCAAGATACCTGACTGGTTGAAATATCTCCTTTCTTGATGAATGGAAATGGATCTTCTTAAAACTAGCAAAATTAATGTTTTGCTTTAAGAAAAAATAAATTTTGCTCTAACAGATTTTTTTTTTTTTTTTCAGTAACAAGCCAAATATTTCTGGGAACGGCACTGCCATGCGTTCCCACTCAATTACAGCACTGGTTGAGCCTTTGTAAAAAGTACAACATTCATTTTCTTTTTTCTTGAAAAGAAAATTCACGCCTGCTTTAATATGTTATAACAAAATAAATCTAAGTGTATTGCGGAATACTTTCATAAATTGTGAGCAGAGAAAACTTATCTGATATTTGTATGTTGTTAAATTATTTGTAAAACTGAAACAAAACAGTAACACTTGAATGTTTTCCTCCTGTTGTACAATTTACAATGCACGCCTGCTCATGTGATGAAAATTTGTGTGCTTAGCGAAATGTTAAAAAAGAGTGGACCTCCCTCCCACTGCCCATTTATAGAAAGTTTGCCCTATTTGTTCATTCATTCATTTATTTATTTTTAGAGATGGGTTGTTGATTTAGATGGTTGAATTCTTTTAATATCAAATTATACAAACAAATACTTAAAAAGTGTTGCAAAAATATAGATATTATTTATTTATTTTACCTGAGATCTTTTGAATGCCCACGCATTCATTTTCAAAAAAATATTAGATTATATATATAGCGTGGGCATTCAAAAGATCTCAGGTAAAATAAATAAATAATATCTATATTTTTGCAACACTTTTTAAGTATTTGTTTGTATAATTTGATATTAAAAGAATTCAACCATCTAAATCAACAACCCATCTCTAAAAATAAATAAATGAATGAATGAACAAATAGGGCAAACTTTCTATAAATGGGCAGTGGGAGGGAGGTCCACTCTTTTTTAACATTTCGCTAAGCACACAAATTTTCATCACATGAGCAGGCGTGCATTGTAAATTGTACAACAGGAGGAAAACATTCAAGTGTTACTGTTTTGTTTCAGTTTTACAAATAATTTAACAACATACAAATATCATATAAGTTTTCTCTGCTCACAATTTATGAAAGTATTCCGCAATACACTTAGATTTATTTTGTTATAACATATTAAAGCAGGCGTGAATTTTCTTTTCAAGAAAAAAGAAAATGAATGTTGTACTTTTTACAAAGACTCGACCAGTGCTGTAATTGGGTGGGAACGCATGGGAGTGCCGTTCCCAGAAATATTTAGCTTGTTACTGTAAAAAAAAAAAAGGGTTACAGCAAAATTTATTTTTTCTTAAAGCAAAACATTAATTTTGCTAGTTTTAAGAAGATCCATTTCCATTCATCAAGAAAGGAGATATTTCAACCAGTCAGGTGTCTTGAAGCCATCGTGCTGCCACCTCTCTTGAATACTAAGCCTGAGCTCTGACACAAAAATGCCGAAGACGGAATTTTTTAAATGTGTGCATAGTCTGCTAAGTTTTGACTCCAGTATTTTACAGAAAATTTTTTAGACTTCTTTAATCGCAGAAAAATAAAGCAAAGAATCTTTAAAAAAGTTATTGGTATCAAAACTGAAGGAACCATAGACACGCTGAAAAGAGTCCACCTTTGGCAGCCACCATTTTTTTTTTGCCAGCACTGAGCCCTAGTATTCAGGGGGCGGAAGTTTTGAACTAATATCAGCTGCCCAATTTTTATTGAATGAAAACAAATTATATTACTACAAAAATTTCAATATAATAAGTATAACTGTCAATTTAAAAAAAAGTTTGCTTTTAGCTAAATGTTTCAAATTGTTTTTTGGGTTAACAAAAGTCTGGTAGCATCATAATCTTCTCTATGTGAAGGTAAGTTCCCACAAATATTTTCTTCCAACTACAGCACTGGGTGCAACCCTTGGAAGGTTAAGTTCTTCTCATCTATCCAGTACAAAACAATTGGATTTGAAGAACTAATTTTAATTTGTTGCATACAAGTGATCAGGTTGGCTAGGTATTTGACAAAAGTTCTTTAATCTAGATTTTTTTATAAGCATTTATGAAACACTTATTGCACTTTTCTGTCTTTATATGGAATCTAAATACTCTAAATTTATTCCTGATCAGGTTAAAACAATTTTCTGGCAAACAACCATACTTTTTTAACATTTATGTAACTTTAAAGTCATTCAAATATTTCTTGTCTCATAGGAAAAGAATGGGAAAAACAGTAATTGTGTAAGGAAGATGCTTAATGATTCAGCCTGAATTAAAGGAGCCCTACTTTACCTAAATTGTACTTAACCTGGCTCTGCTAATATGAAGTTAATACAAGTTACTATCATTTGAATATATTTTATTATTTATAGATTTTTTTTCTTTTACTTTAGTGCTTTCTTGATGAATAAAAAGTATATGATGGTAAATTTTTGATTTTAAAATGTTTGTTTTAGAATGTAAGAAAACTATGTTCGCAACCATATCCACGAGACTTCAAATTTTAGTAATTAAAAAAATTGAATAATAGTTCAAAGGATAGTTTTTATAGATTAAAATTTATTTGTAAAAAAATAATAAAAATAAAATAAATAAAAAATAAAATTAATAAAAGAAAAGTGTAGTTTAAATATATCTAAAATTTAACTTTTGACATTTTTAAATTCTAAAATATTAAAGTTTTCGGCATGATAGTACTATTTGTCTAGCCAAATGTTTGGTTTACTTGAGAGCCGAATATTTTAAGTGAATAAATGACAGTGAAAATTAAAGTTGCGATTCATAAAATTTTGTGGCATCATACGATCAAATCGCAAGTTATAGAAATTTTAGTTGAACTAAAAAAAAAAAAAAATCTTCCCATTAATTTACTTAAGCTATAAGGATGAGTCAGTAAATTTATTTGAAAATTAACTAGTGTTACAATCAGAGTACAATCATATCGTCGTCATTATCATCAAAGTAAAGAGACGCCAACACAATGAATGAATCACGATACAAGAACTCTTTCATGAATCAATCAGTTATCTTACAATTTTCCGCTAACAAAACAGAACATTTATTTATAAAAAAAAAAAAAAAAACGGACAGCATTATTTAAAATTCGCGAGTCTAGTACTTAAACATTCTCTCGGGTATAAAATTTGAAGAAATTTGATTTTGAATAACTCATCAAAAATTTGCTGAGATCCTTTGGTAAAGCTTGTTTCTGTAAATGGCTGTCTGATAGCCAATATTACAATAAAAGATTTTTGTAAAAAAAGTACTAGTTATATTGCCGATGCACCTAATTAATTAATGAATAATATAACTGATTAGTCTCTTACATTCTAAGGTTTTACAGCAATTCCAATCCTTTTAAAAAAATTAAAAATGAATGACCTTTTTCAATGAATCATGATAGATGGCTCCACCATTTATTCTTGCATTGGCGTCTTGTGGCTTGCTATAATTGTAATATCAGGTAACTTGGTAATATCAGGAATGTAATATCAGGTAACATCAGTTTATATTTCACTTTCCTACTAAACTAAGTTCTTCTATTTAAAATTGTCAATTTTCGATTTGATAGTATGATTATACGAAATATAATCTATCCCAATTTTTCTTTCGCCAATAATTAGTTAAGCATTATTAAAAAGCTTTAAATATCTATTTATTGATATCACCCTCTTTAGTAAAATCAGTTAATGATAACATAATTTCTTTGGTTAAACTTCTATTAAAAATTGCACAATTTATGATTTGATTTTATAGTTACCGTAATTTCTGGAAGAAACGCCGCGGCGGCGTAAACGCCGCATCGCGAAAAATCACTCAAAAAAATTTAGAAAATGGTCGTAAACGCCGCATCGTCGTAAACGCCGCATGTGAAATTTCCGCGGTAATCGCGGTTAACATCTTAAACAGAAACACATTAATAAGCTGTATTAAGAAATCATAAAAATGAAATTATTAATCAGAAATTAATAAATAAATACAAAATTAATAATATTATTTAAATACCGTATTTTCGGGAATAAGCGCCGCGACGCATAAGAGTTTAAAAGTAAAAATATGCAGCGGATACGGTGATTTTTTTCCCTAACAGTACCGTAAAATACCATTAATCCGCCCCCCCCCCCAAACGTGACGAAAAATCATAAAATAATTAGAGAAGGGTGCTTACACGGGATTTTTCCAGGATCGTTTCACAAAATTTTCAGGAATGAATCGTGAATCTTTGAATGAATCATGAATTTTGATAATTAAAACAATACTTGAAAAAAAATGGTTTAAAAAACGTAAATTCTGTCGAAAAACGCAGAAAAAAGGAGAAATTTGTAAAAAAAAGCATGAAATCAATTAAAAAAATCTTTAAAAAAAGCACATTTCATCAAAGATTCATGATTCATTCATTTCATCATGATTCATCACTGAATCTTTGGAACGGGGGGAAAAAATCGGATTCAGAACAAATTTTCTGAAAGTTATAAAAGAAGGGGAGGGGGAAATTTAGGAAATTCATTCGAAAATGCAATTTTCGTTTATTCGTAATCTAATGCGAAATTTGCGTAACTTTTTGCGGTCTGTTAATGAAAATTGACATTTTTTCGCGATATTTTGACGAAATCGAAATTAATTTGTTTTTGCAACCATTTGTCGGAATTCGCGATACATTTTATGTCCGAAATTTTGGAATTATGATCGAATTTTTTTTTAATTTTCGGAAAAATATCACGCTTGTTTGAAAAAAAAATGCTCGTAAACGCCGCATCGGTAGAAACGCCGCATAGCTTGAAATTTCAGTTTAAAACACGTAAACGCCGCGGCGTTTCTTCCAGAAATTACGGTAAACGAAATTTCATCTGCCCTGATTTTCCTTTGCTGATTGTTAGTCATTTAAAGATTATTGAAATGTTTTATTTGTAGCAGATAACTTCATTATTTTACTATTTATTTTTTAGTTAAATATTATTAAATATTATTTGGATTTAAAATTAAGAATTAAAATAAATTGGTTTCAATTTATTTTAAATTATTCTTATGCTTATAGATTGATTTTGATTGTCGTCTGTTATTTTTTAAATATTTAACTGTGGGATAATATGCTTCTATTAGTTTATAAAAATTTACATAAAAAAATATTCTCACTCAAGAAACTACTGCAAAAATCTGAAATTTCGATATCTTCATAATGTTACTGGAGATAGCCAATAAGTTCTGTGGTTGCATAAAATTTTCAAGAAAAAATTATATTGTTTTGTTGACCTTTGGAAAATGGTTCTTATATTTTTTCATTAGAGCTATTGCAATTTGCAGGTATTCTTTACTGAGTGTCAGGTATTCTATCGAATATGAAGTATTGAATTGTTACTTTGGTTTATGACTTGTTACTCGTTATTGCATCAGTGTACTTCAGAACTAAGATACAAACTTCAAACAACATCTATAATTTGTGATTCATGGATGGAATTAAATATTCTGATGTGAAACACAAGTGTTTGTGTTCAATCTTTAGACTCTGAATTAGTTATTCCCTATTAGTATTGTATATGGGTATTTATTTAAGTTGTTTTGTTATTTCAGCCCTTGTTCATTCACCTAATAATTTTGGAAGAGATTTTTTTAAGTCATTGGTCAATAAGTAGTAGAACAAATTGTTTTTCGTAGAATGATTATTATGAGATCTTTTTTTTTTTTTTTTTTTTCAAAAGGATTGTACATTTTATTTCTCAAATTTGAAGCTCCTTTCATAAGTTAAAGGACTTTTTTCTAACATAAGGAGAATAATTGATTTTATATTCACCAAGAGATTAATTACATTTCCATAAATGTATTTAAAAGAAGCAGAGTTTCTCCCATGTTTAAAAAGGGGCAGGGCGTTACTGTTCTGAAAAGGGCACTTTTTACATTCTTCAGGGCACTTTTTTGATTTTTAAGGGCACTTTCATAGCATTGAATCTAGAATCTAGGGGTTCAAAAAATCGTGGAAGTATAGAAATTTCGTCAAAGAATCCAATAAAAATACAAAAATATCGTCAAAAAATTTAAGAAAAGAAAAAAAGGTAAATTTTGTTAAAAAATCGCGAAAAAACGCCAAATATTGTTAAAAGATCGCAAAAAACAGTCGATTTTGTTAAAAAAATTGCAAAAACAGCAGATTTTGTTAAAAAATCACGAAAAAATGGCAGATTTTGCTAAAAAAAAACCTCCAAAAAACGATAAATTTCGTGAAAAGATCGCGAAAGAAGGTAAATTTGAGACGGAAGAAATTTAGGAGGTGCCAAATTTATACTACAAACATTATTTCTGCGCAGAAAATTTTGGGAGAGGGAGGGGCGTCAGATTCTAATTATGCCCTGGGTGCAATTTTCTCTTCACACGAAAATGATTGTGAATCATGAAAATCCACTTTTGGAGCAATAAAAACACAATTTTGAAGCAAAAAAATTAGTTTTTAGAATAGAAAACTTCACTTCTGGCATTAACTCTTTTTTTTTTTTTTTTTTTTTTTTGGTGCTACTTTGACAAAATTTGCATTTTTTGCAATCTTTTGACGAAATTTGCCGTTTTTCGAGATATTTTGACAAAATTAGCGTTTTATAGCGAAATTTGCCGCTTTTTGCGAATCTTTTGACAGAATTTTCCGTTTTATTGCGATTTTTGGACGAAATTTGCCGCTTTTTCGCAAATCATTTGACGAAATCTGCCGTTTTATCGCAATTTTTTGACGAAAGTTGCCGTTTTTCGGGATCTTTTGGCGAAATTTGCCGTTTTTCGCGAATCGTTTGACAAAATTTTCCGTTTTATCGCAATTTTTCGACGAAATTTGTCTTTTTTTCACGATTTTTTTACTAAATCTGCCTCTTTTTCGGGATTTCGTGGCGAAATTTGCCTTTTTTTTTCGCAAATCGTGTCGGAAATTAGACGTTATTTCGCGATTTTTTAACGAAATTTGCCGGTTTTTCGCTATTTGTTGACGAAATGTGGGACGCGTAAGAACGTTTTTCTGCGTTCCGTCGCCGATTTTTTTCGTAATTTACGCGCTATAGCGCATTCACATCATTGTTGAAGGGCGGCGTTTTTTCAAATGTGGGGCAAGAAGGGTGCTATTCTTTTTAAATGAGCGACCACGACCAGAGGGGCACTAGCTTTTGAATGAAGGGCCAGAGGGGCGCTAGTTTTTAAACTAAAGGGCAGGAGGGAAGTTTCAGGAGTGCCCTCCTGAAACCCTCTGGGGGAAACTCTGAAAGAAGGAAGCATGAATTCAAGCAATAAAGAGACATGAGTTTATCATTTAATATTTTAATTAAACTAATTTCATAGTAACTTCATTTAATCTATTAAGATTGCTCATAATTTTACTGTAAAAAGAATTGAAACTCATAACAGAACAAAGTATTCATTATATAGCTGTATTTAAGGAATGATAAAGTATATCTAACTTTTTAAATTGTTTATTTTTACTCACATAGTATTAGTAGACACTCCTGACAAGAAATTGAGATATTGATTAATGCCTCTCCTTTTCCTTTAAATTCAAAAGATTTTTCATCGATATTGTGAAATTGTGTGTTAGAATAAAACTTTTAGATGCAATAATAATTGAAGAGTCATCATATAAAAGGATTCGATTATAGCTTAAACTGATTTACCCTTATAGAAAAAATGAAAACACTATTTGATCCCATATCATTAATCTTACTACAGTTGAAAAACATTAATATGAACATTTTTAATGTGAATTATTTTTGACATGAACAGTTTCTGATTGTCCCGTCAAGTTCTATAGATATTTAATATTTTAAATATTTTTAACATCAATTGAAATAAGGAAAAAGACATTTTGTAACTTACCTGGTTAAAGACACGATAGAATGTAATGCTTATGTTCTACTTTAAAAAATGTCTTCAATGAATTTTTACTTCAATAACTTTGGAAGACTTTATTGCTTAACACTTTCTAAAACAAACATTTCAGACAATCAGATTTTACAACAATCAGAAATCAAAATGTTCTGAAAATTCAGCTAAAAGATATCAGTACTGCCACCTGATGGTAATTTTTTTGCTGCAGTTTGAGTGAGGGAAATATGTATCACATATATATGTAATCTCATGTGTCCCCTCTCCCCCGACTTAGTATGCAAATTCATTTTTGACACATAGAACGTATAATATTTTTAAAATATGGATAGTGTGAGCTATTTTTAACATTAACAAAAATTTTTTTATTGAGGGTTTGTGTTAACAAAGTTTGACTGTACTTACGATGCTTTTTATTCTCTATTTTCTAAAGAGTAATGAATAATTGCAACGAGTTGTTAGTTTGAATGCAATGAATATACAGTCGAAGATCGATAATCTGTGCACCCATAATCCGCAATTTTCTATAATTTGCGTCACTTTACAAACGTAAACAATGAAATAAACAGTTAAGAAAATGCAAAAAAAATGTGCTCCAAAAATGATTTTTCAAAACAAATAATAAAATAATTCAAAAAATCATATTAAAACATTTACTTTTTTTAAAAATATAACTCTTTTTTATATTAACAGTAAAATACAAATTGTATTATGGATTATGTATGTGATTATTTTTATTTAAATGCAATGAATTTTTATAATAATATCCCAGGTAGCACAGCAATATCGGCCAATATCGGAAACAGCGATTTCGCGATATCGGCCAATATCGGTAAACGCCGGATCGGCCAATATTGCACGGTTAACTTTTTTTCCAATATCGGCCGATATCGGTGAACGCCGGACCGGCCGATATCGGGGAACACCGGACCCTCCGATATCGGGTAACGCCGAACCGGCCAATATCGGTCGATTCCGGACCGTCGATATCGGGGAACGCCGAACCGGTCGATATCGGGGTATGCCGGACCGGTCGATGTCGATCAACGCCGGAACGGCCGATATTGGTCGAAACTGGGTTTGACAGTAAAATGGCACAACCTTCTTTCCAATACAGTGGTGCAGATTACCAATCATGGCATCTGGTAATTAATATTTCTTTAATATTAAAGGGCTTTTTGACTCATGTGAAGATACCTGCTTGCTAATGTTAATCCTATGGAAGAAATTTTTTAAAACAGATTTAAAAAATTTCTTCCATAAGAAGAGAAGGTATCTTCACATGAGTCAAGCAGCCCCTTAATATTAAAGAAATAATAATTACCAGATGCCATGATTGGTAATCTGCACCACTGTATTGAAGAGAAGGTATTGCTATTTTACTGTCAAATTCAGTTTTGACTAACATCAGCCAGATCTTTTTTTTTTTTTTTTTTTTTTTTTTTTTTTTTTTTTCCGCGATTGTTAATTGAGGTCAATTTCTACAAAGACCCTTTTTCACTTCCCAATTTTTTTTTCAAAATTCTTTTTTTTTCTTCTTTTTTCAATGATATATATACTTAAATTCTTGAAACCAGTTTACAAGGAGGAAATTTTTTTTTTTGCCATTGTGTATTGGAGAGTGCAGTTTTAAATGTATATTTATTTATATACATACATATTTTTTATTTCTCAAAATTAAATTTATATTTGACAGTGACCCTTTAATATTAAAGAGATAGATTAGCCGTACTATGCCAGAACCGGTAATCTGTATTCCTATATTGAAAAAAAGGTTTTGTTACGGTTTTACTGTCTAATTTAGTTTTCACTAATATCAGCCGGATTTCAATTCATGTAAATATTTTTTCCCTCCACCGCACTGGATATTTGAGGTCAATTTCTACAAAGATCCTTTTTTACTTTTCTCAATTATTTTTCAGGATTCTTTTTTTTTTCTTTAATTATTAAATTATATAAAATTCCATAATTAGAAAAAAGTATCAGAAACATTCTGAAAAAAAAAAAAAAAAAAAAAAAAACACATGAAGCAAGATTTTTATGATTGTTTTTTGCATTTTTTTTTCAAACTTTTAAATATATATTGATCCTTTTTTTTTTAATTATACCTATTTTAGGGAAATTAATGTAATAATGATAAAATACAAAATTTTATAATACTAACAATATGATGTATCCCCCATCTCACGCTATGTTAATATTTGTACATGAAAATATTAACTTGTGAAATAGAGAATTAAATGCTATTTTTCTCATCAAAATTAAAAAGTGCAAATTCATATTCACTCCCAAGTAGCAATTTGTGAAAAATGAAAGGGTTGACTGGCAATTTGTTGAAATAGTAAAGTTGAAAAGTGTTATATAAATATAGTATTTGAATAAAATTATTTTTATGACCATATAGAGCAATTTTCATAACTTTTTCACATAATCAATAGAAATATTCAAAATACATATCAAAATTTAAAGTGATTCGTTATTTTCTACCTTTATCATAAATATAGATGTTCAAACTTGTTTAACTGCATTGTTGTATAAACTTAAAAAGCTGTAATATATTGGCAAAACAAAGTCGAAAACAATTTATGTAAGATACATATATGCAAAAATCTATTTTTGATTTTTTTTCAAACTTAACTTTAATTAATTATTCCTTATATTTTATCTGTATGGACATCTTTATCCTGAATTATGAATTTACTGATTATAAAGTGCTGGGAGATGAATACTTTTCTTTATGTTCACTCTACATTTTTTTTTTCTTTTTCAATGTTCTACAAACACTAATTTCAAAAACTCGTAATAAAATACATTTTTGTTTTTTAAAAAAAGGAAAAGTATTTCCAAATCACCAATTTGTGAAAATGAAAGGTTAAAAAATTGAATATATTATTAGGAAAAGCCCCCTTTTTTTAAACCATGATCTATGAACACTTAACCATTATTAATGTATTTATAATGTAATTTATTTTTAAATAACTTATAGCTGAAATAATTTATTATTTTTTACCTTTACAATGAATGTTAATTTTAGGATTGTTTATTATACTTATATACACTAGATCTTTATAGCGAAAACCAAAATATGCAACATTTTATGTTATATAGATAATTCCCATAACATTAAAAATTACGTTGCTTATAAATACAACCAAATATATCTCAAACAAATCAATATACATTAAAAGATCTTTATATCATATCCCTTAGAATCAATAATGCAGAATTATAAATTTTTGCATAATACAGATATATAATGCAAACATTCACTTATTGTTAAATTATCTTATAAAAATTATATAAACATGCCTGAACAAAATCATTGCATTACTTGTTCCAAAACTACAAAATCTTAAAATCTTAAAATTTAATCCTATAAAGAATGTCAATAGTTCTATAATATGGATTGCAATTCTTAAGTACAAAATTCATTGATTACTTTTATTAGCTGTGCACTAAATAAAATTATGTTATAAAGATCTTCCACTGTATATGTTAATTTTTTTCCTCATCCTCTCTACACACACACAAAAATGTTTTTCTAGCAAGATTTAGTTGAAAGCAATAAATCAACTTTAATCACCACTATATTAAAACTCAATACAATTTATTTATATTGAGCAAACTTTAATTTTTCAATTAATTTAAAACAAAATTTATATTTTACTTTTATGGTTGTCTTTATTCTGAATCAGTCTAAACTACACAACCGGGAGATAAACATTTAGTTGAGGTGTTTTTCATTACATAAACACAAATTCTAGCAGATACTGGATAAAAATTATATGCTTTATTTAGCAATTAATTTTAATGGCAATATAAAATTGAAAGTGCAACTGAAATTACCTTTTAAACAGTTAAATATGTTACAATATCTTTAATTTAAGCAAGAAAAGCTACTCTGGAACTAAAATTTTAATACTATTTTTTTCCCATTTGTAATATATTCATACAAAGTAAAAATAAAACCTTTTAATTTTTAATATACATATATTTGGAAAACATGTAATATTTTTTTTTAAGATAAATATATAAGATAGATTTAAATATCACCATAAATTTCAAATATTTCGCTAAAATTATAATTTTTGATAGAATTTATAAGTAAATTTTTATCTACTATTTCTTCTAAGATAAAATTTACAAAGATTTTAAAAGATTTGTAAATTTATTTTATAAATTCTTTTGTATTGAAATATTTCAAACATGTGACAGTAGGTTAAAAAGTGATAATAACAATTATTTTAAAACAACGCTTAGAAATTTAAATAAAAACTTACCATGTATAACAAAATAAATTTTATTAATCAGAAAAAACAATTGCATTTTATTTACAAACTAATATTATTATTATTTATAATATAACAAGCAAATTTCAACATCTATTTTCATGTCTATCATCTTTTCCTTTGAAACGTCTTTCAATCTTAGTCGAGAAATCCTGCAACCACCTTCCAATGCAAGTAGAGATAGAAGTAGTTTCTGCTCCTTCAAACTTCATTTCCATACACTCTAGAAGAATAAAATGAACAGAAATCACAATCCCACGAACCAAATTTTAGCTATAACAACTTATAACTTGCCAACTTATTCTATTTTTTTAACTTCACAAACTAATCATAAATCAAGGATTTGAATTTATTCACCAAAAGTTATAATTTGAAAATGAAATATTCTTTATTATATTAATATCTAACAGTTAGTGCTAAAATCACACAGTATTCACAGCACATAGTTTTATGGCTTTATAAATCAGAACACAAAATTGCCCACGACATTATGCAGTGATACCCAGTTGAATGAGCAAACTTACAGCATTAAATTTTCACCTGACCTTTCTCCCCCTACTCATTTATTACAAAATTTGAATTCAAAAAGATATTTTCCAATTAAAGTGAATTTTTAAAACACAATTTAATTTAACCCTTTGATATCTAAAATTCTTTTTGGAAGTAATAAAAATACTTAAAACATAATTTTTTAAGCATTTAAAGTTTATCTTTAAAATCTCACCTAATTTCAATGAATACAATTTATATTATATATTTTTTTTAAATATAATAATATTTGTTCTACTTAACTTTTAAAATATAGCAACAAGGGAAAAAATATTTAAATTGTTATACAAGATTTTTTATCTTTTTTTCCCCAAAACACATAATTATAAATTAATGACTATATATATGTAATACTCACATGGAATTTCTTTTTTCTAAAACTGGCCCCATCACAAAATTGTTTTTCCTAAAAATTGACCCCTTCACAAAATTCTTTTTCATAAAACACACCTCTTCAAAAAATTTCATCACATAAAAAAAAAAAAATTCATTGAATATTTTCATTTTGTTAGTTTTAAAATGTTTAATTTGCAAACAAATCAAGTTTATTAAAAAGGAAAATTTTAACAGGCGTTTTTAAAGAAGTTATTTATAAACGCTGGTTCGAATTTGAATAACAATTATTTTTCGCTACAAAATGTTATTTCTCACAAAAATAATAAAGTTTTCATAAATAACTTTTATTTTCACAAAATGGGCCCCTGAAATAAAAAACCTGGATCAACTCCTGGAGATATGCCAAAAATCTATTTTAAATACAGTTTAACTACACTTATATGTTACCCGAGCAAAACATATAACTGGCTATATTTTGTAATTTTACAATTTATTGTGACATAAACATGATACTAAGTTCTATTTCATATTTAACTTCCTATTCTTTTATTATATTTCTTAATTTTATAGAAAGAAAAAATGAAAGCATTTAATAAATATGAAAACTTACTTATTAATTGAAGTAACAGTAATCAACTATTTTTGCAGTTATGTAAATTTTGTCATAACAATTTTCAACTGTAAGTTGCATTTTGCTGACTAGTAATATTTTCTCAAGTTTTCCACCACTATTTATTACAATTATATAAATTAACACAATTAATTTAATATATGATAGTTGTCTATTTTTTAAATACAAAAAGAAGTAAATTGTACATAGAAAACAACTAAAATAAATACAGTAGAATTCCTCAAATGTCTAAAATCTACATATTTTTATTTAATTATTTATTTTATTATAATTTATTTTTATTATTTCAAATGTCTAAAATCTACAGATGTAAACATTGAAATTCATTTCAGATGTAGGAGCAAAATTACAGAATTTTTTAGTTGTGTTTCATTTTGTATGTATTTTATTTAATATGCAATTTTCTTAATAATACAACTGGGCTTGTGGTTATCCATGTAAGAACATAAATTAATTTTTCTGTTAAATGAAGATATTGCTGATATCTCTGGTAATCACTATCTTTTTACCAAATATATTTTATATTAATCAAACTTTTTTTATTATTATGTTGGTTTTGAAGTGAATTAATAGAGAGTATTTTTCATAAGGAAGATTTCATTAAAATATTTCAAAGTAAATCTCTCTCTCTTTTTTTTTATATACATATTCAAAATACATATTAGTAGTTAATTATTTACTTGATTTTTAGTTTTAATATTTTAACCAGTTTTAAAATTATCTTAATTTTTATCCTTTTAGTTTAATATTTTACTTAATTATTTCAACATTTTATTGTATTACAATCATTCATTATAATTTTTATGCATTGAAATTATTTTTTTTTAATGTAAAAATAATGACCAGAAATCCACAAAATTTTAAAATCTGCACAACCTAAGGTCCCAAGCTATGTGGATTTGAGGGAGTCTACTGTGTATATATATATATCAAACATATAAATTCAGAACAGATAAGTTTGTGGTCAGCAAATTGAACATGGCGATTTCCCCCCCAAAATGCCATTTTTGAAAATGATCATTCATCAAACTCTGAGGTTGCATTATGACACTTATTTTCAAAACTGAAGTTATCCTAATGAGAATTTAACAAAGTTAATCTTTTAAAGTGATTGCTCATTTCTTGTAGCATCTAAATATAGAGAACCAGACAATAAAATTCAGAAAAAAGAAATATCACATAGATAATGCAATTTTTTTTTTTAAGTTAATTATGAGTAGGGCAATTTTTTTCTTTCTTTTCTTTTTTTTAAGAGAGAATTTTAATTTTAACGAATTAATATATCAAATATAAAAATATCTATAAACAAAACATTGAAAAATTTATTACTACCTCTCAAAACAATACAGCAAGTTGTATGCCATAAATCTGTATTGCAACTGCAACAAGCAAAAGTTCATTATCACAATTTACCTTTTTCCTGTTTTTTTTTTTTTTTTTTTCAGATTACAAGCACATCTGTTGTATGAATTCTTATAAACCAAGCCTAAAAGTTTATAAATTTTGTTTCCATAGCTGGTTATGATATATCATTTGATATCTCTCACTTTCTAAAGCCTGAATTGCAACAAGCTTAAAAATAAAAAACCAGGCTCCTATATACTGAAAAAGTATACTAAATAAATAGAAAAAAATATTGCATTTTATTTGTCAATTTAAAGATTTATGTAGTGGATTATGAAACTTGTTGTTACAACGACAAATTTTTCTTAAGGAATATGTTGATTTCAACATTCTCTAAGTGCTTCATAAAATTATTTAAATCTGGTGCCACTTTATATAAAACTGGAAAATACAAATCTATCAATCTATCTGTATCAAAAATTTTTAGTAATGCTTAAAAACAATTGTTATGAAAAGTTCACACAAATTATTTATCATTAATTTAAAGAATCCATCTTTATGTAGAAAGTTCTCATAGAAAAAATATAGAAATATAACTCACCAACAACTGCACAATAAATTAAAATTCTGGATTTCCCCGGCCTGATTTACAACAGCAGCAGCAACATAAGCAGTTGTGTCTGAAACAATAATAAATTTTTAGATCACATTTAATAATAGAATGCAAATTAAAGCTAAACAAATTAAGAAGGTTTAAAGCTTTTTTAATGTATTGATAAATGGACAAGGGGGGGGGGGGGTATGGTACATTTTTCAGGGAAATTTACCTGTGAAAGAATGCAAAAGCATATTTTCTGTTGAATACATTGAATAAATTTTATTTCTAAAAGGAGGGTCCTTGGGAACCTAATTGGGGGTTTTAACAATGTAATTCTAGTGTATATTTTTGAACAGAGGTATAGAATAGTTATTAAAAAGTATATGTAGAATTAAACTAGAAGAGAAATAAACCATTAATATTATACCATTATTAAAATCCACATATCATGTACCATACAATATTGTACCATAAATATTAAAAGCATAAATAACCTTCTATTAGAAGTATTTGCTGATTTTGAGCCTTACTTTTGTATCTGGAAAATTATATTCAAAGTGTGACTATATATATATAGCTTTGGTTACAATCAATATATTTAATATAAATAATTATTTCAAGAATACAGTAAAGGAACTTAAATTAAAACTAGTTTTACTAATATATAAATAATAAATTCACATTTAATAATATATTTCAAGTTGATTATGCATTTGTTTACAAATGTTGTCGCCGGAGTTTCATAAAAACAAAGCGTACAGAAAATACATTCTACTCATGAAAATGGATAACTTACAAATGTACCAAAATACACAAAAATCAATACTTCAAAATCAATTTAGAATATAAATTTTAAAAGTACTTACCCGTTTCAAATGGTGATCATCGTTTTAAAATCTCTGCACTTCAGTCGAGCGTCAGCGTCAGCGGCCATGTTTACGAAGGGCGAAGAAGCGTTGAAAAGGATGCTTGTTTCTGATTGGTCAAATAGTGAAGTACGCCGGTCGTTGCCGATATAACCCGATATTGCCCGATGTCGGTAAAATATGATCGGTCTTTGCCGATGGAAACCAAGATCGGCCGATATTGGTCTTGACCCCTGGCCGATATAGGCCGATATTGACAAATAGGACTTTTTCTATGTAAATTTACAGAATTTAAAATGTTATGAAAAATTTATTTTTACCTTCCACCTTTCTAAAAAAGTACAATATGTAATTTAAAAACTTGAATATTGAAGATTCCAGAAGTTTTAATATTTCAGATCCAACATCGGTCAATATCGATCGACATTGGCCAATGTTGGTAAACATGATCGGTCTTTGCCGATGGACGTCAAGATTGGCCGATGTTGGGCAGTATCGGGCCGATATCGTTGTGCTACCTGGGATAACTTTAAAAAGGCATTTTTTGAGATAGCATATTAAATTATTGAAATTCAAATAATTAGATTAAATAATAAATAATTAGATAAAAGATTTATTTTTTTTCCTTCATATGATACTGATTATAGAATTAAAATGCTGTGTAGGAATAATAAATGACTCATAATCCATAGTACTCTATAATCCACAATATTCCATAATCCACACATCGTTTGGCTCCAGCCTGTGCGGATTATGGAACTTTGAATATATACAGATGTTCATTTACTCATTACTTTTACAGCATTAATTTTCATGCTAGGAGGCACATTATAGCAACAATGACAGTATAGTAAGGATCTGCTATCCAGAATGCTTGAGATCTGAGATTTAGAGCAAGATAATTTCATTATTTTACTATTCATTTGCTAATTTAGTATAATATTATTTGATTTTCAAAATAAAAACAGTAAACTGATATGAATTTTTTTCAATATTTTATTCTAAGATGTGCTTACCCATAAACGGATTTTGATGGTATTCCGATTGTTTTAAAAAAAATTCATTGCTTCTATAAAGCTTATCAAAATTTATATAAAGGCAGCAATTTACAAAAATACGGAAATACATAGAGGAATGTTTTCATAATTTGAAAAATTTTATTAATATGAAGAATAATACAAAATAATAGCCTGAAATGTATAAAATATGAGTACAGTAGAAAACCTATTATCTAGAATTCCCAAATCTGGAAGGACTCAAAATCTAGAAAAGAAAAGTATTCAAAAAATTTCTTAAATTTGTAAATCTGTACTAAAATTTTGTAACTTTTGTAAAATTTCAAAAATTTTACAGATTTCTAATATTTTTTCAGTCTATTGTTTCAATATGCAACCACTAAGAAAAGTTATTTTAGTGGTGGGGGAATCCTTCTCTCTCCTGAAATCAGGAAAAAAAAAATCATCTTTCTGTCAAACTTTAGCTTAAAGTTAATTTATATTGTGATTTGAAAAAAAAAAAAAAAAGAATATATATATATATATATAATTATTGTCAAATATGTCTATAAAGAGAAGAAAAACATAAAGCTTGTACATAGAATATTATTTACCCATTTCATTTTTTTTATTGTTTGATTGTTATCATTGAATAATGCAGTCATTTTGTTTACATAGCTTAAAAACATTATTCATATTCTACATAGGATTGTTTTAATTTTGTTATTTTTATGCTTTAAAAAAAATTGTCTTTCAGGAAGACGGGAGGTAGGTAGTGGAATTTTGGAAGCACCCGATATCTAGAAATCCTTCTTCTACTGCAGTAAAATTACAGATGAAAAAAAAAAAATTCTTTTTACAGATTTTTAAAATTATATAAATCTAACATTCAAAATTAAAGGGAGATGCTGCTATTATACTCAATAAAATTTCATTTAATGTGAATAAATTAACAGAATACCTGAATTAGATTTTTTAAGAATTTAATCTCAAAAACTTACATATTTACAGTCTCTTAATAGAATTTTCTAGTGTTATTCTTTTACAATGCTATTATAATTATCATTTTGTAAGTTAAAAGTGAGTGATATAATTTTGAAAAAAGCAGCTAAATAAATGAAGCATAAATACAATATCATCTGCCTACCTACATTTTAGCAAAGAACAGATATTTAAAACATAGAGAGTAAATACATTTCATCAACATTGGTAAATTTAGGATGCTTATTAATTTCTCCTCTTTGTCAATAGTGGTACTAGAACTGTTTTCATTACTGATTTTACCATAAGTGCCCGATTTTGTATATTAATCTAAGTAATTTTTTAGCCTTTTGACAACATATTTCTATGAAGAGCAAAGCATTTGCCAATTTATATATTTCAAAAATTTAAATCTGAATCATTCAGCTGAAACAAACAACTATAAAATATAGTGTATTGTTATGAAAGAGTGTTAACTAAGATTTAGGTAAGGTTTCAGCTCCTTCATTGTTATTACATTGAAAGCTGTAATAATATGTAAGAGAAAACATGTTATATAATATTGCAGGAATTTAAATTCAACATTATTAAAGAAGTGGAAGATGATTTAAAAATGACAATTATTATAGAACTATCTATTTTCACAAGATATTCTATGTTTTAGATATAAGATTCAATGAAAAAAGTATATATAATTGTATTTTTAAACTTGCAATTATTTATTTTTATAATCATAATTATTACAGTCAAAGTTCTATAATCCACACAAGTTCAGGCCAAAGGTTGTGCGGGTTATGGAATATATTGGATTATGGATTCTACATCATTTATTATTCCTAGACAGCATTTTAATTCTATAAGTATAATATGAAAAGATAAATTTGAAATCTAATAATTATTTCAATATCCTATCTCATAAAATGCCTTTTTAAAGTTATTTAAATTAAAAAATTGATATATACATGCATTTAAATAAAAATAGTTACATATGTACTGTAGTGCAGTCAGGGGTGATTCTGAATGAAAATTTTTTTTCGGAAATTCTCATCGCATTTTTGGAAAATAGGGGGGTGGTCGTGAGTCCCCCCCCCCCGGTCTCCAGCGATCTTCGGACAAAATCGGCGTTTTCCTGCTATCTTCAGACGAAATCAGCAATATTTTAGCAGAATCGGCGATTTATTGCGATCTTTTGCCAAAATCGGCGTTTTCCCATGTTTTTTTAAATTGAAATTGGCGTTTTTTCGACAATCTTTAGACAAAATTTGCTTTTTTACGCGCTTTTTTCTTGAAAACGGCGTTTTATTCCTGCGATCTTTTGACGAAATCGGCGCTTTTTCCATGATCTTTTGATGAAATCAGCGTATTATTTCAAATATTCTTTTGACAAAATATTTTTAAGCGATCTTTTATCGAAAACTGCGTTTTTTCCCGCGATCTTTTAACGAAATCCGCGTTTTATCTGCGATATTTGGTGAAATTGTCGTTTTTTCCGCGATCCGCACAGGAAATACGTGTTTTTCTTCGATCTTTTGACAAAATTCATTCGCAAAAACATTGACGAAATCGTCGTTTTTCCACAAAATATTGACGAAATGTATGCTATTTTGACGATCCTATCACAAAATTTGCATTTCTACGCAATTGTTTTTTCCGCGCACAAAACCGTACAAGTTGGCAACTATGCGGAACTGATAACCCAATTTCAAATTTTCAGAAGAGGATGCCTTAAATTTTTGGAATTTTCGGACGAGAATCACCCCTGAGTGCAGTTTTTTTTTTTTTTACTGTTGATAAAATAAAAGAATTATATTATAAAAAGGCAGATGTTTTATGATTTTTTTATTCAATTTTTTTACTATTTGCTTTAAAAAATCATTTCTGGATCACGAATTTGTAAATTTTCTTAACTGTTTATTTTAATGTTTACATTCGTAAAGTAATGTGAATGATAGAAAATTCTGGATTATTGATCCTTGACTGTATATATTTATTTATTTATTTGCAATTATCTTTTAAATAGAACAATTGTGGGATGTTGTTCTGTACTTAAAATATAGAACAGAGATGTTACAGACACATTTTTATTGTAGACGTCACAGCACAAAACACACTATATACAAATCGCAAGACGAGCGCTTCTCAATCAATTGAATATTCATAAAAATT
Source organism: Maratus speculifer (assembly GCA_964019185.1). Taxonomy (NCBI): domain Eukaryota; kingdom Metazoa; phylum Arthropoda; class Arachnida; order Araneae; family Salticidae; genus Maratus; species Maratus speculifer. The sequence continues at coordinate 1,934,543 of CAXHSM010001080.1, forward strand.
ACTTAGCACAAAGAACATCTCTAAGAGAGATGTATTGGAACACACATCCCAATCTTACATCTTAACTACAAACTCAATTACTTCACTTCATTTCATGTCTTTTTAGAAAGGAAGGCAAAATATCTCAAGATATTTTGCCGAAGGTGTCAATAGCGCCACCTATAGATACTATAATTTAGGGAAGGCAGTCACCCTGTTACAGCCTCCCCCTCTGGTTCCGCGAACGTCCCGGTGTGGAACCAGTAATTTTCTTTGGTGGCCTACCGCGTTTCCTAATGGGTGCGACAGGCACTATGTCAGAGTCATTACATAGTTTTAAGGCAGAAGTGTGACATGTAGCAAGTGGATCATTTGGATTGTCCATACTTGCTATGACAAAAGTGGTGGGTGATTTTTGAGTTAAAATGATGTAAGGTCCATCACGTTTAGGCATGAACTTCGACGTTTTGTTGTTAGAGGCTTTACTTATTGGATGCAAGTCAACCCAAACTTTGTCTCCTGGAACAAAACTATGTCCCGGTTTCCGACTACGGTCAGCAAATTTTTTCCTCTGATCTTGCTTAGATTCAACTTTGTCTTTGATTTCTTTGGTGAATTTTGCGAATTTCTTGAGATATGGAGTAATCTCAGGCACAAAATTATCATTTTGAATTACAGCACGAATGTCATGCTGAACATCATCCGTTGTTCTCAATTCTCTTCCAAACTGCAAGAATGCTGCTGTTTCTCCAGTAGTGTCACACTTAGCAGTATTTAGTGCAAAACGGATTGTTGGAAGCTTTTCTTCCCAAGAGCAGTGATCATTTTCTACTAATATAGCTAATCTCGGCTTGAGATCTCTATTTTTCCTCTCCACAGGATTAGCCTGGGGATGGTATATGGGAGTTGGATTTTGTTTGATACCTAAAAGAAAACAAAGTTGTTGCATCACACTACTAACAAATTGGGGTCCGTTATCACATATTATACGTCTCGGTAGACCATATCTAAGGATAACTTCTTCAAGCAACGTAGTTGCACACTGCGCTGCAGTAGCATGTGTAAGGGCAAACAATTCCACCCATCTTGTTGCACAGTCTTCTACTATAAATATCCACCTTTTACCGTTTTTACTTTTTGGTAAAGGACCAAAAAGATCAATTGATAGAACTTCAAATCTTTGCGAATACACTGGTGTTTGTAACAAACCGGATGGTTTTTGATTAGAAGGCTTATACCTATTGCATTCAGCACAATTTTTGACATAGTTTGAAATGTATGAACGCATTCCAGTCCAATAATACCTTTTGGATATTCTATTTAACGTTCCTTCAGCACCGTAGTGACCAGCCGTAGGTGAATCGTGGTGTTCTTTTAAAATTTTCTCCCTTTCATGTGATGGGACAACTAGTTGAGCTTCTTCTGATTCCGAACTTGGAGAATACCTGTATAAAACTCCTTGATTCATAATATAACCGCGATTAGTCCAGTTAGTATAGTCAAGGGTTTTTTCTTCATCTTCGAAACTTTTAATAATTTTCTTTAATTCTTCATCTTTCATTTGTTCAGCACGTAAATCACTTGATGATTTAGAAGGAATATCAACTACTATAGCGCAAATATCGCAACTTTCTTTACTGGTGTGATCACAAGCAGGACGAGAAAGCATGTCAGCTATGACGTTAGCTTTGCCTGGAATATATTCTATTTTCAAATTAAATTCTTGTAATTGCAAAGCCCATCTGGCAAGTCTTCCAGAAGGTGACTTTAAACTCATGAGCCATCGGAGAGGCTGGTGGTCGGATGCCACAGTAACTTCTGTTCCATCAATATATCCTCTGAATTTATTAAGAGCCCAGACAACAGCAAGTGCTTCTCTTTCTGTGGTGTGATAGTTGCGTTCTGCAGTAGTCAACAATCTACTTGCATACTCAATCGGATGCTCTTCAGCACCTTCACCCTGTAGAAGTACTGCTCCCAGAGCATAACTACTTGCATCAGTTCGAATGAAAAAAGGTTTAGTTTCATCAGCTTGTTTTAATATTGGAGCTGAAACGAGGCATTGCTTCAAGGTTTGAAATGCATTTTCTTCATCGGCACCCCAGTGCCATTCCACATTCTTTTTTGTGAGATTACTAAGTGGTCTGGATATTTTTGCAAAATCTTGTATAAAACGGCGATACCATGAACATGTCTGCAGAAAGGATTGCAGTTGTTTTATATTCTTCGGAGGTGGGATCCTCACAATAGCATCAACTTTCCCAGGATCAACTTCTAGGCCATTTGGTGTGATCCAGTGTCCTAAATATTTTACTCTGGTACAAGCAAAGTTGCATTTTTCTCTATTAGCAGAAAGTTTCCATTTGTCTAATCTTTTAAAAACAGCTTCAAGATCAGCTAGATGTTGTTCAAAACTTGATGATAAAACAATTAAGTCATCAAGATAAGTGAGAATATTTACATCTGGGAGTCCTTTGCGAAAGCTATCCATTGTCCTCTGAAACGTTGCAGGGGCATTGCGGAGACCAAACGGCATTCTTCGAAAGCGATATGTTCCTAGAGGGCATACAAAAGCAGTTTTATCTCGATCAGGTTCATAGACACTCACTTGATAGTAACCAGCATTCAGATCCAGCGTTGTCATGAACTGAGCAGTTTTCGCCTGATGCAAAAGATCGTCCATACGAGGGAGTGGATAGGTATCTGGTATAGTAACTTCATTCAGCTTCCTGTAGTCTACACATAAGCGAACACTACCATTTGGCTTAGGAATGAGCACTATTGGTGCAGAGTATGGAGACTCGCATTCTTCAATAATTCCTTTGGCTAGAAGATCATCAATTAGGGTTTTACACAATTCTTTCTTTGCCGGTGATAACCTGTAAGGAGGTAGTGAAATAGGACGATGGTCTCTGGTATTTATATGATGTTCGACGACGGGTGTTGCTTCTCCCCCTGGTCGAAAGGTATTGGAAAATTTTTCAAGTAAGTCATTAAGCCTTTTTCTTTGTATCTCAGATAGATGCTGACCTTCTGTTTCTCTTAACATAACCGAGTTAACTGTGGCAGTTGGTGCTGAGATTTCAGGCGTCGTAATGAAAGGATCATCAGAAAAGGGAATTTTACGTTTAGGATTGTTCTGGAAATACCAACTTTGGCTTCTCATGTCTAGCACGATCCCCATTTTATTTAAAAAATCTATGCCTAACAATGTTCTATTTCCCTGGGCTTCGGGTAAGGCAAAAATCGTTGTACTAGTTGTACGACCTTCTATTTCAACAGTGATTGTTGCTTGAAGAACGTTGGTTTCTTTTCGTAGGCCATCAGCAAGTGTTATGCTTACACCGGTGTCTTCGAACACAGTTCCTTGGTCACACAGAATCTTGTATAACATTTCCCCAGCAATGCAATGAGTAGCTCCTGTATCTGCGCAAGCAACCCCTGTAACACCATTTACCTTTATGTACAACAAAGGTGTTGCTTGAGTGTTGATAGAACAAGATTTGAGATGAAGGGAACGAAAATTTGCTGATTGCGTCTGCGTAGATGGGGAACAATTAGGACATTTAGCTTTAACAAAACCCTGTTTACCACAGCCATAACAACTTATAATCGGACGTTTATCATTGTTTTCGTATCTTGAATTTGTATAGTTTGAAGAAGAATGATTATTTTTATAATTTGAAAAATGTTCGTTAGTTTCATGTTTGGGTGTTTGATTTTTCCAGAATTCTTGACCATTTGAATTTTTCGGCAAAACATGTTTCTGCGCTTCACGCATTTTTGGATAACTTGCTGACTTTTGAGATGAAGGTTTAATGTTTTCGTAAATGTCTAGCTTTTCAGCCAACACGACAGGATCATTTAACTTGTCCCAACCATCTAAATAATGATTTTTATATTCATGTGGACACTTTTTCTTAATCTGATCAGCGATTATTAGTTCAGTTAGTTTTTCAAATGAATTGATTTCTAATTCGGATAACCAACCCTCAAAATAATTTCTAAGTTCAAAATAAAAATCCTTCCAAGTAGAATTTTCTCTTTTTTGATGTCGGCTAAATAATACTCTAAATTTTTCTGCTGTCAACTTAAATCTTTTAAGCAATATGTCACGAATATAAGAATAATTTTTGAACATTTCTTCTGGTTCTCTGGCGATTAGTTTACCAATGTCGTTCGGAAGTACGGCAATTAATTGAGAAACCCAAAATTCTTTGGAGACATTAAGCATTTTCATTTGACGTTCAAACATTGTCAAAAACAAAGACATATCATCCTTTTCAGGAATAAATGTTGGCAAGATATTTTTAATATCTATACGCATCTGGTCTATTTGATTTTGTGGTACTGTTGTCGCGGTAGGGTTTTGAGCATGTAGCTTAAGCTTTTCTAGCTCATATGCTCTTTCCTCTGCAATACGTTTATCCTGAATCATTTGTTGTTCTGCAATTTCTTGTTTTTTGCGATCTTCCACGATAGCAATAAATGCCTCTTTAACAAATTGTTCGTCGTCTTTAAGCAGTTGACACTTCATAATTTTCTCACGTAAGACTGATAGTTTATCATCTTTATCTACATCTAACTCTAATTCTGTGCCCAAATTAAACAAATCGATTTTTTTTCCTTTAGAAAGAAATGCCATTTTTCCCAAATTGTTGTTGATATTGTTGATTTATGCTTAAATTAGAAAACTATTAGATACGTGACCCATTAAATAATAAGAACAAAATGACTACCTTTCCCTTACAGGTAAATAAAACATGTAAATATAGATAAATTTTCATAAATAAATGTTAAAAAAAATGCAGGAAATAATTTAAAACATACTAAAATATACCACTAATTTAATCATGAGCTCATGAAAATATTTAGAAGAAATATTATTATACGTTAAAATTCAACCTTTTTACCAAATTAGCTTACCAATGACATAAATCATTCATTTTAAATATATGAAATATTATAGGTAATTCTTTGCGAAATAATTTTCAACCACACATAAATATGAAAACAACTCGAAATATGAATAAAGAACTTACTTTACATCTAAAAAATAAACAACATACGAAATAATAAAAGTTATCAAAATCATTTTTAAACTCTGTGCACAGATTAAAAAACAAAAACAAAATTCACTTACTCAGAATCCTTGCTTTTAAAAACAATATAAAAAAAAAATCTCTTTCAATTTCAGAAAACCAATGTTTCTTAATAATCTTATTCAAAATCAACATAAAACAAAACAAACAAAAAAAATTATATATATATATATATGAAACAGCATTTATCTTAATAAATAAAAGAAAATGAAAACTTTTTTCCGCAGCTGGCCAGCAAAAAAAAAAAGAGAAACAAACAAACAATCAAAAAAAATAATTTCAACTTTTACCGGTAAAACAAATAAAAGAAAAATTATTTATTGTCATGACAATATTTTTCAATTATTTCCAATGTGAAGGGTACGGATTACCCTTTTTGAATGAATGTTCTTGCTTTTTTGTCAGGATGACGCACTTAAAACACACAATTGAAGAAGAAAAAAGCACTGTTAAAAATAAGAACAGAAGCTAGATTCATTGTAGATTTGACAACACCTTTAAAATGGGTACGGATTACCCTTTTTTTTAATATACTTTCTTGAATTTTGTCGCGATGATGCTACCACACATTACTGATATTAAAGAAATTAGCACAAAACTGAAGTATATCTTGATACTTGATATGGCACATTATATAATAGAACTTTTTGGAAATCACAGGATGAATTGTTCTTGACGAACACGGCACTTGAGAACAAAAACTTCATTTATTGCCGAGGTGACAATAATTTAGAAGTGGATACGGATTACCCAGAAATATAATTTCTGGAACTTTTGTCAGGATGACAACAGCGAACTTGACACAAAGACTTTGAAAGCACAAAAATGTTACGAAAGAACTCCATTTTACGTTGGGCGCCAGTGTGGGATGTTGTTCTGTACTTAAAATATAGAACAGAGATGTTACAGACACATTTTTATTGTAGACGTCACAGCACAAAACACACTATATACAAATCGCAAGACGAGCGCTTCTCAATCAATTGAATATTCATAAAAATTACTTAGCACAAAGAACATCTCTAAGAGAGATGTATTGGAACACACATCCCAATCTTACATCTTAACTACAAACTCAATTACTTCACTTCATTTCATGTCTTTTTAGAAAGGAAGGCAAAATATCTCAAGATATTTTGCCGAAGGTGTCAATAGCGCCACCTATAGATACTATAATTTAGGGAAGGCAGTCACCCTGTTACACAATTAAATAAATATGGAGATGGTTTATTAGTAACACTTTGAAATGTTGAATACAGCGAGTAATTTTCATATAGTCTGATGCAAAATCTGTGGATTATCAGCTGACATCTTTTTATAAGGACTAAAAATTGCAGCAGCAGATTATAGGCTACAAATTATGGTACATGTAAGCACACACTACTACAGTTTCATACATTTATTTATTTATTTTTGTAAGTCACGTTGTGAGAAAAACTAAATAAATAAATATTTTAAATTATAAAAGAGTGTTTGCTTAAGATATAAGAATTCATTTCATTCATTAACATCAAATCACAGATTAAATACAGGGCAAACCAATCCAGTGGAGGCAAAATTAAAGTGCGTAAAGTTTTTTTTTTTTTTTAATAACATAACTTTTTCCTAAATTATCTAACAATTATTTCATTCAATGCATGCACTGCCATGAATTCTCTTTGTATATAACTAAATTACACTATGCATATGATTTCCATCAGCATCATGTGTACTAGATTCCTCTCATTTGAAATACAAATGAAAATAATAACAATAAGTAATATCATAAAGCAAAACAATTTAGTTTCATTATTAAAACACTTTTTTCTAATTTGCAAGCATGAAAAATAAAAGATGCTATTGGCAAGATTTGTGCCGAGATATCATAAAAGCCCCCACTTTTCTTTATTTATCATTACTGCCACAGCACTTACTGACAATCCATCTAACATTATTGAGATACTAGAATAATTTTTAGCATAATGTGGTCAAATTTACTATAACTATTTTAATAAATTTAATAATGTCACTTTAATATGAATTCTTTTTAAAAATATATTACTTTCAAATGAGATGAATGGAATCAAATTCCACCAATAATGAGCAATGTTGTGTGACTATGGTTTGAGATTAAACTTTTCAAGAATAAAATCAAATCAATTTCCTGTTTTTTTAGCGGAAAATCTGAAAAATTATCTCCAAACTGCTTACAAATAAATATACAAACGAAACTATCAGGTGTAAAATAGTTAATGTTTTGAAAGGCAGCAAAATATTTCACAAATGAAAAATGGTGGCATTCGAAATTTCGTGCCATCATTTAGATACAAAAGTTACAAATAAACGTATCTTACCATTAACTTATTTTAATAAAAAAGTTGTAGAGTAAATAAATTAATATTTTAAAATTAAAATTACAATGAAACGACAGACCGTGGAACAAACAGACAGATAATCTTTGACTGCGTTTCTTTGAATGAATCGTTACTTCAATGAATGAATAATGAACTGTACTGATAATTGAATCATTAAAAAATCATTGATTCATTCAATGTTTAATTAATATTTCGGCGTCTTGTTTATTCCTCAGTTAATAGTATTCGATTGTCTTTTAAACAGAAATTTATTAAACCTATCTCCGTTACTTAAATAAATTATTGGTAAGGTTCGGTTATTTTTCAATAAAAATTCACAATTTGATCATATAAGTAGGATATTTTATATTTTGTCCTTTTCGTATTTGTTGATGTTTTGCTATCATTTAAAACATTATTAAAATGTTTTTCGTTGCAGGTAAATTCATTTAATTATTTATTTGCAAATAGTTTAAAGTTTATTATTCATATTTTATGCTGGAAGTAGGGAATTGCTTTGAATTTTTGTTAAATTGTTTAACTTTCAAGCCATGGTCAGAAAGGAAATTTTTGCACTGCCTTACTTTGTTTTTAAATCTGATGTAATTTTTCAACATATAAGACTTTTAACGGATATTAATTAATTTGATTTTTTTACATAATTTCTTTTTTAAATTTTCTGTGTAAATGTAGTTTTATGCCGTAATTTTTAATATTTTTCTACACTTAATACACAGTATTCATTCATTTTAATTTGAAAGTTTTCTTCTATTTATGATAGTGACATGTCAATAAATTTTTAACTTTTAAGCAATTTTATTCTTTGAGCTGTACAGTACTGTAATTGGAAAAAAGTATTTGTGGGAAATGACTTTTAATTTAAAATATTTAACTCAAAATCAACATTTTTGAGTTAACAGTTTTTATTATTATTCTCTAGTTTTTAGGTATTTTATTTGTGGAGTATTTTTTAAATGAATTTTATAAGTCGTGTTGAAACATTTTCAATCATGTAGCAGAATTTAGTTGAAATAACAGAAGTTTTAACAAAGAATGATAATGAGAGGCGTTTTTTTATGCTTTTCAATTTACAACAAACTGTTTCATCTGCCAATCTCCTTCCTAATGACAACCAAGATTAATGACCAAACGATTCAGGACAAAATTCTTTTAACTAAGATCCTACACAGCTTATAAATATAAGTGAACTAGTTCTTTTTAAAAAAAATAAAGATTTAAATTTTCACATCGGTCATGATGTTATTCATGCACGTTGAATTAGATGAACCTTCTCGACGTTGAATTAGATACAGTTTTCATGCACTCTAAAAGAGAACTTAGCTCTCTGGCTCACTTTTAGTATCAACAAACTTGATAACTATTGTTATAACACATAACAATCATTATCATATCAATTGATTAAAAAAAATGTTCTTGTGCGTGATATTTAATTTTATTTATTTATTTATTTTTATAGAAACAAATCAAATATTTCAGGGAACGGCCCACGAGTTCCTGCCCAATTACAGAACTGGTGCTAGTTTAATAGTTGGTAACTATTTAAAATAATCTTGTTTCCTAAAATATGTAAAAATATCTCACAAAAAGCTGAAATTTGAATTTAAAATGAAAAAAAAAAAAACTTATAAAATTAATTAAATTAAAAAAATAAATGCAGTGTGCACACCGTGAACTTCTAATATATATAATGATATATAAATGATTAAATTCCTATGTATAGTTTTTGCTCCTACAAAACTTTTTTAATAATTATTTCAATAAACAATTTTATTTTACTTGATAGGTGTCAAGAAAAAATTAAAAACAAATATTGACATGTTTCGATTCTATCTTATAAGAACCATAATCATAATAAAATAAAAATACAAATACAAATCGTTTCACAGTGAATACAATAATTTATAGTATTACTCTGTTATCCCGTCTATCAATTTCGCCAAATAATACAAATTGCCAAATTAATAACCAAATTATACATATTGACATAATTTTTATTTTAAATAATGAAAAAACAAATAATTAGTAGAATATTAATAAAAAGTTGAAATAAAAATCACTACATTTTAAACACATGAATTGTATTTAATGTTATTGAATGTGACATTCACGATCATCCGATATTGGCATTTAAGCTTATAGTTTGGCGATAATTTTTTGGTTGACGGGATAACCTAGAAGTACCCAATTTTTTTTATTTTATTATGATTATGGTTCTTATAATATCGAATCAATACATGCCAGTATATGTTTTTAGTTTTCCCTTACACAAGTAAAATAAAATTGTTTATTAAAATGTTTATATGTAGAAGGTGTATTTTTTAATATCCTGTGATTTAAAAATCTAAAAGATTTAATAACTTTTTACCTTTTTTAATAAAACAATTTTAACCAACTTTAACATTAAATATCTCTAAATTATTTTACAATTTTAAAACTGTCTGCACCAGTGTATTTACCCATAGTTTCCCAATAATACCATGAATTTTCATATTTTTGTAAGCAACAGCTCTTTTAGCATTAAGCAAGAAAGACCTCCTGTCTCAAAAAATTCATTGTCGGTGATAGCATTAGTTACTTTTTTTAGAATACAGATATACTTGATGTTTCCATTTCTCTTTGAAACAATCCTCAAAGGTTATTTTTTAAAATACAAATCAGCAAAACATTATTTGAATGTTACATAATCAAAGTTATATTCAAGCTAAAAGCAGGCATGGTACGGTTTAAACCTAGTTTTAACCATAGTTTAAACCAACTGTTTTTTTAGAAGAAATCTAATGACATTTTCTCTTTTTTTTTTTTTTTTTTGTGTGTGTGTGTGTATTAAACTGAACTAAAATAAAAGTTTGATGATTTGTTTTTACTGTACGTGTTTCAGATTATTGGATATACATAATTTCTACTTTTAACACTTGATTTCAGTAATAAGCATTAGATATAGTAGGTATTTTTTTTATGCATAGGATTAAACCAATTGGTTTTTTCCTAAAAATAAAAAGCAATTCATTTTTTAGAAGAAATCTAATGACATTTTCTTTTTTTCTTTATAATTTACATGTTTCAGATTATTGGATATAAATAATTTCTACTTTTAACATTTTATTTCAGCAATAAACATTAGATGTAGGGTTTAGGTCATTTTTTTATGTATAGAACTAAAGTCAGTACACATTAGTGAACATATCTCCTGCTCTAAAGAAAAAACTTCAGGCATATGAATCGATCAAAAGATAAAATAGATTCAATATTTAGTATAAAATATTTAATTTTTTTTTATAATGCAGATTATTTAGTGCAATTAATAACACAACACAATAATCATTTAAGATTTTGCACAAACTGTAAAAGAAATTTTTCTTGATTGCGGGGATTGTTATGAAGAATTAAAAACAAGCCAAATAAGAGAGTATTCAAAGACTGGTTGCTAGCTATGACATTTTAATAATAATTTTTTCCCTCTGCTATATGCTAAATCTAATGACTAAAAATGTTAACCTCAAATCTTCAAATTGTCACTCAAAAAAAAAAAAAAAAAAAATCCTAAGAAGTGTTTGAAATTTATTATTTGAATAATCCCGTAAAAGAATATTTATCAAACTACATCCAAATGTTTATTAGTAATCAAAAGATTGTTTGTAAAAATTTTCAGGGCATCAATGGTTCACTGTGTAGAACAGTTAATTCTTTGAACATAAGACTTTTTGCTAAAACTGTTTAAATTAAAATATGAATTTTTTCAAAAGACCTGGTTTTTTTTCCAACCCTGACTAAAAGAAGTAACAAATATTTAGTAACGTCAGGGGCTTTGCTTTGATGAGCTATGCTCATCAACCTCTGTTGTGACACTACATATTATAAAATCATGCTTATTTGATTGACTTTTAAAAAATAGCGAAACATTGAGCTACATATACAGTTGGCAAAAAAAGTATTTGTACACTCTAAAATTTTTAATTTTTAACTAAATGATAACAGATATTTTGTCAAAAATCGTTTTAATACAGTCTGTTTACCGTGCGTTTTAAATTACACAACAGAAAATTTCAATAAAGATGTAAAATAATTTTCTAATAGGAAAAGTTTAAAAATTTCTTGCAAAAAAAGTATTTGTACATTTCTCCATCCTGATATGTACTGTGTTTTATAGTGTTTATGGTTCAAAGGACTACTTTTACAGAAGCTGTTAATAATTTTTGAGTTCATATTATATTTGTCTGACATTTAATCTAATTTGCTCTTGAAATAATTCAGTATAGAACCTAATACTAGAGAGGCACCTCTAGGTATATGAAATCCTATGATTGAGCATAATAAAAATTTAAATTCGCAACAAGAATTTGTAAAAGCTATTAAATTACCATTTACAACTATTGGATGTATAGTGAGAAACTATGAATAAGTTAAAAGCATCGAAATTCAATGAAAAACAGGACTTCTTAGCAAACTAACAATGAGGGAAAAAAGGAGTATTGTTAAAAAAGCTTTAAAAAATCCTATGCGTTCGGTTCAAAAATTTGCTGGAGACCTTGCGACATCTTCTCGCATCAGAGTAATACCTCAAACAATAAAAAATATTCTTCTCAATGCAGATTTAAAAGGAAGAACCTCAAAGAAAAATCCATTCATCAGCGAAACAAATAGGCGAAAATGCATAGTATTCGCTTTCGCATACAGAAGTAAATCATTGGATTTTTGGAAAACAGTAATTTTTTCTGATGAGGGAAAATTCGGAATTTTATTACCATCAACCATTTGAAAAAATTGGCGTAAAAATAAAACTGTTCTAGATCCAAAACGTATACTTCAAACTATCAAGCATGTTGGGGGAAATATTATACTTTTGGGGTGCATAGCTTCTAATGGAGCAGGACATTTAAAATTTATTGACAATGGAAAGACAGTTTTAACATACATTGATGTGTCGCGCCATAATTTATTAAACTGTGCCAAGAAATTATGCATAGAGGAAGCTTTTCACTTTCTGCAGGATAACGACCAAAGCATACTGCTGTGATCACCAGCACATGCTTACGACAATACTCCAAGACGACTGATAACTCTTCTAAAATCTCTAGACTTGTATCCAATAGAAAATTTGCAGATGATTTTGGATGCAAAAATCCGAAAAAAAAAATATGTATTGGTAAAAAACAGTTTTAAAGAAGCTCTTATTGTGTCATGGAATAACATTAACCAGACCGCTACAAAAAAGTTGGTGGAATCAATGTCACACCATCTAGAAGTAGTCATAAACGCTAAATGAATTCGCACAAAATATTAATTTGTAGCATTTTACTAAATTTTCATTAATTATATTACATTAATATAGTGTACAAATACTTTTTTGCATTATATTTTTGTATATTTGTTTATTATAATGTAAAAAATCGATTAATTTAATTTTGTTTTTGCTTCTATAATATTATAATGCATTAAATTAATGTATTACAGTATTTTTTGCTTAAATCTTTTGTTTAATTTCATTATAATTTAAAAAAATGAAGTGTACAAATACTTTTTTTGCCGACTGTACATATATTTTAAGTAACAATCTCCCTGTAAATAAACTTCCATTCATTTCCCTTTTATTAGGGGAATTTTAAGGTTTAATTAGCTGCTGTTAAACATTTACTGGCTATTTATATACTTGAGTAAATAAGATCAATTAAGCAGTAAATTATACTGAGTTGTTGCCTCCTCCTATTTTTTAAACCGTGTTAGAAGAAAAGGTTTTAAGTATTGTTTAAATCTTATATAATTTTCACTAAATTTTTCTTTCTGTTTTTAATATTCATATGAAAATAATAAAGTTGTTTGAATTGAAATATTATTTGTGCAGTTACGTGAGGGGTTAAAGTCACTGTAAATTTCAGGCATCTTCATGTTACCCTATTGCTCCAGGGGAGTCTCTTTGAAAGCAAGCAACTATCTTCTGTTGGCACATCTTTGATGCCTGAAACAAAGCAAGTCACCAGTAACAGCCAATTAAATACTTGAAAGTCTGACAATGGAAAAGACTTTTCTCGATTATCCAATGAACTGCAGGGAAACTGACGAGTGGCAGGAACCTTTTGTTGCTTGAATTTTTTACATGTAATAGCTCTTTTAGGATTCACAACAATAGTTAAAAAGATCATTCCAAAATAGGAAATAAATGTCATCTAATTTTTAGAATTTTGTTCATCTGACGAAACCCTATTTATCTCTGTCATCTGTCTGCCTGTATTATTATCCTTATAATCAAGGATCATTGATGAGAGATATTACACAAGCAGAGCTAATATGCATGACGTGTATCTGTGATGTGAAAGTTTCCCCAAAAGATTTGAGAAAAATAATAAATAAATTACAAATTTTATTAATCTAATTTAAATTAAAACCTAAAAATGAACTTAAGATCATAAATTAAAAATGAGTTAGGGATGCACTGAATATTCGGTTAGGCCGAATGTCAAACCATTCGGTGAATCTGAATATTCGGCATGGTCGAATATTGAAACTATTCGGTCTGCCAAATATTCGGTTTGGCCGAAGATTAAAGTATTCGCCCGAATCCAATACTTAATACTAAAACCGTTTAAAACACATTTTTAAAAACTTTTCTCAATTTATATTTTAACTGCTAATTTATGAATATATTTAAAATAATTAGAAATAAAATCCTATTTAAAAAAGAATGTTTTTACATTATTTGCTGCAGGGTTGGCATGATTTAAATCAACTGATTTAAATCAAGATTTAAATCAACTGATTTTTTAAAAAAAATCACTTGATTTAAATCAATTTTTTTGCAATATCATGTGAATGCACATATCAAAGGAAAATTTTGGGTAAAATTTAGAAAATGTATTAGATAAAGATAGAATTACAAACTTTAAAGCAACATATGAACAAGCTATTAATGGCTGTCATTCTGATGAGGTTTTACTAAATCCCTCTGTTCTAAATCGAAATGAAATTTTGCTTAATGTAGAAGAAAATAATGAAGGTTTGGCATACATTAAAGAGAATTGTCCAAATCTTCTCACCACTGTAGAACATTTTCAAGCAAAAAATAGTCTATTCCAAAAATTATACCATTGCTTGAGAAAAAAGTTCCTGATATTATGATTAGTGAAAGTCCTTTTATGTAATGGGAGGTAAAGAGAGAACCAGCGATATTGAAATTGAATTTATTTATCAATTAACAACAGCAGTGGCTTCATCTGCTGGAGTAGAAAGACAATTTTCTTCTTTTGGACTAGTTCATTCAAAATCTTCGTAATAAATTAGAAATAGACAACACTTCTTAGTTTTGTTTTTTTTTTTTTTTTTTTCAAACAGTTAAATCCCTGATTTAAGTATTTGCTTAAAAAATAGTGAATTAATTGTGATTTTTATCCCTTAATAAATATCTTGCATTAAATGAATACAGTAGACTCCCTCAAATCTGCACTTCTAAAATCTGCAACTCTCTAAAATCCACACATAATTTATGGATGTAAACAATGAAAAATTCAGTTCAGATGTAGGTACAAAATTTGACTTTTTTAGCTTTATATCAATTCCACATATTTTTTAATTTGTAATTTTTGTTAATGTTATTAAATTCTTGTTTTTTTTTTTTTTTTTTTTTTTTTTTTTTTTTTTTTTTTTCATGAAGAAAAAATAATTTATTTCAGAAAAAAATCAAGATATTGTTGATATCATTGGTAATCACAATTTTACCAAATATATTTATGTATTTATCAAGCTCTTTTAGTGATTAAGTTTGACTAAACCTGAAATAAAGCTTCATTATTTTATGATCCTGGTGTGAATTAGTAATGTACCTTTATGAGGCAAGTTTCATTTAATAATTTAGGAAAAACACATTTAATCTTTATAATGAATACTTAATTGTACATTTTTTATTATTAACTTGATCTTTGCTTTTGGTATTTTAATCATTTAAAAAATTATTTAAATTTTTATTATTTTAGTTTATTACTTATTTTAATAGTTTAATATATTGAAAGCATTCATTATACTTTTGATTTCATTATTAATTACATTCAAATTACTTTTAAAAAAATATAAACAAAGCAATCACCAGAAATCTGCAAAATTCTAAAATACGCACAACCTTTGGTCCCAAGCTGTGGGATTTGAGGGAATCTACTGTATTTAATTTGTTTTTTAAATTTTGCCATTTTCTATTCATTTATAACATATTTAAATTTATTTCTTGTTTTAGTGTGCACAATTCAATTACAAAATAATAGAATGGCTTTTGATTAAAGCCTGGATGTTTAATTTTTAGTACCAATCAGTAACTAGTATATAAGTATTTTCTTAACTATATAATTATTTCTTATGTTATTTTTATAAATTATAAATATTATTTATTCTATTTCGTTATTTATTATAAAAAAATGCTCCATGTATTGTAAAAATATAAAAACACAACAATTAAAAATAGGATTCTAAAAAAATCAAATAAATCCGATTTAAATAAAAAAAATCTGATTTAAATCAAATAAATCCGATTTTTTTGATTTTTTTAAAAAAATCATGATTTTTTTCCAACCCTGATTTGCTGTTTGTAAAGTATAACTTAAGAAAATTAACCATGAGAAGGATTAAAATGATGATTTATTCGGATTCTCCTTAGGAATCAATGATGTGCAGATACAAGTTCCTACATTTTGTTTAGTAAATAACCTGCTTATTGCTTTTCCCAATCAAAAGTCCTTAAACAAGAAAGAAAAACTTTTGAAATTAGTGATAGCTATCGAGGCAGACAATTTTTGTTCGTGAAACTATAATTATAATCAACTTATTGAGTCATACGTGCATTGTATTTCATCTCACTCTTGGTCAAACTTGTGTTTTCGTTTGTTGCTTTAACAATAAATAAGATACCATAACCATATTTTCAAGTTACATTCTTTGATTATCTGTAAAATATGATATGGTGGGATGGATGGAAAATAACACCATTCAAATTTATGAGCTAGATATTCCTTTATTCAGAATTAAGTTGAAAGTATTTGTACTTTATATTGAAAATAACCTGCCTTGAGTTATTTAAAATGGACAATTATCAGATTGTAAAGTTTTTCTTTGACCATTTTTTCATTATTTCACTTTGACTTTCAAATGTTTGCTTTAATTCATAAAAGAAACCATGAAATTAAAAATTTTACTAAATAAAGACTCATAATTGTACTTAAAAAAACTCGAGGCAGGTTTTTTTTTCAATAGTAAATGTTCTTTTAAAAAGCTCTTATTTATCAAAATGTAAGTTTCTTTTCTTAAATATTATTTAAAATTGTTTTTAAAAGTAAAATTTAATACCTTTAAACTTTGAAATATAAAAAATATACGGAAAGCCAAATATTCGATATTTCGCTCAACAATTACAATTCCGCTAGCCGAATATTCTGTATTCAGTTCACCTGTTGGAATCCAATATTCGGTATTCGTCCAAAATCACTATTCAGTGCATCTCTAATATAGGTATGCTAATTTGTATCAAAATCAAAAATAATGTAAATTTATTTTAGTCATAAATCAGCTATAATAGCCAAAAGAGACACATTAATAATTTAGTAAAGAAAAATGTATTTAATTTCATTGTTTACATCTGACAAAAATGCACCAATTTCTAGCATTCCTGGATTTTAGGGAGTCTACTGTATATGAGTGTAACATTTGAGTTAAAAAAACAACAAAACAGATAAATTAATTGTACAAAGATGCAAACAAATATGATGTCATATGTCGAAAATAAAAATTAATACACTTTGATATTGAAATAAAATGAACTTATTTATATGCATGAATTTTACTTATCACATAAATTGATCTTTATGAGGCTTAAGTGTATACTGCTCAAAAGATGTCACATTTATGTTCTTTGAATTTCAAATTTTGGTTGCAGTCATCTAAGAGGGTGTGAGTTGAAATTCAACAACTTGATTGGAAAATGCAGTTCTAATATTTTATCTTAAAATGCACAGACTTCATTGAATAGCGTTGTGGCCCAAGGGCACATTCATCTCCCCCTTCCACGAGCAATGAAATCTCCTAACCCCTAGAAAATTTGAGATTGTATGTTTTCAATGGTCAAAAAGTGCAATTTCCCCCACCCCGGAACTTTATAATGTCTTCCTTGCAGTTCCTCCTAACGATAAGTGTCTGAACTCAACACTGTCATTAAACCTATGATTCTTCATAATGGGTATCAGTTATCATTTAAATCTGACAATGTGGATAATGAATTTGCAAGTTTTCACATGTATGAGATAGAAGAAGATATTTTGAGATTGGCACGCCCAATTACTTTATATTTGTCTTTTGAAGGAAAATAAAAATAATATTACCATTACAGAAATCGATTAAAAAATTTATAGTATCAATTATATCGAATTGCCCATAGTATCGATAAAATCAATTTGAAAAAAAAACGAGATTGCCCATCGCTATTGTGATACATTTTTCCAAGATCCTGTAGTTAACGGAGTTAGTTTTAAAATATTTTTATTTGTTACGCTTATGATAGAAAACAACAATAGCAAGAAAAACCCAACACTACACTGAAGTATTTATACGTTCATGCAGCTTTCAAATACGGAGTGTTAAAAACCATGCTTGGAAAATGCACAATTTTTTTTAAAAGATTCATTTATATGATGATTCATAATGATTCATTCATTCTTAATGATTCATAAATAACACTGAGTTTAAAAAAATGTTTACATAACATGATTTACTATTATGCTCATGCTCATATGTCAATATACTTAGCTAAATTGAATACTTTTTATTTTAATATTTATAGATTTATTTATTTTCTTCTAAGAACATAGTTTGAATTTTAAACTTTTATGCGAAAAAATAAAAATCTGAGCTGCAGGAATGCTTTTTGTCTTATTCACTTGAGTAAATATTTGTAGAAGTGTTGAAGTGACTTAGAAACTTACTATCTTTAAAAAAATTCCTTCCACAATAAGAAAATGACCCTCACTCCCTCCCCCCCCCCTTTTTTTTTTTTTTTTTTTTTTTTGAAAGGGCGAACTGGTCTGTGAGTGTCAGTAAATGATGTGGATTCATTTCCTAACAAATAAAATATAATAAATATCTAGACATTTGCACCATAAAAGGTTCAATATAACAAGGAAGTAAAAAAAAAAAAGTTACCCAAGTTTACTAAATGGTTTAAATATGCAAAATTACGTAAAGTTAAAAACAAAGCAAACATTAGTAATTTTATTTTAATGTTTGTTTAGTTTTTAATTTTATAACATTTTATATGCATCATTTAGTAAACTTGTGATTTTTTTTTGTATTTTTATGGTAATGATAAATATAAACAAAACTATCCATTTAACTATTGAATTGTTTCAAAGACTGTCTTACATGTTACTGGAATACTATCTGAAAAATCAACTCCAAAAAGTCACCACTATTACTAAATAGGGATCACGTTTCTAACTGAAACACCCAGATGAAGAATGAATCAAGTGTCATTTTTTTACTAGATTTGTTTTGTTAATTTTTTTTTAAGTTAAACAGAATTTAGCGAATAATTATCACAATATTTACCATCAATCATAAAATGATAACATTTTTAATTCATTGTACTGCTTGGTTTACTAAACTATACTACTTGGCTTACCCACATGCCAAATGATCATCGTCAAACTATAACATTATGTGCCAATAATGAGTTATTTTAAATGTCACATTCAGTTCACATTAAATAGGTTACGTGGCTCAGAATATGACTTGCAAGACAAGTCAAAAGCATTCCCAATACAAGTGCACATAACTTTATTTGCAAAAAGATTTCGCTCTTCCAAGATTTTGTTTTAAATCATTTATTGAAAAGCAATTTAAAAATAAAAGGAAAAAGGAATCCCATAGTCTGTTTCCATGAAATTTCAGGTGACATTGAAGGGACCTCTGCAATTCTTAATAATGCAACAATTCCCTTACGCAAAAAAATCACCCCCTCCCCTTTTTTTGAGAGGAAGAGGCGGGATCTATCAATGTGTTTAAACGAAAGGTGTGGATTCATTTCCTAACGAATTAAATATAAACATAATAAAAGATCCAATAAATCCTCTCCAGAATAAACTATGGAGTTATCTTAATACAAATCTGGTAATTATTTTTTTATATTTTTTTTATATATATATTTTTATAACATGATTAAAAAATATACTGATGTACCACGTTTGATAGAAACCTGGACAGATATGCGCATGAGCAAAAAGGACTAGTCCATGTCGAAAATGGGAAAGTCAGTATCATCCTAAGATGAGTTTGTTTATTAAACATCCTAGATATGTCCAATATTTTTGGCGAATACCTTTTTGTCTCTGTGATTGAATTAAATGTTTTTAAATATTACTTTATAATTCTCTTATTTTAAAATAAGGTATAAAAAATCAAATATAATAAAAAAGATGATTTAGAGGTATGATTATTAAACTTAGCGTAATAACTTTTGCCCCTCGCAATATAGCGTATGTAAACATTTTAGAACTAACGACTGCGTGGCGTAATTTTAAAAATTGCCAAAGGAGAGATTTTTAAGAATTATTTTTTTACATTATTGTGTACATTATTTATTTATATTATTTGCATGAATTGGATATGAATATGGAGCAAATATCATATACGCACTGGGTTTGGTACGATTTTTTTCCAACGTCAATTTGGCGAAAATCTCATTTTCGAATACTAGTTACATATACATTTTTAAATAATTTTCTATTATTAAAAAAAAAAAACAATTTTTAAATATATTAAATTTTAAAAACTAATACCCACAGAAGTAAAACCATTTTATATATTTTGAAAAAAGAAAAATTAAGGTAAATAAACAGTTTATCAAAAAATAAACAACAATAGCAGGGTTGCCATATTATGCAAAATAACGCCATTTTGACGCCAAGTAAATCCCAGTGAGTTTATGTCATACATGTTCTATAACTATTTAAGTTCTTAGAATTGGCGAATTTCTCACACAGCCGCCAAGTCAGATGTCAAGCAATCGTTAAATCTGCGTTTTACCCATAAATATAAAAGTAACAAAAAAAAAAAAAAAAAAAGAGATATGTTTTTATTAAAATTCACAAAAATGTAGGGGGAAATATATATATTTAGGAAAGGCTTATTCCGAGAATTGATAGAAGCTGCACAATCTACTTAATTTAAAAAAAAAATTTCTCAGAAAAAAATAGAAAACAATATTTAATATTATTTCAATGAATACGTAGAAGCAATCTTGGCCTCCTAGGCTATTTCCCCTAAAGTCTGAATGGAATCGGCTTGGCATTCTGCCATATGAGGATCTTTCTAAGATGGTTTATCAGTATATATGCAATTTGAAGTATAATATTAAGTACAATTTGGAAACACTTACAGATGTTTTATGTTTTATTTAATATTGTTAAGTATTATTATGAAAAATCTTTTCAAATGTTCCTCTAAATTTATCAGACCACTGTCAGTTAAAACCTGTTTTCCCTCTGGACCTGGTTTAACCCTACTTCGCGAAATGGTAATATACTTACCAATTAATTTTTATTAAAAATGGATTCATATGCTCCGTAATTTTTAATGTGATAATTTGTATTTATGTCAACCTGACGGAAATAGCACTTTTTATTTTAAGACAATTTTGTTAGTTTCTGTTGCCATTAAACCTTTTCAACATTTTAACCAAAACATTTACTTGCCCCATAAATGGTTAAACAAATTACAACCCTATTTCGGAGGGAATTGATTCCCTGTGCAGGTTTGCAAGGCAACTTTGGTAAAAGGGAATTCAATATGTATAAAATTTAGAGTCAGCTTTAAAAAATTGAGGAAAAAAATGCATAACTCGAATGCTTGACAACATAAATGCATATAAGAAATGGAGGTGAAATTGAGTTGGGATTGAATGGATGGACATCAAAAAGGTAAAAACCTTGTTAGTATATCTTTCGAGAACATGACTAGTAACTGGTAGGGGAAATTTTAAAAGTGAAAAAGTAAAATTAAAAGCAGTGAATGTATAAATTGGTACTACTTGGTTATACCGTCGACCAAAAAGCATCGCCAAACTATAAGATAATACAAATAGTGGATGATTGTAAATGTTATATTCATTTGACATTAACTATAGTCTATGCAAGAAAAAACGACTTCTCAAGGCCGAATGTTCCTCTGTCCATTTTCCCTTTGTTGCCATTGTATCGGAGGAAGCCAATCCCTTGTCCCTTTTTTCCCACTGCACTTCCGCTAAACAAATTTACCCGTGCAAGAGTATGAGTTATGCGGTATTCGAAGACTTTCCCGCACACCAATTGGATTTTCTTACGTTCAGAAAAAGCTGTAGTTTCGCTAATTTTGAAGCATTTGTTTTGTGAGTCTATTTATAGCAAGAAATATGGGTAGGTTTTTCGACGACCGATTAATGATGCTATTATTTTTTTTAATTCAATTAACAATTTGTAATTGTAACTTTATTGTTAATTTAAATTAATTATGAATTTAAATAAATTGTGACTTTCTAGAACTTACAATGCTATCTGCATTCGTATATTCAGGAAATTTCCTACTATTTTAAGTGCAAAAATATTGAACCCCCCATATATATATATATGTATATATATATATATATATATATATATATGAAAGGATAAAAACTAACCCCTTTCTAAAACTTTAATTTAAAATTAAAATTCAAAAGTTTAAAGTTCCCAATTAATATTTTTAACTTTAATTCTAAAGCTTAAAGCTAGTTTGCCCCTGTTAACTTTCTTTCCCAGCCTAACATTTATTACTTTCAGAGATCATTTTTGGATGTTCTTTAAGATTAAAAATGCTTAGGTAAGCGCAATTCTTAATTTGTAGGATCAGCATGCAGCCCTGGACAGCCGCACCTAAATTGCGTCAGATTGCCCAGATATTTCTTAACCAATTAAATTAAATGTACCTCCCAAATTCACAACTGTGCCCTCTGCTGGAAAATATGACAATCCCTAACATATTACCCAGAACACGCGCGAAAAATGGGAGACTTTGCAGATTTGAGAAGACTGGAGAACCCACGGCCATGTAAAAGCTACATAATAACGTAAACGGCTCGGGCGACTTCCGACCGGACTCGCGGATCCATCTGTACGAAGAGCTGCCTAATAAAAAGAGTTCGGTCCCACAAAAGTTTTCCGAGTCAAGTTCTTATGCCACCAACGACTATGTCACTGACACACCCCGAAGTCGTTACAATAATTAAAGTCGGCTGGACAGTTAAGTGCCGTGAAAATCCCTCTGCCTTGCCACCAAGCCGCGAAAATTCAGAAGTGTTCAAGAATTCCTTTCCCTCGGAAACGCCATTTACCGTCGACAAAAGAAAAGAAAAAAAAAAAAAAAAAAAAGATTAAGCCAGAGAAAGGAAATTTCCCCCATGAACAATGTCGTTAAAACAGAAACTATCCACATTCCGAATAATTTTTGGACAATCATGAAAAGAAGAAGAAGAAAAAAAAAAAAACAGTTGTGATTTATCATTTATGCGTACGAACATTTAATGTTCTTCATTTGGACCTTTTTCCCCTACTCAGCTGCAGGAGAAATTGCAGAATTCAAAAAGTGATTCACTCACGGACATTCCAAAGCGATAATTATTTCTCTTCCAAAAGCAGAAACTTAACACAGAGTCGCAGAATGGACCGAACTTTATTTCGCGGAAGTGGGTCAGATTTACGACCATATGGTTTTCAGGAGAGCAAAGGTCGAGATCTCCGTTTTCTATCACCGTACAGATGATTCACTCAAGAATTAGGATGTGGAAATTTATTTTTACTTTGTACCGGACAAATGATGATGAAAAACTAGAATGTTTTATTTAATTATTTATCGTTAAAACATATTTGAAATGAAAAAAAAGAAAAAAAAAATAGTAATTTAGTAGTTTGTAAATATTAAATTTTTCTTTAAGAGAAAAAAAAAAATGGATAATCTAATTTACAATTTACAGGTATGCTTTTTATTTACTTTTTCTTTGACATTGACGTTATTTTTTGTTGAAGATTACATCTCATTGGTGAAAAATTACGTATTTTCCTTTTACCTTTATTTTATCATTTCAATGTGTTACCCTACCGATTTCTTTTTTGCATTACTTATTTTATGAAATATTTTAATTACAAGAAAAAAAAAAAAAGTTTTATTGTGCAGAATATGTTTATTTTTCATTTAACCTTTTTACCTTTTTTATTAACATTGATAAAAATGCAGATTTCCCAGTTCCATCATTTATTTTATAAAATAGTCTCGTTGAAAAAAAAAAAAAAATGTTTTATTTTACATTAAACAATGTTTTTATTTTATGTTGACTATGAATGTGTATTGCCGAAAGTACCAAGGAATGAAAGTGTTTGTGTGAATGAAAAGTATTTAATAATGGAAAAGAAAAAAAAAAATACTGTGATCCGAGTGAACATTTTAAAATTTAGACAGCGTTCATGTAGTTTAAAGTAGTTTATTTAAAATGATGTTACGGTATTAAAGGGATTTTAAAGATTTTAACAAAACTCATATTTATTAAGATTTTTATTAGCTTTATTTTTTTTTATTTCTTGTGGAATTTAAAGTTTATTATTATTTGCATTTTAGAAAATTTTGTGATTGATATTTTACATACGCGTTAAAATTGTGATAAATTAAAATGACAGTATTTTTGTTTTCTTATTCATCCGGCGAAGCATACGTGCGATCACCAAAAAATAAAGTCACAGATTCTTTATGTTTTTGACATATTGTTAATAAATTGTTTAAACAGATTACATGTTTTTAAACTAAATATTATCAATCATACACGTGCAATTTGATATTGTCCAAGATTTAGTGTCATATTTTGCATATATTTAGAATCCTATTTTATTAATTCCTTTTTTATAAATTCAGATGAGCACCATACAGATTTCCACATAGTTGTAAATAGATATTTGTGTCAATTTATGTATTATTTTACTCCATATTTTCAAGCCTTTTTGTGCATACAAGTATTTTTATTTTTGCATAAAAGACATGCTCAATTCATTTTTCAAAGTATTTCTTTTCATATATAGAATTTTATACAATTTATTACTCATTTTAGATTTTTGTATACCCAGTTATTATATTTTACATTATGATATATTTTAATATTTCTGTTTTTACCCAGTATTGTTTTAAAAATTATATTATGTTCCTTCCCCAGTTCACCCAGGAGTTGGCCACCCCAACCATTTTTTATCATCCCATTTTTTTTTAAGTCCCATTTCATTAAAAAATAGATAAGAACAGGTATGCCACCCCTGTCAATTTTTAAAAACATGTTAAAATATTTTCATACAATTAAGTCATTGATTTAGACATGACCTTGGTAACCCCACTTCAGCCGTGGTAAATCTAATAGTGTCTAAATCCACCCATTAAGTTTTTAAAGATGACCATGGTTCCAGCCCATTAAATCTTTAAAAAAAAAAAATTTTTTTATATATTTATTAAATTCAACCAGAACACACCCCTCTTCAAACAAAAAGGATTCAATGACTTACCATCTCAGCAAATGTGGCAACTGTTGACAAGATATACTCGGGCCCTCAATAAAAATACAAGTATCCATTAATAACAACAAGCATGTCAATAAGTTGCCCATGTGCTTTAAATGTTGGATCATTGGCCTATTTGTTTTGAATCAGAGTCCATTATTTTTTTTTTGTTTTGTTTTATTTAATTATTTTTTATTTCTTATTTCATTATTTTTTTTCCCCTTTGCAGTAGTAAAACTCTTAAAACTTGAAAGATTTTTGCTATTTGCATAAAAACTAAGAGCATTCTGGCCTTTGTAAGGAAAAATACTCTTAGAATTTTTTTTATTCAGGAAATTTTTATGAGCTATCAGTGAGATGTAGATGTGGTTTATATGATGACTTGGATTTATTAATGCCACTGAGAAAAACCCATCTCAGTTTGCAAAATAGTAAATACTTTTACTTATAGATAAACTGCATTTGCATCTTCACACCAAAAATTAAATCCAAGCTCATTTTTCTTTTTTTTTAATTTTTGCTAAAACCTCACTGAGGTTTAGGATCTGCTAAAACCTTCAATGGTTTAGGATACATTCTACTTACCTTGTAAGTAATTTTCAATGTAAATAGACTTTTATATTTTACTTTTTCGTTACTTTCATACTTATTTTCATATTTTTATTGTATGTAATATTTACATCTTCTTTTATTTTTATCAATTTTATATGCCAATATATTTTTCACATTTCCAAAATAAGTGAAGGAACCTTTCAAATTTTCCCCATTTACCAATATTTCTATAATTTGAATATTTTGTGCATAGAACATATATTTTCCCCATTAATAATATATCAGTGTACATAAAACATATTTTTACCAGTAATCATATATCAGTGTATTTTTATATTTAGTAATTTTTTAATATTACCTGTATCAATGTCCTTTTATAACATAATTTTCAAATTTTATGGAAAAGAAATTTCTTTAAGTTTTACTATGTTTATGTGTAATTTCCATTAAGTTTTCCTATGTTTATGTGCCATTTCCACTATATTTGTGCATAAATTTATATTTTGACTATTTAACTTTTCATAAAAATCTGAAATATGTGCTTAAAGACTTTAACTAAAAGAAAGCACAAACTTGTTGACCACAGAACTTCCAAGCAAGAACATTGGTCACTATTTCAAATTATTTTATTACATTGTTTTTTCATATACTTCCTATATTTTTTCAGATTTTCCAAATGTTTATAGTTTTATATTTTATGTCAATTTTTTATATATTTCAAATATTATATGTAAGGTTCGGTCAGGTCGTCTGGAGAGCCATATCCCAAATTTTTAACATAAAAACTTAAAATCTTCAAATTTTTCCTTTGTTTAAAACTTCAAATTTAAATTTTAAATATGTTTTCCAGCAGAAAAATTCAGTCCTCACATCTTAGAAAACTTTCCTTTAACATTAAATTTACTTTAGATTTAACTTTAATATTAACCTTAATCTCTAGCCTTGCATAAGTAATTTCTTATCCAATTTTGTCTTCACCATGTTCCTAGGGAGTCCCCCCAGATTTGCAGGCAAATCTGGTGGACCTCAACTTGGAGGGGGGGATATGAAAGGATAAAAACTAACCCCTTTCTAAAACTTTAATTTAAAATTAAAATTCAAAAGTTTAAAGTTCCCAATTAATATTTTTAACTTTAATTCTAAAGCTTAAAGCTAGTTTGCCCCTGTTAACTTTCTTTCCCAGCCTAACATTTATTACTTTAAGAGATCATTTTTGGATGTTCTTTAAGATTAAAAATGCTTAGGTAAGCGCAATTCTTAATTTGTAGGATCAGCATGCAGCCCTGGACAGCCGCACCTAAATTGCGTCAGATTGCCCAGATATTTCTTAACCAATTAAATTAAATGTACCTCCCAAATTCACAACTGTGCCCTCTGCTGGAAAATATGACAATCCCTAACATATTACCCAGAACACGCGCGAAAAACGGGAGACTTTGCAGATTTGAGAAGACTGGAGAACCCACGGCCATGTAAAAGCTACATAATAACGTAAACGGCTCGGGCGACTTCCGACCGGACTCGCGGATCCATCTGTACGAAGAGCTGCCTAATAAAAAGAGTTCGGTCCCACAAAAGTTTTCCGAGTCAAGTTCTTATGCCACCAACGACTATGTCACTGACACACCCCGAAGTCGTTACATATATATATATATATATATATAATATGCATGTTATTTATTTATAAATTACATTATACTGTGTTGCTATCTGGTTATCATCTCAGTCATGATCCAATTATCAATATAAACAGAGTTGTAATCGTAAAAAAAGCAGAGAGTATACGGTATAAGTAGAGGGTATGCGCTACATCATGAATGTTCATAGATAGGATATATGCAAATGCTTTATTTGTGAAACAGATGGTATACATAACTTTAAAATATCCGGAAGGCTACGGCATATACTCCCGTATACCCTCCACTACATCCCTGGATATAAAATAGCAAATTCACAGCATATTCTGAAAAATACTTTGCATGTAATAAAAGAATAAAATGAATTAAAATTTGTACAGTCGAACTCGTTTATAACGAGCTCGGATTTAACGAGAACTCGGATTTAACGAGTCAAACGAGAATATTTGGTTGGATCAATGTTAAGTCTATGGAACAGAAATCACTTTTAACGAGCAAGACCCGGTTTTAGCGAGCAAAAATTTTCTATCTTGCAATCTTTTTTCTCACTTTTCTAGTCTTTCTGTCTTATCTCTTTTTTTTTTCTCCGCGCTGTACTTTTGTAGAAAAATTCCTCCAGCATTCCAATGTCAATAGGGAGGATTCAATAATCCGGTGCAACAGGTGGGGCTTATTGTAAACAGGGGGGGGGGTGAGAACAGCTGTACCTGCTAATGTGTAGAGGTCAAGTAGGATGGTCAGATGTTCATTCTTTGGCCTGAGTTCGTTGAGTACACGCGACAATTTTTATCCTCTGACTATGTCGAAACGCAAAGCTTTATCGGTTGAGGAGAAAGAAAAAATTTTACAGGAGTTGGATGGCGGTGCTAAAAATGTCGAAATCTGCAAAAGGTATGGATTGTCTTCATCTACTGTTTCCACACTGCTAAAAAACAAAGCTAAGTTAATGGATGCATACGACCAAAATAAAACAGACTGTAAGCGACTGAAGAAGTGTTCGAAAGAGGATTTAGACGAAGCGTTACTGAAATGGATGAAGGTGCAACGTAGTGCTGATTTTCATGTGAGTGGAGTTATTCTAAAAGTGCAAGCAGAAAAATTTGCTGAACAACTTGGATATTCTGAGTTCGTGTGTTCTAATGGATGGATTGATCGGTTTAAAGTTAGACATGGCATAACTTTTGGAAAAATATGCGGAGAAGCCAAGTCTGCAAACATGGCGGACATTGCAAAATGGTTGAGTGAAAAGTGGCTAGGCATCAGAGAAGGATACGCAGCAGATGACATCTATAGCGCTGATGAAACAGGGATATTCTACAGTGTAACACCACAGTATACCTTAAAATTTAAAGGTGAAAAATGCATTGGAGGCAAGCTCTCTAAAAATAGGTTAACAGCTTTAGTGTGTTCGAACATGTCTGGCACTGACAAGAAAAAACTCTTGATTATCGGCAAATCAAAGAACCCTAGATGCTTCAAAAATGTGAAAAAGCTACCGGTAGACTATGATCATAGCCGAAAAACCTGGATGACTTCAGACATTTTCACAAAATTCATTTCAAAATGGGAGAGACAACTGCGGAGAGAAAATCGTAAAATTCTCCTTTTGATAGATAATTGTTCAGCTCATTCCGAAATCACTGGACTTTCCAATATCAGGATTGAATTTTTGCCACCAAATTCTACATCTGTTATCCAGCCTATGGACCAAGGAGTCATAAGAAGTTTTAAGTGCCACTTCCGTAAGCAACTAATTTTGATGATTCTGGACCGAAGAGATAGAAGTGCAACAGCATCAAATACCAATGTGAGCGTACTGGAAGCTATACGTTTGATGAACGATGCATGGGAAAATGTCACATCAACATGCATCATCAAGTGTTTCCATAAAGCTGGATTGGAGAGTTGTCAAGACGATCAATCCACTGAGGAAGAAGAGGTTGACAATTTCTTACAAACTGCAAATTTGGAAATGACCAAAGAAGAATTTCTAAACTATGTATCCATCGACGACGATTTGATGACTTCAGATGTACCAACTACCGAAGATATTGTAGCTGACGTACTAGCGAATTCAGCGGAAAAACATGGCGAAAGCGATGAAGACACTGATGAATATGAATATGAAGAAACTGAACCACCCCCAACTTGTTCTACTATGTTGGAGTTCATTGAAAAAATGCAGACCTTTTTTGAAGCGAGGGATGTCAGTGATGATGTCTTCCGGGCGATGAGTCTTCTCCGAAGTACAGTAGCACAGGAAAGAGACAGGGAACGAGTTCAAAGTAAAATAACAAACTATTTTAAATAGTATGTAGATTAATGAAAAAAAATAAATGTTTTGGTAAGAATCTTTTCCTTTATATTTCTTTCCGTTTATTGTTTCTTTCCTTTAAGACTGTAGCGCAAGTAGAAATTTTTTGCTGGTTGGGGGGGGGGGGTTAGTTGTCATTAAAAATAACAAAAATATTAAATAAATTAATTAATGTAATTAAAGTAAAAGTAAGTAAGTATTAATTAAATTTTAAGTAAACTCAATCATTTGACCTCCCAAGCACCCCCCCCTCTTCTGGTTGCACGCCTGCCTTGAGGACCCGTTTATTACGAGCACTCGGATTTAACGAGTACATGTTACGGTCCCTTTGTGCTCGTTATAAACGAGTTCGACTGTACTATAATTTTATTTTTAAAAAGAAATTTATACGATAAATCCTCTCCTTGATTAATTTAAAGAAAGAATAACATTTGTTTTATTTTATAAACATGATATTAACTCTTTAAAAAGCTAGTATATACAAGTCACAGCTGCTGTGGACATCCATGCTAATGACATTTTGAACATTTATTCTGTTATTTTAAGGTGTTTTTAACTAAAAAGTGAGTAATTCTTGAGTGCAAATGATGAATAATATTAAGACAAACATATCTAAACATAAAAACATGACAGAAAACCTCTCAATTTTTTTTTTTTTTTTTTTTGTATGCCGAAAGACATAAATTGTCCCCTATTTTGAGAATCACCCGCCTATATCATGAAAAAATATCTACATAAACAAAAAACTATATGGCACTGAAAAAGAGCATTTATATCAAAGTGTTACTATTGTAAAAGCAATTCTCTATTTGAATAAGAAAAAATGAGAAGATTATTTAAAATATGGTAACACAGGGGACATTTTTCAGCCAATGTGTCTGTGTTTCTAAGTGTAGTGAAAAATATTTTTAAAAAAGTGTGATGCTGATATTCAATTTCTACTCGAATATGTATACAACCCTCTCAATGATATTTTTATTTCATTTTAAAAGAAAAAAAATTTGAAAAAAAATTCTCAAAAGGAACCTTTTTTTTGGAATAACCCGCCTAAGGTTTTGCAGATTATGGAATATTGTGGATTATAGAGTACTATGGATTATACGTCATTTTATTATTCCTAAGCAGCAGTTTAATTCTGTAATCAGAATAATATGAAAAGATAAATATGAAATCTAATAATTAATTTAATATGCTATATCAAAAAATTGATTTTTATAGTTATTTTATAAAAAAATAAGGTGCTACTAGGTTATCCCGTCGACCAAAAAATTATCGTCAAACTATAAGATTAAATGCCTATAATGGATGATCGTGAATGTCACATTCAATGATATTAAATACGATTCACGTGTTTAAAATGTCATTAAGTGATTTGTATTTCGACTTTTTATTAAGATTTTTATTAATAAGCTACTAATTATCTGTTTTTTCGTTATTTAAAATAAAAATTATGTCCATATGTATAATTTGGCTATTAGTTTGGCGATTTATGTAATTTGGCGAAATTGGTCGATGGGATAACAGAGAAGTACCAAAAATAATATACATGAGCATTTAAATAAAAATAACTATACTTACATATTACATATGTTCCGTAATACAGTTTGTTTTTTACTGTTTCTAAAGTAAAAGAGTTATATTAAAAAAATAGATGTTTTATTATGATTCTTTTCATGTTTTTATTATTTACTTGTTGTAAAAAAATCATTTTTGGATCACAAATAATCTGAAAATTTTCTGAACTGTATATTTCATTGTTTACATTCGTACATTAATGCAAATTATAGAAAATTGTGGATTATGGGTGCACGGATTATCGATTGTTGTCTGTATAAATCTATCACAGTAACAATATGTTTTAATAATTGCACGTAATGATTATTGCATGTAAAAATTCATTATTATTATTAAATTTTTTTTATTTTAATGTTATGAATATATATTTTTTAATTACATGATTAAAAAGAATATTATGCAATTTGAAGTATAATACTAAGTATAATTTGGAAACACTTACAGATGTTTTATGTTTTATTCAATATTGTTAAATGTTGTTGTAAAAATCTTTTCAAATGTTTCGCTAAATTTATCAGACTACTGATGGTTGAAACCTGTTTTCCCCGTGGACCTGGTTTAATTTTTTATCGTAAAATTGGTAATATATTTACCACTTAATTTTTTATTAAAAACGGATTCATATGCACCATAATTTTTAGTGCAATAATTTGTATTTATGTCAGCTCGACAGAAATAGCACTTTTTATTTTAAGATAAATTTGTTTGTAGATTCGGATGCAGTTGAACCTTGTGAACACTTTAACCAAAACATTTACTTGCCCCATAAAGAGTTGAACCAATACAAACCTATTTCGGAGGAAATTGATTCGTTGTGCTGGTTTGCAAGGCAACTTTTGTAAAAAGGAATTCAAGAAAAATGATTTTATTAAATTTAGAGTAAACTTTAAAAAAATGTGAAAAAAATGCATAACTCGAAAGCTAGACAAAATGAATGAGTATAAGAATTAGTCGTAAAATTGATTTGGAGCTGAATGTATGGACATCAAACGAGGTAAAAATCTTGCTTGGATATCTTTCGAGAACATGCTAAACAAATAGGCGAAATTTTAACAGGTGAAAAAGTAAAATTACAAGCAGTCGATGAAATAAATTTTTAGTTTTTATCAGTCTGGATTAGAGATGTTCTCAGTATCAGCTATGGCACTGTCTACTGCATCGCATGCACGGCAACGCATATGTAGCTGTATCTATGAAAAAATTCTCAACTTAAATCATACCTAAGAATATATATTGTTATAATTTAATGCACTGATTTTGCACTGTTTAAGGAAAAGAAAATTGGAAAATGGGTATTTAGTTAAGAGTTAAAATTTAGTGCAGTTTATTTAAAAACGACTTGTTTATAATTTTTCTTTCTGTTTTCAGAGTCAGTGGTGGGTAAAACTGTTTTTCTGAAACTCAACGACTCATTTCCTTCGATAAAAATGGCGACAATCTCTTCTTGCTGACGCCTTGAAGAAGTTCCTGCTATTATCTGAAATCAAGCTTAAATTTATTTGAGAAAATGTCATCTAATACAGAAGAAAATTCCTTCTCCTATCAACAGCAATTTCTTCCTCGAAATGGGGATAAGGAAAAACATTCCTCCACTGATACAGGAAGAAAAGTTTATATCTGTGATGTATGCTCAAAAACATTTTCTAGGAACTGTGATCTAAGAAGGCATCTCTTGACTCATACAGATGAAAAACCTTTTGTTTGTGAAATATGTTCTAAGGGATTTTCTGACAATAGTAGTCTAAGAAGACATCGCTTGACTCATACAGGTGAAAAACCTTTTGTTTGTGAAATATGTTCCAAAGGATTTTCTCGGAAGGTTCATCTAAGAACCCATCTCTTGACACATACAGGTGGAAAACCTTTTGCTTGTGAAGTATGTTCCAAGAAATTTTCTGACAAGAATAATCTAAGAAAGCACCGCTTGATTCATTCAGGTGAAAAACCTTTTGTTTGTGAAATATGTTTCAAAGGATTTTCTGGCAATAGTTGTCTAAGAAAGCATCGCTTGACTCATACAGGTGAAAAACCTTTTGTTTGTGAAATATGCTCTAAACGGTTTTCTCAGAATGGTAATCTAAGAAGCCATCTCTTGACTCATACAGGTGGAAAACCTTTTGTTTGTGAAATATGTTCCAAAGGATTTTCTGACAGTAGTAGTCTAAGAAAGCACCGCTTGACTCATACAGGTGAAAAACCTTTTGTTTGTGAAATATGTTTCAAAGGATTTTCTGGCAATAGTTGTCTAAGAAAGCATCGCTTGACTCATACAGGTGAAAAACCTTTTGTTTGTGAAATATGCTCTAAACGGTTTTCTCAGAATGGTAATCTAAGAAGCCATCTCTTGACTCATACAGGTGGAAAACCTTTTGTTTGTGAAATATGTTCCAAAGGATTTTCTGACAGTAGTAGTCTAAGAAAGCACCGCTTGACTCATACAGGTGAAAAACCTTTTGTTTGTGAAATATGTTTCAAAGGATTTTCTGGCAATAGTTGTCTAAGAAAGCATCGCTTGACTCATACAGGTGAAAAACCTTTTGTTTGTGAAATATGCTCTAAACGGTTTTCTCAGAATGGTAATCTAAGAAGCCATCTCTTGACTCATACAGGTGGAAAACCTTTTGTTTGTGAAATATGTTCCAAAGGATTTTCTGACAGTAGTAGTCTAAGAAAGCACCGCTTGACTCATACAGGTGAAAAACCTTTTGTTTGTGAAATATGTTCAAAAGGATTTTCTCAGAATAATGATTTAAGAAGGCATTTCTTGATTCATACAGGTGGAAAACCTTTTGTTTGTGAAATATGTTCAAAGAGATTTTCTCAGAATGGTAATCTAAGAAGGCATCTCGTGACACATACAGAATAAAATCCTTGTGTTTTATTCCCGGTAATAAACCTGGTTTTTTTGGGAAGGAAATTTTGGAAATTTCCGGGAGTTTTTAGAACGTTTTAAACATTGAAATATTTAATCTATTATTTAATATTTTTGTAATGATTTCAATTGTTTTATTCTTAACAGTAATTGCAAGAACAACTCAACTCTTCTTCTGAGCGAGCCAAACGATGATAATCAACATCAGAGCACGTTTTCTCTGCTATACGGAAAAATTTAAGGTGAATCTTTTTATGATGAAATAGGATTTTTCTTACAATCCAAATAACATTCGTTACCCTGAAAAATTATTGACAAGTAACGAGATTCTACTATATTTTTATTTAAATATAAATCCATCCATGGATATTCTTTTTTTATGCTTTCAATAACATTAATGCAACAAGTGAACAAAACAGCGAAAATATTTAATATTAAATTAGCCCTTGTTTTCGAAAATTTAAAAGTAGAAAAGTATTCTGACTCTGAGATGATTTCTTCACAAAGTTGTTCTGGGTATGAAACTGCAATAAATCTGTCTTTACAACTATTTGTGTATTATGATTGAGTGTATAAAAATATTTACAATAAGAAACGTAAACAAAACCAGTAGAGTTTAAGTGAAAACTAAACAGATTAAAATATTAATAAGTTAGGAAGGGAAATGACAGATTTATTTATAAATGTAAACCCTTGTTCTCAGATTCAACGTAAACCGAAAAATTAAATAAAGAAATACGTTGGATATGTCAGGTAACAGAAAGTAAACAATTTTAAGAGAATAATTGGAATCTCCATTAATTTAGTCACCATTGTTGTAAAGCTGATGAATTTTAGGAATTTAAAAAGTTGCAAAGTGTTAAAATAATAAGTCTTCTTAATTAATAAAAAATCCATTTAAATTTCTCAGACCAATGAGCAATGATGCCTTAAAATGAAAATTTCAAGTTGAAAAATGACTGGTTTTGTTTACTTTCAGAACTTCTTCAAAATTTCCAATATTCCCCAAAGTTCCGGGTTTATTCTCCAAAATTCCAGGGTTTATTTCCCTCCCTCAAAAACTGTGGCTTTTTTGCTACTCTAACTGGAAGACATCTCGTGACTGATACAGTAGAAAATGTTCTGCTTGTGCAAGATGTTTCCAAAGGATTATCTTATAACCATTATTTAAAAAAATATTTATTTCTTACTAAACCTCTTGAAAATCTCCTGTATTTTTTTTTAATGTTTAAATTGAAGCCTGGATGTGTCATTGAATTTATTGTTATCTCATATTTTAGCATTTGAGATGTTTTAGCATTTAGTAATAAAATAAAAAATTGTATTTTTTTCCGTAACTGTCACAATTGTGATTTTGATAAAAAGCAAATAACTCTAGATCTGTTCAATAGTTTTCAGTAAAACTTTTGGGTAGTTTTTATTTTTATTATTATACTGCAAAGTATTTTTCCTCTCAAAGTAAAAGAATAATCCGACCTGAAAAGGGTAAATTGTACGTCAACTTCTTATGCGATAGGAAAAGATTTTTTGAAGTAGCACTTTTAAAAATAAAAGAGAAATGTGCCAAAAATATTTTTGGTGCAAAAAATCTTATTTTTTAAATTTTCTTGTATAAAGACTTTCAAAGGATTCAGATGAAACATGTCTCATTGTCATTCTTTCTTTGCATCCATCATGAGCTGAGTATCTTTCTAAAATTATATAAATAATTAATTCAATATTGATTCGGCATGTTTACTCTAATCGTAAATAATAGTCTTACAAGCTAATCAGAATGTGCACTTTATTTGATCACATGCACTACATGATCTTGCTTCTTTTGCTTCTTTGTGTTCTACATCAACAAAAACAAAGAAGAATAATAAATCTGGCATGGCAATATTTCCTCTTATCATCTCTAAAATAATAGTCTAATCATGTGACTGTCATTAATAGCTCCAGGCTGATCATTTTGCTTAATATATATCAGCCATTTATTAATCAACCATTTTGGTACTTTAACCAAGTGGAGGGGGATACATCGCTAAATACTTTTCCATCGCTATCACTTTATTTATATTATGATAGTTAAAATCTTGTGACTGTCACGCTTTAAATTTTCATATGCAAAACTTCATTTTGATTAAAAATCGAAATTATTTTTTTGAATAAAACTACATAAAAGTTCCCTTAATCATAAAGAATTCTTGGTACTTTTGTGCTAGCCAGACACAAATCTCAACGATATCATTCTGTAACACACCAGTTAGCATTTTTTATTTTCTGTGTGGTAAATTAAAAAGAAAACGTTTTGGTTTTGAAATTGAATGCCATGATTTTCTGTATTATTATTATTTGCTTTTTTTAAAGAAATAAGCAAAAGCCATGAATTTGAAATGTTTCAATTTTAAACATAAGTGTTATATTTTAAATAAAAAATGAGTGACTGGATTACATTAAAAAAATAATGAATTAGGAAAAAATGCGACTGGAATATTGCTCTGATTCATCCCCTACACCCATCTAATAAAGAAAACCGATCGACCATTTTCGCCAAATTATATAAATTGCCAAACTGCTCACCAGGTTACACAAATTGACGCAATTTTTTATCTTAAATAACAGAAGAAACAAATTAGCTAAATAATGATAAATATAGAAATGAAACACTGACTTCAAAAATCCCTCAATACGGTGTCCCAAAAATGCAAATTTCTAAATATTTGGACTCTCACCTACTAAAAAGTTTTATTTGGTGAACTTAAGATCTCCTCTTGCTTGAAAAGATAATAATTCTCTTCAAGGTCGCCAAATCTTTAAAACACAACTTTAGTTCCACAATATTTTACACTTACTTAGAAAATATTATTCTTCAAATATACAAGGTGTTTCGCTACCAGACCGACAAACTTTGAGGGGTGATAGTAGACATGCAGACACACATTATTAAATAGGAAACTATGGGGCGCAAACGTCTTGTTTAGGAACTAGGGGCCACTAAAGTTTAAGGTCCAAAACTTCAAACGGCAATAAAAAACGGAAAAAAGGGTCAATTCGTTTGCGGTTTTCGCTAAAATCATTTTTTATATCACGAATTTTTTCAAAAAAAAATTTAAAGGTTACGTTCAGAAATTTTCGATAGAGGGCACTTTAGACTAACAAACAACCACTTTTTACCGTTATTTTGTGTATGGGGATAAAATTATTCTAAAGTTTAGACTTTAACTTAAATTTTAAGCTCAAAATTGGAAATACTGGGATTGGGTAACTAGCGAAAATCGAACTGTAAACCTAGGGGGGATGTTAAACGCTCATAAACAGCGGGCAAACTAATCGATTTTGTTGCGGTTTGCGTGTAGATCATTCCCTCGGTAATCATTTCATTAAAAATGACGTATAGCTTTGGTGACCTCATTTTCTGATAGAGGGCGCTTCCAACACATCTCCGACATTTCAGTGCATTATTCCTGGGTGTTTTCCTTCCAGATTAATATACTTGTATACCTGTATATATATAAATGTTAGGGATGCAAAGACGACTCGGAATCACATAGGAATTTAACGTTGAAAATGCCTTTTTTGCGAGTTACGATTAAAGTAAGCAGAAAAGAGCAACAAAAACAGCAGAGAAGCAGCAATACGTTAATTTGACAGAAAAAAAATATTTAAAGGTTTTACTAACAAAAGGTATTCGAAATTACGACCAGCACCATGAGATTCCCGTACCATCAGTTGAAAGCCACGAAGATCTTATTTCTGTAGCTGCCATAAAGCTATCAGAGATGCCAGGAATCTTTGAAAGCGTGAGGAATTCTATGCGACGCCGCTGTCAAGCATGCCGTACTATTTCTGGTCGTAATTTCGAACACTTTTTGTAGTAAAACCTTTAAATAAACTGTTTTTAGTCACATTAACGTGTTGCTGTTTCTCTACTGTTTCTGTTGCTTTTTTCTCTGCTTCCTTTAACCGCAACTCGCAAAAAAGGCATTTCCTACATCAAATTCCTATGTGATTCCGAGTCGTCTTTGTATCCCTAACATTTCCTGGAAGTATGTTAATCTGGAAGAAAAAACCAAGGAATAATGCCATTGAAATGTCATAGATTTGTTAGAAGTGGCCTTTATCAGAAAATGAGGACACCAAGTTGTATGTCATTTCTAATGAAATGATTACCGAGGGAGTGATCTACACGCAAACCGCAACAAAATCGGTTAATTTGCCCGATGTTTATGAGCGTTTAACCCCCCCCCCTCTCTGTTCACAGTTCGCTAGTTTTCGCTAGTTACCCTATCCCAGTCTTTCCAATTTTGAGCTTAAAATTTAATTTAAAGTCTAAACTTTAGACTAATTTTGACCCCATACACAAAATAACGGTAAAAAGTAGTTGTTTGTTACTCTAAAGTCTAAAGCGCCCTCTATCATCAATTTTTAAACGTAACCTTTAAAATTTTTTTAGAAAAAATTCGTGATATAAAGAATGATTTTAGCGAAAACCGAAAACGAATTGACCTATTTTTCCGTTTTTTATCATCGTTTGAAGTTTTGGACTTTAAACTATAATGGCCCCTAGCTCCTAGACAAGACAATTGCGCTCCATGGTTTCCTATTTAATAATGTGTGTCTTCATGTCTTCTATCACCCCTCAAGGTTTATCGGTCTGGTAGCGAAACACCCTGCACACACACACACACACACACACACACACACATATATATATATATATATATATTTAAGTTACATGCATTTTGTGTCATTTTTTAAAAAAAAAGTAATCTATCAGTAATATATGGAGTAGAAAGTATAAGAAAAGGACTAAAAACGAACTTTATTCAAAATTGCAAACTGCAATGTACAAAGAGTGTTTTACATCCAAATTCACCTGTTATATTTAACAAGATTATAAAGAGGAGAATATAGTAAACTATTATATAAATAAAGTAATTAATCATTTTAACTTATCTCGAAGATCTTTGTAGTTGAACTTACCAAAGTTCTTTCCATGCATTTCTACTACCTGCAATAAACACTTTTTTTGTTCTCCTTTTGTTGCATCCTTAAAACTTTCAATCAATACTATGCCTCATTCAGCACAGTCATTAACGCATATCGCAAATGCAAGTCAATCCTTCAGTTTCAACAAAACCTTCAGCTTCTTTAAAAGATTGTGTTTCTCGGCCATTTTTACAAAAAGTAGTGCTCAGGAACAATGTTGTCTATTTTGTGCAATAGGAAAGAAGCTGTGAGAGATGTTTAAGTCATCCAATTTTAAAGGAAATTATTTAATAAGTACAAATTCCTTTTCTTTATTCATTGATTTTACTGGCATATTTTTAGAAGTCTCCTCAAGATTGCAATCATATATATTAAAACAGTAGGCTTCCTCTTTAAGATCAACTCAAATTGGTCTTTACACATGCTCGAAGTTGAACTTATTAGCCCTTTCAGTTAGAGGCAAGTCGAAGCAAGTCTGGTAAGCTCAGTTGTTTAAGGCACGGATTTATAGCTCTGAGCTTTTCTAGAGGACTAGGGTTCGATCCCAACGCTCGACAATATATATATATATATATATTACTACAAGGGGAAGTTATATGATTTTTATTCTTTTGTTATTAGTATTATTTTCATGCTTTATAATTAAATAAAATTTAACACTCAACAATGATTTTTTAAGTAACAATTTTATTTTTAAAATATTTAAAGTAATTAAAACATAGTAATTATTAGATATAAACAGCCAATTTCCAATTCAGGACTTTAGAGATACATTTGTAAGAAAAAAAATTACTGAAAATTTTTACAAATTGTATTTTTAAAAAATAATAATAAATAAACAACAATAAATACAACACACATAAATAAAAATTGTAAAAATGTCGTAAAATTTAATTTAACCACTTCATCGGCGATGGGTATGGGGAAACAGTGCTTTTAACCCCGAGTTATCTCGGGGCAGACGGTTAAGTGGTTAACATCTGGCAATATTTAAAAAAATGTATTCTATTTTTCTAAAAAATGTAAATATTTAAACATTATTATGTCGGTAGGTAGTAGCAGCAATTTCCCACTTTCCTGTCATGTGCATAGAAGCTTAGAAAAAGTAATCCATTTGTAAACTGTGAATTATATAAATAAATAAATGTTATAGATCATTTAGACCATATATTAAAAGATTTTTAACTAAATACCCGAGTGCCGTTATCAAGTAATATCTGAATCTTTAAAATCGTGAAGTACGCTAAAATATTTTAGAAATAGTTTAACAATTTTAATTTAAAATATTTAAGCTAAATTTTTTTTAATTTAATTATCTTTTAAATATATTAAACTAATTTTTGTTATATTTCGTATGAGCATTACAAGGAAGATATATGTTTGTGTGCATATAAGGAAAAGTATTAATTATTTTCCAGGGAAAAAAAATAAAATTAAGAAGAGAAAACAGGGGAGAAAGAAAAATAGTCATGTAAGACTTAAAATTGAACTACTTTGTGATACTCATGGTTTAATAATTAAATAATGTATGAAACGTTATGAAAAATTCAAATAATTCAAATATATTATAAATAGTTACTTGGTAGCATGAAACTTTAAGTTTCGGGATTTAAAATGAGACTGATAAAAATAAAATTAATGAAAACTTTTTAACATGATTTTAAAAATTAGAAAATAACTAAACATTGTTACTTTTTTAAAACACCGAGAAAATTCACCAAAATAAATATCAGTTCAATTAATTTTAGTTTTCCTTCTGCTAAAAAGCAAGCGCTGTTAAAATTCATAAAATTCACCTTAAATTCTTTCAGATGATAACTTTAGTAGGTTAAACTGTCAGAACCATGAAACACTTTGAATCTGTTGGAATCACATAGATAACATTCAAATAAATCAAATTTTCAAAACTTTATTTACAGGTTCTAATCAATCTTTTAACATGTTTATCGTCAAATCTTGACGAGTGCCATCTAGTAAAGTTTAAAAAATAAATTTAATTTTATTATATTTTACACTTACTTACAAAACTATTATTTTTTAAATACATTTGTACAGTTGAACCTCAAGGAGGATCAAAATTTTGTTCATATAGCAATAATTAATGTTATCAGTATCAAAACTTTGTATTTGTCTTTATGTTCGTCAGTTTTATTTATCTTTATACAATTCATGTTAAAAGTAATTCATGTTCAACATGTTCATATTAAAGAGGTTTGAATGTATATATATATTTTAAATATTCCTTGACACAAAGAAGATTTGAAAAGAGACTGGTAATTTATTCACTTAAATACTAGGTGTAATTTAGAATCAACTTTAACCCAAACTGCAATCTTTGTATCCATAAAATATCGTTCACGGGTGCATCCACAAATAGACTGACTTGCTTGAATGTACAACAAATTGATTGAACCTTTGAAGAACTTGAAGTTGTAGAGTTGTCCATTGTATAATCGATTCAATTCCATCCAACAGTTGTTAAATTGCTAAGGATATAATGTAAGGATTGCTAAGGATATTCGTATAGATATTAATTATCGAGCTCTGTAGAGAGCATCTGGTTTCCAAATAAAATTGTTGACATCGATTCCAATCCTAAGAGCAGAAAGGTTTTATAGTTCTCTGTAAATCATCCCTAAACAAGTTGTAAATTGCATTGCATGTGAAGCATAGCAAATGAGGTGCATTCGTAGTATAACAAAATTTCAATATATTCCGATTTTACTGTTATAGTACATAGTATTTCAGATACAGTATAGTATTCCAACAAAGTTGACAAGTGTTTAATCATTCGGTTTGTCGGGCCGTCTGTCCGCTTTCTAACTTCCTTAAATATACTCGGTTGCTATGAAATGTTTATGAGTTATTGATGTTTACCCTAGCACGGACCCTACTGAAGATGATGTTTCTACCATGAGTAGTTTATTTACAGGGATAGTCAAAAGTTTTCCGATACATTACGGCCTATCGGAAAAAATCTTTCAAATGAATTTTAAAGGTGTTACACCGGTCAAACATATTCAAATTTATATGGATTCGCAAAGTATACTAAAATATGCATTGTGTAAAATATACAGTGGAAATAATAATTATTATTCATTTACAAGGCCACTCAAAATAATTTCCATTACACAATAATAAAAGGGAGGGAAATATTTGCGACATATTTTAACTATGTTAAATGATTTCAAGTAACAAAATTTATATACACCGCTGAGAATTAATATTTTACACATAATATGAAGTGCATAGCATTTACAGAGACACACAAAATATTTCAAATCTT
This sequence comes from Maratus speculifer, assembly GCA_964019185.1. Lineage (NCBI taxonomy): Eukaryota > Metazoa > Arthropoda > Arachnida > Araneae > Salticidae > Maratus > Maratus speculifer. Next base: position 1,976,743 of record CAXHSM010001080.1, read on the forward strand.
ATATTCGATCTGAAGTACTGTGCATATCGATGACAGCTGATGGATGGATGAAATGCATTTTCGATTGTGACATTCTCTTTTAAGTGTTACTAAATGTCTGCATATTATATGGTGTGCATGAATGCTATAGTTGATACACAGGGTTACACAAAAGCGATCGCAAACCTTACTAAATATGAGGGTAATTACTTAAAGGGGGTTTTTAAATAAGTGATACATTTTTACCTTGAACTGCTTTCAGTTTACTAAGAAATGTTTGTAGAATATAAATAAAATGATATACAGGGTCACCCAAATAATTATATGCATGGTACCATTACACCCATGGATGATAATTTCTAGAAATGTGAATTAACTAGTTTTAAAAATGTTTTTGTTTGAATTAAATTTTAATAAAATACTAGCGTGTAATAAAGGTATTAGGTGAACTACAGGGCTGAACAAAAGTATTAAAGTATTTTTCCATATATTGGTATAAATTGCTGAAAGAGAAATTTCAACCTGTTAGGCGTTTTCTTGCTAAACTAAACTTCCTCATTATGAAGATAGAATGATAGATAGATTTAGAATGATATATATCAACCGCCAGATGCATTACAGGTCTGTTCAAAAGTATTGAAATACATATTTGGCTATGGAGAGTAACACATTTTTATCAAAATTTTGTTCAAGATTTCAGGAAGTGTTTGAAAGTGTTTCATAATCTATGCTTAACGCATGATTTTTCTTACTTGTTAAAATTTTTTTGTACTCATGTATAAGCCAACCTCCTCTACTTTGTAGCTAAAAAAATGTCCCAAAACTCTCGGCTCACACATGGAAATATATGAAAATGAGAAATAGAATAAAGACTAATGCGAAAGACCAATAGAATCAAAGAGTAAAACATGTGGATACGTTGTTGCACATAAATCAGGCTAACTCGGCGCCAGCATATAGTCAAAGTTCCATAATCCGAACAAGCTGGGGCCAAAGGTTGTGCGGATTATAGAATATTGTAAATTATGGAGTACTATATGATTTATAAGTCCTTTTATTATTCCTAGATAGCATTTTAATTTTATAATGAGTTTAATATGAAAAGATAAATATGAAATCTAATAAGTAATTTAACATGTTATCTCAAAAAATATATTTTTAAAGTTAATTTATTGAAAAAATTACATATAATTGCATTTAAATAAAAATAATTACATATGTTCTGTAATATAGTTTGTTTTTTACTGTGAATAACATAAAAGAGTTACATTAAAAAAAAGTAGATATTTTATTATGATTTGTTTTTCAATTTTTTCATTATTTGTTTTAAAAATCACTTTTGGAGCACAAATTTGTGAATTTTCTTAACTGTTTATTTCATTGTTTACATTCGTAAAGTAACGCGAATTATAGAAATTGCGGATTATCGATCCTTGACTGTATTAAAATTTGACTGATCGTTTGTTTCTGGAGATTACAAAATGAAATCAGAAAAAGTTGTATGGTACTTCTATTGCATCTCTGGATCGAAATCTTTCTACAAGGTAGAAAAGATAAAGTAAACGACAGAAAAAAATTGTGTAAAGCGATTGAAAGAAACTGCAAAATCCGTTGCTTTATAAACTGCTGCTTTAAAGTCAAAAGTGTTCTTTGCATCTGTCTTGAACACAACTGGTGTTGGTGACAGTGAAGCAGACAGTTGAAAATACTACCTGTTCATTGTAAATGTTAATACTCACTTAAATAACACATGAAAATGGAGTTCGATGGTCCAAAATCAGTACACTCCGAGTCCACTGGGGTAGCTTTGACCATATCTGGGTAATTTTGGCCAAGGAGAGGAAAAAGATTAAATCTGCTACATCACTCGAGTTAACAGCAATGTTTTGGTCTTAAAATATAAATAGCAGCACTATTATGAATTTGGCAGCTCATTGGAAATAATTCGCCAAAGTTCCACCATGGCAGCACGGATTAAAAATTTGTAAAGGTGGAGAAATGTTACCTCAAGTTAGGGCAAAAGTGACCCTGATTGACAATAATTCATTGGAATCATATGATTTATATTCAAGTGAAACGAGAAAAGTCGACCATTTATGGGTGTTAAGTTCCTTTTCTTAAAGATAGTAGTACAAAACTCCTAGGAATTTGCTGGATTGTTATTCTATGAATAGGTAGTTCCGCAATAATATAGTAGACCTCCTCAAATCCGCACAGCTTGATACCATAGGTGTTGCAGATTTTAGAATTCTGTTGATTTCTGATCATTGTTATGTTTACATTTTTTTAAATAGCAATTTTAATGCAATTAATAATGCAATCAAAACTATAATGAATGCTCACGACATAAGAGAGTAAAATAAATAAATTTTCGATACTTTTTTAAATGATTCAAAATATTATAAGCAAAGGTCAAGTTAATAATTGATAATGTAAGATAAATATGAAAAGTAATTTTCTTAAATTATTTAATGAAACTTGCCTCACAAAGTTATATTACTAATTCACATCAAAATCATAAAATAAAGAACTTGGACTTTCAGGTTTAATCTGACTTAATAATAAAAAAAACTTGATTCACATGATATGTAATATCTTGTATTTTTTTCAGAAATAAATTTATTTTTCCTCCATGAAGTAACATGAACTGAGTAATATTAATGGAAATTACAAATTAAAATATGGAATTGATATAAAAATAAAAAAGTCAAATTTTGTCCCTATATTTGAAGAGAATGTTTCATTGTTTATATCCAAAATTTATGTGCGGATTTGAGAGAGTATACAGTAAGTTAAAAGCTTTACCTTTCTGTTTTGATGTAATTAGTTGGAATATATTCTTCTTGGGATGAACAAAAAACATTTATTAGATTAAAATACAGTGGAATAATATGTTGCACATAATATTTGAAACACTTCACAACATAAAAAAAGCAACAAGTAGACATTCTTGACACTTTTTACAAAACACCAAAATAAAGAAAAAAACTTCGAAATATATTTTATTTTCAGTTTGATGCAGTTTTAAAATAATAATTATCCCTTTGGAATAATAATGGATTTTAATTCATCGCATCATTTAGCTTCTAACTGTTACCACAACAATTGAGTAACTGATTGTTCTGAGTCTGTGTCAGCGAAACAACAAAAAGCTCATGCTGTCATCTGGTGGCAAGTTCTGGTATGAAAGATCGATTCTCTAACAGAATTACTAAGTTGTTATCTGGGACAGAGAGTTGAAGCAACAGGTCATGCGGTTTTTAAAATTTTGAGAATCATGCAGATGTGATTTTCAGATAATGTTTCAACACAACTTCCTTAAATATAAATACGTTCGAACACGTGTACTCTTCTTGAATATAAAACTTCTGTGGTTAGCCTACAGACACTCTGTCTGAAATGTTAATTTTAGCTATGGATCTTGGACCATCAAAATCATCTTGAAATTATTAAGATTTCAAGAAAAATGGATTGAACTGAGCCTCCGCAATCCAAACCATCAGTAATGCCAACGAATGTCAAGATTGGACAGTTTAAAATCATTGATTATGAATCAATTTCCGACTCACTTTTTTGGAGATGATTTACAGAGAACCAGAGTTCTCGCTGTCGCTCGCCATTGCACCAAATTGCGATTAAATTCTTCATTTGGCGAATAAACAAAAGATTAGATTCGTCAAATTGCTAGTGCTCAATTTTTACTTTTTCTTTGTTTTTCATACATATGCATAAATACATATTTTAAATATGTTTGTAGCTTATAGTTGACATTAGATTAATAACAATCGCTGTCGCAGTTATAAAAACTTAAGTTATTTTAGAACATGTTGAAAAAAAGGGGTACATTAAAAGATTAAAGTTTTTTTTTTTTGTATTACATGGCTCGAACATCCCGAACATATATTTGCCATACCCTTTTCAGTCCAAGAGCCGACCGCACAAAACCCTATGTCATTGAGCACACGAAAAAATCCTTTATTTTATGGAAGAGTAGTAAGAGGGGGGAATCAAATGATTCACGTCTTCCGGAAGTAAAGTGGTGCATAAGCCAGAAATGAATACCACTAATGGTTAAATCGAAGGCTTAGCATTGTGTTTGCCATACAATCGAAAGTATGAAAACACGGAAGAAACACAATCCTAAGTCTATGAGTCAACCACTAATGATATTCATTTTTGGCTCATGCACCACTTTGCTTCGGGCAGACATGGATCATTAGGTTCTCCTATGTGATAGAACTAAATCTGATTAGTGTTTGGTGTATATCGCTCAACAGGTGGCGTTGCTATGCTGCATTATTCACATTGGCCATATTTTAAAAACTAGTGCAAGGATTTTCATAAAACTTTAGATTTAGTTAGCACTTGATATAAAATGGAACTGATTACATTACTTTTTCATAAGATAAAGGAATTTTTCTTGTGTTCGATGATTCAAGGATTTGTGCGGTCGATTCTTGGAATAAAACCTTTGCGCTTTCATGACTGGAATAGATGCGAACAATCTTATATGGAAAAACCAGGTGTTCTTCTTGAATCTCGATAAATGGCATTTATTTATTTCTTCTATCTTTACAAGAAGAAAGTATTGGATTCGTGAAAATTTTAGAAATCCGATTTTCCATGCAAATATTTTAGGAGTCAGAGAACTCAAAAGACATGTTTTTGCAAAATGTCTGTCTGTGTGTATGTGACAAAAATTTGTGGGCGCCCTATCTCATGTACTAACACATGAAATTTCCCAAAACCTTAGATTCGGTTAGCCCTTGACATAAGTTATATCTGATTAGTTTTTGGTGAATATCGCTCAACAGGTGGCGCTGCTATGCTTCATTATTCACATTAGCCATATTTAAAGAACTAGTGCAAGGATTTTCATAAATCTTTAGAATTAGTTAGTACTTGATATAAAATGGTACTGGTTACATTTTGATGTATATCATTTAATAGATGGCGCTGCTATGCTGCATTTTTCAGGAAGTACTGACGAGCCCAAGTTAGCAGAAAGTTTTGGGATTGCCACATCTGACTAGTTCTTAAACATTGAAGTCCTTTGTGATGGAAATGAAAGTGCACGACTGATTAGCTTACACTAATCATATATTTGAATTGAGCATACATGCCAAATAAATATTCAATTCATTTTTTATAAAATTTTAGAAAAATACCAAGCTCACGTTGGGTGAACAGAATATACAATAAAGAGGCATTCTTCATCTAAATCATTTGAAAATTTTTTAAAAAGAAAATATAACAGTATACATATATATATATACAAAACATATTTTTCTTCAATTTTTAAAAGTGTTTCTTGAATAAAACCCTTGCTATCGTCTACCATATTTAGATACAATTTACCCTTTTCAGGTCAGCTTATTTATTTAATTTTAGGGAAAAGATACTTTACATTAAAATAGCAAAAATTAAAACTATCAAAAAGTTTTACTGAGAAATAATGAATAGGTCTAGAGCTATTTGCTTTTTTTCAAAATGACAATTATGGAAAAATATTACAATTTTTTAATTTATGACTACATGCTAACGCAAAAAAGATGTGATAACAGAAATGCAATGACAAATACAGGGTTCATACTCAGATTTAACATAATAAAAATACAAGAGATTTTCAAGAGGTATCTATTTACTAGTATGAGACAAATATATTTTTTTAGATATTGGATATCAGATAATCTTATGGAAAACCTATTGAACAAACAATTTTTTTTTTCTGTATCTATCACAAGATGTCTTTCTTGGTGACAATGTCTAGAAAAATCTTTGGAACAAATTTCAGAGAGACAGAGATTTTATCCTGTATGCATCAAGTGCATGTGCCTTCTTAGGTGATCATTACGAGAAAATCCTCTGGAACATATTTCACAAACATATGGTTTTTCAATTATATGAATCAAGAGATGCCTGCTTAGACTACTACTCTGAGAAAATCCTCTGGAACATATTTCACAAACATAAGGTTTTTCGCCTGCATGCATCAAGTGCATGTGCCTTCTTAGGTGATCATTACGAGAAAATCCTCTGGAACATATTTCACAAACATAAGGTTTTTCAACTATATGAATCAAGAGATGCCTGCTTAGACTACTACTTTGAGAAAATCCTCTGGAACATATTTCACAAACATAAGGTTTTTCGCCTGTATGAATCAAGAGATGCCTTCTTAGATAACAATTAAGAGAAAATCTCTTGGAACATACTTCACAAACAAAAGGTTTTTCACCTGTATGAATCAAGAGATGTGATTTTAAAGTAGTTTCACCAGAAAATCCTTTAAAGCATACTTCACAAACGAAAGGTTTTTCTCCTGTATGTGTCAAGAGATGTTGTCTTAGACTACTTTTCTGAAAAAATCTCTTGGAACATATTTCACAAACATGTGATTTTTCTCCTGAGTGAATTTGTTTTAGATGTCTTTTTAAATGAATATTCTTAGAAAATGTTTTGGAACACATTTCACAATTAAAAATTTTTTCTCCTATATCAATGGAGGAATGTTTTTCCTTATCCCCATTTGGAAGAACAAAGTTCTGTTGACAGGTAGAAGAGTTTTCTTCTGCAATCAATGACATTTCTGTATGTGAAAAATTTTTGTTTCGGATGATAACAGAACTTCTTCAAAGAATCAGTATTTATGAAATTGTTGCCATTTTCATCCAAGGAAATGACTTATTGAATTCCAATGAAAAAGTTTTATCTACGCTTGAATCTAAAAATAGAAAGAAAAATGATAAATAACTCACAGTTTAATAAACTGCAATAAATTTTAATTATCAAATAAGTAGTCATTTTGACAAGTTTCATTAAACAGTACAAAATTTATACCTGAAATCATCACATTATATATTCTTACGGAGGGGAAAGTGGGTATAGTGGACCAAACACGCCCCCCCCCCTTTACATTTTATTTATAGTCGAGTCTCTATATAACGAAATCCACCGTTTCAGTAAAAAATTCGTTATATAGAGAAATTCGATGTATAGAGAATGATTTTAAAAATCGTATTTAATATGTAAATTTTGAACAAATATTATTTTTGATCTTTTTAATTAAGAATTTGAAATGTTTAAAAGTAAATATTTACCTAACATTTTATTTCTTAATTATTTAAGCTGTTTCAAAAAAGAGAACAGACATTTATTTGAAAGCTTAATGAAAATCAAATACAGTGGAGCATCGTTTATACGACGCCGAAGGGACCACCGAAAAACGTCGTATAAACGATAACGACGTATAATCGATTTTCACTTCCAAAACTAAAATTAATTTTGTTTTCACTTAATTTTAATGTTTAACGTGATGATTTGCTTGAATTTGTAAATTAAACAAACCAAAATAAAGAAATAACCAAAAAAAAACGGGACGAGGGGATTAGTATGCAATTTAAATATGCGTACCTTTAATTTTGTTTCACTGAAAGGTTGCTCATTTGCAGTGCATCATTTCCTTTCCATTTAAAGTCAAAGATCAAAACCCCCGGGTGGCCAACTAAAAGTCGCCAATATTGATAACAGTTAGAAGGATAGTCTATTTGCAACTTAAAATAGGTCGGGAAAGCTAACCATCCCCGAAAAAAGAAGGACTCCCAGTGTAATCTGTTACATGTAAGGTGATGTTTTAGACTAATCGAACACCAGCCCACATTTTCATAATGTGGCGTGCATTTAAACATGCTCTTTGGTATCATTCATAGCTGCCAACTTCCGCTCGTTCGTAAAATACACAAGAAAAACAAACAAAAATAAACCTATACAAAATCAAAAAATCGACGTATAAACGATTTTGGGCGTCGTATAAAAGATATATTTTTACATTAAAATGAATAGGAATGAATCGGGACTACATTAAAACGTCGTATAAATGTAAACGTCGTATAAGTGATCGTCGTATAAACGATGCTTTACTGTATCTGAAAATCAAATTTTTTGTTGTTTTCATTTTAAAATTGTTGCGCTCTCAAAAAAAGCTCGAATTTTAGCAAGGAATGAAAAATTTTAGTTAACATTTTCCTCCATTTGAAGGCCTCTCTTATGTGCCTCTCATTGATTCCTCTCTTGTATGTATACAACAATCCAACTAACTCTGTTTTGGGAAGGATGCGGAAAGGTGTGTTGGAGGTGGGGTGAATTCGTTGGATTTAAAAAACAAGGAGAAAACTAATATTAAAAAAACTCAGCACCTGAACGATAAATCAAAAATAAGTGATGGAAAATTGATTCCATATGATTTTGAAGCTTTTTTAAAACTGCATAAATTAAGACCAATTTATGAAAAAATTCGTTATATGGAGATAAATATTTCGCTATATAGATAGTGTTTTTAATGTAATGATGCGAAAAAAGGACCGTTCCTACTAAAAATTCGTTATATAGAGAAATTCGATGTATAGAGTTTAGTTATGTAGAAACTCGCCTGTATTTCTAAATTTTTTCTTTTGGACTATTTCATTACATCACTGAATTCATTACTCATGGCTTTCAAAACATGTTGTTAACTCATAGTGATTAATTTTATTCTGATTGGTTGTTTTGTTCTTTTAAACGTAAAATTTTTAAGCATTGCACTTTTCTTTATTATCAGTTAAAGGTTATATATAAATAAGAAAAAATGGCATTTTTGTAAAAAATAAGAAACCTGATTTTTTTTAACATTAAACTTAGTATGCTTGAAAGAAACCTTTAAATAACAATTTTATGAGAATGTATTGAACTTCAATTCATGGGGCATAGAGGTCCATCCATTGCCCAAGTACAATAATCCACAATTTACTCTGTTTATGTAATGTAGAATTTCCAAAATATATAATAATTGTTTATTCTCTACAAAAGAAATACTGTTTTAATGTAATTATTTAACTCTGAAGTAAAGTAAATAAAGAAAAATCTCGCTTTATCTGACATAAGAAATATTTTGGTTTGTATTTATTGCTTTCAGAAACACTACAAATATTCTATAGACTGTAACATGTTATTTGTAAAACAATTTCTGTCAGGTTCTGTAATTCTATTAATCATTTTAAATGTAACATAAAACAAATTTGGAATCAAAACTTTGTGTCTATTAATCTGCTGTTATTGTAAAATCCCTCTCAGATCTAAAAGAATTTCAAGAAAATTTCAGCCCCATTTTTGAGTATTATTAACTTTGCCTTTATTTTACTTAATATATACAACGTCACTTTATTTACATTTGTTCATGCATCTTAATCTGTTGTTATTAAAAAAAAAAAAATTAAATTATTTTTTTTATTTATTTTAAAATTGTTGCTCACAAATTTTCAGTATTATGTTATTTTGATGTTAAAAGGGAAATTAATAGGATTTAAAGAAATAAAAAGTTTATTTTGTTGTATTTCGAATAATATTTAAGAGTTTATTACTGTACATATTTTACCACCTTCTTCTAGGCCACACTGTTCCACTTTTAAAAGTGCATACAGCAGATATGATTAAGGCAGATTTGATTTTTTATGTAAAAAGAAAAAAAATGTAAGCTGCAAAAGTGTACACTGTATAACAGCCTCCCGTATGATTGAACTCAGGTATACATACAGATACATATATGTATATATTATAAATAGAAACATTGATCGCATTCCAGCTATATTATTCTCTGGAGTTTATGTGAGAAGGGAATGTACATACACAACATTATGATTTTTAAAGGAGAAGGGGTGGGGTATTGCATTTGATATTGTAAGATATCTGTAGGGGGGGAAGGATTTTATTTTTGGTACTTTATGGCTAGCCATGAACAGATATGTTGTGAAGTTAAGACAGATAATATTCAGCCTCAAGTTAATAAGGAAAAACGATTACCTAGAAGCAGTTTAAAAATGTTAATTCCATTTCCATGGGTTAAGCTTCATATGAAAATTCGTCCTTTAACGTACGGTGCAAAGCTGCTCTGCTTGATGGATTTTAAGATGTCATATTTCTTTTACTGAAAAACAAGAAAGATAAGGAACATAATCAAGAAATACTTCTTAAATAAAAATGGCCAATGACAAGAATATTAGCACACTACAATAATTAAATAGAAAAATGAAGTTAAATATGTCCATGCATTTTGACTTGAGAATGAAATTTTCGCGCAAATTTTTTTTCCAAGCACCTTCGTCATTCCAAGCCCAAGCTCGCACTCTGATTGATTGTTGCTCTCGGCACTGTTTTCATGTAACTTGGTGATAATCATACTTGGCGTAGCGATAGATGCTTCCGTCAAGGTGTTTGATTTCCTTCCGGACTGAGTACAATGTAACTTTTTCCGTTTATTAATAAGTAAAGCATTAGCCATTTTATAAAATAACACAAGATAATAAAACACAAGAGCACAAAATGAAGGAAGAATAAGAATGAGTAGGTTAGGTTTTAGGTTTACTCGTTCACTTACGAGTGAAGTATTTTTCGCCAAGTATGGTTATCGCCAAGTTACGTGAAAACAGTGCCAAGAGCAACAACCAAACAGAGTGCGAGTTTGGGCTTGGAACAACAAAGGTGCTTGGAAAAAAAAAATTGCGAAATTATCTCTGCAGTTGGTTGTAGAGTTATGTTACATACCGATATCTGGATGGAGTGAGGATTGGTAAACAGTGCACTGAGTTACTGTAAAAGATGCAATCTATGGCCCATCATTTCAGCCCTTAATCTTGCCACAGGCTGTAATAATGCATTTTGAAGATTATCATGAACCATTTCTAACTGGAAGATTTTTTCTTATGAAACTTGTATAAATCAGAAACAAGAAAAGGCCTGATGATCACGAATCCAGTTACCTTTATCAGTTGCATACCATCGACCATACACAAACCCCAGAGTTTAAATTTGTCAAAAACTGCTGCGAACATTAATCTAAATGAGTTGTCAAATAAAGCAACTTAGTTCGTTTTTAGAATAGTTTGTCTTTTAGAAGAAGTTCTCATTGAAGATCTTTTTTTAAGGATAGACTTGAACAGCTTAGAAGGATGGGAGTACTTACTGACAGATTAGAGTTTGAGCATTACCCGGTGTAACTAACAACTGAATTAAACACTTCAAAACTAATACTCGGCAACTGTTTTGGGAAATTTACTTTTCTGCTAGTAAACAATAATATTGACAAATAAACTTTTTTTAATATTTAAAAGCATATCTTATAAATTTAAGCGACTCCATGCTCTGACATTTTGGCTTGACAGATGAAAATTACTCACCTGATAGTTGCTATTTGACAAGCCAAACATTCAATTTACCTGTGTGCTGGATATTTTAAATGATTATAAGTGTATGCAAAAATTAAAGTTGCGATACATAAATTTTTTACCATCATACAATCAATAACAAGTTCAAGAATTTGAAGTACCGTAAAATACCGTTAATTCCCCCCCCCCCCAAATGGAACAAAAAATCATAAAATAGTTGGAGGGGGTGCTTACATGGGTTTTTCCACAATCTTTTAACAAAATTTGCATTTTTTGTGAGATATCTATGAGATTTTTTTGTGATATTTGACGAATTTTGCAGTTTTTTAACAATACTTGAAAAAATGAGCATTTTTAAAGAACTCTTTAGGAAGATGCACGTTTCTTTCATGATTCTTTGATGAAATATGTGTTTTTTCAAGATTTGTAAATAGCATTCACGCTTTTTTAACCTTTTTTTTTTTCTTTTTTTTCTTTAACAGAACTCATGTTTTTTTTGTGATTTTTTGACTGTTTATATATAGATATGACATATTTGCATTTTTTCTTACAATTTTTTGACAAAATGTGCATTCTTTTTGGCGATCCTTTGAGAAATTCAGGATTGTTTCGCGATCTTTTGAAGTAATTTGCGTTTTTTAGGGATTTTTGGACGTAATTCGTGTTTTTTAAATGATTCCTTGATTGCATTTTTTAAGATCTGACATAATTCACGTTTTCACTGCAATCTTTTGACAAAATGTAGGTTTGTTAGCTATCCTTAGGCAAAATTCATGACCTTTTTCACGATCTTTTAAAGAAATTTTTGTTTATTTTTTGCGATTCTTTGGCGAAATTAGCATCTTTCATTAGATAAAATTAGCGATCATTAGATAAAATTTCCTTTTTTTATGTAATTATATTTTTTTATGTATTTTTAATGTATTTTCTGTTTTATCAGTGATTTTTTTTTTTGGGGGGGGGGGGAAGGGAGGCGATTTCTTGGGATTTTTTGAAAATTTCAAATATTTTATAGATTGGGGAGAGGGTGTTTGATCAGGAAGGGCAGATTAATGGGATTTTACGATAGGAGAATAACTAAACAATAAATAAATTAATGTTACCATTAACTTATTATAGTAAAGAAGACATGTTCAGTAAATTTATTTAAAAAATTAGCTACAATCTGAGTACACGTGTTTTGTCCATTTTATCACAGACACCCATTCAAAGAGTGAATCACGAAAAAAGAATTCATTCATGAATATTGAATCATTCAATGTATTTCCCGCAACAAAAATGTTAAATTTTAACTAACAAAACCAAATATTTATTGTACAAGAAAGATATAGATAGCATTTTTCAAAATTTGCAAATCAAATATGATAACAGGTTAAAAATGAAATGCAATTTGGTTTTGAAATTATTTATTATTGAAATTATAGAAAATTTAGTTTAGATTCCTTGGTAAAGCCTGTTTCTTTTAATAGCATTCTTGTAAACAGTATTACAACAAGAGATTAAAAAAGTACTTACATAAAATGAAATAAGATACTAGAAAATAAATAAGTAAATAAAATATTGCAAGGTACTAGAAACATTGCTTTTACAGTGTAACTCCAGAATCTATGAATATACAAGTACCACTTTCCGAGATGTAAAAAAAAACAATAAAAGTATGTTTTTAAAAGTCAGTGCAAACACAACACCGATTGGCGACATCTCATATTATGAAAATATTTGAGTGTCAGATTTTTGGCTTCTTACACTGTTTTAATACTTTGTTTAAATTCTGATGAAATTTGTATAGGACATCAGTAAGTGATTAATTATTTTTAAAATATTTACTTTAAAATAAAGAGAATACAACTAGTCTATGAGCAACACAATTTCTTAAAATTTAACTGATTAAAAAAAATTTTGAACCAATTTACTACTTTTTTTATATTAATAAGAATTACAAATAAATAAATAAATGAAATTATCTGCTATAACTGCTTTGAATGATTAATTATCAGCATAAAAAATATTGGGACAGATAATATTTTGTGCAATTGTATGATCTAATTATAATTTGTTAGAATTTTTAATGGAAGAATAATCACATAAACTATCATAGAAAAACTTATTTAAGTAAAGGGCGTGAAATAAATAAAGAGATATTTTAAAAGTTTCCTGATAATACGAGTAAAGTTAAATAGAAGATGCCAAAAGCAAGAACGAGTCGTTGAATTTACATCATGAGTTATTAACAAGGCTTCATTCATTAACTGGAGAAACTGCCATGTAGTTTATTACTTACCGTAAAATACCGTTAATCCGCCCCCCCCCCCAAACGTGACGAAAAATCGCACAATAGTTAGAGGGGGGCGCTTACACGGAATTTTTCTGCGATCGTTCAATAAAATTTACAGGAATGAATCACGATGAAAAGAATGAACTGTTGAATGAATCTTGAATTTTGATACTTGAATTTTTTTTTTTTTTAACATAAATTCTGTCGATAAAACGCAGAAAAAAGGAGAAATTTGTAAAAAAAAATCCAGAACAAGCATGAAATCAATTAAAAAATCTCGAAAAAACGCACATCTCATCAAAGATTCATGATTCATTCCATTTTCAGTCGCCTTTGAGAATGGTGAGGGAGGGCGCTTTCTCGGGAATTTTTGAAAATTTCAAATTTGTTATAAGGTGGGGAGGGGGCGTTTGATCGGGAAGGGCGGATTAAAGGGATTTTACGGTACTAATTAAGTTGTTATTTATTAATTAAACTGTTGAAGTGACTGTATAACTATTATTTTTTTATACCTGCTTATAATATTTGGACATTAACAGAATTCAATTTTATTAATAAATCTTCATGTTAGTTATCCTAAATCAATTTGTGTCTGAACGTTTTAAAGGGGAAAGGTGGGGGACTTTAAAACTTTTAGCGGCAAGGCTGTTGTCTCATCAATTTGTGTCGTATTTCAAATCCCAGCGCATATTTAAGTGTTAGATTCGTGGATTTTGACTAGTGCTTGTTATTCTCTTTTTAAAAATAAATGTTTTGTTAAGGAGTAAAAAATAACGTTCATTCACTCGCCAAGAAATAATAAACAAACGAAGTTTGCAGAAGTGGTGAACATTAGGCCTGGCGTCAAACAACCACGAAACTGGTTAACTTCTTTCCAACGTCAATCAATTTGATAGTTTGAATGAGTCAACTTAGAGAACACTAATCTGTAAAAAACAAACGACTATTCACAAACATATGCTTGCCAATAATATAACAGATTACCAAGTTTTCATTTAGAAATAGAGAGACGCCAACGCCACGTATCAGCATCACCAGTGACTCACCTATCAAATTAGTTCAACATTTCTGCTGCTATGACTTATTGATTGATTCATTCTTTATGAATGAGTTCTTGCGACTCTTTCATTTCTTTTGAATTATTCATTATGTAGCGTCTCTTTACTTCTGAATCATTCATTTTGTGGCGTCTCTTTACTTTTGTGACAACGAGGTGAAAACATGTAGAAAATAAGAGCATTCTGATTATCATAATAGCTATTTTTTTAAACCAATTATCTGACTCATCATCATTACTAAAATAAATTAATGGTAAGGTATCTTTTGTTGCTGTTGTTGTTGATATTCTTCTGTTGAAATTTTAGGCGACTTGTGAGTTGAACGTATGGCACAAAATTTTATCTGTCACGACTTATTATTATTTTTTTTTGACATTCATAGTCATTTTAGAATATTTGACAGGCTGAATAGTAACTATCAGGCGGAGTATTTTAAGAATTTAGATTTTAAAGGTGTTAAAAAGTAAATTTTTAAACAATTTAGCACAATATTTAAAACAGATATTTCCCTTTTAAAGTACATTTCACACTATAAAGACTATGATTTCAGTTATTGCTTTACAGAGCATTTTTAATTAATAAAATTTTAAATTTCATGGCTGTGAATGTAATTTTCTTATATTTTAAAACAAATATTTTACAAATAAGAAAATTTTTTGAAGCATTTGCAAAAAAATATACATATAGTAATAATAAAAGATATTAAATTTCAAATTACAATTTGCTAATTTCATATTTTATGTTTAAAATTTGTGTTTTATATTTTTAAAGTCAGAAAATTTATCATTGTTAAATGAATTTTTTTGAGGGGTGGGGTGATGAATTAATTATAGATATTTTTGTACTGGACTTGCCTTCTCCTTAAACACAAAAAGAAATTAGATTTTTTTTTAGGTGCAAGCCAGTGTGCAAACCTTTTTAATTTCTGAATTGTTATTTATTTACTTTTTAAATATAGAAAAAAAAAAAAAAAAAAAAAAAAAAGATTCAGTCTCATTGGAGATCCATATAAGAGGGGAAGGGGGGGGGGGAGTCCAGCTGCATTGCACTTAGCACATTCTAAGCTTTATATTTTTTATTATCTATAAAATATTGCTAATGAAATTATTTTTGGTAAAACTCATATAATTTAAAAGCTATTCATTATAATTCATTAAAAAGAATACTTTTTAAAATATAATGTTATTTCTTGCATTTATATAAAATATTTTAATGTTTAATTTTAACAATTTTTAATAGTATTTATTGATTTATTTTGCAATGCAAACAAAATTTTAATCCAATAGATATAAGCTGAGCTCTTTAAAAACTGATAGAACTACCTTAAATTTTCATGGAAAATGTAATAATAATTTTTCTTTTACATATATTGAAAATTTTAAATTGTATAACTGAAGCCTGTAAAAGCAATCTTCAGTTAAATCAAAACATGATGAATTTTCTGTTAATAATTTACGTAATATTTAGATAAATTTATAATATTTTTCACGATGAATATAACTTCTTCTATAAATACATAAAATATTTATTAGACGTTCACATCACAGGACATATATAGAAAACATAAATATCGAAAACCAAAAATAATAATAATAACATATCAGCATCATCTCACGTTCATCGCCTGAAAATAAAAAACCTAATACATGGAGTCATGAAATAATGTCTATTGTCCAAAGTTCTTTTAAACAAAAAACAATTTAATTATTGCCATGCGATTTCACTTACAAATCCCTCCTTTCGCATGTCAATAATGCTCAGCAATGCCCAGACTTGTAATATGTTTTTTCATGACATCATAACTCAAATTCTTAGTCATTATATCTGCCTCCAGTTCAGATGAATTTACATATTTTGTTTCAATTTCTCCTTTAGCTCTTTCATCTTTCACAAAATGATATTTTCTATTGATATGTTTGTTACGATTATTCACCCTTAGGTTTTTGATCCAATCAATTACGGACTGACTATCAGTACTGATTTCTGTTGGACGCTTTACCATTTCTTCTTGATTTAATTCTTCCAAGAGACCCATTAGCCATTTTCCTTCACAAACTGCATCACACAAACTTAAAAGCTCAGATTCCATTGTAGAAAGCGCAACCAGTTTCTGCTTATTACTTTTCCAACCAATTAAAGATTCTCCTATTTTTACTATATATCCACCAAATGATTTTGAATCTTGTGTAGTACACCAGCTAGCATCAGAACAAAGTGATAATTGACCCTTTTTACCTTTAATTCGAAGTTTGTAGTTTTTCGTGCCTTGGATATAACGCAAAACTCTCTTCACTGCCTGTAAATGAATTTCTCTAGGATCTTTTGCATATTGAGACAAATTACTTAAAGTGAAAGCTAAATCTGGCCTTGTTCCTCTTACTAGATATCCTATACTTCCAAGCATTTCTTGATATAATGTTTCGTCAATTTTATTTTCACCTTCATATTCATCTAAATTTATTCCGAGTACACCAGGAGTTTTCACACTTTTACAATTTTCCATATCAAATCTTTCTAAAATCTTTTCTGCATATTTAGTTTGACCTAATAAAAATTCTCCATTCTTTTCTTCAATATCAATACCAAGGAATTTTATATTTTTCTTCTGCTCTTTAATTTTCGCTTCTTTATTCAATTGTTGTACGAATTTATTTATCAAATCTTCGGATTCACTAACGACTATCCCATCATCTACATAGATTCCAACTGTAATAAATTCATTATCTTTTTTATTGACAAATACACAAGGGTCTGCTTTGCATGGTTTTAATCCTATCTTATCAAATATTTTAACCAATTTTTCATACCAGCATCTTCCTGCTTCAGGCAATCCATATAAATTTCCTGTCACGAGTAATATCTTCCCTCCTTCAATTTGTAGGCCTTCAGGTGGATTCATATAAACAGCAGTTTCTAGATCTGCATTCAGATAAGCTGTTTCTACGTCAAAAAATCTAGTTTTGTAGCCTTTCATTGCTGCGACTGCCAATAAAGTTCTAAATGATTCAGTTTTCATTACTGGACTGTACGATTCTTGATAATTTGTTCCAAATTTAAGTCTTGATCCGTCTGCTACTAACCTAGCTTTATATTTTACATCTTCACCGCTTTCTTTTGTATTAAAAATCCATTTGCTTCTCAGTGCTTTCACATCTTTTGGTTTGTCAACAATTTTCCATGTTTTGTGTTCTTCTAACGAATGTAATTCCTTTTTGATTGCTTCTATCCATTTATCCTTATTTTTAGAATTTAATACATCTTTGTAATTCTTTGGAACTTCCTCGTGCACAAGATTTGCTAAATACTTTGGATTCGGTTTCCTAATTCGTGATGATCTTCTAGGTTCTCCAGAAAACTTATTTGGATTACTTTCTTTTTCTTGTAATTTTTTATTTTCACTAATTATATTATTTATTTCATTTTCCTCTGTCTCAGGAACATTCGAATCATTTGTCAACCTAATTGTTTCTTTTTTCTGGTTTAATTCTTCATCATTTTCATCGGAATTGTTCTCTTCTTGTTCATCTATTATATTCTTATTACTGATAATATTGATGTATTCAAATTCATCAGTCATTTCTTCTTTATTTACTATATCTTCATATCCCATTTTTTCTTCTATAAACACAACATCTCTGCTTTCACGCATTCTCTTTTCTTTTAAGTCATATAATCTATATGCTCGACGATCTCTTGAATATCCAATAAATACTGCAGGTTTTGCTCTTGCATCAAATTTCTTTCTATTGATGTCATCGTTGCGATAAAAAGCTTTACATCCAAATACTTTCATATGTTTTACTGTAGGCTTATTATTTGACCATAATTCTAATGGCGTTTTCTTTCTTGTAGCCGTTGGAGTAACATTATGTATGTAAACTGCTGTTGACACTGCTTCGGCCCAAAAAGATAAAGGTAGCTGTGCTTCTATCAGCAATATTCTTGCTGTATCAATAATTGTACGATTAGCTCTTTCAGCAATCCCGTTGCTTTGAGGACTATGAATTGTTGTTCTTTCATTCTTAATACCCTTTCTTTTATAATAATTCATGAGCTGTTCGTTAGTAAATTCTCCACCGTTATCTGATCTCACTGCTTTTACTTTCTTGCCGGTTTCATTTTCTCTTCTCTCTATTATATTTATAATTCTTTCTTTTGCTTCATCTTTACTTCTTAAAAAATCTACAAAATATCTTCTACTATATTCATCTACTACCATTAACATGTATTTATTTCCTCCTAATGAGTGTACTGTCATTGGTCCACATAAATCAACATGTAGCCGCTCTAAAATACGTGTTGTTCCTTCTATCACTTGATTAAATGGCGTTCTCGTTAATTTTCCTTGAATACATATTTCGCATTTTGTTTCTTTACCATCTACCTCTTCTAATCCCCTTACAAGATTTTCTCTTGACATTCTTTGTAAGTATGCATAATTTATATGTCCAAGTCTTCTATGCCATAGTTCTTTCTTAGATTCCTTTGTCTGTAAACAAGATTCGTTTCTATCTTCAATTATTTCTCGTACAGCTAAATTTATTTTAAATGTATTATCTTCAAAAGTTCCTTGAGCAATTAATTCGCCTGTGTTCTTTTCATAAATGGCTGCTCCTTCATTATTAAATATCACATATTTTCCTTTTCTAACTAAACTTGGAACTGACATCAAATTTTCTCTTAAATTAGGTACACAAAGAACATCTGTAAGTTTAATATTTGATTCGCCAAATTTCTGATCACAAGCAGTAACATGAACATCTCCGCGATATTTTGCTTGTATTGATCGCTCTCTCTCAGCAGTTGCAATTTCTACATCTTCAGGTTTTCCCTCTACAACGATATCTTCTCTATGCGTCATATGCGAAGTGCAAGCTGAATCTAACATCCAGGTTATTTCCCTTTTATTTTCAGATTCTTTACACTCATTTTTATGAAATTCATCTGAGTGCAATGCATGTTCATTTGTAAAACATGTATATTCCTTTATTTTCTTGTTTGAAACATTATTATTCTTGTTAAAATTCTTATTGTTATGTGAATATTCTCTCATATCCTGAAATGCTTTAACTTTATTACTAGAAAAATTTTGAAAGTTTTTGTTTGGTAAATATTCTCTATTATTTCGCGAGTGTGTCATATTCGATTTATTATAACAATTCCGCGCTACATGATTTGGCTTTCCGCACGCGAAGCAATAAATTCTTTTCTTTTCATTAGCCCTAAATGCTTTAAAATCGCTTTCGTGAAATCTATCATATTTTCTTTCATATCTCAATAAAGTTTCTCGCATCACTTCGTAAGTAATATTTGGGTTTGACGATATCGTAGTTGTTACCTCACTATATTTCTTTGGGAGTCCTTCTATAATAAATCCTATTAATTCGCTTTCATCAATTTCTGTACCCAATTCTAATATTTCGTTTGCGATACCTTGAGCTCTTATTAAATATTCTTCAATTGTTTCCCTTTCATTTTTTTCTATTCTCGCCAGATTAATTTTTAATTGAATTTTTCTTTGATTCTCAATTCCTGCATAACGCTTTTTAAGTAGTTCCCATAATTCTTTAGCTTTCTTAACTCCTCTAACTGCCATTGTTTGTTCTGCTGACAACGTTAATATAATTATACCATATACTTCATCATTTTTCTCTAACCATGTTTTATGCACTTTTAAACTAGCGGGATCCTTTTCGTTTTTTATCGGTTCATCATTTTCGATAACATCAAATAAATGCTTCGACTTAATTAATGCTTCAACCCTCATACTCCATAACGTATAATTTTTACTTGTTAGGGGTTCTATTCTAGGAATTCCAAACATATTTGACTCAGACATTGTTAAAATACTTTATCTTCCTGAATATTTTAAGTGCACATAAAATTCTTACCTCTTAAATTTATCCTATTGGCGGTTATTCCAATCGGAGAAATTATTTTCTTCCATTAGGCCTAATTCCACTCAATTCATATTTTAATTTTATTTATTTCTGCACTCAAAACACAAACATTTTCTCTAAAACCACCGCTCTTCTACCAAAATGTTAATAATTTACGTAATATTTAGATAAATTTATAATATTTTTCACGATGAATATAACTTCTTCTATAAATACATAAAATATTTATTAGACGTTCACATCACAGGACATATATAGAAAACATAAATATCGAAAACCAAAAATAATAATAATAACATATCAGCATCATCTCACGTTCATCGCCTGAAAATAAAAAACCTAATACATGGAGTCATGAAATAATGTCTATTGTCCAAAGTTCTTTTAAACAAAAAACAATTTAATTATTGCCATGCGATTTCACTTACATTTTCTTGTTTTAAAAATGCATGTAAAAGACTTGCTTTAAACAGAAAATTTGTTTATTTGTATTATTTACCGAAGATAGCACCCAAAACAATTTTTAAAATCTAAAGTAATGAATGAAAGTTACTTGATAATAAAGTATGTAATAAAGTATTAAAAAGTAAAGCAATAAAGTGTTAAAGTAAAAAAATAAAGTATTAAAGAAAAAATAAAGTAATAAAGTATTAAAGTAATGAAATTTACTTGATAAATGGATTAATTTCAGATTATGAATAATTGATAATTAAAATTGCTAAACAGGAAACATATTAGAAATAATACAACAGAAAAACCCTTGATATAACTTCTAGATTATCATTTATTAATTAATTTTATTCAATATGCCATTTTTCTGATGAGGATGCTACCTTAATGTACGACAAGTTATCTAATTTTTCACCAGAGGACGAATTGAAATGTAGGATTCAAGATTTTTGAGTTATGAATCAATTTATTTTTCAAAGATAACCGCTTTGTTTTTGTTTTTAATTGAAGAGGTATTTTTCTTTATTCTTGAAACAAACGGTAACATTGAGTAGATGTGAGAAAGTAAAAAGTCATTAATTGAGCTTTCTGTTGCTGCAAATTTAACAATTTGATTCATTGAAATTCAGCCATCGTGATTCATTCAAATTCAGGCACCGTGGTGCATTCATGGCGTTGGCGTCTGTTTGCTTCTATGTGATCTTGGACGAAGTGAAAGTTCTCTGTTAATAGACGGCTAATTTATTAAATATAATAACCTATTCTCTTTAATGAAATAAGTTAATGGTAAGATATGTTTTTTTTTTTTTGCTTACTCTACTTCTAAAGATTCTGTATTTTGTCATAAAATTATTCTGAACTGTTAATGATTATTAACTGTTGAAAACTGCTAATTTTCGTACAGTCTTGTACAGGAACATCTAAGGAATTGATCGACATAAAAAGGAAAGAATAAATTTTACAATTCTATTAATTATGATTTGTTTTCTGAAGAGGGGTAATTTAGGATATGGTTAGGCTTAACCTAAGTATTCTATGACAGGCACATTTTCTATTTTTATATCAAATTTAGTAAATGTCTAATGCTTTATATTTTATAATAAAATGACTAAAAGAATATTTATAACACTACGAAGTCTACTTTTAGCATTGTAAAACAATTTCTTTTACATATTTTCTAAGTATAGTTTAGAAAAAGGAGGATGATATATTTTTTTAAAAGTGTTATAAGTGATAATAAAAAATATAAAAAACGCAGATGAAATTGAACAAGAAAAAAAAGTATCAAAAAGAAGAAAGTCAAAACATCCAAAATGTAGAGAATTATGAAAACAGATAACATAAAAATCTATTTAAAAAAAATAAATTAAGTTTTGTGAATAAGTACTTAAGTACTGTTCAAAAAATTTGACATTGTTTCTTTAGTTTAAATAATATGTAAAAAATATTTTTTGTGCATTTGCACCTGTGCGGAAAACAAACTAAATACCCCCTACTAACTCCTCAAAAAAATATTGTTGCAAATATCAAGAAGAAAATTACTGATACCAAGTGAGTGGAAATAAAGCTTACTTTTAAATGATGTATATAAAATTTGCTTAGAGGGCCATCTACATATTAAAATAAACCCTAATTTTTTTTTCTATAGCAGTACCCAATTCTGACTGCATGAATGAATTTTATACCTTTTATTAGCCTAAAAAACAAATTTTTTTGCAATTTGTATGATAACTTTACAAGAAATTAATTATTTTATAAGAAGCATATTTCAGGAGCTATATCCAAATTGAAGTTGAGTACTCTATTCCTGACTTAGGGACAAGGGCGGATCTAGAGAGTTTTCAAGGGGGGTGGGGGCTATTTTAGAAATTTGGAGACTCAACTTTAATGCGTGGGTCGGGGCAGAATTTTTCGCTGCACAGTCATGTTGCTTCTATTTTTTGCTGTGGCTTGGGTCTGGTTGACTTCTATTCTTTGCTTTGGGTCCGGTTGACTCCTTTTTTTTTGTTACTTGTCGAATTAACTAATTTTTATGCTGTGCATCGCATTCGGGTCCGTTTGACTTCTATTTTTTGCTGCTGGTTGGGTTTAGGTCAGTTTTGGATTGGGGCTTTCACTCTTGGATTCGGGTAGATCTGATTTTCCAAAAAAAGTCTAAATATTTTTGAAGATAAAAGCAGTAAAGCAGAATATGCAGTAAAAGCTCCATAACGGACACCCTCAGATAATTATTTAGGAATACTTTTAAATCTACAGAATTATGTTAAAAATACTTAATTGATAAAACACTGATTTTTCCTTTATATCAAAAATCAGCTATGATTTGGTAAAGAATGCTGTGAAACTTATTAAAGAAACAGACAGAGTACACATAACAAATAAGAAAGATACCAGCGCAATTTGGGCTCAGGGGGAAGAATTTAGAAAAGCACACAAGTCACAGTCGGGCCAATAATAGTTATCACGCAGGCTGAATTAAAGGTCTGCATGGGCCAGAATTTCCAGACAATGTCTGTAGGAAACTTATTTCGGCCTGGCATGGCTGGTTGTAAAACTCAAAAATTCAGCCGAGTCTTGCACAACCCATTCTGGCTCGACACAATTTCTACTATTAAAAAAAAAATCAGAATTTTATTATATAATTAAGATTTTTACAAAGAATACTACATATGGAAAAGAATACTACATATGGAAAAATGTTACAGTATATTTTACAGGAAATACACAATAGCAACATTAATAAGTACTTCGATTCTTAGACTTTCAACATTCATATAAAGATTTATTAAAAAATTAATGAAGTTTAGAATAAAAAAAAAAAAAAGAAAATTAAAAACATCATAACTTTTGAAATTCTATAATAAAAGTACTGTAAAATACCGTTAATCCGCCCCCCTAACGTGACGAAAAATCGCTCAATAGTTAGAGGGGGACCGCTTACACGGGATTTTTCCGCGATCGTTCAACAAAATTTACAGGAATGAATCATGATGAAATGATTGAATTGTTGAATGAATCATGAATTTTGATACTTGTAAAAATTTGGGTTTTTAAAAAAAAAAAAACGTAAAATCTGTCGAAAAAACGCAGAATAAAAGGAGAAATTTGTAAAAAAAATCCAAAACAAGCATGAAATCAATTAAAAAAATCTCGAAAAAACGCGCATCTCATCAAAGATTCATGATTCATTCATTTCATAATGATTCATCTCATTCTCAATCGCCTTTGAGAATGGGGTGGGAGGTTGCTTTCTCGGGATTTTTTGAAAATTTCAAATTCTTTAAAAAGTGGGGAGGGGGCGTTTGATCGGGAAGGGCGGATTAACAGGATTTTACGGTAGATTTATGAAAATATTTCTATATCATTTTATTAAAAATTCCAAATACAAAGGAGCTTCCTAATGAAGGTATACAAATAAGCTTTATTTTAATGGTATTTGAAACTATGTTCTGAAAATTTTTGACATGTTAAAATATTTAAAGAATGTTCAAGAATATTTTTAGGCAGAATGGACTTTACATTAAAGAGAAAAAAAAATATAAACTGTAAATGTTGTCCACTGTGTACTAGTCTCCCCCAGGAGTGCAGAATATATCCAATTGGGCGATCTTGGATTGGGGGAAATTTTGTACAAATATATCCTCTTCGCTACTGAGGATTATTACAGCATTATTAATTATTACAAAATTATTTCTTCTGTCGTTTGACTTCAGAGCAAGATTTTTGTTTTATTTTCATTAGCTCGAATCTTAGAATTTGAAACATATTATTCTTATATCAAAATTGCATTTATATTTGAGTATCATTAATAAAATGGGATAAAACGATGGGATATAATGGGTATAAAATGAGATAAAGTACCCATTTGGGTACCCAGGGATTGAAGAGGATATACAATTGATTTTCAGTATCAATTTCTCACTATTCTGCTCTGAATTTTTAAAAAATTTAAAGCATTCGGTTCCGAGGGAAAAAAATATCTGTGATCAATCTTAAAATTTAGACACCAAAGTGCCGTGAAATTTGTCCAAGAATTGCTGCAAAATACGATTTAGTCAGAGGGCCACAAAATAACTGCAAATTTTGTCAAAGGATCGAAAAATAACGACGATTTTCATCACTAAATAAACAGATACCATATAAAAAATACTATATAAACAAAACTTTGGTGAAATATCTGCAAATTTTGTCAGAAAAATGCAGAAAAATTGCAAATTTCGTCAAAAGGTTACAAAACAATCAAATTTCCTTAAAAGATCGCCAAAAACCCCAAACTTTATTCAAAATCATGAAAGAACGGCAAATTTTGTCAAACAAACACAAAATAAAAGTGAATTTCATCAAAGAATCATGAAATAAACACAATTTTCATCAAAAAATCATTACATGATGCCAACTTTATTAAAAGGTCACCAAAAAACGCAAATTCCATCAAAGGCCCATGAAAAAAACATAGTGCTCAGAGTGGCTTCCCTTCGAAGTTGCTGAGAATTTTAGATTTTTTTCTTTTTCACTCAGAATGGCATCTGCCACGTATATTCGCACATAAGTTGAGAAATATTGTAAAAATAAATGTTCTTTATCTATGGTAATACAGCCAGGGTTTGTACAAACTCCTTAGTTTACTTAAAAATGAAAATGTTCCCAAGTAGTGCTTAGAACTACTTAGATAAACAAAATACTCCTTAGAAACTCCTTAAAATGTATTGCGATTCTGCATGTGACTGATATTGCTCTCGGAAAAATCTTTTATCCCGGATTATTGTAAATCATTTAATCTATATTTTATTTATGTATGTGTCCATAATATAATTAAAGTATTCAAGAGTAGATAATGGGGACTATTTGAATACCAGGATATTAAAAATGGTGCTCTTTTTTTCACTTTTCTGTCTATGTCATGAACAACATTCACCTTCAAAGAAAGTGATTAAGGTAAAGTACTCTAAAGCTGACACCCAAAATACAGTTCTTAAAGCTGACATATTTAAGTAAAACAAATATTTAAAGCATTATCAATTTTCCAAATCCAAGATATCTTTCATTTAAGAAGAAAGAAAAACTCATTTAAATTATTTTAGAAAATGGGTAATGCTTTAAATATTTGTTAGATGTCGGCCTTAGGACATTTTAAATTATCGTTGCTATAAAAGAATAAATTCAGATGTTATATTTTTTCGTGTTTGTTGCATTAGCATGTTTTTTACCTTTTAAAAAATTTTTTAAAGATACATGCAATATATATAATAAGTGTTTCGAGTTTAACTGATTTCTGTTTATATGACCATTGGTCACTGCTTAGGAAAGTTGATTGTGTATTTTTTTTTATTTAAACTTACAAAATTATCAAGGTTGTGAATTCTGTGCAATTTCAGCATTAATAGTTAGATTCCGACAGAGAAAATTTTTTTTGAAATATTTTTCTCTGCAAACGGGGCATTAAAAATTGGGGTGTGCAAGTGCATGCCACATAAATAACAACAAAAGAGGCAAGTCTTAAAAATTTTTTGGACTCCTTGGATTTTTTCTTCCCAACTCTGTATGAACCCTGACTACTACATCATTTACCTATAACATACTCTAAAATATTGGGGAAATTCTCATTTGGATCGGAGGAAATGTTAGGAGTAGAAACATTTCCTGCACCCCTGGTCTCCCCTACAGTAAAACCTGTCAAAACAGTAATTATCTTTAACAGAAAAATTACATGGTCCTGACATGGATTGCCATACAAATTAATTTGCAAAAAACCTCTCTGAAAGTGATTTTTCATCACTTATAAGCGGTTCCATCATATAAAGGATTTTAACAGGTACTTATAACCTCTTAAAGGAGAATCTTTCTACAACGTAATTCTGTCTCAAATGGAAGAGTTTCTGAATATCGATGAAACAAACAAAAGATTTTTTTTAGACAGAGTATCTTAGAAATATATTTGATTGCACTTCTTTTAATGGAAGTCTAAATTGGTATTTTTTTCCCATCTCCTTGCAGTCACATCTTGACAAGGTTGACTGTGTGTGTATGGGTAATTGAAGTATTTCGAGTAACTTTAAGAATATAAGTACAGTAGACTCCCTCAAATCTGCACTCCTAAAATCCGCACATATTTTACAGATGTAAACAACGAAACAGTCAGTTCAGATGTAGGTGCAAAATTTCACTTTTTTAGTTTCATATCAATTCCATACATTTTTTAATTTGTAATTTTTGTTAAGGTTATTGAATTGATGTTTTTTCATGAAGAAAGAATAATTTATTTCTGAAAAAATAAAGATATTGCTGATATCATTGGTAATCACAATCTTACCACATATACTTTTGTATTATTATCAAGCTTTTTTAGTTATTAAGTCTGGCTAAACCTGAAATAAAGCTTCATTATTTTATGATCCTAATGTGAATTAGTAATGTACTTCTATGAGGCAAGTTTCATTGAATAATTTAGGAAAAACACATTTCATATTTATAATGAATATTTAATTGTACATTAATGATTATTAACTTGACCTTTGCTTTTAGTATTTTAATCCTTTTAAAAATTATATAAATTTTTATTATTTTAGTTTATTACTTATTTTAATATTTTAGTATATTGTAAGCATTCATTATACTTTTGATTGCATTATTAATTACATTCAAATTACTGTTTAAAAATTGTAAACAAAGCAATGACCAGAAATCCACAAAATTCTAAAATCCGCAAAACCTCTGGTCCCAAGCTGTGCAGATTTGAGGGAGTCTACTGTATATCTATTTCATTTTCTAATTTAAAAAATATAGCATGTATGAAATAAAGTTAAATTTATCTCAATAGTTGTAGCTAGTAGTACAATGAAGTTACATTATGATGTACCAAAAATTTTACAAACACTATGATCTAAAAAACTGAGCCCATACTGAAAAGTTAAATGTATTTTAGTCACTTTTTGTACAACATGAATATTTGCTTACTTTAAAATTAGTATTAGCAGGTTAAGTTTAACCCTAGAATTACCGAAAGCGTTACTCAAGTCTTATTAAAATATTTTACATCAGAATTTTTATTTAAAACTATTCAACTATTTTTGGTTGATTTAGAAATTTAGATTGTTTTAAAGAAATTTCTGATTTATATTTAATTTTTACCTGGTTAATACTTAATACCATATTTGTGTGTGTGTATAAATATTGGAAATATTTTCAGTATCTTTAAGAATTTAAATATTTCTATTTCATTTCTTAATTTAAAAAAACAGCATGTATAAAATAAAGTTGGATTTATCTTTATAATTATAGCTAGTAGTACAACGAAGTTACATTAAGATATACCAGAGATTTTACAAACACTATGATCTAAAAACTGAGCCTAAACTGAAAAGTTAAATGTATTTTAGTCGAGTTTCGTACAACATAAACATTTGTTTACGTGAAAATTAGGAACTACCCTAGAACTACCGAAAATGTTACTCAAGTTTTATTAAAATATTCTACATCAGAATTTTTACTTAAAACTGTTCAAGCAAAAATTCTAAATGTTGGTTTATAAGTTTAGTTTATTTTAAAGAAATTTTTGATTTATATTTAATTATAATGTGTTTAATATTTAAGAAAAAGACATTCTATTTAATGTTGGTTTATAAGTTTAGTTTATTCTAAAGAAATTTCTGATTTATATTTAATTACAATGTGTTTAATCTTTAAGAAAAAGACATTCTATTTCAACTAAAGAAGCTAGTGATATAACAAGCACGCACAACAAATATAGTTTGTGTAGAAAAAAATAGTCTGGTTACAGTTGTCTAACACAGCCATAATTCTTCTGGGTTTCTCTGTTTCATGTTCTGCCATTTTTGATATCATATTTGCCCTTAATAGTTTCTTCCGATACCTGGTCGTGAACTTCAAGGATGCTATTTTTTTAGCAATTTTATTTGCGATTGATTAACACTTTTATAGAAATGTTGGGTTGTGTAAAATATAATATTGGGTTCTGTTATTTTACTTCAAAAGCAGATTATTTTTGATGGTTCGTAACAGTCTTAGAGCGTTCTCCAAGTTCAGCAGTAAGTTCTTAGAGTTTAGTATGTGAATTAGGTTCAATTTAAGCTTTGTAATTCTCATTGTTAAAAGCAGATTCTCATCAAGAACTTCTTCATATACAACTCTCCTTTCACCCAAGAAGTTTATGTAAGCAATTTTTAAACTAAGCATTCACAAGTCGTAATTGTGATCATTTCAGATGATTGAGACATTTTTCTGGTGGAGGAATTTTTGCAAATCTGGAATGATCACTTTGAAATTCCAAAGAAAGGTAGCACTTCTAGACTTTTAATAAGCATAAAATCATATGGGTCATTTTCTCTAAACAGTGATATTTTTGTCCCTGCTTTATAAATAATGTATAAACTTGTATGAAAATTAAATAAATGCTAGAATACTTTAATTACATGTTTTTATGTATGTCTAACAGGATAAAACATACTACAGTGAAACCTCCAAATAAGGGACACCTATGGGATCGGAACTTTTGTCCCTTAAATAGAGATGTCTCTTATTCGGAGTTTTTTATATTATTTTTAATTAATCATTAAGAAGGATATAAAAATAACAAAGCATTAAAGGTGAAATTTAAATGTACCCTAAAAGTATAAATTATGTTAATCAGACAAAAATAAGAAAAGATAATTAATTAATTAAATTTTTCAATTAATTACTAAATCATTAAATAATTTGTAGAATTATTGATTTTTTTTCCTTGCAAATTGTGTACATGCAAAAAGTATAACAACATTTGAAAGAATTTTATTTGAAGTAATCATCCAAGAGGGATTGTTTTGCAAATTTCAATTTTTCAGTACAAACCTTTCAGGTGTTCATTTACCATACCACTAAATTTTAGTTCTTCATTACCAGCAGTATCTAGGAAAAAAAAAAGTATTCAATTGTTTTGCGTATTTTAAGGCAACGAATCTCGACTGCTCTGCTCAGTAAGTGGAAAATGTTTTGACGCAATTAAAATTGGAGCTCTTGACTATTCAAGCGATTTGGAATTGAATTGTGTTTTCAATTTTTTGTTAAGTAAATTATCTATTGAGTTATAAACGATTTTCATCACATAACAAAGGCGTTTTTTACCCTTTCTTGAATAGTTATTCTTCTTTCGCGTGGAAATTCAGTTCAAAACGCCCACTTTAACAATATTTTCTGAAAAACTATCACATTTGCAAAAAAGAAAAAAAAAGAAAGAGAGAAAGAAAAAACTGGTCGATTACATATTTTCTGAACAAAAACACTTGCTAGTTTCAGGCATTTCCAAATAAAAATAAATTAAAACTTATATCTTAAAAGTTGCTTTCTTTTATTTGAAAGCAGCCTAAAAGCATCTGTATTGTTTTTGTTTCACAATTTTCTTTTATTCTCCACTTTCAGAATAACCTTCACAATTTTCAAACAATACTTTCAATGCGGATAAATGTACTGATGTTCAATCTGAATTATGAGTAAATAAATTGTCGTTAACTGTGTCGTTATTTACTCTGTATCAACATGACTGTCTGATAAGTTCACAAAAATCTGTATTTTAAATTTCACCAAAGACTACTTCATTACATAAAATGCAAAAACCAGTCCCTTTAATCTCATTTTCAACTGTCCTTTAAATCGAGTGTCCCTTATTCAGAGGTAAATACATTACACGTCCTATACCAAGGGACTGAGACCGGAAGTTTTGTCCCTTAAATAGAGGTGTCCCTTATTCGGAGTGTCCCTTATTTGGAGGTTTCACTGTATTAATAAATAAAAGCCAGTTAAATAAAACACATTTGTAAAAACACATTTGTAATGTTTCTCGTATCATTTTGAATTCATACAAAAATTACAAATTTTCCCATAGTTCTGTAACTGTCTTAAATGTCTCATACAATGGAGGAAAACAAAATTGCAATACTAAATAGATACACAAAAAATCTGCCTTTAAAAATCCATTAATTTATTTAAAAATGGCTTCGGTTGAAAAATTCAATGACAAAAATTCCCATTATTTTGTAAAAATCCAAGAGAACATCAAAATCTTCCTCTATCATTCTGCTCTTTCCGGAAATAATGTCGAGACTTGAAATAAAAAAATTCAAGCGAGAAAGAAACATTGATCTCCAAAAAATATTTTTTAGATTTATAATGAGATGTATTATCTCTCTACATATGTATTATCTCTCTACATTGCATAGCCAATTTGACAAGGAATTTCTATGATTAGAAAATACATGTATCAAAGTTTTTTGTTGCTAGGAATTCTGCTCTTTTAAATTTATCAACAAAATTTTAATCACCAGTTTCTTATTTCTTGCTTACTGATTGACGAAAAGTTTTTTTGAGCTGAAAAGACATCATCAGCATGTAATAGAAGAGAAGATAAATCATTCAGTTTTCTTAAGGTATTTTAAAATTGGCAATAAAAGTTCTCAAATAACCAGTTCAAGAATCAAGTTACTTTTATTAATTCGAGGTTGCACATTACATTATAATATTGTTTGATATAGAATTATAAAATAAACAAAGGTAAGGGTCTCGAAATTCAATAAGTGCGCCGTTCTTGCGTTTGTATAAACTGGTCTTTTTCCTTGATTATCAGCAATTGTTGGTCACATCGAAACCCATTTTCACCTTAGCAAGTATACTGTATACCTATTCCAGGGGATTGCCAAATGTTTCTATTTATAGAATGATTCCGTGTTCACCAATAACATGCCAAGGTGGAAAAACAATTGCAAAATGTTCCATATTAGATAGGTTTCAAGTTTTAGGAATTATAAATATATAACTGTTTTTCCGTGTATTCCTGATCAAGCAGGACGGTCGTTCTGCTAAGCCAAGCTAGAAAAAAAAATGTCCGCCAAACGAAAAAACGCCAAGAACATAAGGACCGTTTAACTACTTAATATACTCGAGACAACTTCTCCATGTTAAATCGACCAAACATGGCATTTTAAAATTTCAGATATTTAAAAAACAAAGTATTGCAGAGAAATACAATGAAAGCTAGGAGAATCTAATGAAGAAAAGCTTCAATTTAAGATCAAACACATCTTTATAAAATAATTATAAACAGAGATACAGGATTTTAAAAAAATCGTCGAGATACTGAAAATAATCACTATTTTCTTCGTCAAACATTTTTTTTTTTTTCAATCAAGGTACAGACTTAAATAACGGACAGAAAAACGAAAGTGCATTTTCGGACAGGTAATTATTCAATCTACGTGCTTTTGCAAAATTCAGTTTTAAAAAAATAAAATTTCTATCTTTAAAAAGCAAAAAACTGTTATTTAGTTAACAAATTATGCCAAACGCGATAAAGCTGCCAACGATAGTGTACTATCTACATTACAGTAACGCAAACAGTTTAGGTACCATCAATTGAAGTTTAATGTGCCAAAAGGATATTTTTCCTCGAGATTATTATTATTTTTAATAAAACAGTATAAAAGTTAATTTTTAAATAAATCTTTAATATAAATTAATTTTTGAGGGAAGAGATATCTTGTAAAATGTAGTCATTTAAAGTTATTGGCATTTAAAATTTCATCCCTAATGTAAACAAAATTTGCTAAAAAAAATTGAGTTGAGTGTGCTTTTTATATAAAAAGAGGACCATGGTAAATAATATTCATTTTGTGCGTGAGCAGAAAATCAACACAGATAACTTTGACGTCAGTGTATGGCGAAATACAATTTTACCATAAAATGTTTATAAAGGGTAATCTCTGGAACTACAGAACCAATTTGAAAATTAAAGATGGGAAAATTAATCTGCCACCTATGCTCCAACAAAGGCTTTGTTTTATGCTGGTACTACTATCCCAGATCATATGTATGAGTAAAAAACGATCGAAAATTGCAATTAGTGTGATACCTTTAGGGAAATAATACTGAAGTTTGGCATAATTGGTAGCTTTAAAATGTAAATGCTCACTAAAAGCAGTTTCCAAAAAAAAAAAAAAAAAAAATGAAATTTAAGTGTAAGAAATGATTAAAAACATTACCAGATACGTTTAAAATGTTACCGTTAAAACGAATGTGAATTTTAAAATGTAAACGTTGACACAGAAGAGTTTAAAAAAATTCGGAATTTATTAAGAAATCGCATTAATAAAACAGTTCTAAATTCCTATTCTTGTGATAGGTTGAAGACAAAAACTTGTAATTCGGTATGATGGTTACTTTTAAAATAAAAATGCATCTTAACAAACTGTCTCAAATATATATATATGTGTGTGTGTGTGTGTATGTATATAAATCAAAATCAAAACACGAAACAAACTGAGAACTTCCTAAAAAATTCTAAATTTCCGACTTGTTCACGATTGTTGTGAATTCTAAGATGGCACAAATAATATTTCCTTTCAAACAAAAAGGTTTTTACGTGAATAATAAAAAAGGTAAGAAAAATTTAGTGAAATCTACATAAGATTTAAACATTACATTTAAAATCTTTGCCAAATATATATAGCTCAATGTTTCGCAATCTTTAAAAAGCCGATCAAATTAGCGTGTTTTTTTTTAGTCTTTGATGCTTGAACAGGGGTTGACAAGCGTAGCTGGTGGGGGGGCAGAGCCCCCTAGTTAACTACAAATATAAACTTAATTACTAAAAAAATGCCAAAACGCAACTTGAGGATACACATCCATACAACGTGGCAAAGTTTGTTTTATTCTTTTATACAGCGATCGGAACTGTAAATCAGTTGACATTAAGAAATCGATAAAAGATTTTAGTCGATTGAAATAGTCCAAGAGTCCATACAAAACCCTAATTTATCGAGTACAATAAAAAATCCTTTATATTATGGAAGAGTAGTCATAGGGGAATCTAATGATCCATGTCTGCCAGAAGTGAAGTGGTGCATAAGCCCAAAATTAATACCACTAGTGGCTCACTCGTAGGTTTATCATTGTGTTTTCCGTACAATCAAAAGTATGAGAATACGGAAAACTGG
Organism: Maratus speculifer; assembly: GCA_964019185.1. Classification (NCBI taxonomy): domain Eukaryota; kingdom Metazoa; phylum Arthropoda; class Arachnida; order Araneae; family Salticidae; genus Maratus; species Maratus speculifer. The sequence goes on from CAXHSM010001080.1 coordinate 2,010,577, forward strand.
GTGCAGGAAAACAGAATACTAAGTCTTCGAGTCAACCACTAGTGGTATTCCTTTTTGGCTGATGCACCACTTCGCTTCCGGCAGACATGGATCATTAGATTCCCCTATGACTACTCTTCCATAATACAAAGGATTTTTCTTGTGCTCGATGACTGAGCGTTTTGTGAATACAGCTCTTGGACTAGAAGCATCAGATAATCAAACGCGATACGGGTTTTTGTTCAATAAAAACTGAAATAGAGGTAGGTGCTCGCTAAAATTGTTGCATGTGAAATAATGATTCGAGACGAAAGAAGAAATAAAAAGATTTTTAATGCTATGAGTATGCCTAATACGATATTAAAGTTCAATAATCAAAATTATAGAATTCAATCTGCAATATTTCATGAAGGTACAGGCGTAGAATTAAGTCATTATAAATCAGTAATTCGCAAAGAAAAGTGCTGGATAGGAAATGACACTGAAGTTTATAAAATGCAAAAATTGCCTAGAAACAGTTAAGATGCTTATCTATTATTTTACAGAAAGATTTTAATCCAGTAGTGTTTGTTATTGCTCTCTAAAACTATCGAAGTATATCATTTTTGCTATTTACAACAGCTTATATGTGTACATATATTTTAACAGTAACTTCAAGTCTAAATGTTACTATTATATTCGGAAAATAAGTAAATTTTCATATGAAGTTTTTTTTCGTGAAGTTTGACAAAAGAATGTAGTCGTTTGTTTTCATCCGAGAATAATGAGGATTATGTAATGTATGTATAAGAAGATATTTAATCTTACATTTTTCGGTTTTCTTTTTTATAAATTTAATTTAATTAGATCGTATCAGTATATTTGATTTGAATTTAATTTAAACATTAAATTCTGACTGCGATACTTCAGGATATTAAAGAAGTATAATCTGGTCATCAAAAATCATTAATTCGTGCGGAAAAAAAAGAAATGGAAATTTAAAATTATAAAGACTATACACATCATATTTATCAATGTCCATTTGATAAGGCGGACAATTAGGTCAACAAAAATAATAAATATTGTGTTTGCTCACTATTTGCAAAGGCTATACTAAAACTCATTTTAATTAGAATGAGTCGAACTTTTTAAGTTATACATAATCTGCTTTAAAAAAAGAAATAATATCCACTAAAAAACAACTTTTCAAAAGTTAAAAAAAAAGAGCCAAGCTAAAAAAAAGAAAAAGGCTAAAGTTGTAGCTAAAAAATCATGTGATATCAAATTTCCAAGCTTATATTATGTTTCTTATTTAACATTTTCCATTGAAAAAATTACCGTTTGTAAGTCGAGTGCCTTCGTATATGTTGACAAAAACCCTTTTTTTCTTATACTAAATACATCATAACGTGTTTCTGAAAATTCAAATGTTTTAAAATTATGCATGAGGGGCTTGGCGGCCATCTTTCCATGTTTTACACAAATTTCTGAGCACCCAAATTCGTAAAGGAAAGCGCGATAAGTTTGTATTAACAACAATTTAGAACTTCTGATAAACTACGTATAAATAAATATTTTTAGTAAAATGCCAAACTATTAATTTCAAATACAGACAGACATATTGAGAAAAACTGATAGTTTGAAAAAAGAAATTGATTTCCACCGTTTTCAAATAACTAATCATCCTATGAAATAAATTATAAGGTGAATCCTTTAGATAAATCACTATTGTCTTATGAGATAAAGTTCTGTAAATAAAATTCCGTAAAGAAAAAGCTTAAATTATCTGCTTAAGTAACAATTTTGAATTTCGGATTTTTACTATTTATTTGAATAGACTGAATTTTGTGTAAAATATGAAAAGATGGCCGCCAAGCCCCTCATGCATAATTTTAAAACATTTGAATTTTCAGAAACACGTTATGATGTATTTAGTATAAGAAAAAAAGGGTTTTTGTCAACATATACGAAGGCACTCGACTTACAAACGGTAATTTTTTTTAATGGGGAATGTTAAATAAGAACCATAATATAAGCTTGGAAATTTGATATCATATGATTTTTTAGCTACAACTTTAACCTTTTTCTTTTTTTTAGCTTGGCTCTTTTTTTTACTTTTGAAAAGTTGTTTTTCAGTGGATTTTCTATACATTTAAGATAGGTCACCTTCTAAGAAATCATCGTTAATATATTTATACTCTTCACACGTGCACTACAGAGATAATACATTATAATAGTTTTAGAGGATACAGTTAATACGAAGCATGTTTATGTTAAGAATTTGCCTAAAAAGCAAAGTTCATAGCCTTGCAAAAGATGTAATTTTGAATTCTGACGTTTAAGATTATACCATTTAACACCTGTCTAAAATGGAATGTTCCATGAGTTCTTTGTGATTCCGTGTTAGTAGTTTTGAGTGTTGTTGAATGCATGATTCAGGAATCCAGATATTCGTTTGGGATGGGGGAGATCACTTGGCTAGGCCTCTGATTACAATATTTAATTGCAATGTAAATTACATTAAATTATATAGAATGTTTCAGCAATAAATATTAACATTAGATAAAAAATCTGAAATCTGGGGAATATCTTACTAAACACATTTCCATGCTAAAATTCCATAAATACAAAAATTATTTATTTTCTCTCTATTCTTGGTTATTCTGTAACTTAGCATCATCGTTCCCTTACATGATATTAAATTGAAGAATTTTCTCCTTAAAATGTTTTATTTATAATAAGTTTTTTATTTTTAAATTGTTGCTATTTTTTTTATTTATAGCTTAATCTTTATACTGTTAGGAAAGGCATCTGAAACACCTTTGATTCGGTTAACTTCAGATAAATGGGAGTCTATTGTACTTTTTAATACTAGGGTAGAAATTTTATTACAATTTATTTTCTACATTGATTTTAAATTTTCGTGATAAGTTTATTTATTTTTTGTTTGTTTTTTAACAAAATGTAAAAACTGATACTAATAATTTTTTTTATTGCAGATGCACAAAACCCCTAATCTAACACATCACATCACTCATCATATCTTCAATGTGTGAAACAAATACAGCAAAATATTTTTTTATGAGAGCTTTTTAAAAAAGCAGATTCTAACTCACAGTCAGAAAAATCTTTTATTTGTGAATTATGGAAGAAGACTTTCTCCAAAAACAGTCTTTTTTGTGTGAGGTATGCAACAAGGAATTCTCTCAAAACAGTTCTTTAACAGCGCATTTATTTATTCATACTTGTGAGAAAACTTTTGTTTGTAAGGTATGTAGCAAGAAATTTTCTGGAAATAGTGATTTAACCAAGCATCTTTTAGTTCATACTGGGGAGAAATCTTTTGTATGTGAGGTATGCAACAAGAAATTCTCTCAAAAAGGCAATTTAATCAATCATTTTTTAACTCATACCGGTGAGAAACCGTTCGTGTGTAAAGTATGCAACAAGAAATTCTCTAAAAACAGTAATTTAAAAGCACATTTATTAATTCATACTGGTGAGAAACCGTTTGTGTGCGAGATATGCAACAAGAAATTTTCTAAAAACAGTGATTTAACCAGGCATCTCTTAATTCATACTGGTGAGAAACCTTTTGTATGTGAGATATGTAACAGGAAATTCTCTCAAAAAGGCCATTTAAGAGCACATATGCTAATTCATACTGGTGAGAAACCGTTTTTGTGTGAGACATGCCGCAAAAAATTTTCTAAAAAGAGTCATTTAACCAGGCATCTCTTAATTCACACTGTTGAGAAACCTCTTGTATGTGAGATATGAAGCAATAAAATCTCTTAAAAATATGAATAAGGACGGCATCTGTTATTTCATACTGGCGAGGAACCTTTTGAGTGTGAGATATGCAACAACAAATTTTCTCAAAACAGTAATTTAGATAGGCATCTCTTACAGTCGACAGCAAAATAAGTTGAGCGCCGGACCCACCTCAGAATTTTACATTTTCACGTTTTGCGAAAAAAAATACATATTCAAAGTTATAGAGAATAAATTGTTAAAGTAATATTTTGGTATATTCTCTCTCCCCTCCCCTCCCCCCTCCTCCAACGTTGGTAACATCTCAAACGCAAAAAAAATATGGGTCGAAGGAAATTTGCCTTCGACCCATTTTCTTTTTTAACTCTTCCTGAACAGAAATATTCAAACAACATTGGGTTTTTTGTGCTGAAAAAAAAATAATTATTTTCTCAACCTATACACTGAGCCATCATTTCTCCCAATAAAGAAAAAAAAAGACCAATTACCGCGCATCTCTCTTTCCATCATCCATCCATCCTGTTATTATTATTTTTTTCGTTACTTTTTGTTTCGTTACTTTTTGAGGGGAGGATGCGGCGGCGGTGGCAGAGACACGCACTTACGGATATTTCCCACCCTTAACTTTTTTTACCCCTTCCTCCCTTCTTCTTCTCAAAGTGGTTTCTTCTCGCATTCGCTCTTTTTTTTTACTCCCTCCCTCTCCCGTCGTCCTCCGGTTCGCTGCGCTCGCTCATCATAGTCCCGCCTCACACATACACACAAAAATATAAACTCGTTTCGTATATGTGGACAAGTAACCTGGGCGCGTGCTTTACTCTCTCTCTCTCGCTCTCTCGCCAAACGCGCACACAACGACGACAACCATCATGGCTTTCTGCATCCAGTACAAACCGAATCCTTACCAACATTACGTCTTGACCGGGTTCGTGGGATTCGACGAGTCCCTCTACTGGTTCACGTCCGACCTCAACCGCATCCTGGGAATTTTTCATCGCGACTACAGCAGCGTGCGCGTAAGACACGTGGCCGCGACACTGAAGGACGCGTTGTTGCCATCTTTCCTGTCACAAAACGCGTCGAGAAAACACGTCACGAGTCACGAATCCGCGACCAAACTCTTGTTGGCGAGTCCCGTCGAAGCGGTCCAGGAATTTGCTTGAAAACTGGATTCGCCGGAAACGTACGTCCGAGTGTTGGCCGAGCACGATCCCGCGGATTTCCAGAATCTCACCCAACTGATGATCGTGAACGAAATGACCATCACGGACATGTTGACACTCGACCTGTTTTTCGTGTGGTTTACTTTTTTCAAAAAAAAAGCGGTCGACAAGTTGTACAAGACGCACGTCGATCGCACGACGGAAGAAGAAATCCTCTTGCGGCAACAACCTCAGTCTTTACAAGTAGCAGTAGTCGAACCGCAACAACAACAACAACAACAACAACAACCAGAGCCACAATCGCAGCAGCAACAACAACAACAGCCGCAACCGCAAAACAGTGTCATGTCGACGACTCCGGTCGCAAAGACTGCTCCCATGGATTATGCTAAAATATTGAGATATAATACAGAAGGATATCCCACAATATTATTGCTAACGTGGAAAGGTACCACCAAAAAATTTTACTGTCTTGAAAGTAATGAAATAATACCCCGAGTCATAAAAGTACATATATAAACTGAAAAAAAAAATTCTCCTGAGGAGGTAAAAAAATGGGCTAAAAGAGTCGTGCGTGTAAAAACAAAGCACGACTCTTTTAGCCCATTTTTTTGCAAACAACTCATGACCAACGTTGGCATCTTTTTTCTCGTCATAATTAAAAATAACTCTGCTTGAAGAGGCAAAAGAGTGGGCTAAAAGAGTCGTGCTTGCATAGCAAACAAAAAAAAGCACGGCTCTTTTAGCCCATTTTTTTTTGCAAACAACTCGTGACCAATGTTGGAAACTTTTTTTCCATAAAAAAAAATTAAGTGTAAAATAAAAAGGTCTATGATTCAAAATTCTATATATAAGCGCAATTCTTTGTTTTTACTTTTAACCTATTGTTTTTTTTTATTTACAAAAAAAATTGCAATCAGACTCATGTTGGAATCGCGACTTTAAAAAAATAGTAATCGATTGATACCTAACATTGAAAAAAAATACATAATAGTTGTTTCATTTTGTTCTTCTCCCTCCCCCTTTTTTTACTTTCTTTAGATGATGTGAATAATTTATTCATCTTTTGGGTATACGAGCGAGAAACACACCTCTTCCTCTTTGCCTAGCAAACGGGTTTTCTTCTTCTTCCCCTCCTACTTCTCCAATCGCTACTGATGCGGAATTTTTTTTTCTTTAGTAACATGTGCGCGCTGTTTTCGACTTTGATTCTCTCATTATTTTTTTTCTACTCACCCGCGTGCGTGTGTATCCTCCACCACCACCACCCCTCGTTTACCGAGAGAGAAATCATAGACTATAAAACAACTCTCTCGTCGGGGTTTTTTTTTCATTCGCGTGCGAACTAATCGAGAGCCCCCCCTTCCAAAAAAGATGCTGTTTCAAGTGAGTTTCGACAAAACGAGTGGTAAATTGTGGGGAGTGATCGGCAATAAGGGAAACTTGTACTGGGGAGCCGTTTCTGTGGCTAGATACTTGAATTATCGATCTCCCTATCACTTTGCTCGCAATCATTCGACCACCAAAGTGAAAGACATCACCAGCGAGTACTGGACTCGGGGTTTGGAAAAATCTCTTTTGAAATTGCAGCTCTTCACCCACAACCACGCGCTCTACGTGTTCGAACGTTGCAAATCGAAACGAGCGCAAGTCGCCTTCAAAAACCTGAGCGGCAAAGAGTTTTACGTTCGGGTGAAAAAAACTTTTCAGTTTCCAATCGCCCAACACTGCTCTCGACGCGATTCGGATGCAGTCGAATTTTACCAATGGATCCACGCCTACAGTAAGGCTTTGAATGCCGAGGAAGAATATGCCGAATCCGAAGCCGCCGCCGCCGAAGTCGCTCGACATCTCAATGGGGAAGACGACAAAAACGAGGAGGAACCCGGTTATTCGAAAGAAACCCCTACCTACCACGTATCGCCCCCTCTGAGGATTTCTCCTATTGCGAGTCCTAATCCCGTTACTGCTGCGAATCCAGATTCGGTGATTGCACACGCTAAATCTGCCGCTGTGGTTATCGAACCCGTTTCCATGGATACTTTCGCTACAGAGAGCCGATCGAGCGAATATACACCCACGTCTCCTCCGTACCCACCACCGCCCAGTCCGGTACCCGATCCTCGCGGTGGCGGCGGCGGCAATCAGTTTTCTAACTTGTCGACTTGCGTTCATTTGAAAGTCAGTGCTAATTCGGCTTTCGAACCCTACACTCCGGCCGATCCGCCTTACAATTTCACAGAAGGGGAGCAAGAGGATGATGACGACGACGATGATGCTGCTGCTGCACCACCACCACCACCACCACCAACCAAACGTCCCGAACCTTTAAATGCGTTGCCTCCGAAAAAAAGATTTCGTCTCGTAAACGACAACACTTCGGAAGAAGGCGTCATGATTTGGCTTTCCGGTTTTCCACCTAAAAAATTGATTGTACTGCACGGAAGCTCTGCTCAAGAATTTTTACCCAAGGACTGAAAAAAAAAAAAAAAAAAAAAAAAAAAAACTTTTTATGCTGAATATTCAGTGTTGAAGTACAAAAAAAATGGGCTGAAAGGGATATTTTTCCCTTTCAGCCCATTTTTTTTGTATCAATTTGCTTACCAATATTGGTTTTCGAGACTTTAAAAAAAATAGAGATACAAAAGTTAATCTCCCTCTCCCTTCCCCACGCGGTGCGACAAGAAAAAAAACAGGAGGTGGAGCTTCCCTCTCTCTCTCTCTCTCTCTCTCTCCGCGCACGCACACTCATTCGTAAGAGTAATACTTTATACTTCACGGTTCTGTTCTTTTTTTTTCGTTTGGTAGTCAACATGTTGTTTCGACTCCATATTTCGAAACGTTGGTACTTTTTCGACATTTTAGGAGTAGTCGGAAACGACGGCAAAGTGTACTTTTGCACTTCGGATATTGCCCTGGCCACAGGACAGAGTTACGGATGGCGAGTCTCGATGGCCACCTGCCAGATGAAAGACGTCACGAACGCGTGCAAATTGAGATCGGACACTTGGGTGATTGAACATTCGGCCCTGCTCGATTTGTTGAAATCGGAGCGAGAAGGATCGGTGTATTATGCCCTGAGATTCGGGTACGTGAAAGAAATCCAGAACGACGGGAACAGTCCTCCTGTGCTCCAACAAACTTTTGACGTGAAAGAAGGTGTACCGTTTGACACTTGGATACAAAACTTTAAAGAAAAATGCGCCCAAGAAGAGGCGGAAAACAGAACAATCGATGATGAGAACTAACTTTTTTTTTACATAATTATGAAAAAAAAAGTTGCAAAAAAATGGGCCAAAGATTTTGGGGGTGAAAAAAAAAAATCCCCAAATCTTTGGCCCATTTTTTTGCAACTTATTGGTTTCCAATATTGGGAGGCGATGTCATACTTTATTATTTGTAAAAAAACATTAGCATGCGTATATACAATTTTTTTTTTACTTATCACTCAATCATTTTTTTTAAAATAGTTCATCTCCGTCAAAGTACTGCGGACTCTTATAATAAAACATTGCAAAAATAAAAGATGATTTTTTCCATGTTAAAAAAATTTCGATATAAAAAAATATAATTCATTTTTTTAACCACTTGTACACAGTGTAAGTTTGTGTATGTGTGTGAAATAAAGACATGAGATTTGTAATTCAATTTTTTTTTTTTTTTTTTTAAACAGTTTACAAAAACAATTTTTTTTAACATAACATTTAACCAATATTGGTATGTCGTCTGTCGTAAAAAAAAATGGGGGGTCGAAGAAAAAGTCTGGAATCCAGACTTTTTCTTCGACCCCCCATTTTTTTACTCTTTCAACACCGATTTTTTTCGGTTTGAGAAAGATTGGGGTGTTTTGTCAGTTTTGTCGCAGCAGCACAGGTCCATAGTTTTTTTTTAAATCCTCAATCCACTGATGATATTGTATCCCATCTCCCGTTTCGCATTGCTTGATGATGAAAAGTTTCAAGTTGTAATCGTACGGCAGGTCTGTCACCCAGCCGTATTCGAGCGTTCGCACGAACCGCTTGGAATGCGACCACGGGAGAAACCGGAGCGCATCCAGGACGTCTCGATGTCCCATCATCATCATGGTTTTGGGAAACGGTGGTTCGATCACAATTTCTTCCAGACGTTGACTCGGCAGCCAAGTGGTGCGCCGCATGGACGCGGGAACGAGCCGGACCACGTCGTCCACGGAATAATAAACTTGTCCGTCGTGGTCTCCCAACACGCCCATGACGGTTTCGGTCCTTTCATTCAATTTGATTTGGATTCTAAAGAATGCCATGTTCTCTGTCTCTCTCGGGAGGAGGAGGAGTAGTAGTAGCGACGGTAGCAACAGCAATGAGAATGAAAAGAATTTTTTCGATCGTTTATATACGACTCGGTTCAGAGTTCACAGCTTCAAAAAAAAAAGATGCCAGTCACGTACTGTCCTTGGAAGTTTAGCCACGAATGAAAGAACGAGTTTTTTTAGATGCAAATTGAAACGGTTGGAGTCTTGTTGTTTTCCCCCCTTCACCCCGCCTCTCGACTAAAGCAAAAGAACGAGTGGGGTGGTGGTTACTTTGGTCGATGTCGTCATCTTTTTTTTTCTCTGATCAATCTGATAATTCGGCGCCGCTCAACTCGCTTGCATCTCTGAAGGACATGACTCGCATGCGTCTATGTAATTCACGATAACGTTCAGGGGTGAAACTTGTTTCGTAATGATGCAGAACGTACCACAAATCAGCCGATTTCAAATTTTCGCCACATTTAGGACACCGCATATCATCATGAGTTTCCAAATATTTTTTCAAACATTTTCCGTGTGCTTCATGATCACATTTTTTCAATTTCGATCGTCGCCTGACACTTTGAGCACAAAATATACACGATTCCATCGAGCTGGGCTTCCAGAAAGGTTTGAAATGTTGACGCTCGAAGCCTCGCGTTCAATATATATACTATCCAAAACTTTTTTTTTTTTTTTTTTTTTTTTTTTGTCGGTATTCCCAGTAGCTGTTAACTGTGTCAAGACTCAAAATATTTACATAAAGTTTTCAAACTTACAGATTGTGTCTTTATCCATTAGAAGTTTCTTCAACTGTGGGTCGTGTTTGTCTTCTTCTACGATTAATCTTCCTTTCTTTTCTTCATAATTGTGGTATACAGTAAATCCTTCAACGTGGTTTTAGTCCGCCAGTCTGTAATTGGAACATGTTTGCACAGTAATTATCCCCCCTCTATCCGTCGTCAGATACGTGAAATCTTTTGAAAATTCAAAGGTTATAGGGTCCAGTTCATAAAATGATTTTTTGCAACGACACTCGACATGGTCCACACATTTCATGGTTATTTTTTTCTCTCGAGTCAACGTCACTTCCCAAAAACGGTCTACCAAAAAATGTTTCACACGGATGGGTTTGTCGATCGAAATTTCGTGATACCCTTTCAAAGGCCAAACGTTAAAGGCTATTTTACACAAAGGAGGTGTATAGAGTACCGTAATGTATCCATACACTTCCAGATAATAGATCAAATATTTTGACTCTTTCTCTTCGAAAGATTGGAAACGAAGCAAAAGTTCTCTTTCTTTTTTCATGGTCGAAATGGATTGACGAAAAAATCAACACGGCTGTTGGGTCGAAAGAAACAGCAGTTGAGGTCAAACCCATACTCTGTGAATTGTAACGTGGTGTCATCGAATCGCAGATAGGTCCACCGACCCAAAACAATCCGATGAACATAATAGCCGGGTCGGTCTAAGCGCAAAAGTTCAATATAGTCCATCGAAAATGGACCAGGAGAATTCAGATAAGATGCACGATGTTCTAGAAACGATCGAAATTCAGGCATTTTATAAAGCGTGTGCAATTTATCTTTGAGTGGAACGTAGTCTCTCAAAATCAGGAATAAAATGTCCACGGGCAAGTCTAGTAACTGTGGAAGTGCCGTCGCCATCCTCGTTTAAATTGCTACTACACACCAACTGATCTGGCGAAACAATGTCACTCCCTTTTATATAAAAAAAAAAAAAATTTTTTTTTTTTTTTTAGTTTCCAAGACACCAAGTTTGGGAAATTTCTGTTGGACGATACATTTTTTTTTTTCAACGGACACTTTGTAAAATAAGAATTCGAAATTTAATGCTTGATAGAATTTAATTTTTTTTTTGCGACGGTCACTTTGTAAATAAGGATTCGAAATTCAATGTTTGATGGGATCATGCCTCAACTTGTACTTAGAGGCGATGCCCACCGAAGCCTTCCATTTGTGGCAGTTTTTCGATTTGCACGACTGGCAATCTTTCACTTCGATGGCGTCCAACAAGACGACTTGGAGTTTCTTCAACTCTCTGGCGTACGATTTTCGAAGGTCGCAGCTTATTTTAAAACTCTGTTCGTCCATGCAGTTGAGAACTCTGACATTCATTTCCGAAATTTCCCGGAAAAGAATCGAGTTGTTGAAAGATTTTTCGAAAGAAGTGCTCGTGACGCCGTTGGTGAGAGTGAATCCGTTACCTCCTATGGCTAGAACTGCCGCAGTCTTTTTGTGTCGGTAAACGCGCGTCTTCTTCTTCTTTTTCTTCTCCTCCTCCTCCCCTTCGAGTCCCGTCGTCGCGGACCCGTGCTCCATCGGATCGAAAGGGATGCCGTGCAGACGCGAAATTCCCGCGTTCGCTCTCCACAGGGGACACGATCTTCTTTTGCAGTACATGCAGGGTTTCACGGGAAAGGGTTTCAGCCGATACACGCGGAGGCGAGGCGACGGAAATTTCGCCAGGCTTTTCTGGACGGCACCGTAAGTGCATTTGTCGAAACAGTGCAGCGTTCCCACTCGCATTTCGTCCAACTCTTTGGCCAGGAAGGCGGATGTCGAAGCTTCTCGAACGAAGACGCAGTGGACTCCGTTGTCTAAGGCGAAAGTGTTGTCGCGAATGGCCATCACGGCAGTTATCTTGTCGTGTCGATAAGTAGATTTTGGGCGTTCCACGGTCTTTCCGGGAGGAGGAGGAGGTGTCGTAGTCGGCGGCGGCGGCAGGTGGTCGCGGCGAAGTCTCTTCTCGGCCGCAAGTCTTTCGGCCAGGCGAAGAATGGGTTCGCAGACGGCAAGGCGTATTTTTTTTCGAGCTGGCGTCTCAAGAGCAGCAGCAGCAGCAGCAGCAGCGGGAGCAGGAGCAACAGGAGCATTGGACGCTTCTTCCATGGCGAAGAGGGAATGGGAGTTTGCTGATCGATGGCTCCTATTTATACAATCATAATCCGTGAAAAAAAAAATTTTTTTTTTTTTAACAAGATATATTTTCTATATCTTTTTTACAATTTGCTCTCGATTGCGAAACGAAGAAGGTCAAAGGTCAATGACCTCTATAGTTTTTTAACGTTACGCGTTATGGGTGTTTGGAGCTATGGTCGTATTTATCACACTGATAAAATATATATCATAACCTTCTGGCTTTTTTGATGGTAAACTTTGTAGTCTCCTAAAATCTTCATCGCTGCAATTTTTGGTGCATCTTTTACATTCAATGTGTTGAATGGTGTGCCTTACAATCATCTTTGCACAGTATCCGTGATAATAATGTCCGCATGCGAATAAAAACATCTCTGTTGGATGTATGACGGTGCTACAAATGTTACATATCATATCCATAGGAAAAGCTTTCTCGCATACTTCCACTAGTCTTTTCCCGTAATTCGTTGTATGAGGAACAGCAACACGCGTTGGAGTAAAGCTTGGAGAACGACGCGCAATTCGAAAATTAAACGACATGGTTAATATGCTTTAAACTTTTTGTATGTATAAATTTTTTTTTACATTTGTTCTTCTCGAATTCTGTTTTCGATCCACTGCTCGGTTTCTGCAAGTCTCATTTCGTCAATATGTGAAATATCCCTACACGTCTTGCATCTCGTTAAACGTCCAATTTTATAAACACAAGTATGATGATAAAAATGCCCACATTTCATCATAAACAAATAAGTAAGCTTTATAGATTTTTTACACAGCCTACATTTAAGATCGGGTAAAGCATTTTGAGGAATTTCTATTGTATTAAAAGTTGAAATCTCCATAAAAATCGCATAGGCAAAAGAGGATGGGATGTAGATGGCAATCTCCAAGCGAAATGTGACTTTAAATTGATCAAGAACTGCTATTTATATGGATGAAAAAAAAATTTTTTTTTTTTTAACAATTTATTATAATTTTATAGTAATATTTCATTTCTTTACATCAAACGATCTTGCGCATTCCTCCCAACCACCGTGGTCTTCTATCCACGGTTCACATTTTTCGATTATTAATCTTGAAAAACAATCATACATTACATCAACAATTGATTTAGGTGAATTATTTTCCATACACATGACAGTCAATTCTCCGATGAAAACAGAAAAAGCTATTAATCGGCTCCAAGCTATACCATCGGAAAACAATTCATCGGCAATACGTAATAACATAGAATTAATAGTATTTTCATCCACTTCCTGTATTTCTGTACACAGGGTTCTTATTTGCTCAATATATTTATCTTTAAAAGCTTCCAAAATTTTTTTTATTTCTTCAAAGGCAACTATCTCTTTTTGATTTAATGTATTTATCGCATCGAATTCATAACGATCACGTATTAGATAAGAAAATATGTTTTCAAGAAAAAAATGCATCCTGAGGATATCTTTTTTCGTATAACTTCTTATTACACGTTTCCGTGCCAAAACGACTGAAGTTTCGGAGCGATCATCTATACATACTTAGAAAAAAAAAAATTTTTTTTTTTTTCAGGTGTTTATAAGTAGGAGTTCAAATCTTTCCATTTTTTCCGCGGCACTCGCCCGAGATGGATTTTTCGCTTTTCGAAAGACCGTGTTACCAAAAATGGACCCATCAGCGTCTACTGAAACCTTTCGTATGGCCGGCAATCTTATGTGATTTTCGGGACAAAGTTTTATGCAGACGACGACTTTCTACGTCTCCGAAAGATCCCGAATTCGAGTCCGACGCCGCTGCTGATACTGCTGCTTCTGCTGTTGCCGCTGCTACTACGGTCGACGAGGATCGATCCGAACCCGACACTCGCAGCGAGGAATCCTCGTCCCGAGACCTGCTCGTGGTCGACGTGAGCAAGGAAGAGCGGAAAGAATTCATCGACATGTACGGTTCCCTTTCGCCACCTCCCGAAGAAATCTCCGACGTGGCGTTCGTCCGGAACGGGCAGAGAAGACCGAGAGACCCCGATTCCAGATGGCGGGGTTACCATCGGAGACTCGGACACGGACGAGGCGAAACAACTCGCAGATGGAGACGTTACAATCCCCGAAATTATCGTTACAATAATTATAATTCTCAAAAATATCATTTTTATAATTATTCTGGACAAACTGTCGAGACAAAGAGGTGATTCCAGACGACGCGGGGGGGAGGGGAGGACAATCTACCATCAAAAAAAACTTGTGACGAGGCGAAAAAAAACTCGCAAATGTAACCTTACAACTTTTTTTTGTAATCTAAAGCAATTATGTCCTCGCAACAATGTACACTTGAATGTAACATTTATAGATATATAAATAAATATATTATTTAATATTTTAAAAGGTTTTCGTGTGTTTTATTTTTTTCTTTCCAAGCTTATAAAAAAAATATCTCACAATTAATTAAGTCAGCGCTGGACTCTTCAAACTGTCATTAGTAGAGGATATCGAGAAAAAAAAATTACGGTTCAGGTAAATATTTGATTTTGCGTCCGTTACATTTATAAAAAATCGCCGGTGGAAAATTCTCGGGGATCGTTTCAGGTGGTTCAGCGTGCTTTATGAATGACGATACGAATGAATCGTCTAAAACTGGCATACTGTATAGATTTTCAAACACCGTCACTTTAAACATCTCTAACCAGACGAAAAATGAGCGGTGGTTTTCTTTCGTCTCGGTTATCACTACATAAGTAGGATCTTTTAAATTTGTAACATTTCCTCCGGGATTCACTGCCACTCGGGTACCTGGGCTGTTTATTTTCTGTTCAAAGTCTCGCACCGTACTCCTTCTCGCTTTTTTGAGCAAAAAACTCAAATTGAAATGAGAAATTATCCGTTTCCGTAAGAAATCGGAACCTACGTTATCCAAAGGCCCCGTAACATCGCGTACTTTCTTATCGCTCAGTCTTCTCGCGTAGGATCTGCTGTACCCCAAAACGGCGGCGACGTCCTTACACAGCCAATAAACGAAACAATCTGAACCGATAATCCCGGTAAGATAATGATGAGGGATCGAAGACTTTCCAGGAATATTGTAGACGACCACGAACGACATGGTGGCAACGAGAGATTGACTCGAAATAAAAAAGAGGGATTAGCCACTCGATTTTCTCAAAGTGGAACCGACACGTTAGTAGATCTTGACTCTGCAAATCTCCCGGCGAAAAGTCATTTTAGATTTATCAAGCAGTCCCATTTATATATTTAAAAAAAAAATTTTTTTTTTTTTTTTTTTTTTTTTTTTTTTTTTTTTTTTAATGAAATAAAAATTTGAAACTTATATAGTATTCAGGAATTTGTGTTATACATTATGATACAAAAAAAAAAAAAAAAATTTTTTTTTTTTTTTTAACCATTTGGACAAATGGTTGTTGTTTTCGGTCGTGCAGACCCCCGTGCGTCCGCACTTTTGAAATTTTGCTATTTTATGCGAAATTCTTTACTTTTAGAAGAATTTGTTATTGAATAGGAAAATCAAAATGTTTAAAATCATTATAATAAAGAATAAACTAACATATTTAAAAATGGTTAAACGAAAATTATCAGATATCGAAAAAGCCGAATCCAAAGAAAGACGCCGTATGAAAGATCGTCTTAGAAAGCAAAAAGCTAGGTCTTCAAACGATTATCTAGCTCATGAAAATTAATTACGAGAGGAGCGACGAGAACGTAAAAGGAAACAATCTAATATTGAACCGACTAATTGTAAACGACCATGCTTGGAGGGGGACCAATCCACTAGCCATAGTGTTTTACAATCGGTCGGTTCTAACCAGGGGAGTACAATTAATGATTCTAAAAACCCGGAAAAAGTATTACCTATTACCCTTTATTCTCCACCACCTCAAAAGAAAACTAAAAATAAAGAGGTAAACAAGAGGAAGATTAACATCAAGGGATTACCTTAAGGGTAATTACCTTAAAGGAGAAGTAGTCAGTAATTTTTATATATATATATATATATATATATAATATTCGTTATACAATCATAATTGTTTTAAATTTGTTACAACCAGCTCTCAGAAAAAAATTTTCAAGTAGCTCCCAAATAAAAAATGAAGGTCAAAGGTCAAAGGTCAATGACTTATATAGATTTTTAATTTTACAGACGTCAGAAAAATTGCAAAGTGCATGCAAAAAATAATTTCATCTTCTTAGGGTTTTAGATTTTTACTGAAGATAAAAAAGATTTATGAGTCAAAATTTACTTTAATTAACATGTCAGAATAAAGAGGTAAACAAGAGGAAGATTAACATCAAGGGATTACCTTAAGGGTAATTACCTTAAAGGAGAAGTAGTCAGTAATTTATATATATATATATATATATATATATATATATATGTTACAACATCACTTACCATTTGTAAGTGCATAGGAGATAATACATATAATAACAGTAAATAAGTTATGAATATTAATAAGCAAGAGATAAAAATATAATAAAAACAATAAAAATTCGTTCTCATGGAAGTTTAAATAATTACAATGACTTAATGCATAGTTTATTTTAAATAAGTCCTTTAAATGAAAAAAGTCTTTCAAGAATATATAAAAGAGTCTTTTTCAATGTCCAGTGAATACAGTCTCTTTAATTAAAAATCTTCAAACCTAGTTTAATCTTTGGTTTTAATGTTATGTTGGATCCAACATCTTTCAGTAATATATCAATTTCTAATAATAAATATTATCACTTCAAAAATTAATAAATAATAATATAGAAAAATTTAAATAATAACAATAACAACAATAATAAGTAGTATAATAAGACTCAAAATTATAGCAATAATAATAATAATTCTCCATATTCTAATACTTCTCAATAAGAGTATAATTAATACTAAACTTCATTATAGAAATCATAATAATAATAATAATAGTAAAATAAGAGTATATGCAAAAGAAAATATCACAGTTACTTTATTATTGATAGGGAAAATATTGGTTGAGGATAAAAATAATTACATAGCAACTAAATAATTTTCTTATCTTCTAATAGCATAAGAAAGTATTTTTTGCTAGCCGAAAGTATAAATAAAAAAAAATCATAATAATTCCAAAATCCAAATAAAATTAAATCTAACTATTTAGAAAATGGACTCTCAACCAGTATTTCCTTACAATAATTCCTCTCTGATACTCTTTTACAAAATTGTCAAATTTGGGTGTAAGTTTTCAATGCCAAATGTAGAATAATGTTTTATCTACACATGGTTTATAAACTTCAATAATAAAATACAATAGGAATGAAAGTTGTCATTCTTAATTGAGAAATGGAAATAAAAATACTTTGCTTTTTTAACAACTTTTAATCTGTAGTTTTCACAATCACTGAAAATCACATATTATGTTATAGGTTTGAGTAGAATCATTAGATTTTATAACTGTTATAACATAAATATCTGCTGAATAAATAGAATAATATTAATGTCAAATACATGAGTAAATATAATTAGACTTAAACACCCTTAAAATTAATTTATCAACATCAATTTGAAAGCTTTTACAATCAAAGTGTTCACCTTATGCCTGCATAAGGTGCCCAATTTAACCCCAAAAACTCCCAAAAACAAGTTATTACAAA
Source organism: Maratus speculifer (assembly GCA_964019185.1). Lineage (NCBI taxonomy): Eukaryota > Metazoa > Arthropoda > Arachnida > Araneae > Salticidae > Maratus > Maratus speculifer. The sequence continues at coordinate 2,028,287 of CAXHSM010001080.1, forward strand.
TTTAAAATTTTTTCGCCAAAACTAACCTTTATACTATCTTAATTTTCTTATAATAATATTTCGTACTTACTTCAAATTATTAAATTAAAATCTTGTTTCTAAATCTAAGCTGTTAATCCTTATTCAGACGATATAAATTCTTAATTTGCCTTAAAAAACATTAATCCAGTATGCGTAAATTTAAAAGATGGCTCTAAATTAAAAATATTCTTAATTAAAACTTTATTTCTTAATATTCCAAATAAAACTGATTTCTTCTATGTTTTATCAACCTTTTTTAAGAAAGTCTTATTATTATTATTACTATTATTGTTATTACTTGTTGGAGTGAAAACATGTTTGTTCTTAAAAATTTAATTGAGGAGTATGATGGTCTTAAGATATTTACTGTTACTTATTAAGATTATTATGATATTTTTATGCACGTTTAAAGATAAGTTCGTAATAATAATAATAAGACTCATAACTAGATAAAAAGATAAATAAATAAGGCTCACAGAAAAATAAACAAACAAATAAATAAACCTTACAAACAAAGAACTATCTACACAAATACAGTAAAAAGGATACACATAATAATTAAATACATCTAAAAATAACTCACGGATAAGGAGAAATTTTCAAGCTTTTGTTTCTTCTCTTTCCTTTTCTGCAGCTTTCCTGGCTCGTTCTTCTCTTTTTCTTGCCAATTTAGATTCAGGTACAGGTTTAAATGTTAAATCAGTTCTTGCACATGAGTTAAATTCTCCCCGGTTCCAATGTCGAAGAAAGATAGCAGACTGACTTCTGTGACATTCAATGTCTTCAACTCTTGGTTCTGGACTTGGACCTCTAAATGGAAAATGAGGTTCTGGTTCTTCCTCTTCTTCGATCGTAACAGGTTCTTGGATGACAGAACACTTCTCGGATTCTTGTTTTTCAGAAGTATGTATCTGAGATTGAGACAATGGAACTTGGGGAGGGAGACTCGATACATATATTGTAGGTGGTAAATGCTGAGATGATGTAGGCAGACCTGAAGGATGCATTTGTGATAAAGGATGAGGTCTAGCCAAATGATGCGAGTGACTGCTTGATTTGTGAGATGATTGCTGATTCATACCCAACTGAGGATATAAAGAGCTCTGGTGAGCTGGCTGAGGAACAGCTTTCTGACTGGATGAATTCTGAGAATTTTAATTCTTCAAAATCTCCTTCATCATATTCATTGCAGAATCAAAATTCTCAGAATTCATCCAGTCAGAAAGCTGTTCCTCAGCCATATCAAGAGTTATTTTTAGATGTATTTAATTATTATGTGTATCCTTTTTACTGTATTTGTGTAGATAGTTCTTTGTTTGTAAGGTTTATTTATTTGTTTGTTTATTTTTCTGTGAGCCTTATTTATTTATCTTTTTATCTAGTTATGAGTCTTATTATTATTATTACGAACTTATCTTTAAACGTGCATAAAAATATCATAATAATCTTAATAAGTAACAGTAAATATCTTAAGACCATCATACTCCTCAATTAAATTTTTAAGAACAAACATGTTTTCACTCCAACAAGTAATAACAATAATAGTAATAATAATAATAAGACTTTCTTAAAAAAGGTTGATAAAACATAGAAGAAATCAGTTTTATTTGGAATATTAAGAAATAAAGTTTTAATTAAGAATATTTTTAATTTAGAGCCATCTTTTAAATTTACGCATACTGGATTAATGTTTTTTAAGGCAAATTAAGAATTTATATCGTCTGAATAAGGATTAACAGCTTAGATTTAGAAACAAGATTTTAATTTAATAATTTGAAGTAAGTACGAAATATTATTATAAGAAAATTAAGATAGTATAAAGGTTAGTTTTGGCGAAAAAATTTTAAATTTGTAATATATATATATATATATATATATATGTGCATGCAAAAAAAGCAAAAAAGTGCATGCAAAAAAATAATCAAAACTTTATAGTGTACATAAAAAAAAAAAAAATACACGAAACATTTTCAAACATAAAAGTTATATTTATTTACAACTATAAATATATATTTATTTACATTGTTACTAAGTTACAATGTTCTACCCGATCCTCGGTCGGGACGGCGTGTTTTTTCGCTCTTATTTTTTTTATTTTGTCTTTTGTTTTGTTCTTTTTTCGCCTCTTTGCGTCGAACCGATCCTCGGTCGTGGCGGCGTGTTTTTTCACTCTTCTTTCTTTTCTTCGTGTTTTGTTCTTTTTTCGCCTCTTTGCGTCGAACCCATATTGGGTCGCGACGACGTGTTTTTTTCGCTATTCCTTCTTTTGTTCGATACGGAAAGGGTTCCACAGTCACGTCCACCTCGTCCCTGGTCGCGGCGGCTTTCGCCAACGCATCTGCCCAATCGCTGAGGACGTGACCGGCGTGAGCTTTGATCCAGTGCATAAAGACTTTAATTTTATTTTTTGTGATGAAATCTCTGATCTGATCGGCCACTCGATGTCGTCGAAGACAGGATCTCTCGATGAATCCAATCGCCGCTCTGGAATCCGTATAGATATCCAGTTCGCCGACACCCCTCTCACGTGCGTCCATTACGGCCTCCTTGATCGCCTGGAGTTCGGCCGTAACTATGCACAGACCGTCGGAAATGCGGATTTGTTTTTCCGCGACGGTCCGTTCGTCCGACACGGCGGTGAAGGCGCACCCGGCGTGCTCTTTCCGCTTGGATCCGTCCGTGTAATACGAACACGATGTTCGCGGAATGCGATCCTTGATAAACGGGATCCGATCGAAATCATAAATACGACAGATTTCGGAGTAGTTGACACCGGGCTCGGAGACTGCAATTCTCCATTGGTACTTCTTCGAGCGCCGTCGCCGAATTTTTTTTAACTTTTTCTTCGACTCTCGAATCGGAGACTGTCGCCGAGTTTTTTTAAACTTTTTCTTCGATTCTTGCACTCGAGACTGTCGTCGACCGCGGCGGCTGCCGCTGCTCGACTTTCGGGCTTTAAAACGTTTCTCAGACTCTCGTTTCGGTTTAGAAATTTTCGAACGCTTGTTCGGCGTCTCGAGTGCTCGCTTCCGCTGAGGATCCTCTCGGCCGCCGAGGGGCGCGACGGGCGTCGCAGTGTTTACGAGATCTCGGGACGCCTCGGGTCCACGTTTCGGGGAGTCGTCTCCTCGATCATCATCATCATCACCAGCAGCAGCAGCAGCAGCAGCATGAGCATCGAGTTGTAAAAGATCCCGGTCTAGTTTAAGGGAAACGGAAGTTTCTAGCTCCGGCGAGGACGCGTTCGAAAGTTTTTCGAGAGTGAAATTTTTCACCAAGGTCAGATTGTTCTCGGAATCAGGAAAGGAATCTTGAAGAAACGTGGCCATGTCGACGATTGACAAGAGGAGGCGTCGAATGAGACACGTCTGATGCGCAGGCTAATACTTATAACCCCCCTCCCAAAAAAAAATTTTTTTTTTTTTTAATATAGATATTTAAATATATTTTATAAGATAAATATTTTATCTTTACATCTGATAAACAAAAATTTTATTGTAAAATATTTATACAATAACATATCCACTAATTTTTTCTGTAATATACAGGTATTTTCTGATTTTTCAATTTCTCCAAAAATTTTGAAGTGTCTACAAAATTATATTTTTGTTTCAAATATTTCCATGGATTTTTCATCGCTGTTTGACAATGACATGTATCTGGTCCAGATTGCCATTGAATACTTCTTTCGCAATCTGTTAAATGCCATTCTTTACTCTCTTCATTAAACACTGCATTAATTTGTTTTTCTTTCTTCAATTCTCTCGCTTTTATTTGAAACTGGAGAGCATGGGCTTTTTGCTTGTACAGTTCATACCACATCATTATATTTTTAGAATCCAAAACTCGATAGTGATAAAAATCTTTTATACTCTCTTCTTCTTCATTTGCAAAGTAAGGTTTATAATCCTGGTGATTATCTTCAATATGATTCGTCTTGTGCAAATCAGACACAGAATAATACTTTTCTGGCTTATTGATATGGGCTTCAAAAAATGTTTCAGGAGAATCCAACACAAAAGAACAATGACAAGTATCCGGGCCACATTGAGCATTCTTTACAGACCACATGCAATTGTTGAGATGAAAACGGTTATTGTCAGTCAATAAAAACCGAAATCGACTGTTGTAACGAAAAGCTGTTACTTGAAAATTTAAGATACGTGTACGATAATCATGAGTCTGCAATTGTTTCTTTAACAAAGTCAATTCATCACTTTCACTAGACATGATGATACCAGTTAAAGGTTGTCACGAAACGAAATGATGTGTTCTCGAAAAGGATTTACTTTTATAGCCTTCTTTGAAAAACGTCCTTGTATATCGACTGCGGCGGTGGTAAAATGTTCACAGGTTATCCAGCAGGCAGGCACAAACTTCGGGAAAGAAGACAGCCGAGTGAACGAGCCAGCGAATGCACGGCCTTATATACTGAAAAAAAAAAAAAATTTTTTTTAAATAATTGATCTGATTTATTAATATAAAATATATTTATAGAATTAAATTCTTTAAATATACATCATACAATATGTTTATATAAAAAAAAAAATTTTTTTCAAAGTTTATGAAACGATGTCAAACATATAGATCACTATAATATATATGAAGTAGTTTTTTTACAATGTATTAAACAACTACATAACTTGCAATACTGCCCTTTTTTTAGATACCTTTCCGCTTTCCATTTGAGTATTAAAGTTCCGTTTCCACAACATAGATGGTGGGCGTACCTGGCTTTAGCAAGTTCTTTTTCCAATATTTATCTTTTATCCCTTTATCCTGATGTTATTAAATATATATTTTTTGGAGAAGAAAAAAATTTTTTTTTCTGGCGCTTGTAAAATTACAAATCTTCAGGTCATTGACCTTTGATTGTATACCAAGGTAGTTGACAAAACAACTTTCGTGAACACCCCTCTTTGGGAAAAAAATCACACGAAATATTTTAAAAACATAAAAGTTTCATTTATTTACAATTATAAATACATATTTATTTACATCGCTATAAGGACACAATTCCTTTAAGCAAAACATTGACTGCGTGATAGATTTACATTTTTATAACAATTTTTCCATTTTAAATCTGCACAAAGGACACGTGTTTTTTCTCTCGAACCATGTTTGGATTCAAAGTTCATGAAACTTGTGAGTGCAAGGAAGTTGTTTGGGCTCCTTTTGAAACTGTTCAAAACAAATGGCACATTCATCCAGGTTTTTATCCACACTCGTCGAAACACTTTCATTGATACGATTCAATATAAACTCTCTAAAAAATTCATGTTTTTGAAATAAAACGTCCATTAATTGAAGAATCATTTCATTACGCCATAGAAACTCTGGATCCTTGGGAAAGTGAACTTTTTGTTTACAATGGCTCCTTTCGTCGTCGTCTTCATTTTCCCGATACGGACAATCATCGTTTTCTTTACACCAATTCGCTAGGCACGCATCGTGGTAATAATGAAGACAGGGTAACAGTTTAACCGCCTCCAAAGGACGAAACTTGATTTTGCACAAGACACACGTATCGTTTTGAGCAAGTTGCGAGTAATCTATTGGGATCGTGGGTATGGCATCATAAATATGCCATTCAACAGCAGGTCTTTGAAATAACTCGTGTATAATATAGGCCATCGTCATTGCATTAGACTCAAAACAGTGTAGCACATTATTCAATCTCTGTTTCCGTGGACCACGTAATATGTAATTGGTTGATGTTTTACCCAAGAAAGGGTAAAAAGAATTTTGCAAATTGTCACTATCGGAGACTTCTACACTAGTCATGTTTTGTAAAGGTGTGAGACGATTATGCAAACTGTTAACTTTATAAGGCTTAAACTTTATGTGGCATAACTTCATATGGCCGAGCGAAAACTAACTCCAAATAGTTAAAAAAAAAAAAATTTTTTTTTTTAATAACTTTTAGGAAAGAGTTTGGTATTCTGATGCGAGCTTTTTTTTACACAAGACGGAAATAATTTCAAAGTTCAAAGATACAATGTTCTACAAATTTTCAAAGTAAATATTACAAACTTTTTTGTTTGTATCACATCAGTCTCTAATTTTTTATGATTCATCGTTTCTTTTCAGTTTTCTAATGATCTTCATCAAAGTTTTTTCTAAAATCAAATCAGTTTTTCTCATTCTCGGTCTCGCGTAGCTGTGCGGATGGTATAGTATCGCACATATAGCGCGCAACTCGCGCCAATGGAGGGGAGTGGAGCAGGCGTAGCACCTCAGCGTAGGCTCGGGTGTTTTTAAATCTTCTTTAATTTTGTAGATGATACATCCCGCATGGAATTCGTGGCCGCAGCGTCTCAGTAAAATTCCGGACCCTCCTCTCCGCTTTCTGCAGTACACGCAGCATAATCTTCGAGACAAATACTGGCCAGCGGCATCGGGCACTGGGGCACGCTCATCGACAGCAGCCAGTGTTGTCTCCGCCATCTCCGAACGAAAAGTGACTGCGGATTAAAATTTAATAATCAGATTTAAAAAAAAAAAAAAAATTTTTTTAATAATATAATATAGCTATATTATATAGATAATATAATATAGCGTGATTACATATTTTATAATGTCGATATATATTTATATAAATTTATATATATATATATAATTTTTTTTTTTTTTTAATAATATAATATATATATTATATATTTTATATATAATATTTAATATAATATTACACATTTATATATATAAAAAAATTTTTTTTTTTTTAATCATGTCATTTGCACGCTATCTGTTTATTTTGAGTCATGCCCTCATGCAATTTTAAATAGTATCTTTTTGATTCACTTTTTTGACTCCATCCCTTTTTGTGACGACAACCCATGAACTAAGCCATAGATATGTTTTTTTTTGTAAAACACTATAAATTTTGGGTGAGGATAAAGATTCACAGAAACTTTTAAAAGAAAATAACAGTCTTTTTAAACCGTATGCCTTGGGTACCTTTTGTGTGATTGTTTTGTTGATGATTGTTGTTGATTGTTTTGCGTGATTGATTTTGTTTTGTGTGAGAGAAACCTGATTCTAAAAAAAAACACATCGCTTTCAATGAATCTTAATATTTTTTAACATTGGATTGTTTCTCTTGACTGGATCCGTTTCAAAATGTCCAAGATTGGCAAAGACTTTTTCGCAAAAAAAGGGGTTGAAGGAAGTTGCTGTGGCAACTTCCTTCAACCCCCTTTTTCTGCTGAGAAAGAAACACACCTTTTACAACAGAACAACCTTTATTGAGGAATCTTTTTTCATACAGACATGGACCAGGCTACGTATTAATGGTTTGTGTCAGTCCTTTCGACCTGATAATGACTTTCGTCGCTGGTATCTTGTCCAGGATAATGGTAATACTGGAATCCTGAGGGAAGCTCGGTGCAGTGTCCTCCGAGTCGCTGGAATCGCTGGAGCTGCAAGTGACGACGGAGGGGGAAGATCCTCGACTCTTTGGCTGGGGCGTGTAGGAAGGTGACGCCGGCGTGTAGGAAGGTGACGCCGGCGTGTAGGAAGGCGACGCCGGCGTGTAGCAGGGACTGTAGGGAGAGTAGACCGGCGAGGCCGGCGTGTAGCGGGGCGACGCCGGCGTGTAGCAGGGACTGTAGGGAGAGTAGACCGGCGAGGCCGGCGTGTAGCGGGGGCTTGTGGCAGAGTGGACTGGGCTCGTGGGGGAACAGGCGGGCGAGGCCGGTGAGTAGGTTGGCGAGGTCGGTCTACGGCGGATGAAGTCGTCGATGAACTTCCGATAGGGAATCGCATCCGCTGCGGTCGAATAATGGAGCTTATACACCCCTTTTTCTTGCGAAACAGTGACTCGAAATTCCGATGTGGGTGTGTGGGCTGGCGATGCTGGTGTGTAGTCTGGGCCGGTGGGTGAGTAGGCAAGTGAGGCCGGTGGTCGTCTCCGGTGGATGAGGTCGTGGATGACCATTAGGGTGGGTCGAAAAAAATCGATATTTTTTTTTCGGATCGTAATACCGCGGAAAAGTTGCTAAATGGTATGACTAAAAAGGGGAAAAAATATTAAAATTATCGGATGTTATCTTCCGTTCGCGCATAAGCTCTAAAGTTTTGAAAAAAATAATTTTTTTTTGAAAATTTGTAATAATTTTTTTTTACGATATTTAATATGTAATAGTGAAAAATTTCATCTACAACACACTAATAAAGTAATATAAAAATACCGGTATTGCACTTCAACATCTTCCGTTCGCGCATGGACATCCAAATATAGCCAAAATACAAGAAAATCGGATTTTTGTCCTATTTTCTTTTCATGTATAGTTACAGATATCAATAATGTAATACCTAATATCTGATTATACATGTTCTGATAGTTAAAGAAAAAAAATTCAGACGTAATTAGGCTTGGTTTTTCGATCGCGCACAGCGATACAAAACTTACTGTCAGCGCCACTAGCGGGTCAACGACCCACGCCGCGTCACGTGATACCCCCTCTCCGCTGCAGGCAGTCATTACAGTGGTCCGCCGCGCAATTTTGTGTGCCAGTCTGCTGTTGTCTCTTGAGTGCGGTGGATGTGTTGCGTAGTGTGTGTTCTAAATTTCATATTTTGGTGTAGTTTTTTGAACAATTGTGCAATGAATGATGGCATTATCAAAGACAGTGATCACTAGACAAGAATTCCAGTGTCCGTTTTTCGGTACACCAAGAGACTTGCCGCCTAACAAGCTCCCTATAGGAGAGGACGTTCTTCGATGTTTATCGAATGAGAGGTATAATTTAGCAGTTAAACTAAACAACAAAAGGGTTAGTTTTGGACAAGTAGCCAATACAGTAGCTGGCAAAATAGTGTGTTTGTACAATAGAGCATCAATTCCCACCGTAAGTGATAAGAGAGTAGTACAACTGTTGACTGCACTGCATGACAAGTATTATAGTTTAAGAAAATCTCATACTCGAGACAAAAACAAGGAAGTCTTTAAGAGAAACCTTGATGATTTTAAGAAAAAATGCTGTTTGCTTTTTGACATTGCGGCATGCAAATGCCCCATTGCCCTTGAATGTACCTGTCATAAAACACCGGATCAATGCCAGTGTATCTGCTCAATAACTTGTACTTGTGAAAAGCTTAAAAAAATACCTTTACTTGAGCTGAAATTTATCTATTCACTACGCACTCACGGCATTGGCAAAATTGGAACTGTGGATTTAAATGAAACAAAGAAACGTGCCAAATCTTTACAGAGGAAATCTCGTTCCAGCTGTCCAAAACCAAAAGTAGATGTCCAAGTTTCCGAAACTGAACAACGTGATGAATCCTTGACCTCCAGTGACGATTGCAGTGACAGTGACCAAGAATTCATACCTGAATCTCCAAAAAAGAAATCCGGTTGGCAAATGAGGATTAACCTTAAATCTACTGCATTAACTAGTGATCGTTACGGTGTTTCCGATCGTGCTACAGCAGCAATAGCCTCAAGTGTTTTGCAGGACGTTGGCGTGGTAACTAATAGCGACAATTCACAAGTAGTTGACAAGTGTAAAATAAGAAGAGAAAAACACAATGTTAGGGCTGATTTGTCCAGTTCTATAACAGAAAATAAGCTAATTGGGCTATATTTTGATGGCCGTAAAGACGACACTATTGTGGTACAAGAGGCACATTCAAAACGATTTAAAAGAGTGGTAAAGGAGGAACATTACGTGCTTATACAAGAACCTGGTAATATATTTCTGGGTCACGTGACCCCGAATTCAGGAAGTTCAGAGGATATTGCGACCTCTATTATATCCTATTTGACAAGCAATGACATTTCTTTGGACGAATTAGTCGTTATTGGCTGTGATGGCACCAATGTTAACACCGGATTGAAAAACGGTATAATACGCCGTATTGAAACACACTTAGGTAAGCCTCTGCAATGGGCAGTTTGTCTTCTTCATTTTAATGAACTACCCTTCCGCCATTTATTTCAGTATTTAGATGGTAAGTCGACCGGGCCAAATTCTTTGAAAGGACCGATTGGTGTGAAATTGATCAAATGTGAAACACTTCCAGTAGTGCAGTTTGAAAGTATTGATTGCCAAATCCCTGAGATAGACAAAAAAACTCTTAGTAAGGATCAGAAGTATTTGCTGGAAATATCAGAAGCGATTAAATCAGGTGAATGCCCAAAAGATTTATCAATCAGGGATCCAGGACCTTTGTCTCACTCCAGGTGGCTAACAACAGCTAACCGTGCTTTAAGACTCTACATTAGTCAAGAAAATCCAACTGCTGAGTTCCAGGAAATAGTAATATTCATTCTGAAGTCATATATGCCGATGTGGTTTTGTATTAAGAAGACCAAACTTTTTACTGATGGCCCTAAGCTCGTGCACCAATGTATTGAAACCTCAAGATATCTTAAAGATGAACTCAAAGCTGTAATTGACCCAGTTATAGAGAGAAATGGGTTCTTTGCGCATCCAGAACATGTTATGATTACTATGACTCAAGATCCCAGAAAACATATAAGAGAACTGGGCCTCCGCCGCATCATTAAGGCAAGAGAAAGAGACCAAAAGAGGAAAACAATTCGAACGTACGTGGCACCTAAGCTAAACTTTTCCGCAACAGACTACACGGAATTAAATTATTGGACAAACTGTGAATTTTCTTCGCCGCCTCTATTGAAAGATGTCACTGATGATGAACTGAAAACCTACATCAAAACAGAAGAAGTACCGAAGTGGGAAATCCTATCACAGAAGATGCCAGTCCATACTCAAGCAGTGGAGAGAAGCGTCAAGTTGGTGAGCGAGGCTTCTGCTAAGGTTTGCGGATCTGCAGCTCGAGACGGGTACATAAGAACGACACTTAAGTCAAGGTCCACGATGCCAGCCTTTGATAACAAAAGACAGTTCAAACTACCAGACATGTAATCTATTCGTAAGTGAAATATGTACTTTGTATTTATTGGATAATACATCAATAATATGTTGAAGCTTGTATATATTTATTTTTCCTAAGTCCACATTTTTGAGGTTTTCAACACTTTTTTGCTATTTTTACAGCCCATGCGCGAACGGAAGATGTTAAAACTCAATACCAGTATTTTTATATTAATTCATTAGTGTGTCGTAGATGACATTTTCCCCTATTACATATTAAATATCGTAATAAAAAAAATTATTAAAAATTTCCAAAAAAATTTAATTTTTTCAAAATTTAATCAAACTTTAGAGCTCATGCGCGAACGGAAGATAACATCCGATAATTTTAATATTTTTTCCCCTATTTAGTCATACCATTTAGCAACTTTTCCGCGGTATTACGATCCGAAAAAAAAATATCGATTTTTTTCGACCCACCCTAATGACCATCCGAAAGGGAATCGCATCCGCTGCGGTCGACTGATGGAGCTTATATACTCCTTTTTCTTGCGAAACAGTGACTCGAAATTCCGATACGACCGTCTCGATGAGTTTTTTGGAAGGAAGCATGGACAGCAGGTCGATCAGGTAATAATGCGACACAACTTTACGCCGCAGCTAACTCAACGGGTACTGTTCCAGGGCCTCGTCGTCCGCCACCTCCTGGACCAGGGCTTGGCCCTCCACGCCTTCGGGCCTTCTTAAAAACTCGGCGACGGAGGTGTCGAGCCAAAAGAGCATGTCTTTTCTCCCGAGGAAGCCCCATAAAGCGGGTTGAGCGGTGAATTGCAGCTGGATCATCATGGTGAGACTGAACCTGGGTGGGAGAAAAAAGGACGTTTTATAAGAGAGTGGGTCTCCGCCTCTCGCTCGTTTCCAATCCAAAAGGACGTGGGTGGTGGTTTTGTTTCACACAGACAAAAAAAAATTTTTTTTTTTTTCGGTGGTTTTGTTTCACACAGAAATCATGAAAAAAAAAAAATTTTTTTTTTTTTAAATAAGAATTTGGAATCTATTTAGTGTTCAGGAATTTGAGTTATATTATGTAAATTAGATTTAATAGGCCTGTATGGATCCATACTCCACATAATAACGATTCTGTTTGAACTTGTCTAAAAACGATTTGCTTGTATCATAATGTTTATCAAAAACTGCATATCGATACCATGCTTGACAGTCGTATATGTCACACATTTCTTTAAAAATTACAAGTCCACGGATAGTATGAGATCCATCTTTAGAATACTCAAATGAATATATCAAATACACATGTTTCTCTGGGTAAAAAACGGGCCCTTTAGAATCTGAGTGTGAAAAAAACACCCAGCGACTAGACAATATAATGCTTTTGAAACCAAAAAAAAAATATAATGATTTACGAATCTTCTTACAATCAGTCTATTATAATGCACTCATTCAAGAGTTTTTAACTTTTTTTTTTTTTTTTTCAAGGATTTGGATTTCTTTGTCAGATATAAAAACTGATTAAACCGGATTGATATATATATATATATATATATATATATATATATATATATATATATATATATATATGTATATATATTAGCAGACTTTTAAAAAAAGTGTATCTTTGTGTTCCAATTTCTTTTCTTTCAAGTCATTTTTTAACACTTCTTTTTTTTTCTTAAAACTCAAATATATGCGTTACATTTTTGGTAGAGTGCTAAGAGTTGGTTTCGGTCGGAAAAAGAGAAGAAAAAATTTTTTTTTATTAGAATTGTGTCCCACCATAACCACGCGCTGCGATATTCAAACGTATCGCAACGCCACAATTCTTTTTTTAAAAAGATGTTTTGTGTCAAAAATGCCCCTTCGTTTTGATGAAAGGGTCTTTTTACCGAAACAAAATTATTATTATTTTTTAGAAATGTGTCCCACCATTTACCACCCGCTGCGATATTGTAATCTATCGCAACTCCACAATTCTTTTTTTTATGTAAAATATATTTTTGTGCCAAAAATGCTTCCCCCTCTCCGTGGCAAGGGGTCTTTTTTTTGCCGAAAAAAGGATCAATGATAAACAATAACAAACTCGCATTTAGTTCGAAGGTGAAAAAAACCTTCGAACTTTTCTTCAAAACATGTTGACGGAGGGTGCCGTCTACCTGTTTTGAGGGGGGAAGGGAAAAATGGGTGTGTGGAAGAGTCGACTCTTTTTTTCTGTGCGCCCTATATTTGGGAATAAGAAAAAGAAATGACACAAGACACAAAATATAAGACAAGACACAATATTTTTTTTTGAAATATACTTTATTGGACCTGAAAAAAAAATAAAAAATAAAAGTTTGCTCTCGTTAAAAAAAAATGAGTCGTGTGCGTCTGGATGAAATATCCAGATGATGATGATGATGATGATGATTTTTTTTTCATTTTTCTACCTCTCACACTCTCTCTGTTACAGACAGGTGAGAGTAAAAACTCATTCGGTCCCTCGTCACAGTCCGATGTCGAAAGGTCGCCAAAACGACTTACGAACCTCCCTTGAGAGGCACCTGCTGCGCGCGACCCCTCGACTCGTCCCACACGCGCTCCCTACTCAGTAATTTTTTGTTTTTTTTTTCGGGGTTTTCTTTCGTCTCCACCTTCATTCCTCCATTATCTTTTTGATCCAGGCAGTCCGCATTCCGTCATTAAAGTCAGACTCCGGCCGACCGAAATCAGACTCGGTCCAGTTGGAAACACAAACCAACGGCTTCCGACTCCGTCCAACGTGACTCTGCTAAAGAAACGGGGCACCCGATTCTGTCAAACAACTTAGGGTAACATGGATTTAGGCCCGACTTTCGGGCTTTACCGTTTCTAGCGTCAACTCGAGCATTTACTCCTGAAGCAGTACACCTGGACGTTTCGCCATCCACTACTAAGCCCAAGGACTTTCGTTTCGCTTCGGAGTCAATGGAGTTGTTAGTTTTTCAATCAGGCATCCGACTTCCTTTGTCACTTGATAGATATTTTTTTTATTATTCAAAGGAATGTCGCCTCTCGTCTCACCGCAAAGCCGTCGGCATATTTTCCGCCGATCTACGAGAGGCTCAGGCCTTCCATGGAACCGAGTCTACGATGCGGATCCAAGTCAGCCCACCGCAGCTGCTGCAGGGATCCACCGCGCCCCGTGACGCAACAAATTCCCACACCAGGGTTCCGGGCCGGGCACCGCAAGGCAACCCAACGTAAAGCTACTCCCAGGATCGTTGCGAGCGAGACGAGAAGACCTGACCGAAAAACCAGGATTCGGAAACCACTTCCTCTGGAAACTTTCTGCCCTTCTCAAAAAAACGGAGGTGGAGAAAAATGGAGGGTGAGAAAAAAACCCCCAAAATGCCTACTTGCAATAATTCATTCCTTACAACTCTTTCCCTCCCCCCACACACACGCGAAATAAAAAATGAGGAAAAAAAAGAGAATTTTGATGCGAAAAGCATCCTGGAAAAAAAAGAGGATAAAAGGGGGCAGCCCTCGTCATCTCAGCCTACGATCTTTACCATTCTACGTCATCTTGGAATAGAAACCGCGCGCTGTGGGACGACAAAGAATGGCTCGGATCCGAATTGCCCCCTTTCTCCATTACGCCCCCTCCCACGCGGATAAGTTTTTTATTTTCTCAATTACAAGAGCAGACTTTTTTTTTAAAAAAAACCTTACCTTTGTGTTCCAATTTCTTCTCGTTCAAGTCATTTTCCAACATTTGTTTGGAAGATGTTGGTTTTGGACGACAAAGGGAAAGGAGAAATTTTTTTTTAATTTAGAATTGTGTCCCACCATAACCACCCGCTGCGATATTAAAACATATCGCAACGCCACAATTCTTTTTTTTTGAAAAAGATGTTTTATGCCAAAAATGCCCCTTCGTTTAAATGAAAGGGTCTTTTTACCGAAACAAAATTATTATTATTTTTTTAGTCCCACCATTTACCACCCGCTGCGATATTGTAATCTATCGCAACTCCACAGTTCTTTTGTTTTATGTAAAATATATTTTTGTGCCGAAAATACCCCTCCCCCTCTCCGTGGCAAGGGGTCTTTTTTTGCCGAAAAAAGGATCAATGATAAACAAACTCGCATTTAGTTCGAAGGTGAAAAAAAAACCTTCGAATCTTTCTTCAAAACAGGTTGACGGAGGGTGCCGTCTACCTGTTTTGAAGGGGGGGGGTGTGGGGAAGAGTCGACTCTTTTTTTTATGGGTTGGGGTTTGTTGTTGATGTTACAGTAGCTGAAAAACAAAAGTCGTTTTTAATTGAATGTACAATGTTCATAACCTACGGCTTTCCAAATACTCTTTTTTTCTGTGCGCCCTATATTTGGGAATAAGAAAAAGAAATGACACAAGACACAAAATATAAGACAAGACACAATATATATTTTTTTTGAAATATACTTTATTGGTAGGCATCTGAACCAGAAAGTTTGCTCTCGTTAAAAATGAATCGTGTGAGTCCGGATGAAATATCCAGATCACGATGATTTTTTTTACCCCTATTTTTCTGTCTCTCTCTCTGTTATAGACAGACGAGAGAGAAGCGCGCGCGCGCGCGTAGATATAAAAACTCATTCGTTTCCCTCGTCACAGTCCGATGTCGAAAGGTCGCCAAAACGACTTACGAACCTCCCTTGAGAGGCACCTGCTGCGCGCGACCCCTCGACTCGTCCCACACGCGCTCCCTACTCAGTAATTTTTTGATTTTTTTCGGGGTTTTCTTTCCTCTCCACTTTCATTCCTCCATTATCTGATTGAAAAAGACAGGCCGATCCGTCATCGGGAAACCCGTACGTCTCCGAACCGGCCACCTCGACTCTACAGCACGGGGCATCCACAATGGATATTTACACCCACCTGAAGCAGGCTTTACCGTGTCTGCAGCAACTCCATCCATTACCTCACAGAAGCAGTCCAGTAACTAAATCGACTAGGACTCTCGTATGCTTCGGAAGCGATGAAATTGCTAAGGTTCTTCAAATCAGGCCATCGACATCCTTTGATAGATATTTTTTTTAATTCAAAGGAAAGTCGACTCTTGTCTCCCGGCAAGACCACACAGCATATTTTCCACCGATCTGTGAGAGGCTCAGACCATCCATGGAACCGAGTCTACGGTGCGTACAAAGTCAGGCCACCGCATCTGCTGCAGGAATCGGCCGCGCCCCGTGACGCGACAAATTCCCACCCCAGGGTTCCGGGCCGGGCCCGCAAGGTAACCACACGTAAAGCTACTCTCAGGATCCGCGTGAGAGACAAGAACAACCTAAAATGGAACCAGATATTCGGAAACGTTCCCTGATAGACCAGTTACTGCCTCCCCCAAAATGACCACGGAAGTGGAGAAAAATGGAGGTTGAGAAAAAAACCCCAAAGTACCTACTTGCAATAATTCATTCCTTACAATCCTTTCCCTCCCTCCTCCCCCCCTCCACGCGAAATAAAAAATTGCGAAAAAAGAGAATTTTGATGCGAAAAGCATCCTGTTAAAAAAAGGAAAAAAGGGGGCAGCCCTCG
This sequence comes from Maratus speculifer, assembly GCA_964019185.1. Classification (NCBI taxonomy): domain Eukaryota; kingdom Metazoa; phylum Arthropoda; class Arachnida; order Araneae; family Salticidae; genus Maratus; species Maratus speculifer. The sequence goes on from CAXHSM010001080.1 coordinate 2,044,703, forward strand.
TCATCTCAGCCTACGATCTTTGCCACTCTATGTCATCTCGGACCGCGCACTGTGGGACGACACAAAGAATGGCTCGGATCCGAATTGCCCCCTTTCTTCTTACCCCTCCCTCTTATTTTTCTCAATTACGAGAGCAGACTTTTTTTTTTTTAAATGTACCTTTGTATTCCAATTTCTTCTCGTTCAAGTCATTTTTTTTTCTCAAAACTCAAATTTATTCGTTACATTTTTTTGGTGGATTTTTTATTTCCAACTCAAAGTAGGGATGTACTGTGGAATACAAAAATGAGCAACGTTAAAAAAGCACTAAATATATAAGAAATTGCCGACCCGTCTCCCCCTCCCATGAGGCTTCACAGACCGGGTTGCTCAGCAATTTTAGGAACCATTTCTTTTTAATGAAATGTGCGACGGCCGAAGAAAAAAAAACCGCGCTCTAACCAAAAAAAAATATTCTCGATGTTTTCACCGCTAGTACCAGGACCCTAGCGGACTTTTATCTTCTCGCGCCTGGTTTCGAAAAAAGATGGATTGCCGACCCGTCTCCCCCTCCCATGAGGCTTCACAGACCGGGTTGCTCAGCAATTTTAGGAACCATTTCTTTTTAATGAAATGTGCGACAGTTGAAGAAAACCCGCGCTCTAACCAAAAAAAAATTATTCTCGATGTTTTCACCGCTAGTACCAGGATCCTAGCGGACTTTTATCTTCTCGCGCCTGGTTACGAAAAGATGGAAATAGATTTTGAGTGCGTGCATGCGTATGTTTAACAAAAAAAATGTAACGAATATATTTGAGTTTTTTTTTATAAAAAAAAGTTGAGTTAAAAAAAAAGAAATTGGAAATGAAAGATACATTTTATGAAAAAAAACACTTTCCTTTTCCATGATCTGGAATGGAGCGAAGAGACTTTGAAGCGGAGAGTATTTGGAAAGCTAATTACGCGAAAACTACATTTTTTTTTAAATTTCCGTCTGAAAGGAAAATGATTTTACCGAAACAACATAATAGTAAATTGAAAAAAAACAGGCGTATTTCTATAAAAAACACAAGTCCCGCGACACACCAACGTTAAAACGGTTAGGTTTCCAAAAATTTTACAAGTCCGCGGCGAGAGGAGTCGTTCCAACACCTCTGATGTTCGAGAGCGGGAGATTCGGGAAAAAAACACAAGTTCCGCGACACACCAACGTTAAAACGGTTAGGTTTCTAAAAATTTTACAAGTCCGCGGCGAGAGGAGTCGTTCCAACACCTCTGATGTTCGAGAGCGGGAGATTCGGGAAAAAAACACAAGTTCCGCGAGACACCTTCGTTAGCACCGTTAGGTTTCCAGTGTCCAAAAAATTTTACAAGTCCGTGGCGAGAGGCGTCATTCCAACACCTCTAAAGTTCGAGAGCGGGAGATTCGGGAAAAAAACACAAGTTCCGCGAGACACCTTCGTTAGCACCGTTAGGTTTCCAGTGTCCAAAAAATTTTACAAGTCCGCGACGAGAGGCGTCATTCCAACACCTCTGAAGTTCGAGAGCGGGAGATTCGGGAAAAAAACACAAGTTCCACGAGACACCTTCGTTAGCACCGTTAGGTTTCCAGTGTCCAAAAAATTTTACAAGTCAGCGGCGAGAGGCGTCGTTCCAACACCTCTGAAGTTCGAGAGCGGGAGATTCGGGAAAAAAACACAAGTTCCGCGAGACACCTTCGTTAGCACCGTTAGGTTTCCAGTGTCCAAAAAATTTTACAAGTCCGCGGCGAGAGGCGTCGTTCCAACATCTCTGAAGTTCGAGAGGGAAGCGAGAGAAACGGAAGAGCAGCCGGCTTGCAGCGCTGTCAGATGCCGACTGATCTGGCGAGCCAATGTCACTCCCTTTTATACCCAATCCAGGCTTGAAAAAAAAATTTTTTTTTTTTTACGAAATATTCAAAAAAAAAAAATTTTTTTTTTTTAATATTTCGTAAAAAAAAAATTTTTTTTTTTTTAAAGAGCGTACAAAAGTAAAGTTTTTTAAGAGCGTACAAAGTTCGGTTTCAGTCAAATATTCAGAAACGTACAAATAACAAAATTTTTCAAAGTCGAAAATTATTTCAAAGTTCGGATTCAGTTAAGTATTGAGAAATATAAAAAATGAGGAATATTTTCAAAGTTTTTAACATAGTCAAGCATGAACACGAAATATTTTCAAAGTCTCGTGTCGCGAAAAAAACACAAATTCCACAAGCATGTCGATTTTCATCAAAGTCCCGATTTCTGAAAAAGTTTCAAAGTCCGAAGTCAGTTTATAGCGCGTGTGAAATATTTTCAAAGTCGAAAATTATTTCAGAATTCGGAAATTATTTCAAAGTTCGGCAAAATTTTACAAAGTCGAGAATTATTTCAAAGTTCGGTAAAATTTTACAAAGTCGAGAATTATTTCAAAGTTCGGTAAAATTTTTCAAAGTCGAGAATTATTTCAAAGTTCGGTAAAATTTTTCAAAGTCGAGAATTATTTCAAAGTTCGGTAAAATTTTTCAAAGTCGAGACTTATTTCAAAGTTCGGTAAAATTTTTCAAAGTCGGGAATTATTTCAAAGTTCGGCAAAACTTTTCAAAGTCGGGAATTATTTCAAAGTTCGGCTTCAAGAGAGAGAAACGGAAGAGCAGCCGCCCAGCAGCGCTGCATGATGCCAACTGATCTGGCGAGACAATGTCATTACCTTTTACAAAAAAAAAAAAAAATTTTTTTTTTCGCTTGTCCTTAAGGTGTGTTTTCAAACAAGTCTCTCTCTTATCGACGTGCTCTCCTGTCTCTGCGGTTGTCGCGCCTTGTTATCTAACCTGTAATGCATCTTTACGTGCAGTTAAGTATTCAGAAAAGTAAAAATGAGGAATTTTTTCAAAGTTTTTAACATAGTCGAGCATGAACACGAAATATTTTCAGTCTCGTGTCATGAAAAAAACACAAAGTCCACAAGCAATATTTTAAATGAAATATTTTCAAAGTCGAGATTTCAAAGTTCGGTAATTATTTCAAAGTCCGACAAAATTTTTCAAAGTCGGGAATTATTTCAAAGTTCGGCTTCAAGCGAGAGAAACGGAAGAGCAGCCGCCCGGAAGCGCTTCCAGAAGCCAAGTGATCTGGCAAGACAATGTAATCCCCCCCCAAAAAAAAAAAATTTTTTTTTGCTTGGTATTTAAGGTGTGTTCTCAGACAAGTCTTTCTCTTATCGACGTGTTCTCCTGTCTATGCGGTCGAGTTTGAACACGAAATATTTTCAGTCTCGTGTCACGAAAAAAACACAAAGTCCACAAGCATGTCGATTTTCATCAATGTCTCTATTTCTGAAAAAGTTTCAAAGTCTGAAGTCAGTTTATAGCGCGTGTGAAATATTTTCAAAGTCGAGATTTCAAAGTTCGGTAATTATTTCAAAGTCCGACAAAATTTTTCAAAGTCGGGAATTATTTCAAAGTTCGGTAAAATTTTTCAAAGTCGAGAATTATTTCAAAGTTCGGTAAAATTTTTCAAAGTCGGGAATTATTTCAAAGTTCGGCAAAACTTTTCAAAGTCGGGAATTATTTCAAAGTTCGGCAAAACTTTTCAAAGTCGGGAATTATTTCAAAGTTCGGCTTCAAGAGAGAGAAACGGAAGAGCAGCCGCCCGGCAGCGCTGCATGATGCCAACTGATCTGGCGAGACAATGTCATTTCCTTGTACATCCCTGAAAAAAATTTTTTTTTTTTTTTTACACTTAAGGTGCCTTTTCAAACAAGCCTTCCTCTTATCGACGTGCTCTCCTGTCTCTGCGGTTGTCTCGCGATTTTGTCCTTACCTGTAATGCATTGTTACGTGCTCAGTTAAGTACTCAGAAAAGTAAAAATGAGGAATTTTTTCAAAGTTTTTAACATAGTCGAGTATGAACACGAAATATTATCAAAGTCTCGTGTCGCGAAAAAAATACAAAGTCCAAAAGCATGTCGATTTTCATCAAAGTCTCGATTTCTGAAAAAGTTTCAAAGTCGATATTTCAAAGTTCGGGAATTATTTCAAAGATCGGCAAAATTTAATAAAGTCCGGAATTATTTCAAAGTTCGGCAAAACTTTTCAAAGTCGGGAATTATTTCAAAGTTCGGCTTCAAGCGAGAGAAACGGAAGAGCAGCCGCCCAGCAGCGCTGCATGATGCCAACTGATCTGGCGAGACAATGTCATTTCCTTTTACAAAAAAAAAAAAATTTTTTTTTTTTTTACACTTAAGGTGCCTTTTCAAACAAGCCTTCCTCTTATCGACGTGCTCTCCTGTCTCTGCGGTTGTCTCGCGATTTTGTCCTTACCTGTAATGCATTGTTACGTGCAGTTAAGTACTCAGAAAAGTAAAAATGAGGAATTTTTTCAAAGTTTTTAACATAGTCGAGCATGAACACGAAATATTTTCAGTCTCGTGTCACGAAAAAATCACAAAGTCCACAAGCAATATTTTAAATGAAATATTTTCAAAGTCGAGATTTCAAAGTTCGGTAATTATTTCAAAGTCCGACAAAATTTTTCAAAGTCGGGAATTACTTCAAAGTTCGGCTTCAAGCGAGAGAAACGGAAGAGCAGCCGCCCGGTAGCGCTGCCAGAAGCCAAGTGATCTGGCAAGACAATGTAATCCAAAAAAAAAAAAAAACGAAATATTTTCAAAGTCTCGTGTCACGAAAAAAACACAAAGTCCACAAGCATATCGATTTTCATCAGAGTCTCGTTTTAGTCCATAATTTGGTTATCTTCGGAAAGAGTTTGGTACTCAGATGCGAGATTTTTTACACAAGTCGGAAATAATTTCAAAGTTAAAAAGATGTTCTAAAAAGATTTCAAAGTCCGGAGTCAATTTATAGCGCGTGCGAAGTATTTCCAAAGTCAAGATATCAAGCAGCAGCAGCAGGTCTTGACTCCACCGTGTCCGAGCGAAAACTGACTGTAGATCGCTCAAGAGCTTCATATTTAAAAAAAAAACTTTTTTTGACTAGTTTTGTCGTCAGTTGGATTTCAACTTTCAACGAGGCAAGACGTGCTTTCGATGCTCTCTTCAAATGCGGACAGCGGCATCGAGTAACCGGGGCGCATGGATATAAACAGCCGCAGCAGGTGTTGACTCCACCGTGTCCGAGCGAAAACTGACTGCAGATCGTTCGAGAGCTTATTTAAAAAAAAAAAAAAAAAAAAAAAAACTTTTTTGACTAGTTTTGTCGTCAGTTGGATTTCAACTTTCAACGAGGCAAGACGTGCTTTCGATGCTCTCTTCAAATGCGGACAGCGGCATCGAGTAACCGGGGCGCATGGATATAAACAGCCGCAGCAGGTCTTGACTCCACCGTATCCGAGCGAAAACTGACTGCAGATCGCTCGAAAGCGTCCTATTCCCTAAAAAAAAAAAAATTGACTAGTTTTGCCGTCAGTTGGATTTCAGCTTTCGACGAGGCAAGACGTGCTTTGGATGCTCTCTCCAAATGCGAACAGCGGCATCGGGTAACCGGGGGGCATGGACATAAACAGCCGCAGCAGGTCTTTTCACTACCGTATCCCAGTGAACACTGATTGCAGATCGCTCGAAAACCATCCATTCCGAAAAAAAAAAAAACTTTTTTTGACTAGTTTTACCGTCAGTTGGATTTCAGCTTTAGACGAGGCAAGACGTGGTTTCGATGCTCTCTCTAAATGTACGCGCTTTAATGCTCAATAATACAATGTTATACTAATGTTTGCTTTATAATATACTTTTCCAATTGATATAAATGAAAAAACTCCTCTTGAGACTTCTCACACCAAAGGCAAAGTGACCCGAAAATTTCATATGCGACACGACCCGGATCGAGTCGAGGTGACCACTGGTCAGCGGCGACTGCGGGGGGGGGGAAACACGGACATCATGAACAGCAGCCGCTCTTCGACTCCGCCGTCTCCGAGCGAAAGGCCGGCTCTCTGCAACGCACGGGCACCCGAAATCGAGTCGAAGTGACCGCTGGTCAGCGCGGTCGTCCGAACGAACGGGACCTTTCGATTCCCCGGTCCATTTCCGAAAGTTTGACACGCGACACGATCCGGATCGAGTCGAGGTGACCACTGGTCAGCGGCAACCGGACGGACACGGACATCATGAACAGCAGCCGCTCTTCGACTCCGCCGTCTCCGAGCGAAAAGCTGGCTCTCTGCAACTCGAGTCGAAGTGACCGCTGGACAGCGCGGTCGTCCGAACGAACGGGACCTTTCGATTCCCCGGTCCATTTCAGAAAGTTTGACACGCGACAAGACCCGGATCGAGTCGAGGTGACCACTGGTCAGCGGCAACCGGACGGACACGGACATCGACGGCAGAGGCCGGTTCTCGACTCCGAGCGAAAGGCCGGCTCTCTGCAACGCACGGGCACCCGAAATCGAGTCGAAGTGACCGCTGGTCAGCGCGGTCGTCCGAACGAACGAGACCTTTCGATTCCCCGGTCCATTTCCGAAAGTTTGACACGCGACACGACCCGGATCGAGTCGAGGTGACCACTGGTCAGCGTAAGTCTCGTGTCGCGAAAAAAACATAAAGTCCACAACCATGTTTATTTTTCATCAAAGTATCAATTCTCTCAAACTGGAACCGGCATCCGGACAGCAGCGTCAGTGGATCTCGACTCCACCGCGTCCCAGCGAAAACTGACTGCAGATCGCTCAAGAGCTGCCTATTATTAAAAAAAAAACAAAAAAAAAAAAAAAAAAAAATTGACTATTATTGCAGTCAGTTGCATTTCAGCTTTCAACGAGGCAAGACGTGCTTTCGAGCCTCTCTCCAAGTGTACATACTTTAACGCTCAATAATATAATGTTATGCTTATGGTTTACCTTTTCCAATTGATGTACACACATATGTATATAGATTTACAAAAACTAAATAAAACCATAAAATCATTATAAAAATATCAGTTTGTAACTAAATGTAGCTAAAATAATAAAAGATTTTCGAGTGCGTACTCGAATATTTGTTGTTTAGCACACTTCAAATTAGGTACCGGAAATAAAACAATAAGCAAAATATTTTTTTTTTAAATATGTTAATAAAGACATTTTCAATTTTTTAATTTATCTATACGAATCTGCAGATATCTTACTCGAGGGATAATAACTCTCACTTACTTCTGGTCAGTTTCGGCCAGGCATAATTATGCGAGCGTCCTTCGTAGAGCACACATAAACACTCATTCCAGTAAACAAAAAATATTAAACGGAGCAACCGCAGTAGGTCTTGTCACTACCGTATCCGAGCGAAAACTGACTGCAGATCGCTCGAAAGCGTCCTATTCCCTCAAAAAAAAAAAAAAAATTGACTAGTTTTGCCGTCAGTTGGATTTCAGCTTTCGACGAGGCAAGACGTGCTCTGGATGCTCTCTCCAAATGTACATGGTTTAACGGTTAATGATACTATGTTATGCTTATGTTTTGCCTTTTCCAACTAATATACATATAAGTATATTAATATATGCATACGCACACACACACACACACATATATAAATATTTCAAATATAAATATATAGTTGTTATTTTGAGTCAATTTTACCATTTAATTAAAACATTACGTGACGTAGGCGTTAAAAATGTCATCGATGAAAAAAGAATGCATAAGATTTACAAAAACTGAATATAAAAGCATAAAATTAATATAAAATATCAGTTTGTAACTCAATGTAGCTAAAATAATAAAAGATTTTCGAGTGCGTACTCGAATATTTGTTGTTTAGCACGTTTCAAATCAGGGACCGGAAATAAAACAATAAACAAAATATTTTTTTAAAATAATATACTTATAAAGACATTTTCATTTTTTTATTTATCTATACGAATCCGCGGATATCTTACTCGAGGGTTAAAAAGTCTCACTTACTTGTGGTCAGTTTCGGTCAAGCATAACTATGCGAGCGTCCTTCGTAGAGCATACATAAACACTCATTCCAGTAAACAAAAAATATTAAACGGAGCAACCGCAGTAGGTCTTGATACCACCGTATCCGAGCGAACACTGACTGCAGATCGCTCGAAAACCCTCCTTTCCGGAAAGAAAAAAAAAAAAAAAAAAAAAAAAAAAAAATTGACTAGTTTTGCCGTCAGTTGGATTTCAGCTTTCGACGAGGCCAGACGTGCTATGGATGCTCTCTCAAAATGTACATGGTTTAACGATTAATGATACTATGTTATGCTTATGTTTTGCCTTTTTCAATTAATATACATATAAGTACAGTAATATATGCATACGCACACACACATATAAATATATGAAATATAAATATAAATATAAATATAAATATATTGTTGTTGTTTTGAGTCAATTTTACCATTTAATTGATACATTACGTGACGTATGCGTTAAAAAATGTCATCGATGAAAAAAGAATGCATAAGATTTACAAAAACTGAATATAAAAGCATAAAATTAATATAAATTATCAGTTTGTAACTCAATGTAGCTAAAATAATAAAAGATTTTCGAGTGCGTACTCGAATATTTGTTGTTTAGCACGTTTCAAATTAGGGACCGGAAATAAAACAATAAACAAAATATTTTTTTAAAAATAATATACTTATAAAGACATTTTCAATTTTATATTTATCTATACGAATCCGCGGATATCTTACTCGAGGGTTAAAAAGTCTCACTTACTTGTGGTCAGTTTCGGTCAAGCATAACTATGCGAGCGTTCTTCGTAGAGCACACATAAACACTATTCCAGTAAACAACAAGTATTCAACGGAGCAGCCGCAGTAGGTCTTGTCACGACCGTATCCGAGCGAACACTGACTCCAGATCGCTCGAAATCCCTCCTTTTCCAAAAAAAAAAAAAAAAAATTGTTATTTTGATCTACATCTCGCGTCCGGTGTAAATCTCGGGTCCTTTCTCACCCGACTCCATCGGACACCCCTCAAAACGGCCATTAAAATGTTCCCTTTATAAAGGATCATCCCGGACTTAAGCATTTTTAGCCAAAAGACGAAAAAAAAACACAATTTCGAGTAGAAACTCCAAACTCGGTACAGACGTTCCTCTATGGTAGAGCGTTCGTTTCCACTGACTTTCGACCCTCTCTCGGGTCGACCGGGGGGGGTGAGGGGGCCCTTGGAAATTTCGGGTTCGAACGGTCAAAAGGTTCCGCCGTCCGCGTTTACGGACGGAAACATTTCATTTCTGCACGGCGAAGAGATTTCAACCTTCCCTTCGATCCGGCACCGCGAAAGCACGGCTCTCTCTGTAAATAGAGGTCATTGACCCCTAAATAAGCTTTCTGTCGAAATCGAGAAGCGGGGGGGCCCCGGGGACGGGGAGGGGGGTGACCGAAAGGCGCCCCGAGCACCTTTAGACGCTTTTTTCGTTTCGGTCTTGCACGCGTCGTCGAAAGACACGGTCCAGGCTGATGTTCCAACCCCTTTTTTCTTGCAAAAGACGGTTCGCGGCCGAAAAAATGCATCGAGCGTCACGGTCAGACGAACAGGAGGAGAACCGGAAAAAAAATGAATTTTTTGAATTTTCTGATTTTTTTTCCAACAGTTTGACAGGCGACAGGACCCAGTCTACTCACCTTTTGTTTTTTTTTCACGTCTTTTCGTGAAAAATGACAAAGTTCGGGGTGATCCTTTTATAAAGAGAAAACATTAACGGCCGTTTTCAAGGGCTGTCCGACGGAGTCAGGTGAGAAAGGACCCGAGATCTACACCGGACACGAGGTGCAGATAAAAAAAAAAAAAAAAAAAAAAAAAAATTTTTAGGGTATAAATAGGGGTATCTCGAGCGATCTGCAGTCACTTATCGTTCGGAGATGGAACATTCAACACCGACCGCCGTTAATGCCTGTGCCTCAGTGCCCGATTTTGCCGACGAGGAATCGTCGTCTCGACTTTGGTGTCACTTATGCAAAGATCCCAGAAAACTTTCGAAGATAATTTTACACGGCTGTGGTCACGAATGTCATGCCGGTTGCCTCGTTCGAAAAATAAAACAAGATTTAAAAAATCCAGAATCTGTGCTCACGTGTTTCGCGTGTTCCACCGCCGTCCATTGGAGTGACCTGCGCGCCGTGTGGCCAATAATGCACCCACCTCCTTTGACCCAAGAAAAATGACATTCAAACTACTTCGCTCGGAGTCAACGCCGGCTGCTTCTGACGACGATGACCGTGCTTTGGGCGGAATTTGGGTGACCGTGCGTTCGCAGAGAGTCGGCTTTCTCGCTCGCAGACGGCGGAGTCGAAGAGCGGCTGCTGCTGTCGATGACCCTGCCACCCCCCTCCCGATGCCGCCAGACCAGCGGTCACTTCGACTCGACCCTATCGGAACCGGGTCGCGTCGCCCGTCCAACTTTCGGAAATGGACCGGAGAATCGAAACGTCCCGTTCGTTCTGACGTACGCGCTGACCAGCGGTCACTTCGACTCGACTTTGGATGCAGAGAGTCGGCTTTCTCGCTCGGAGACGGCGGAGTCGAAGAGCGGCTGCCGTCGATGACCCTGCCGCCCCCCCGCAGTCGCCGCCAGACCAGTGGTCACCTCGACGACTCGGGAGCCCGCATACTGCAGAGAGTCGCTTTTCGCTCGGAGTCGAGACCGGCTGCTGCCGTTGATGTCCGTGCTTCCAATGCCGCTGACCAGTGGTCATCTGGACTCGATCACCCCGACCGGGTCGTGTTACCCACCAAACTTTTGGAAAAAAATCAGAGAATTGAAAAATTCTATTTTTTTTTTCGAATGGCAATGCTGGTTTTTGTATATATTTAAACTGTGAGATTTATTTGTAAATAAATACGTGCAATAGCACTTTTAAAACTTGACAAAATTATTTGTCTATTAATTTTTTTTTTTGAATAAATCAAATATAAAATATTTTCTAAATGTGTTATTCAGAAACGAATCAATGCATTATAAAATAGTTTCTAAATAACTCATAACTTCTTCTTTGTGTCAACAAAAAATCTAAAGAGGTCATTGACCTTTGACCTTCAGTTGTTTGATCGGTGTTGGTATTTCCTAAGCGATGCAGTAGTTGTTAACTGTGTAAAGACTCAAAATATTATGTCATAAATATTTAAATAAAAAAAAAAAAAAAAAAAATTTTTTTTTTTTTTGAGATTGTGAAAATTATAAATACTTTCAGTCGTACCCCCCAAATTGTCATTTTGTCAGATTATTTTCTGTCTCATCGTACCCACCGCATCATGCCGCCTTGTCAAAACAGATCTTCGAAAGACGGATGTGAGAAGTTAAGACTTTATTGGAATTTTCTCAAGCGAAACCCCACCTCCTTCCAGTGTTCTCTCTGTAACGTTTCTCTCGTATCCATCCAATTCGAAAAACATTGCTCCGCATCGCACAATTTAAATTCCAGACGTTGTTGTGTCTGGTGCCTCGGGGAAACCTCTTGGTCGAGCAAACAGAAACGCGAGCACGGCGATCACATGATACAGTGTTGGAGAAATTTTTTAAAACTGAACACTCTCGTGGCCAAACCGAAACCCGTTCCCTTCGACTTGAAGCCCATGGCCCAGGCCAAGTGTCTGTTCGACCGAGCGTTCGACCCGCCCCCGAGAGCCCTCGATCTCGTCTGGCCCATGCCCCTGGACCCGAACCTCCTGACCTTCGAGGACGAGTCTCTCGACAGGGCCGCGTCGTGCGTCCGAAAGTACCTGGAACTCGGAGGCGAGGCCGAATGGTTTCACGCCGCGGTGCGAATTCCCGCGTTTCCGGGTTTCCTGGAAGCGATGGACAGGGACGAAGGGCGGACGCGCACCCTCACGTTCTCCTGCTGGTGCGACGGCGGAGAGCCCTCGGAAGCACGACTCGGGCAGCACAGGCACATGATGATAGTTTCGTCGCCCCCGGGACACTTTTTACGAAACGTGTGGGATAAAATCGCGATAGGAGACCGACGGCCCCGCAGAAATTTCAAATGTCTGTACTGCAAACCCATCGACTCGGCCATGCAACTCGTCCACACCATCGGCTACCTGTCCAAGCGCGAGTCCCGGTGCAATTGCACTTCGGAATATAAAGATAATTCACCCGAAAAACAGAACCACTTTTACTGTTTCGAAAGCCTCCCGAAAGACTACCGGCTGCCGCTCGTCCTGCAGTTGGAAGGCGGTCTCCTGAGTCTCCTCGACTCGACCTTCAAAGACCTGAAGCGAGACAAAATGGCACAGGCAGACATGGATTTCTTCGAAAGCAAATGGCGCTTCAGAATAAAAAATATCCCCGGAATCACGCTCGGCACGGTCCTTCCGGTCGCGAAAGAATTTCAACCCTGTCCGGGTCCCACGGACATTTTCGTGCATCTCACGAAAGGTCGCCGTCTTTTTTTCAGACGCAACCCGACTCTGAAAAACCTCACTCGGGAAGCCTGGCTCGAAAAGTAAGCCGAGACGGGCAACCTCTTCCACTACGTGGTGGCGGAAGACCACTGGACCCCTCGTCCGTATCAACAGTCCCTGATCAACGAATTCAAGCCCATAGTCGATCAAAACAAAGAGCTGAGTGAGGAAATTGAAACGCTCAAAAGGGAAATTGAGGAATTGAAGCAGGAACTCGATAGGGCGAAAAGACTTAGAATTTAAGTTTTCATTTATTTATGAATGCTCCCGTCTCACGGCTAAAATCTTTGTTTTCGTGCCTTTATACCATTAGCTTAAAAAAAAAAAAAATTTTTTTTTTTTTTTTGAGATTGTGAAAATGTTATAAATACTTTCAGTCGTACCCCAAATTATCCTTTTGTCGGATTGTTTTCTGTCTCATCGTACCCACCGGATCATGCCGCCTTCTCAAAACAAATCTTCGAAAGACGGATGCAGGGATTTAAGACGTTATTGGAATTTTCTTAACCGAAACCCCACATCTTTCCATTGTCCTCTGTGTAACGATATCATCATATCCATCCAATTCGAAAATCATTGCTCCGCATCGCACAGTTTAAATTCCAGACTCTGTTGCGTCTGGTGTCTCGGGGAAACCTCTTGGTCGAGCAAACAGAAACGCGAGCACGTCGATCATTTGCTTCAATGCTGGAGAAAATTTTTAAGGCTGAACACTTTACCGCAAGCCGTCGATTCACCACCGCCAGAAAGTCCCACTCTCGAGGCGAAACCGAAACCCGTTCCCTTCGACTCGAAGCCCATGGCCCAGGCCAAGTGTCTGTTCGACCGCGCGTTTGACCCGCCCCCGCGATCCCTAGATCTCGTCTGGCCCATGCCCGTGGACCCGAACCTCCTGACTTTCGAAGACGAGTCTCTGGACAGGGCCGTCTCCTGCGTTCGGAAGTACCTGGAACTGGGAGACTCCGTCGAATGGTTTCACGCCATGGCCCGAATTCCCGCGTTTACAATGCTTTGTTTTTTACATGATAAAATTAAAAATTTCAAACCTTACAAATGATTCATATTGAAAAAAAGCTTGACTTTACCAACCCGTCCTTGGACAAGGTCTGGACACTACTTTTTCCTTAAGTCTCAGACCAGGCCTAGTTATAGTTTCTGGGTCGAGCCTTTTATTCTGACTGATCGAACCGTGTATAATTTATTTTTTCCGTATCGAACCAAAACTGGACGGGCTTTAAATAAGTCCCGGTTTTGACACTCCCCGTATGAAAATTATTCTGTTGGTCTACCCTGGTCCATTCAAAGATCACTAAATCTAGTCTTAGCAAAAAGTTTTTTTTTTTTTTTTTTTTTTTTTTTTACAAAAATTGCATGCATTTTTAAATTATTATTATTCTAACTCTAAATATTAAATTTTATTTTTGATAAAGAATAGTACATGTTTAGGCTTGTTAAAATGAAACTGAATTAAAGTATAGTAAAACATGTGAAAAAGAACATGCCTGTAACAGAATTCTGTTTAAGAGGCTACTTCATTCAAATAAAAAGACCCATTCACGTAAAGAAGAAATTTATAAAGATATCTCGGTTACATTTTAATATTTAATTATTTTTTTTTAGCTTTGGGCAGCTGAGATCGATCTATATGCAGTCCGTTTTATGATTTTGTTTACAGATATTTTTTATGAGGACGCTTTCATTTTCGGAACAGGTTTAGTTCTTGACCAAAATCGAAAAAGTAAGAAACGGAAGTAAGTAAGAAGTAAGAAGTTTTTACCGAAAACTAATGAACAGGTCTGGAGTTCTTTATCAAAATGACAACTATGACAATTATGGAAAATTTTTATTATTTTATTACTAAATGCTAAAACAGAAGAGATGTGATAATAGTAAATGCAATGAGGCATACAGGGTTCATACATAATTTTAAGAAAATAATGAAAGAGATTTTTGAGAGGTATCTATATGAGACAAATGTTTTTTAAATAATGGTTATCAGATAGTCCTCTAGAAACATATAACACAAACAAAACATTTTCTCCTGTATCAATCACGAGATGTTTTTCAAGTTCACAATGTCTACAAAATTCTTTGGAACACATTTCAGAAGCACAAAGATTTTATCCTGTATGTGTCAAGAGATGCCTTCTTAAACTATCATTCCGAGAAAATATTTTAGGGCATAGATCACAAACAAAAGTTTTTTCACCTGTATGAGTCACGTGGTGCTTTCTTAGAGTATGCTTACTACTAAACTCTTTGTAACATATTTCACAAACAAATGGTTTTTCTCCAGCATGAGTCAAGAGATGCCCTCTTAGATAACTATTCTTAGAAAATCCTTTGGAACATATTTCACAAACAAAAGGTTTTTCTCCTGTATGCGTTAAGAGATGGCTTTTTAAATTACTACTATTAGAAAATCCCTTGGAACATACTTCGCAAGTATAAGGTTTTTCTCCTGTATGCGTCAAGAGATGCTTTTTTAAACTACTATTTGTAGAAAAAGCTTTGGAGCATACTTCGCAAGCAAAAGGTTTTTTTCCTGTATGTGTCATGAGATGAGTTCTTAGATGACCATTTTGAGAAAAACCTTTGGAACATATTTCACAAACGAAAGGTTTATCTCCTGTGTGAATCAAATAATGTTTTCTTAGAGTACTCTTATCATTAAACCCTTTGGAACATGTTTTACAAACAAAAGGTTTTCCTCCTGTATGCGTCAAGAGATGATTTCTCAAAGCACTATTATTAGAAAATACTTTAAAGCATATTTCACATACAAATGAATTATCCCCTGCATGAATATTTTTTATGTGTCTTCTCAGATTACTATTCTGAGAAAATGTTTTAGAACATATTTCACAAATGAAAACTTTATCTCCTGTATCAATGAAAGAATGTTTTTCTTTATCCCCATTTTGAGGAACAATATGCTGTTCACAGGAGTAAGGATTTTCTTCCATAATCAATGACGTCTTCTTGTATTTTGTATTACAAAGTTTTGCTTTGGATAATAACAGGAAACTTCTTCAAAGAATCAGTATTTGTCAGATTGTTGCTATTTTCATCCAAAGAAATGACTGACCTTTGAATCTGAAAACAGAAAGAAAAATATAATAAACAAAACACTTTTAAACAAACTGCACTAAATTTTAATTCTGAATCAAATAGACGATTTTAAAATTTTCATTTCCTTAAACGGCACAAAATTCATTCATCAAATTGTCACATTATGTATTCTTAGACATGTGACTTAACTGTAGATACATACATGTGTCTATAAGTCAAAATGTTGATCCTGTTCCATCTACATCTTTTTTCGTAGTTTATGAGATAGGGGCCTGTACATATACAATGTTTTCACTTTAGGGTGGGGAGACGGGAGTGTCTGGCATTTGACATTGTGAAATATCTCTAAGGGGAGGTGTGGATTCTTCTTTTGACACAGGTATCATTTTGGATCCAGCCAATTTTGTGATGTGACAGACAAAAACTCTTAAATGTTGCACATTTGATAGTGGAACTTTCAGAACTGTTTTTGAAGTAACAACTACTGAATTATTAAACAAATTCTTGCAAAATTCTCAAATGTTTCCTATATTTCGCATGCATGTATTTAATATCATTTGGAGTTGCTAGAAAACCTTGCCGGCCAGCAAAATTCAACATACAGTTGAAAATTGTTTGGCTAAAATTTATTCAACTACAAAAAATAGTCGATTCCTGTTACTTCAGTGTATTTTCATGTTTTTTTCTCTATAAAATTAAGAAATAGATACAAGGGATGAAAGTTTAATATAGAATAGAATTTACATCAAAGTCATTTAGAAAGTTGCAATATATAGCTATCTAGTAAATAATTAAAAAAAATAAGTTTTCAGCATAACATTTTATTCTGCAGCTTTTGAAGACTACATAAAAATTCCCTCACCAGTAGCAAGAAA
Organism: Maratus speculifer; assembly: GCA_964019185.1. NCBI lineage: Eukaryota > Metazoa > Arthropoda > Arachnida > Araneae > Salticidae > Maratus > Maratus speculifer. Next base: position 2,060,985 of record CAXHSM010001080.1, read on the forward strand.
AACTATGCATTTCCCCAACCTGTGGTACGTACACTTTTACCAACAGGTTCTAAAAATTTTGTCCAATCAGAATATTGTGTTATGTATCATTTTCATTCTACTCTTCATTTATACAATACATTAAATTTATGCCAGGAATATCTTTATTTGCAAAATCATAACACTGTCAGGGAGTGATTTTGTGGTTCTCGTAGGGTTTTTGTAAGATCGCTTTTGTAGCAAGTCTTTTGATAGTTCCTCCTAGACCACAATGGGAACTTTTCCCATGCATCAATACCAAAGTTAGTTTGTGGATGCGTATGTTAAGGTTTTTTATATTAGACAGCACATACATCTGAAAGATAAAACATTTTATTGATTTTGAGATTTTTTTGTTAATAACATGGATCTAAAAGAAATTAAAGTCCACAGTATTGTTCTTCAAACATTCTGAAATGAAGAAATATAAAATAAAGAAATCATTTGTTGCCAGTTTCAGTTAATACTAAAATAATATATTTATAACTACTAAACTAACTCAATAAAAGTTTAAAACACTTAGTAAGCAAGACTATAATTTAAAAAATAAAATTCATTTAACAAATTTATTAACCTATCTAGTATGGCAAAAAAAAAATAATAATAATAATAAAAAAAAAATAATAATAATAATAAGATGAATATCTAATGCTGGTGCTGCAATGACAAACTTTACCATCTTTATATCACCGATACCATCTTTAGATAATGAGCATAATAATTGCATTTACAGATATGTTTACAGATTTTATAGAGCAGATAAGTAACTTTTCAATGCATTAATACAGTCAAAGTTCTATAATCCACACAAGCTGGGGGCCAAAGGTTGTGCGGATTATGGAACATTGTGGATTATAGAATATTATGGAATACACTTAATTTTATTATTCCTAGACAACATTTTAATTTTGTAATCAGTATAATATGAATAGATAATTATGAAATCTAATAATTAATTTAATAAGTTATCTCAAAAAATGCATTTTTAAAGTTATTTTATTAAAAAAATATATACATATGTGTTCAAATAAAAATAATTACATACACATATTACATACAATCTGTAATATAGTTTATTTTTTACTGTTAATAAAATTAAAAAGTTATATTATGAAAATTAGATCTTTTATTATGATTTTTTTTTTCAAAATTTTTATTTATATGTGTTAAAAAATCAATTTTGGATCATTAATTTGTAAATTTTCTGAACTCTTTATATTCGTAAAGTAACGCAAATTATAGAAAACTGCAGATTATGGGTGCGTGGATTATCGATCCTTGACTGTATTAGGATTAGACATATTTTTTTCAAGTACAAAAAAAGAAGAAAACAACAAAAGGAACCTAAATTAGGAAACTTATTTTTATTTTAGCTACCTATAAATATTATTTATTAATGATAAACTTTTACAAGAATGATTTTTAGATGAGATATATTGAAATTAGAGGGTGAGAGTAATGCATTTTAAAACTTTGAACATAAGGACCACTCTACTCCAGAGATGAATACAAATTCTAAAGCAAGAAACGCATAATATAACTATGCCGCAGACTTAACTGTGATAGAAAATTTGTAGTTTGTAACAGCACAAGTATTTCAAATACACTTTGTCAGAGCTTTAGTAAAACAGATGATCAGTTACAAAAAATAATTAATTGAGGTATGTATACCTAAAACATTTTTTAATTAGATGAAATTTGCATAAGTAGAAAATCATTTTGTGTGGCTGATGAATTACCGTAAAATACCGTTAATTCGCCCCCCCCCCCTAACGTGACAAAAAATCATACAATAGTTAGAGGGGGGGGGGGCCCTTACACAGGATTTTTACGCGATCGTTGGATGAATCATAAATTTTGATACTTCTAAAAAAAATTGGGTTTAAAAAAAAAAAAACGCAGAAAAAAAGGAGAAATTTGTAAAAAAAAGGCAAAACAAGCATGAAATCAATTAAAAATTCTCGAGAAAACGCACATTTTATCAAAGATTCATGATTCATTCCATTCTCAATCGCCTTTGAGAATGGGGAGGAAGGGCGATTTCTCGGGATTTTTTGAAAATATCAAATTCTTTATAAAGTGGGGAGGGGGCATTTGATCGGGAAGGGCGGATTAATGGGATTTTACGGTAAATATATTTGATGGAAACAAAAAGCTTTAGTCAGAAGCACAGAGCCAATTTAGACCACCATTATCATTAATTAATCACCATGTACCCTTATTTATGTATATTATGTATTCGCTCAAAAAAAAAAAAAAAAAAAAAAAAAAAAAAAAATGGACACTTGTTTTTTGTTAAAAATAGGAAGTTTACCAAAATTCGGTCTTGTTTTCAATTTCGGTTTCAAAAACCTGTTTTAGTCTATTCTTATTATGAAGCACAATATTACCATATTATTAAGTATGTGAAATATAGTACTACCATATTATAGTTATAAGGTATACTGCTACCATATTAGTTACAGTCAAAGATCAATAATCCGCGCTCCCATAATCCTCAATTTTCTATAATCCACATTACTTTACGATTGTAAACAATAAAATAAACAGTAAAGAAAATTTACAAATTTGTGATCTAAAAATGATTTTTAAAACAAATAATAAAAAAACTGAAAAAAATCATAACAAAAAAATAAATTTCTTGTTAATATAACACTTTTATTTTATTAACAGTAAAAAAGCGGATTGCAGCATTACAAAACATATGTAGTAATTATTTTTATTAAATGCACTAAATTTTTTTATAAAATAACTTTAAAAAGGCATTTTTTGAGATAGCATATTAAATCAATTATTAGATTTCATATTATACCGATTGAAGGATTAAAATGCTGTCTAGGAATAATAAAATGATGTATAATATACATAATACTCTATAATCCACAAAATTCCATAATCCACACAACCTTTGGCTGTAGCATGTGCGGATTATAGAACTTCGACCCCAACAAACACATAACTGGTGGGCCAGTATAGGCGTAGTTAGCGGTGGCCCAAAGTGTTTGATAACGGCCCGCCATCTTTGGCCGTAACGGCTTCGTCAAAAAACTGTCACGCCGGCCAGAATACGGCCACAAGATAATGGGCCAAGATGATACAAGAAGTTGCCCACAAATGTGCCATTAGCGTTTTACCGAAAATATCAAACAGCCACAAACTGGCCACAATTATTCTTTTAAAGGCCATTAAAAATAAAGGTTGGCCAGGAGATGACCCTCACCCACCCATTTGTGTTTGTAAGAATTAAATTTAGCCAAAAGCTGCCCATAAAGAAGCCTTTTCTGGTGTATTTTAAATTTTAACTAGCCCAAAGCCTGCCAGTTTCGTGCCATAAAGATTATTTAAGCATAAATTCAAAATTTGATCTATAAAAAATATTTCTTGGGAGATTGTTTAAATGATAAGTGTTTTTGCGTGAAAACAATATATTAATAATTATTTAGGTAATTTTTTCAAAAGCATTATATGTATATATATATATATACTTTTTTGAAAAATTTCCAGACTTATTATTTGGCAAAGTGAATTTATTAATTTCTTTTTTTTTTTTTTTTTTTTTCAATTATTCTATTTTAAAAATTCATGTGTAATGCCATTTCTAAATAATTGCATTTCATATAGCTTTTAAAAGTATTAATTGAAAAAAATTAAACTAATTAATAATTTCACTATGCCAAGTAGTAGGTTTTGAAAGTTTTAAAATAGTAAATTCACAATTCTTTTGAAAATTGTACCTGCATAATAATTAATACATTGTTTTTCATGTAAAAACAGTTATCATTTAAAAAATCTTCCAGAAAATATTTATATAGATCAAGCTTTGAATCTATATTTAAATAATTTTAAAATTTTATAAATTGTTATACATTTTAAAAGTTTTAATTGAAAAGAATAAATTATTTATTTAATTCACTATACCAAGAATTGTGTTTAAAAATAAATCAAAATAAATAAATTTATGTATGTATATTTTGAAATATATACTGAATGACTATTAACATTTTTTTTTTTTTTCAGTTTGTTATTTAAACAATTTTGTAACAAGAATTTTTCATAGAACAAATTTTGAATTTACCCTTAAACAATTTATATAACCTTAATATGATCTGTTATGTGTGCTACATTTGAATTTCATGTATTTGTAAATAAATATATATATATATTTTCATTTTATGTGATTTTTAAATTTATTAGTAAGCCTATTACCAGTATATGCATATTTATTAAAATTTTATTAAATTATAATCTGAGAAACAATCATTATATTTGCATCATTTAAATATTTTTTAATTTCACATTTAGATTTTTCTTTCACAGCTTAAGAAGAAATTTTACTCACACGAAAAACACACTTGTTAATGCTAATCATAATGCTAATCATATCTTAATTAATAAACTTTTCTATACTAATCGAAATTTTACGAGCATTAAATTTTGCGAATAATATTTTTTTACAATAAAAATGAATTGAAATTACTAAGCTTTCACAGTATTTTTAATGACATAATCGGAAAATAACATTAAAAAAAAAGATCAAATTTCCAACTTTGAGAAAAAAAAAATAAAAATATATGGTTGGTATTTCGTAATTTACACAAAATGTTAATATGATAAAAGCAATCTATTTTAAATATTATGTAATATTATCCATCAGCGGTTTTAAAATATCAATCATTATTCGAAAAGGTACAATAATAATAATAAGAATAAATTTTATACAAATTAAGATCATCAAGTTTTAGTGGTATTTTTTAAACACATGCTCTGTATTGCTAATTTAAACTAACGTGTGAAAAGAAAGCATATTTTACCTGTTAAAATAAACATAAATTTTACGCATATTAAATTATTCAAGGAGTCGCAATATGTTTATCGCATGCTTTTACATCGTCGTAAAATGAAAATAATTACTTCGAAAAAAGATGCGACAATAAGAATAACCTTTAACTAAATTAAAATTATCACATTTTTGCGATTGCTTTGCGCCAGATATATCACAAGTAAATATTTTGCATTTAATAAAAATGTCTCATAGATTTATTTTGCATTACTTTACAACGAATTTATTTTAAAAACAATGATGCAAAAGAAAATTCAGAATATAATTTAATAAAATTTTAATGAATAAATACATACTAGGTAAGACTTACCATTTATAATCTGGATAATATTCTTTCGAGAACTTCTGCAGTCGAACAACATGTCAACAACATACTCATACTACAGTGCAGAGAAGAATGATAAGGGTATGCCCAGTTTCTTCTTTGTCTTCAATGCCAACCCCACAAAATTCCGAGAATCCCTCACCCCATTTTGCCTTAGGCAATAGTGACCTTGAGCGCAAGCAGTACTCTGCACTTTAACTTCTAGTATTCACCAAATGTTTTTTAGCAGTTGTGAAAAAGAGAAAGGTTTTTAGGGGGATATTTTTTTTACGAGTTGTTATTTATCAAAATCTATAATTATAAATTAAATAGTTTAAAAGAAAACTTTTGTTTTCAGTCATGTCTTTTCAAACTTATTTTTTTGTTACAAGATTTTTTTCCCTTTGTTTTTGAAAGATAAAGAAAGCTTTTATAAAATTTCATCATCTGCTGAGAAATGGGGGGGGGGGGGGACGAAAATGTCTTTTAACGAAAACGAAAATGTCTTTTAACAATCACAATTTCATAAAACCAATATTTTGTTTAAGTTCACAATTATCTTCTTAAGAAATTAATTTTTTAACAAAATAAATATAACAATACAAATACAGTATACTATCAAAGACGGACTCTGTATAAGATGGAAATTAGTTAACGCTGAAAGTTTATCAACTTCTTGTGAATCCATAGACATAGAGTAAAATTTCTCTAAAATGAAATATTGTCTACTATGGATAATTTTGTGGTCACGTAACAACCATTTTCCTCCTGTCTCGCAGTAGTCAGTCATATCCAGAACATAGATTCAAAACACCCAATTTAACAGTATTTGCTGATTATTTATTTATTTATTTATTTATTTATTTATTACATTTACTAAAATATATAAACCACCTTATCGATTCATAGTTTCTGAGTAACAGCTCCTGCAATTTCATTCGTTTCCGAACAAATATGAATTTAAATAGACGTTTTTATTAGATGCTTCTTCAAATTGGAATTCGTTCAACGTTTAAAGGTTTATTTATTTTTTTTTCTTTAAAAGAAAATTTTTCGTTATTCTATTCAATAAGACATATTTTGCTTTTGTATGTTAAGGAAAGTACTTTCAAGTGAATTTCATTCCAGCGTGTTTATAAAAACATACATATATACATTTTAATACGAAATTTACAGAGAAGATAATTTTATTCGTAATTTTTAAGAATGTGTAAAAAATAAGTCGTTTTACGTACATTTTAAAGCATAAAAAATAAATTCCACATTTTATTAAATACTTTCACCAAAACAAACATTTTGAATAAGAAAAATTATGATTTTTTTTTTAAAAGAGAGAAAGAGAGAGAAATTAATTGTATTTTTAAGCCAATTTTAGACATACTGCAATCGACAATTTTAGAAATATTTACGCATTTTTGGCTAAAAATAATATTGCGTGTGTAATGCGAAAGTTTGAAATTACTGAGAGTGGTGAAAGATAGATTGCTCTAAGTACAATCTAAATGAGTTTTATTTATTTATTTATTATAAATCATTTTAAATATTTATTCAATTTCTTTCTTTCTTTTTTTGTGAGTAATGAATGTAATAAGGCGTCGCTGAAAAAAAATACTTGGAATATTATATACATTTTTAAAACCATTTCTATTTTTTTTTCTATTTTTTCAAACTAAATAAAAATATGCCATCTATTTCACTGTTTTAAATATATATCTCGCATAATTTTTATATGCTTATTTAAACTCAGATTTAAAATAATTAAACTTACGCGGAAAGAAATGGAAACAAAAAACATTTCCTCTCTTTAAATAAAAATGCTGGTTAAACGACATTAGCCCTCTGCTTTCTACAAAATGGTGGGCCGTTACATGCTAGCCAGAAACCGACCCTTAAAAATTGGCCGGCAAAGTAAACGCGACGTTCTTTCATTGCCGATCCGTTAACGGCTTGACGATCGCTGCCGCAATTAGCGGCGCGTCATTTATGGCATGATGCTGTTTAGTCACAAATGGCCGTAACTCTTTCTGGCCGCAACGAAACCAGCTTATGGCCATAAGTCGAGTGTTTGTGGGGACTGTATAAGACATAGTGCTACCTTATTAAGTATGTAAAGTATTGTTCTACGGTATTAGTTATGAGATATGGTGCTACCATATTATTAAGTATGTGAAGTAAACTGCTTCCGTATTAGTTATGAGGCTACCATATATTCAACTTTCATTTTTACACAATATTTAATAAATAAAGTATATTTTAAGCACTTAAACAGAAATATTTTCACCTTTAGGTAATATTAGTTAGGAAGTTTGAAAGCACCTGGCAACACTAAATTAGAACAAAAAAATTTATTTTGAAGCAATATGTCTGGCAAAAAGTCCAAAAAGGCATTTAATTGATAAGTCTTTGCTCAATTTTTCAAATATTTTATTTAAATAAAACAAAATACATACGATACAGAGGTATAAAAAAGAGTTACCTTACCTCTATTCGCTATAGAACGAAGTTTAATACAGTAGACTCTCTCAAGCTTGGGATCAGAGGTTGTGTGGATTTTAGAATTTAGCAGATATGGGGTTATTGCTTTGTTTACATTTTTAAAGAGTAATTTGAATGTAAATAATTATGCAGTCAAAACTATAATGAATACTTACAATATAATAAAATATTAAAATAAGTAATATATGAAAATAGTAAAAAATTAGATAATTTTTAAAATTATTTAAAGCAAAAGTCAAGTTGATAATCAATAATGTAAGATCAAATATTCATTATAAAGATGGAATGTATTTTTCCTAAATTATTCAAAGTAACTTGCCTCATAAAGATATATTACTAATTCACATCAAAATCATAAAATGAAGAAATTTTATTTCAGGTTTAATTAGAATTAATAACCAAAAAAGCTTGATTAATACATAAATATATTTGGTAAGAAGACTGTGATGACCAATCATATCAGCAATATCTTTAATTTTTTCAAAAATAAATTAATCATTCCTTAATGAAAAACATGAATTCAGTAATATTAACAAAAATTACAAATTATAGTTTATAAGAAATTGATATAAAACTAAAAAGTCAATTTTTTTCCCTATATCTGAATTGCTTTTTTCATTGTTTACATCCATAATTTATGTGCAGATTTTACAGAGTTGCAGATTTTAAGGTTGCAGATTTGAGGGAGTCTACTGTGCAACCAAAAGATAACTTTTAGCACTTTTGTGTTTAATTGCAAATAAATACCAAAATTGTTGGGATTTCAAATTACCAGTTAAATATAGATAATCTGAGTAAGACATTTACACACTGACATGTATTTATTAGAGAATATTTAATTAGTTTTTAATTTCAAACGAATTACTTACAGGTTATAATTTCTAGCTTAATTCTACAAAATGCAAGTACACATAAATGTAATCTAACATCTTTTATGTCAAAAGGACTAAATACTAGAAAATTTTATCTTCTACATTTTTAATTGAAAATCTAACATTTAAATATTACTTACTTGGCAAACAATCAAACTCATGTACAGGGTCATTGCTAAGCAAGGGGGGAGGGGGGAGACTCCCCACAAACATTTACACATGCTGTTAATGTTGGCAAATTTACAAACATAACTGCAAATTAGTTCAAAACTTTAATAAAAAACTTTACTATACCTTCTATTTCTGATAGATTTAATGAAAATTACCAATATAATTAGAAATATTATTAAGATTTTTTCAAATAAAAACTACATTATATTTTGTAAATGTGATAACTTGGTAAAATTATAAAACTAGTTGACAAATGCCGAGAACTAATTCATGTTTGCTTTTTAATGAGTTGGCAAATGCTGAATTTTGACTTGGCTATTTAAGGCTATCTCCCCCACCAATGAAAATTCTTCACAAGGGCTTTGATCACTGATCACAATTTAGTCATTTTCAGGTACTACTAGGTTATTCCATCAACCAAAAAATTATTGCCAAACTGCAAGATTAAATGCCAATAATGGATGATCATGAATGTCGCATTCAATGACATTAAATACGATTCATGTGTTTAAAACGTCATTAAGTGATTTTTATTTTGGCTTTTTATTTGTATCTTTATTAATATTCTACTAATTCTTTGAAATAAAAATTATGTCAATATGTGTAATTTGGCTATTAGTTTGGCGATTTGTATAATTTAACAAAATTGGTCGACGGGATAACAGAGTAGTACCCATTTTCAATATCATCATACAAATAAATTTAATATGAAAAAAATCTAGTTATCATCATTATTAATAAAGTTGTGAATATTTATTCAATTTTGGGTTGTTTCACACCCACTATATAATTAAATGTATTGTAATATTAATGGAATAAATTGATTGAAATATTATTTTTTGTTAAAATAATCATGTGTGCCAATCATGTGTTTGTCGTAAAGATTTATTGCACGTTTGTAGCAAGATTTTAAGAAAAACCTGAATGTTCACAACCTCTGAAAATGATCGCTTATCCAGATATTGTTGTAAGATGCTTTTAAAAAATTACTTGCTAAATCAAAAAAAGTAGAAAAGTTATTTTTAGTGAATTGCCATCATTTCAATTTTATTCATTTGTTCAAGAAATCAAAGTTCAAGTTGTCAAAGAAATCACGAAATGTAAAACATCACAAAATAAAAAAAGCTTTTAAACTATCCTCTTCTCAAAATAACAGAAAGCAAAGAGTTCTTTAGTTATAATTTCCTTATTAATAAAAAATTCCTTATTTATAAAAAAAAAATTACTGGGACATTATTGCACATCATTAAGCGAGGAGATAAATTGCTAAAAAGGGTTACCAAAGTTGTTTCTTGTAGTCAATCACCTTCAGAAGAGTAATTTAACATCATTAAATTTAAATAAAATTGTAAGTAGAAAAAAGTCAATTAATATGTAAAATATAATAAATGAACATAACAAAATAAATATAAAAAACCATAAAAAATTAAAATGAATGGTACTTTTCTGTTATACAAACTCCATTGTCACCAAGCATAATAATTGTTGCAAAATGAAAATCATGTGAATTGAAACATTTGGAAAATAAAAGAAAAACTTTCTTAATAGAAAAGTGAGCATTTTAAAAATATAATATTTGAAAACTTTATATAAACAGTAAACTCCCTCAAATCTGAACATAATTTATGGATGTAGACAATGAATCAATTTAGGTATAGGCACAAAATTTGACTTTTTTAGCTTTTTATCAATTCCATACATACTTTAATCTGTAATTTTTGCTAATATTACTAAATTCATATTTTTACAAGAAGGAAGAATAAATTTATTTCTGAAAAAGTTAATTCAAGATTTTATTGATTACTGGTAATCGCAATCTTTTTATAAAATATATTTGTGGATTAATCAAGCTTTGTTGGTTATTAAGTCGGGCTAAACATGAAATAAAACTTCTTTACGTTATGATTTTGATGTGAATGAGTAATGTACCTTTATGAGGAAAATTTCATTGAATAATTTAGGACTAATATATTTTTAATTTATAATGTACATTTAAACATACATTATTAACATGACCTTTATTTTTATTTTAATAATTTACAAAATTATCTACATTTTTATTACTTATTTAAACATTGTTATATTGTAAGCATTAATTATAGTTTTGGTAGCATTATTAATTACATTCAAATTACTGTTTAAAAAATGTAAACAGAGCAATGACAAGAAATACACACAACCTCTGGTCTCAAGCTGTGTAGATTTGAGGGTGTCTACTGTATTATAGATATATATTTAAACATTAATAAAAAGCTACTTTGTGAAAGGAGCAGTAATTTTTAATTCACCGGTTTGTTACTTTTAAAAAATCATTTCAGTTACCAGAATTATAGAATACAATTTATACATTTTTTGAAAAATTACTGCAAAATAAATATTAAAAAGTAAGTATGGCTATTTAAACAAGCTACTCCTTTTCAGATTTCCAGAATTCATCCATAATTTCATTTCATGGAGTTTTGAATACAACCTTTAATTATGGAGAATTCCAAATTCCTAAAACAGTTTTATTGTAACTTTCCCATTTTCAGGTAATTGCCAATCGGTGAAATCCATCTTAGTGTCATCAGAAAAAGTAAATTATAAATTAATTTATATATTAAAATATTTCTGAAATTAAGGTTAAATAATCATCATTCAAGTGTTTTATTTTTCATAAATAGCAAATCACAATGTTTCGTGTGATTTACAATAAAAATCATTTTCACGATCAGGTTTAAAGGAATTGGAGCATCATCATATATTTTGGCATGGTGTCCATATAAACAGAAAATTACTTAAATGAACTATTTTGAACCCCCCCCCCCCAAAAAAAAAAACCATGAAAAATGAATTGTATTACATAATATTATCATAAAATTATATTTCTTATCAGCTATGCTATGCTATATAATTTTCATAAATAAAGGGTTAATATAATTAGCACATTTGGGGTCATACTTAGCAAAATTCCACTTGACCTGGCTTGGATTAAGAACTCTGTTATACATGGCAAGTTAAAACCATTTTGTCTAATATTATTATTTTAGTGTTCTTTTGTCAAAAATACAGTAAATGCCTGTAAAATTTTTGTTCAAATTCAATTCTTTTAAATTTATCTTTAATTTTAAAATATTTGTTTTAGAATATAAGTAAAATATGTTCACACACAAGAATGAAGATTAAAAATTAATTAAAATAATTTCTTAAATAAAAGCATAATTTTTATAGAGTGCCTTACTTATACTGTATGTTAGTTACTTACTTGATAGTTGCTATTCGACTAGCAAAATATTCCGTTTACATATGTGCGGAATATTTTAAATGACTATAAATGCTAACAAAAATGAAACTTGGGTCATATATAAATGTGTCATCACACTATCAAATTACAAGTTGTGAAATTTTCAATACCAACAACAATTAAAAAACATATCTTCCATCAATTTATTGTTTAGTAAAGAAGATAGATCAGTAAAGTGATTTTAAGGCTGTATTCGGAAAAATGCTTTTCCACCTTCAGCAGCTCGAAATTTTCCAATACACTTTCAGACACATTTTTAAAAGTAGTAACATGAAATTTGCTGAGGGGATTTTTGAAGGGACGTATAAGGTGCCGTGTGATGTCTTTTTACGCTCCATTCATTAGAATTTGATTTATAAACAATTAACTTCTCAGGAAGACCCTTTTTTTCGTTCCCAAATCTCCTACTTCGGAAAAATCGGTTCAAATTGTCGTTTTTGATTGCTGTTTTTGCAATATTTTGTGCACTTATCAAAGAATCGACCTTCACGGCACGTTGTGCACTTTCTAAATAAGAGAATCTGCGAATTTGATGTGTTTGAGAGTAAAAGTGGATTCAAAAATAAATCGGAAAACAAGCAGTTTGAATCGAAATACACCCTTAAACATCAGCGACTATTTCACAGTATGTTCATTACAGAAATACAGACGCCAGCACAACGAATGAATCACGCCGGCGAATTCATTCATGAATTTTGAATTAAATCATACATAATTTCAATGAAGAAAATAAAACATTTATTTATTTTTAAACAGAAGTAGAAATCATTAGTAAAAAATTGCGAACCTAACAATTAAATATTTTATCGGGTATAAAATTTAATACTATTTCATTTTGAATTACTCACGAAAATTAGCCTGAGATTCTTTGGTAAAGATTGTTTCGTTCTGCCTGGTAATTAGTATTGCAACCAGGAATTTAAAAAAAGTATTAGTTATATTGCCACTGCAGCGGTTTTATTAATAAATAATATAAATACTTTGTCAACTACACAGGATGTAATCATTATCGATACAAGTCCTTTTAGAATGAGTGATTGAATCATTTTCAAGGAGATTTGTTGGAAATCATCGATTCATTCATGTGGCGTCTCTCATTCATTGGCGTCTAGTGTATAGCCCTGTTTGTAATATCAGGTAAATTTAAAGCATCAGTTTATTAATCTCACTCTCTTTACTAAAATAATTTAATGCTAACTTAGTTTCTTTTATTAATCTTCAACTAAAATTATACAATTTCGCTTTAATAACGTGCCTACTCGAAATTCCATCTGTCGCTGCCGATAATCATTCAAAGCATTAAAATGTTTTACATAAAGCAGATAATTTCATTTGTTTATTTATTTGTAATTAGTTCGGAGAATACTATTCAAATTTAAATTTCAAAACATCAATTTGTTTTGTTTTGTTCATTTACGTTAATTACGTTACGTTACGTTGTTAATTTAAAACACTGTATTGCTCATAGACTGAATTTATTTGTATTTTATTCTGTTGAATATAAATATTTTTTATATAATTGACAGCATACGGAAGTTCCGATATCAATTTCCTCAAAATTTACATAAAATATTAAAACAATTTAAGAAACCAAGCAGTGTCAAAATTTGCTACTTTTGCAGCCGGGGAAACATGGATTTTAGCATACCCCCTACCCTTCTGTACAAATTAAGTTTACAAAGGTGATTTTACTGAGGGGCCATCCATAAATGATGTCACACTTGGATGGGGGGGAAGAGAGGTTTGTGAAATTATGACAAGGGGCAGAAGAGGATAAGAACAAATCTGACATCCCACATTTTGTTTAAAATAAAAGCATTAAAAATCAGCAGATTAAATTTTAAAGTTTTTTTTTTTTTTTTGAATTAACGTATATACAGTCGAACTCGTTTATAACGAGCACAAAGGGACCGTAACATGTACTCGTTAAATCCGAGTGCTCGTTATAAACGGGTCCTCAAGGCAGGCGTGCAACCAGAAGAGGGGGGGGTGCTTGGGAGGTCAAATGATTGAGTTTACTTAAAATTTAATTAATACTTACTTACTTTAATTACATTAATTAATATTTTTGTTATTTTTAATGACAACTAACCCCCCCCCCCCCCCAACCAGCAAAAAATTTCTACTTGCGCTACAGTCTTAAAGGAAAGAAACAATAAACGGAAAGAAATATAAAGGAAAAGATTCTTACCAAAACATTTATTTTTTTCATTAATCTACATACTATTTGAAATATTTTGTTATTTTACTTTGAACTCGTTCCCTGTCTCTTTCCTGTGCTACTGTTCTTCGGAGAAGACTCATCGCCCGGAAGACATCATCACTGACATCCCTCGCTTCAAAAAAGGTCTGCATTTTTTCAACGAACTCCAACATAGTAGAACAAGTTGGGGGTGGTTCAGTTTCTTCATATTCATATTCATCAGTGTCCTCATCGCTTTCGCCATGTTTTTCCGCTGAATTCGCTAGTACGTCAGCTACAATGTCTTCGGTAGTTGGTACATCTGAGGTCATCAAATCGTCGTCGATGGATACATAGTTTAGAAATTCTTCTTTGGTCATTTCCAAATTTGCAGTTTGTAAGAAATTGTCAACCTCTTCTTCCTCAGTGGATTGATCGTCTTGACAACTCTCCAATCCAGCCTTATGGAAACACTTGATGATGCATGTTGATGTGACATTTTCCCATGCATCGTTCATCAAACGTATAGCTTCCAGTACGCTCACATTGGTATTTGATGCTGTTGCACTTCTATCTCTTCGGTCCAGAATCATCAAAATTAGTTGCTTACGGAAGTGGCACTTAAAACTTCTTATGACTCCTTGGTCCATAGGCTGGATAACAGATGTAGAATTTGGTGGCAAAAATTCAATCCTGATATTGGAAAGTCCAGTGATTTCGGAATGAGCTGAACAATTATCTATCAAAAGGAGAATTTTACGATTTTCTCTCCGCAGTTGTCTCTCCCATTTTGAAATGAATTTTGTGAAAATGTCAGAAGTCATCCAGGCTTTTCGGCTATGATCATAGTCTACCGGTAGCTTTTTCACATTTTTGAAGCATCTAGGGTTCTTTGATTTGCCGATAATCAAGAGTTTTTTCTTGTCAGTGCCAGACATGTTCGAACACACTAAAGCTGTTAACCTATTTTTAGAGAGCTTGCCTCCAATGCATTTTTCACCTTTAAATTTTAAGGTATACTGTGGGGTTACATTGTAGAATATCCCTGTTTCATCAGCGTTATAGATGTCATCTGTTGCGTATCCTTTTCTGATGCCTGGCCACTTTTCACTCAACCATTTTGCAATGTCCGCCATGTTTGCAGACTTGGCTTCTCCGCATATTTTTCCAAAAGTTATGCCATGTCTAACTTTAAACCGATCAATCCAACCATTAGAACACACGAACTCAGAATATCCAAGTTGTTCAGCAAATTTTTCTGCTTGCACTTTTAGAATAACTCCACTCACAGGAAAATCAGCACTACGTTGCACCTTCATCCATTTCAGTAACGCTTCGTCTAAATCCTCTTTCGAACACTTCTTCAGTCGCTTACAGTCTGTTTTATTTTGGTCGTATGCATCCATTAACTTAGCTTTGTTTTTTAGCAGTGTGGAAACAGTAGATGAAGACAATCTGAAGACCTTTTGCAGATTTCGACATTTTTAGCACCGCCATCCAACTCCTGTAAAATTTTTACTTTCTCGTCAACCGATAAAGCTTTGCGTTTCGACATAGTCAGAGGATAAAAATTGTCGCGTGTACTCAACGAACTCAGGCCAAAGAATGAACATCTGACCATCCTACTTGACCTCTACACATTAGCAGGTGCAGCTGTTCTCCCTCCCCCCTCCCCCCCCTGTTTACAATAAGCCCCACCTGTTGCACCGGATTATTGAATCCTCCCTATTGACATTGGGATGCTGGAGGAATTTTTCTACAAAAGTATTAAACCGCGGAGAAGAAAAAAAAGAGATAAGACAGAAAGACTAGAAAAGTGAGAAAAAAGATTGCAAGACAGAAAAATTTTGCTCGCTAAAGCCGGGTCTTGCTCGTTAAAAGTGATTTCTGTTCCATAGACTTAACATTGATCCAACCAAATATTTTCGTTTGACTCGTTAAATCCGAGTTCTCGTTAAATCCGAGTTCTCGTTAAATCCGAGCTCGTTATAAACGAGTTCGACTGTATTGTGTTCATAAAATAATGATAAGATTAAAAGCCAAATAAAATTCCATTTCATTTCAAAATCTAAAATACTTGTTTTCAACTGCTCATTTATGTTAATATTTTATTACTAATGTATATTGTAATTATGTATTTTGTTGTAAATCTTAACCTTATTTCATACAAAATAAGTATGTGAATAATTTGTACTTTTATGATTACAAATGCCACAAAAAATCATAGTTGAATGTTAAAAGATAAAATTTGTACACTGATCTATATTATTGTGCTTTGTTTCTGAACTGCAGGAATGTGTTGTGTGCATGTAATATTGCATGACAAAGGTGGGGGGGAGGGGAGTGGTATGGTGAAGTGTGGCAAATGGGTGAAGGGGTCAAAAATATTGTAAAAAGTGTGTCATCGTTTTTGGACAGTGTGTCATCGTTTTTGGACGTTTTTGTTTCAGGGCCGTAGCTAGAGGTGAACAATAGGGGGGGGGGGGGGGGCTCAAAAAAATGTAGGGGGTCTCATAATTTTTTTCTCTCTCTCTATGATGCAGAAAAATAAATTAGTGCATTTTCACATTGTAGGTACTACGTTTCTTATTAAACTATTGTAATAATTTCATTCTGTGCTAAGAAAAAAATAGGACGATGGTGTATAACTGATGCAAAATTGAACCAATTAGCTCCATGTGGTATATATAGGAGGGGGAAGTGTTGAAACACTTATTTCAGATACAATTTAATAATTCTGTAAAACTGTGAAAGGGTTTCAAAACTAAATTAGATTTTTCAACAGAATTTGATTTCAATTTTAAGAACAGAAATTCATTTAGTGACCTTGGAATCTTTTCCAGGGGGAGGATCAAAATATTTTAGGGATGACTGAGCCGCTCATAGCACCCCCTTAGCTACGGACCTACCTAAGATTCAAGTAGCTCACTTATTTAAAATATATAATCATAAAATATGTTATAGTGAACTATGTAATCAGCTTTGTCAAGTATGGATTCATTAAAACCTTAAAAAGAATTGAAAAAATTCTGCTTTATGCAGGATCATTATACTATGTCATCCTTATATTTTTCAAAGCAATACCACAGTGGTTCTTGATCTATGAGTTATAGGACAAAGTTTGTCCCAAAAATATTCCTTTTATTTCAGCTAATTAAAAAAAATTACAGAAATTTTAAAAGCAAATAGTATTTTATGACAGAATCCTTAATTTTCTTCTGGATGAATATACAAGCAGAATATCCAGAAATATCCAAATCAGCTTTGAATTCTTTGATGGGTTTTAAACAACATACTTGTATGAATTTTTTTTTCTATTTTGCTATTTTTTAAAAACAAGTACAGAAACAAACTGCATGTAATCAGTGACTTAAGGTTTAAATTAAACATTTTTAAAACTGATATAGATCCCCTCATTGGTAAACACCAATCTATCGGCAACACCAAAAAATGTCACTGATTATGAAGTTATGTTTTGATAACAATTAAACATATTTTTTACTTTCTTTGTAGTTTTGTATGTTGTTTCAGTTACACACATTGGGATTACCAATTCTTGTTTCTGTCGATAGTGTATCGTACGTATCAATATGTGTCCTTTTTCATATAAGATATACGAAGGCTTTCATAGGTCATGCAACAATTTCCATGCTCACATACGCTCATATAATTGGTGGGTTGCAATTTTTTTTTTTTTTTTTTACATAAAGGTGGGTCATGTACCAATAGAGGTTGGGAACCATTATTATAGCATAATCTAGACAAGATTACAATTAAAGTTCTATAATCCGCACAAATTAGGGTCAAAAGTTGTACAGATTAGGGAATATTGTGGATTGTAGAATATTATGGATTTTACGTCATTTTATTATTCCTAGACAGCATTTTAATTCTATAATGAGTATAATATGGAATTATAAATATGATATCTAAATAATTAATTTAATATGCTATCTGAAGAAATGCTTTTTTAAAGTTAATTTTGTAAAAAAATTATATATATAGCATTTAAATAAAAATAATTACAAATACATATTAAATAAATTGTGCTTTTTTTTTTACTGTTAATAATATAAAAGGGTTATATTTTTTAAAATGTAGATGTGATTTTTTTTATTAATTTTTTTATTATTTGTTTAAAAGAAAATCATTTTTGGATCACGAATTTGTAAATTTTCTTAACTGTTTATTTAACTGTTTACATTCATAAAGTAATGCAAATTATAGAAAATTACTGATTACGGGTGCATGGATTATCGATCCTTGATTGTATTTTAATGCGGCAAGATTCGTGCCATGAAATGTAACATACGTCAAACATATTAAACGGCATAAATGTGAAAACATTCTTTAGAATTATATATGTTAATGAAATTCATGACAATTACTCTTCCACATGAAAAAGATAACTGAAATGTAGAATCATCATTAATTTAAAAATTAATAAAAGATAATTTAAAAAAACAGTTATTTTTCTTATTCGAAAATCTTCATTTTCTCATATAGCACTTAATGTTTTTCTATACAATTTTTAACGTAACAAAATTATACATTATTATAGATAAGAGCAATGAAATTTGTGAATTTTTATAATATTTAGGGTGTGCATGGATGAAAAACTACTATAGTGTTCACTCTAGAAAGAAAAAATGCATGGTGCTATTCACTAAAAACTGCAGTACTGCAGCAGAAAAGGTCACTTTTACAAGAAAAAAATTGTTATTGGCTTTAAAAGGAAAAAAAGATGTGGAAAAAGAGTAATTTTTTAGTATGATAAATCAATTTACATCAATTATGAATGCTTTTATGATTTAAAAATAGTAATTAAATTAAAACATTATTGAATAATTTCATGTTATATTTCCTAAAGAAATGAAAAAAAATCTATCCCTTTTGGGCACACAAACATAGAAATACTATAGAATAAAGAGAATTTTTAATAAAAATCTCTGGGTCAAACTAGTGGTGCATTTTACTATTTTTAAAAAGGGAACGATGCACCCAACAACCAATGACAACTCCTGATAATATAAAATGATATAACAGCAATTTGCAAAAGTGGACTCATCAAAGGAAAATTTTATGCAGTCGAAAGACATTGAAACATCTACACAATCGAAAAAATTAATAAAAACATCTCATTATCGTCTATCATTGAAATAAAATAACTAAGGTTATCTCATAAGTTTGAGCAAAAAAACTTACTGAAATCAAAACAATAGTGAATTTAGAAGCAGAAGTTGATCCAGGCCTGTTTTCATTTGGGCCAATTTTGCAAAAAATAAAAATCGTACTTCTGAATAATAACACTTAGTAACGAAAAATGAAATTCTGTTATTCAAATTTGAACCCATGCATTTATTGAGTATAATTTTTTAAAGTTCTCTTGGAAAAGTTTTTTTTTCTGTTTTGGTGAACTTGCTTTGTTTTTGAGCATGAAGAATATTTTTATGGGATTTAATTTTGTTAAGAGGTTTGTTTTACTGTAGACTCCCTCAAATCCGCAAAGCTTGGAACCAGAAGTTGTGCAGATTTTAGAATTTTGCAGATTTCTGGTCATCAATTTGTTTACATTTTTGAAAAATTAATTTGATTGGTAATTAAATATTAGAATGAATGTATATAATAAATTGAAACATTAAATAAAATATTTAAATATTTATTAGTCAAAAAGCAAGTAATTATTACAAAAAAATTTAAGCAAAATAAAAGTTTAGAAAAATATTAAAGTAAATAATTAAGATATAATACTCCAAACATACATAATGATGAATAAAAATTAATCTTTTTATATAAAGAAAAATATTTTCCTTTGTTGATAAGCAAAAAAAGCTTGATTAATTTTAAAATATTTTGGAAAATGATCGCAATTACTGTTGATATTAGTGCCATTATGAATTTTTTCAAAATAAATAGTATTTTGTTTTATGAAAAAGCTTGAGTTCAATCATTTTAACCAGTTCATATTAAAATACATACGTAAAAAAATAATTATTATTATTATCATTAACCCACTTTCATTCTGCGATTCCAAGATGAAACTAAAACTAATTTTTTACCATGCATTTCCGTTGATTTGCGCACTTACTACTTCTGAAGGAAATTTTTCTACTTTGCACAAATGAGCAAAGAAAACAATGCACAAAAATGCAACAATGCTTTACGGCGATTATAGTACCAGGAGTCTTGATTTTTTCTTCTGAAGTAAATTCACATTTTCTTCATTGTGTTTAGTCAGAATAATCAAGGTTACATATTAAATGCATATGGAATATTGAAAAATTAAAAATAAGTATTAAAACACAATGACACAAATGCAAGAAAACTAAACAATTTGGCCAGTTTACACTTGCGAATATTTTCCAGAAACTACAATAAAAAGAATTTTTCAAGGCTTGAAATGTACTGGAACAAACCAGAGCAATACTCTAGTTCCTGAAATTAAGACAAATAAAGTTCCGATTTGTAAAATTATGGTAAATATCGTTCTGGTTCATACAATTAGTAAAACATATTGTTAGTTACATATATATGTAGGGGGAACTGGGGGACATTGATACAGCTTTTTTCAAAAAAAATTTTTTGGTGTCTAGAAAGCAGAAATTTCAAGTTATTTTTCTATGTGATGTCAACAAAACCTGTGTAGTGTGTTATAAAAATGTACAATCGTTGTTTTACATATTATTTTTGCTTGTAATTTTTAAAGAATCAAAAAAAGTAATTTGTATCAATGTGCCCCATCCCTGGGGCAGATTGATACACTTTGACACGTCTGGGAAAAATGGAGACAAAATAACACCAATGCATATTTTTCATAGAAAAATAGTTAGCAAATCATTTTATATTCATTTATAGAAATTCAAATCACCCACAATTTATTTGTAGGCAGTATCAAAGTAATCAAAATGAAATGTATAATGACCTGATGTTCTGGTTATTGCTTGTCTGATTGTTGGCTGTGGTAACTTTGGTCATATCTGGCACTTAAACCCCAGAATTATCTTTTTTCTTAGGAAAGGTGAAAGAATTATTAGGTTTTCTGTTTATAAATCGGTTTACAAACAGAAAATAAAGGATAATTATATTAAAAACTATGTTTATAATATAATTATATTGTACTGTTCTTCAGCTTGTTTCTCTTACTTAACATTTCTCATGTCGATAATACTTTTTTCTCTGGAGAATCGATATAAATTTGAGATTTGCCAGGCTGCAGTCCATTTCTTTTGTTAATTCTACTAGCACTAGATATTGTGTAAGTTTGCCAAAATACTCTAAAATGTTCTAATATAAAGAATCACTTCAATAAAAACTAATAGTAGAAATTTTTGACGAAATATGTTTGAATTAAGGAGTGTATGGTAAAAAAAAATAATAAAAGGTAAGGAAAAAATGAACTAGAAAAGGATTTAGATTGTATCAATGTGCCTCGACAAAGAGTGGATCAATATGCCCCATACAGCCATTTTGAATAAAATGAGTCGCAAATCCAACACTTCTAACAATAAAGAATGAGGAACTCATAGGTGCCAACCTGACATCGATTATCCGTAATACATGTGTTAATTTGATCCTGGTTTAATGAGTTTCGAACCAGAATTTTCTCAAAGAAATAAAATTAAGTATGTTCCAGTAACAATCCTGAAATTAAATAAATAAAGATTCATGCAATATATTTTCTGGTTTGAAATGACGTTAACCTGGATCAAACTAATCCTGGTATGACGGAATATTAGTTGAAAGTTGGCAGCTATGGGAACTGATAAAGAGTAGCTTTACTTGCCAGGGAGGGTATTCTTTTTGGTTGAAAATACTGGAAAAGTTGTATAATACCATTTCAATTGTACAACTCAAATTTACTTTTGACCTACAAAAACAATTAATCACCCATCCCATTTCATCAAACTATTGAATCATTCCAAAACTTTCTGTATGTAGTTAATTTTACTAGTATCACCTTTTGAAGCTGTTGTGAAATTTCCTGTACTGATCCTTTGTGCTGTACAGGGGGTGTATCAATGTGCCCCAGTTCCCCCTATATGTGTAGCTCATTGTACTCTTTCTAATTTTTTTCATTGCTATTTGGAGTTTTGAATGCATTTTATGTATTGCTTTATATACCCAGATAGCATTTTTTGCTTTTTAACAGCTTTTTTCAACCATACTATGTAAATGTCTGAATGCTTTTTTAAGGCTTTTCATGCAAAGTTTGTAAAGATTTTGAAAAGGGTTAGAACAGGTTGCTAGTTGACGCAATTAGAGCTTGTCCGTAAGTGTTTCAGAATAAGCATGCGAAATGGAAGAAAGAAAAGGATAGTTATAGGAGTTACAATGAAAGATAGATAAAAGGCTTTTATAACAAGCATGCAGAAAAAAATGAAAATGAGGTTTCTTATAAATCTTAAAACCTTATTTGATAGAAAAAAGATATTTTCAGCAAAATAATTGAACTTAAAACTTTTCTGAGCTATGTTTTTTTTTTTTTACTCATTTGTGTATCTGTTTTTACAGAAAACTATATTTTCGTCCAATATTATCTATATATTGAAAAATAATTTATTTTTTAGTCACATTTTTATGAATTTCCTTATTTTAATTAATATTTTTAATAATTAAATGATAAAATTTGAATATATTTTACTTTTTAAATTAAAATGAGGTGTTTTATAAATCTTATATATATATTTGATAGAAAAAGGGTATTTTAAGCAAAATAACTGAACTTACATTTTTTTCTGATTTGTGTTTACCTTTTTTTTTTTTTTCGTTTTGCATATTTTTATTTTTATGGAAAACTAAATTTTAGTCAAATACTATCTATAATTAAAAATTATAGGGTTTTGTTAGTCACATATTTATAAAGTAGTTTATTTTAATTCATATATTTATTAGATAACTGAATGTTTGAATATGAATTATTTTTTTAATTATAAAAAATTAGCCTGTTTTTAGGCATTTTATTTATTTATTTTTTTAATAACATTCCTATAATCTTTTACTATGTATGTATAAAATAGGTATTGAATTTGTATCAATTTACAACATTACCAGATTTAACTTTAATACTTTTAAAAAATCCTAAATTGTATTTAAAGGTTATATTACTTATCCAGAAACACCTGATTGCTAATGTTAATCCTCTGCGGATTTTTTTTTAAAATCATTTTTGCATTTTTTTTCCTTTTTTGCATTGGATACCTGAGGTTGATTTCTACCAAAGCCTTTTTTTACTTTTTCAATCCTGTTTACATTTTTTTTTTTTTTTTTAATTAAGATATTTTTATTTTCAAAAGTCTGAAAGGAAAAGTTTTTCATTGGGGAAAAAAATTGTACACATTTTAACAAAGTAATTTTCTCTCATAGGATTAACAATAGCATACAGGTGTTTATGCATGAACAAAGTAATCTCTTACTTAAAACTTTCCAGAGGGAAAAATTTTAATTATCAACTGTGATATTACACCTAAAATTACTGAAAATTTTCACATTCATAACTAAGCGCAATTCGAGTTCATTGGAGCATTTCTCACTCTGCTGATAACACACAGAATCGCTCAGTTAGAAATGTGAAAATTTTCATATGTATTTAATATTTGAAATCCATCCTTACACACACACAGGCACAGAATCTTGAAAATTATTGATTGAGCATTTGAAATAAAAATAAGCAGAGCGATTTTTTTTTTCTAGTGTTATATATCTCTGGAAAATAAAAATAAGCTTTTTTTCAATACATAGGATAAAAAAGTATTTAAAAAATTGCTAATGGGACTTAAGAATACACAACTCTATGTCTATGCTCATGCATAGTAAATTTGATTATACTAATTACTTACATTTTGAATCCAGTTCACACTTCAGGATCATTTAATTATTTATTGTATATACAAATCTGTTTACTTACAATAAATATTGAATCAAATATGTGGAATTCCATTACAACATACATTTTATGACAGTAGAAGATTGCAGATTTTTTATATTATACTTCATTAAATTCTTAGTTATTTCAATTATTAAACTTATTTCTTTTAATTTTGATTATTATTCAGAGAATATTTGCAGATTTTTAAAAATCCTCCACAGAATTAAGTTTGATGCATGCAGCAGCTATTTGATTTTTTATCGGAAATTTTTTTAAGAAAGAAAGTTCAAAAAGAAACTTTTTTATAAATTCAATGGTGATTTTCCCAGCTCTTTTACATAAAAGTATTTTACATTTGTTACTTAACATAAATTTTACAAATTACAATAAATCAAACACTTCCTTCTATTTTTTATTATTATTTTTTATTTTTTTTTTAAGCCAGTGAAATATTTTTCTATGAGCAACACAGTAAATACTAAACTAATCTTAATTTTTTAAAGTTATAATTTAACTCATTTAAATTATTATTTTCCCTTTATACTTTTTAATAACTGAAGTCTCACTGAAGCAATAAAAATTATTTCTCTGTACCAAGGAAATATTCTCAAAAACAAATGAAATATTCAGTTTATAAAATTCTATTTATTTACATATAAAGAATTGACATAATTTATCAATAATACATCAATATAATTTTGTCAGGAACTTCAGTTAAGTCTCTCCCTCTTCTTGATTCATTCTTTTTTCTCTAGAAAACAAAAAAGACAAATATAAACACACAAATCAAATATACATAGGAAAAATAAAGTACTGCGTGATCTCAAAAGTTGTACATTCAGAACTCAGATAATGTTAAAAATTTCAAGATTAAAAGTGATGGATTAGCAGACAGTGAGATTGCAGACTCTATGCTAAACTGAATCCTTGATAGCTGGCTGCAGCTCAGAGGACGAGGTTAAGCAACTAACACTGTTTCAAAAATTTACTATAAATCTACAAAATTAGTTACAATAAAAAAAATCTTATATTGGTTGGTTTAATTCTCAAACAAATATTATCATACCTTAACCTAGACAGTGTTTAAAATCCTTAGTGGTCTACTGGTCCAAAGCAGCCAAAAATTCAATCGGACAACTAATTAAAAAACCTTAGTGATCTGCAGGAGCAGTAACATTTTTGCCTTCACCAACAGACAAATGTAAATTTTCTTGGCCCTGAGACACTACAACAAATTTCAAATCATCATTTTATTCAATTTTTTAATAAATTATAATTTTATATTATCTTCAAAATTTTGGATAATTGTAAAGTAAGTTTAGTTTATATTCAGGAGGAGGGGTCGCTCAAAGAGTTAAAAAGGATTTAATAGAATTTTATGCAGTGATCAGTGACTTTATTATTATTATTATTATTATAAGTCAATTCTGAGGCTGCTGAAGATCAGTGCTCTTCACTGAAGATGCTCTGAATTTTTGTCAGAAATTAGGAGTTTTCCTTGACTTTCTGAGTTCTGTCATAAAAATTATACAAAAGGATAATGATAAGCAAATGACAAAATAAAAAAAGTGAAATAGCCAGATAAAGAATCTCACCTTATTTATCCAGTTTTTTAAAATTTACATACATTAAGTTAAGAAAATTACTAATATTAAATATAATATTTACTGTTATTTAATCTTAATGTGCATTTATTTTTTAGACCAGGAGGTGCTGCACAGACAATCACCTTAAGGAGTCCATAGATGAAAATCCAGGATTAGTTGAATCTCGATTTGCATATTACAATGCAATCGATCTGCTAAATCATATCCTGATGGAAAACAACCTAATAACCCGATTTTAGCGGTTGACTCAAGTGATCCATTATGCTTTCCCATTCGCAATCCTCCATTATTTCATATTTTTGGGTGCAGGAAAGCATAGTGGTAAGCCTACAATTCAACTGTTAAAATCAGGTTTTTAAGTGTTTTCCACCAAGGTAGGACTTGGCAAACTGATTGCATTTTATAATGCAAATCAAGATTTAACTAATCCTAGAATTTCAACCGTAATCTCGATGAGGCAATTGTTTGTGCTGCCGCCTTCCAGTCTATTTTTGTTATTCAAATATATATCAAAATCATTCAAATAAGATCTCAAAGAAAAATTATAATATAGTAAATTAGTTAATGTAGCATGTTATATAACCCCCCTCCCATTTTACAATACTACCTCTTTCTGGACAATAACATTCATTCTATTTAATTTGCAATTAAATATTGTGAATTCAATGACACAGCAAAGTTGTAAGGTGAATTTGAGGTATCTAATTGCAAATTAAATAAGGCAAGTATTGCTATTTAATTATATTGTTAATATTAAGACAGAATAAAAAGACCCAACTACCAGTAGTAGAGTTAATATACACAATATTTAAACATGTATAATGTTCCCACCCTCCCCACTTTAAAAAAATAAATTAACAAATATAATAAAAAAAATTGATGCATTTTATACAAGATATTTTTTACTTCTATATGAAACCTCAAATGCTTTCAAAAAACCACTGAATTCATGTAGATTATGATATGTTTATATTACCTAAAGTTAATCAAGTTGTAACCTAAAAAATGAGATGTAATTGTCTTATTTTCTTAAATTGATAGTATTTGACCTTATTTGTTTCTATAAAGTTCTGATTAGACGAATAAGTAAACAAAAACATGCCACTTAATTTGCACAGAATAATCACACACACACACAAAAAAAAGGTGGGAGAAGAATGCTTTTCCTAGAAAATTTTCAATAATTATTTGTGAACTTTATTGAAGTAGTATCTATATAATAACAAAATTTGCTGTGAATTTTATATTTTTTTAAAATTGGAATATGCCTAGATAGACAGACAATACATCATTCACAAACATTATCTTTTTAATATTATACAGCTTTGTGCAAATTTAAACATATTAAACAATTTCTGCTCAATTGTTGAGAAAAAAAATATAACATCAACATGATTATGCATCTTTTTTTGGAAACTTTCTGCTTTCATTCTTGTTTTAATGATACCATCTGAAAATAATTACAATTGCAGAATTGATGATAAATTTTATACATAAACCAAACAATTTCATAATTGATGTTCATGAATATAAGCAAGGGTGGGGAATTTTTCCATATTCTTACCAGCCAAGGAATTATTTCACCAGCCCGCAAGATGCAACACACACACAGTTGAAAATAGTTATGACAAAATCGCACGCGATTACAGACAAAATTACTATTAATACAATGCACTTTCATAATTATTTTTTCTATAATATTAGGAATTATATATAACAGAGGTAAGATTAATATTAGATAGAACTTAATGCCATATTTACACTGTAATAATTTGGAAAGTTAAAATATCTAGATTAAAAAAGTGTTTCTGATAATGTGCCTATTGCCTACAGTTTTTCAAAAACTAAAAATGCACTCGCATTGTGAGAAAATCCACTCGCCAATGGCGAGCAAAATGATGTATTTCCTCACCCCTGAATATAAGTATCAATAAAACCATATTTAATACTTATACATGCACATGAAATATTTGATAATAAAGAATACAATTAAATTTCTAAAATCTAAATTTATAGCTTAGTGGCTAGTTACAGAATACTGTAATATAATACAAAAATCCTTATGCTTTAATACAAATAACTATATGACATATTTAAAAATATAAAAACTACACCTTATTTTACTTGGGGGCTATCCATAAATGATGTTGAATTTTTTTTTCCTTGTCTCCCCCCATTTGTCACAAAGTGTCACACTTCCCATATGTCCCCCCCCCTACCGATTGTCATATGCCATGCTATATTACTTAAACATACTTTCAGTTCAAATACAAAGCACAATGTTATAGATCATATTTCAAATTTTATTTTTAAACTTTAACTATGTGTTTTAATGCCATTTGTAAGCATAACAGTACAAATGATTCATGTACTTATTTTGTACGAAATAAGATTAAGGTTTACAACAAGAAGCATAATTAATGAACAATAGTAATACACAAGGGTGGGGAATTTTTCAAAAATCTTACCAGCGAAGTATTTATTTCACCAGCCAGCGAGATGCAAAACACACACAATTGAAAATAGTTATGACAAAATCACATGCAATTGCAGACAAACTTACTGTTAACTACAATGCATTTCCATAATTCTTTTTTTCTATAATATTCAGAAATATATACAACAGAGGTAAGCTTAATATAAGATAGAGCTTAGTACCAATTACTAAGTTATTTACACTGTAATAATTTGGAAAGGTAAAATATATAGATTGAGAAAGTATCTCTGATAATATCTCTATTACCTACAGTTTTTCAAAAACTTAAACATGAACTCACCTTGCCAGAAAATCCTTTGCCACTGGCGAGCAAAATGATGTATTTCAACACAACTGGTAATACAATATTCATACATAAGAGCAAGTGTTATAAAATAAAAAGTAGCAAGATAATTTATAAATGAAAATTATTTTGAAATAAATTTTACTAATTTTCAAATCATTATTTCATGTAAATTTATCTTTTATCATTCAATAAGATACCCCCCCCCCCCAAAAAAAAAAAAAAAGATGGGAAAATTTTATTTAGCTTTTAATACAAACAAACTTGTCAATAGAAGGTGTAAAAATGAAAAATTTAGGAGTCAAGAAAAATCCAACGAAAGATTTTATAATTAAGTAAACTAGTTAATATAGTTTTCCCCCCACACTTATTTCACAATACTACCTCTCTCTGAACAATAATATTCACTTTATATAATTTATAATTAAATAAGGTAAATGTTACAATTTGAAAGTAGCATTAACATTCCGAAGAAAAAAAAAATCTCAGTACTACAGTTAATGTATTGTAAAAGTATGTACAAAATTTAATCGTGTATAATGCTCACCCCCTCCTCCCCCCCAAATAAAAAAGGGATGAATTTTACAACAAAAACATGTCATTTAATTTGTATAAAATTATCAACCCCCCCCCCCCAAAAAAAAAAAAAAAAAAAAAATTCAAAAATTGTATATGAACTCACTAAATTATACTAATGTTATTAAAGTGGTATATAATAATAAATAAATCTTTACCAGTTACTTTTCGGGGGACTCTTTAGATGCTGCCCTCTTTTCAAAAAATTTTATCAACAAGCTGGAGACCATTGCTTTGGCATCTTTACCAGATGTCACCTTCATAGGGGATCCTCAGTTTCGGCTGGCGGTAAGTCAAGCAGGGGTCTCACAAGTTGCCGAGCAGGGAGTCTTCCCTGATTAGGCTTCGATGATGTGACGGTGAATCTGCTTTCAGTCGATCCTGTTCCGACTCCTCTCATCAGTATTGGGTGGGTGCCTCTCTCGCAAGGATTGGACTTTAGTTCAAACTTCCATGAAGTGAGGGGCCTTCGGGTTTCCGTGGAAGCCCCGACCATTAGTGGCCTGGGATGACCAGTATTGGCCACATACAGGTACCCATAGTTTTACCAGATGTCATAAGTTTGTAACTGAAAAATAAAATAATGACAACCAAGAAAAACTTTAAACCCCTCATAACAAGCTTCCATGAATCACTATTTCCATAGTTCATATATTAATATTAAATTAATATTGGTTTTAATTATTCATTATTGTTAAAACAATAATTATGCATTTATTTTTTTTTCCCAAATAAACAATTTTAATTTTTGCATCTAAAAATATGACTTATTATAAATGGAAACCCGCTTTTGTAAAAAAAGACCCAGGATTTTTCAAATCCAATTACTCTTAACATAAGAACTTTTGTGTTAATTAGATTTGCTGTTTAAATAATAATAATTGCAATTTCAAAACTGATAATAAAAGAATTTATACAAAAAATGAACAATTCCATAATCCATGGTAATAAATACAAATAACTAGAAATTCATATTTAATTGATGTGTATTGTTGATAAACAATAACAATTTGACAATGTTTGATAAAGGATACAATTAAATTTCTAAAAATAAAATTTATGTTTTAGCAGGTAATTATAAAAGACAAAATTTATATTTTAGTAGCTAATTATACAATACAGAATTTATGTTTTAGCAGTTAATTATAGAAGAATATAAGCAACAATACAAAAATTATGTCTTTTTAACACAAATAACCATGGCATATGTAAATTATACATGTACATAAAATTAACTAATTCTTACTTAATTCATGTGTTCTGGTGTGTATTTTTATTTATTTATTTATTTTTTTTTAAGACTTATAAAGAAGAAATTGCCTAAAATATGGCACAGATGTCCTACACACACCACATTGGTGCGATTTTTTTTTTCTAAAGCCAATTTAGTGAAACCTTCATTTATATCAGTTGTTTTCTATTATTTTAAAAAGGAAATTAATAATAAATAAAGTTTAATTAATAATAATTATAGAAGAAAACAATTTGGGTCACTTTAAAAAAGAAAATAAATGTAAATCAACAGTTAATTAAAAAACAATAGTAGACGGGTTATCATGCAAGATATAAAATTGCCAGTGTGGTACATATATGACATCTTTGCCTAAAATATGTATAAGAAAAGCACAAGCAAATATTAACCCTTTAAGCAGCCTAACCGGGTTTTTCTGTCACATAGTTTTTGGATTCAAGGGCTTATTTAACTCAAAATTTATATTAATGTTAATTTTTTGAATTGCATATGATAAATAAATATCTAAGTTTATAAAATGCAAATTCCCATATCAATATATTCGGTAGCTCTTATTTTATGTATCACTAAACTTGCATGCAAAATTCTGCAGGACGCTTAAAGGGTTAAAAACACATAAAAAAAAAAAGAATCAAATTCATAAGAAAAAAGCATCAAATTCTACAAACACTTGCAAATAAGCTGTATGAACCACTGTTTTACAGTACCTCATATGTTTAAAACGAAATTTCATTTTTTTTTCTTATCCTATTAGAATATAACATTGTAAACATAACTCTGTATTCATGGTGTACCAAATTATTTTACATTGTTTGTTTAAGCACTTACTAATAATTCTAGTTTCTGAACCCCGAAAAGTAAATCGTGAGTAGAAATTTGAAAACACTTTAAAGATTTTTTAAATAATGTCACTAAAATATAAATATTAACATTAATGCTTATTATCATAAATAGATGGCGACAGCAAACATCTATTACTTCCAAGACTAAATAAAAATATTGCTCATAAATAGCTAATTTAAACTTATTCATTTAACATAAATTAACACATAGCAATAATTTTTTTAGGCCATTAGTTGTGTTAGTAGGTAATTTTTAATTGTATATTACTGTAGGAAAAGGAGTTAATACGATAAGAACAAAATTATCTGCAACAGATTTTAAAAATAAGGATATAATCATATCCTAAAAATTTTAGTTTACATATGAATATTATTTAACATATGACATAATATAAGATTTTTTTTTTTTTTTTTTTTTTTTTTTAGAATATTATTTTAGAACATGAATACTGTTTAACATGTAGCAAAGTATGTTTTTAATTTTAAGGAGGGAAGGTGTTGAAAAATTCTTTTTTTTTGCTTTTGTTCTTAGAACAAATATTTATATAGTTATTTTTAACAAATTTTAATTTTATTTACTTTAAAAAGAGAGAAAAATGCAACTTGATTATATAAAAAAGTTATTAGTATGAAATAAAAATATGCTTCGATGTGCGAAAAATGATATAAATTTATATAATTTTTTAAACTTTAAGGTTTAAAAATGCTTTTTAATAAAAACATCGAGACGTTCCGTAAGAACATTTGGAAAACATTTTCAAAAAATATGAATAAACAAACTATTTTCGAAAAAAAAATGGAGGAAAAAGTAGCATATAAATATATATTCATTTATTCAAAGACCTGTGTAATTTATTTGTTCAAAGTACATTAGACATCAACACCAGAATGAATGATTATGGGTAATTTTGAAAAATTATATTTTCCTTAATTTTGACGATTTTAAGAAATAAAGACAATTTATTTTACTCAAAATAATGAAATGAATAATGATTTTACACTCAAAATAGTGAAACAAATAATGATTTTACACTCAAAATAGTGAAACAAATAATGATTTTACACTCAAAATAGTGAAACAAATAACGATTTTACACTCAAAATAATGAAACACTTAACAACAAAATAATAACTAAGTGCTTTTATAATCGATGTTTCATTATAATAAAAATGATCAATAGAATTATAATAAAATGGTAAAACGTTATAATAGAACTGCTATTATAGATTTACTTTATTTTCAATTACGACAACAATAAAGATATATCAATAATAACTTCAAATCATTATTTTTCCTATTGTGCAATTTATGCTTAATAATTTAATAAATTTTATGAATAACGATTTATTCTTAAAAGAATATAATTAGTTGGATGTCACAAATAAAAGAAAAGAATGTAACAATAACAAACTTACCAAACTTCACAGGATAGACAGCAAACCACAGGAAAAAGATGGCGGCAACACAGCGGCTTTTTTTGACAGACAAAAGACTGCGCATGCGTTGAACCGTACTAATCCTCGTAAAGATTTCCGAACGTGGGTTGGTTACGCGATTGTCATGCAAACCTAGTACTGAAAATATTCACTGTGCCCGTGGTATACGGTAAGATAATGTAGCTTTGCAGGACAATGGCAAGTAAAGAAAAAACGAGCGTTTACGTAAGCTTGCATGCTATCTGGGGAGCTTTTTACCAAATCATTATCTGAAAAAAATCGTGCAAATGTGGTGTGTGTATGACATCTGTCTCATATAAAAATTCAGTCTTTTTTACGTCCACTCCAGTGTTATATTTTTTCAGTGACAGTTTCTGCCCGAACAACGCCTGGCATGTCCGCTAGTACGAGTTAATTTTAGTGAAGCTATTTACTTATTCTTAAGAGTGTATTCGAAAAAATGGTTTTCCACCTTCAACAGCTCGAAATTTTCCAATACATTTTCAGGCCTTTTTTTAAAGTAGAAATAAGAAACTTGCCGAGAGAATTTTTTGAGTGATGTACAAGGTGACGTGTGATGTAATTTTTCGCTGAATTAATTAGAATTTGATTTATAAGCAATTATTTTCTCAGCATGACTCTTTTTCTCGTTCGAAAATCTCCCGCTTCGGAAAATTTGTTCCAAAACGCCGTTTTTGACAGCATTTTTTTTGCAACATTTTCTACATTTATCAAAAAATCAACAATCACGGCACCTTGTGTAGTTTCTAAAAAAGAGATTTTGAAAGTTTTGTGCATTTCAGAGTAAAAATGAATTTCAAAATAAATCTGAAAATAAGCAGTTTTGATCAGAATACACCCTTAAATATTCACTGTACAAACATATGCGTACTTGTTACATATTATTACTAATATTAAAAAATGCTGTGACGAGCATTTAAGGCGCAACATTAGGCCAAGAGAAAGACCCGGATGATAATGTAAAGTCTATGGAGGCGTTCTTTTCAAATATTTCGTTCAAATTTTAATATTTTGACATGATTTTTTTGCACAAGATAGCTGAGGATGATCCACAACCGGCCTATTTTTACTTTTTTAGTTTTGGTTCCAGATTAAAAAAAATTACTTTAACTTTCGAAACCGGTTCTGAAATTGAAACTATCGTAATACAAAAATATATAAGCAAAATCGAAAAAGGTAAAACCTAGGCCGGTTGTGGATCGTCCTCAGCTATCTTGTGCAAAAAAAAATCATGTCGAAATATTAAAATTCGAGCGAGATATATGAAAAGAACGCTCCCATAGACTTTATGTTATCATAAGGGTCTTTCTCTGTGCCTAGTGTGGAGCCTTAATATGTTTTTAAGTATGAAAAAAGGTTTGACAAGTGCTTCTATTAATAATTAAACAAAAGGGAGGACAAGGGATCCGTTATTGGCTGCAACTCACATCAATGCCATCTTTGAAAAAAATCACATTTGTGGTATTTTAGTCGAACTTTCCATCACGCTTTACATGTTGACTGCACTACAATAAATTTTCTCTGCATTTCTACTCCCCAGGCGTGCTTGGTGGCACTACATTAGTGTGATACGCTACAGAAAATACACTTTTGGTACTATGTGGCCTAATCTTACACTCATGTTTAAAAAGCTGCATCTTTACTGTGTACGTCTTTACACTATACATTTTAAAAGAAATTGTGACTGATTTGTTTTCATGGAAAAAGCACAATTATGATTATTTCAAAGGTAGCTTTGAAGTGAGTTGCAGCCAAGAAGAGATTCCTTGTCCTCCCTCATGCTCAATTATTAATAGAAGCACTTGTCAATTTTTTTTCATACTCAAAAACATATTAACCTTTTTTGCTACTCGTCAGAGCATTTTTTAATACTAGTCATTTAAATTTTTTGACAAAAACGAAGATTTTTTTTTATATCTTGAAAAGTAGAAAAATTGCTGCCGTCAAGATTTAATTGTTGTATTAGAATAACAAGAAAGTCATTGCATTGTAATATAAAATGCATAATATCTGGAAAATAAACCAATGAGTCGAATGAAAAAACTACAGTGCGTTCACAACTTTATTGAAAGAACTGAAACTAAAAGCTTCACAATAAAAGCAAACAACCATATTTTTATGTGATTTATTTAATTTGAATGAATCATGTTACATACATAACAATTTTTATATTCATTTAAACTTGAAGGCAATGAATTAAAAACTACATCAGCAATAACAAGAAACAATGTTCAACAGGAATTTTAAGACACAAATTCGATTTTCTCAGCGACTCTCAAACATACAAAAGTGAAAAAAAATCTAAATTAAGTTTTATCAAGACGATAAAAATAAGACAAAAATTAAGTTAATCTATCAACAGGATCGTTAGATACAGTTTGTTGAATTTTTTATTAAAAGTTTAATAAAATAACTACAGTAAACTACAATAATGTTTTGAATGCTATCATTTTATTCGTCTTATCGAATTCTATCTTTTAATAAAAAGATCACTGTCGTAGGTCAACTGGTTCACTAGAAATTTCAAAAAGACGTTTGTATTTTCCATTTCTTAAAAATACCGGGTGGTTCAAAAGTCATGACGAACTTTAAAAATGAATAATTCGAAAACGAATCGAGATACAAAGTTACAGTTTGCACCATACGGATGTAAAAGAAACTGGGTTTTGTGTGGAAGCGAAAAAAATATATTTGTCGGCGACCAACAGATAGCGCTATAGTGATTTTATGCACCAAACGATGATTTAAAAATGAAAAAAATGTTGACAACTTTCAATTCAGCTTAATTAGAGTTAATGTTCAATGTGGTGTCTATCACTCACTAGGGAACCACAAGAAATGTAAGTCATCGATTTTGACGAAAGTGGTATCGTTGGAAAGATCTCACCGAGAGCAGCAAAAAACTCAATAGAACTATCCGTCGCAAATGAGTCGTTATCGAGATATCCAACAATTTATGTCACGTAACTAGTGCATACTTAATGGGGAACCACAAAAAATTTTAGTCTCGATTTTAACTAAAGTCGTATCGTTGAAAAGATATCATCGTGAGGATTAAAAAATTCAAAGGAATCATCCGTCGGAAATGAGATGTTTTCTAGATATCCGACAATTTGTGTCACATTGCTAATACACACTGATGGGAAACTGCATTAAGTGACATAAATTGTCGCATATCTCGAAAATGGCTCATTTCAGATGGTTAGTTCCATTGAGTTTTTTATTTCTCACAATATCTTTGCAACGATACCATTTTCATCAAAATCGAGAAAATAAGTTTCTGCGGTCCCCATTAAGTATGCACTACAATAGTAGGCACAAGCTACGTGACATAAATTATCGATTATCTCTAATACGGCTCATTTCCGACGGGTATATCTATTGAGTTTTTTCTCTCTCATGATGATATCTTTTTAACGATACCACTTTCGTTAAAATCTAGACTAAAATTTTTGGCGCCCCCCCCTCCTCAATAGGTGCGCACTAGTTAAGTGAAAAACTGTCGTTTATCTCGATAACGGCTCATTTGCGACGGGTAGTTTCACAGAGTTTTTTACTGCTGTCGATGAGATCTTTCCAACGATACCAGTTTTGTCAAAATCGGTGACTTACACTTTTTGCAGTTCCCTAGTCAGTAGTATTGCAGTTAGACGAGGCACCTCCCCATTCACAGCATTCAGTAGCATTTCTTGCGTTATGGCAGACACATTTTGGCGGATGGCATCTTTCAGTGCTGCTAGTGCTGCCGGTTGGTCGTGGTACACTTTTGACTTCAATTATCCCCACAGCCAAAAGTAAAAGGGTGTCAGATTGGGAGATCCTGGAGCCTATGCGTGATTAAAGTAGCGACTGATAATGCGATTCAGCCCCAAATATTGAGCGTAGCAGTCGCTACATAGGCAGAACAATATGAGGTGTTGCTTGCATAAAGGTGATGTTAGAAGTTCCTGTCGCGCTTACAATTCAGAAATCCGACAGCGCCATCTGTCGGTTGCCAATAGAAGATTTTTTTTTTCGTAGTCGCACAAAACCCAGTTTTTTTCCAGCCGTTTGGTGCAAACCGCATCTTGATTCGTTTTCGAATTCGTTTTTAAAGACGCTTTTGAATCGCTCCGTATTATACCAAATGCTACTGCGTTTGCTATGATTTATTCATTAAACAAGTCAGAAAATAAATGAATTGGAAAATAAAGAATTAAATATTAAACAATGCGTGTTTGTTATTAGATCAGACAAAGAAGTTCAAAGTATTTAGATGATAAATTATTTATTTTAAAATATTTTTTAACGAATTTAGAAAAAATGTTTTAAAATTTCGTGTGCTAAAAAATGGAGAATTTTAGGGGGAGAATTCATATGATTTTTTTAGGTGCATTCATAATTATAAAAATAATTACCTCCTATAGTTGTCGTTCAGACCGTTAGTCCGTACATAACAGAGCAAAAACTACTCAAGCGAATCGCTTGAAATTTAAAATATATAAGTATTCTGTAATTTTGCTGGGTTATTATTAAATTTAATGAAAATGGGACGCATAGTTCAATTACAGAGACAAACAAAATCATTCTGTTACATTACGGTCAATGCAAAAAAATAATATCAAGGGAATTTAAATGATGTTATATTCTTTCGAACATAATATAATTCATATGTATCTAAGAAGTATATACAGTCGAGGATCTATAATCCGCGGACCCATAATCCGCAATTTTCTATAATCCGCGTTACTTTACGAATGTAAACAATGTAATAAACAATTAAAAAAATTTACAAATCCGTGATCCAAAAATGGTTTTTTTTTAAACAAATAATAAAAAATGTAATAAAAATCATAATAAAACATGTATTTTTTTAATCTACTCTTTTATTTTATTAACAGTAAAAAACTAAACTGTAATACGGAAGCACCTAAGCTTACTGAAAGTTCGAAACGCCGGCTTTTCATTCGTAACTATTTCAGTTTGTGTAAATTAAGGAGAGTAAATAACGAATGAAAACGCTTTATTTTGTGTGCTTGTCGCGCTTCCTAGCAGTAATACAGCATCACCTTAGAACTAAACATTAGGGGTTGGGAAAGTCGAATCAATGTAACCAATCATAGTGATTGATTGCAAAGGTTTCGCCAGCGTCAGGAAAGGCAAAGGGGAACCTTCAACTACAGGCGAACTCTGACTGATTTCTCAAGATCCGATCTTTCGGGCAACTAAGCTTTATCCGGGGAACTCTTTTTTTCATTCTATTTACATTCTTAATTTGGCAACAAGCACAGTTGATGAGTTGATGTTTATGAATTTACGGCTCACGTGTCTTGATTTTACTTTTTACTCTAATGCATATGCAAGGTGCAAAACGAATAACGAAAAGCGTAGTATTTCACGTTTGTAATGAAAGAAAGGTGGCGCTTTTTTCTCTGCTAATGTTTGTAATTAGTCCCATGTGAGCGCGGTTACCACTGCCATCTTCTGCTTGAGTTTGTCTAGTGTAAGTTGGTTGCTTATGTTTTTTTAAGTCTTTTAATCAAAAATCGGCTTGCTTTAGTACAAACTTTAAAGTAAGGATCTGGCATTAACTGGGATAAATAAAGATCATGTTAGTATAAAAATTAATTACTATTAAATTAGTTACTAGATTTCATATTTATCTTTCCATATTATACTGATTATAGAATTAAAATGCTGTCTTAGAATAATAAAATGACGCATAATCCATTATTCTCTATAATCGGCAATATTCTATAATCCGCGCAACCTTTGGCCCCAAGTTGTGCGGATTATAGATCTTTGACTGTATTATAATATGCATTCTACACAATCTGTTGTACTAAGAATATTTTTTATAAATTTACAAGACCACACAAAAGTATTCCATTACACAATTGTGTAGGAGGGAAAGACTGGAACGCGTCTTAATACTACTAAATAATTTCTCATTTCATGGAATTCATATTGGGTGCAGAGGTTTACTACAAGTTACTTCCTGTATAATAAATAGAAAGCAGATAGTATTTGCAAGGACGCACGAAAAATTTCGGCCACTACCCTACATCCGATGTACTGAATACCATTACACCAGATCTGAATGTTTTTAAAACTTTCTTATAGTACGAAAGCACCACATTTGCTACGTTTTAACGTGTAATTTACAATTTCTTTTATGCAGGGACTGGGTGAAAAGCCGAAAATTCTCATCCCTGTATTAAACTTCTTTACTTCTACATTAATGATATAAATGGTCTTTTTTTTAAATTCTAAATCTCGATTATATGCTCTTCTTCCAAAACCAACTTTTTTGCTTTTGAAAAAAAAAGAAAGCTTACCATTGACAATATACGAAATGTAAACAAATAATAAACTTTGCACTCCTATTCTACAGAATGCATGGTTCAGGAAACCTCAGAATTTCGTACTCGTTTCATTCAATATTTTTTTTTTCAAATAATGCAAAGTAAAAGCACGAACGATTTTCGACATATACCATACTATGACATGGAATTATTTTGAGCGTACCTATGAACGAACTACGAATACTACAGCCAATCAGGGTAATTTTGGTCCAAGAGAGAGAAAAAAAAGAATAAATCTGCTACATCATTTGAGTTAACGGCAAAGAATTTGGTCTCAAAATATAGATAGCAGCACTAGAGTGAATTTGGTAGATCACTGGAAATAATTCGTCTATGGCAAAATGGATTAAAGTTTCATAAAAGTGGAGCAAAGTTACTTTGATTTGATGCAAAGTTTATCTGATTAACTATACATAATTCATTTTCAATAATAAATGTGATATAGTATACCTTAGTATCTTACATTAATTACATGGGAATTCCAAAATTCTTAATTCCAAAGCGTTAAATAATAGTCAAAGGGTACCATTCACAACCTTAACCACAATGAAAATATTTCCGTGAGATTTGCTTCATGCTAATTTTCCTTGAATGGAATATAGTTATAATATCAGAGGTACAGTAGATTCCCTGAAATCTGCACAGCTTGAGACCTGTGGTTGTGCGAATTTTAGAATTTTGCGTATTTCTGGTCATTGCTTTGTTTACATTTTTTAAACAATAATTTGGACTTAATTGATAATAATATAGAAACTATAATGAATGCTTGCAACATACTAAAATAAGTAATATAATAAAATAATAAAAATTTATTTAATTTGTAAAATGATTAAAATATTAAAAGCAAAGTTATTTAATCCATAATGTATGATTAAATATTCATTATAAAGGTGAAATGTATTTTTCTGAATTATTCATTGAACTTGTTTCATAAAAGAACAAACAAAATCATAAAATAAGGAATTTTTATTTCAGGTTTAGCCACTTACTAAAAATTCTTGATTAATGCATAAATACATTTGGTAAGAATATTGTGAATACCAATGATACCAGCAATATCTTGAATTTTCTCTCAAATAAATTTATTCTTCCTGCATGAAAATACATGAATTCAGTAATATTAACAAAAAATACTATAAAAATAAAAAAAAAGAGTCAAATTTAGTCAATATATATCAACTGAATGTTTCATTGTTTACATCCAAAAATTATGTATGGATTTTAGGGTTGCGGATTTGAGAGATTCTACTGTATCAAAGTCATAAACATTTTATAAGTATAGTGGGAAGTTTTAGAGATTGAATTGTGTAAGGTAAGCAAATATTTCAATTATTTCATCAATTATTTTTTATTGACTTTCGAAACTCACACCAGACCGATTTTTATAAAATAACAATCATAATAGGCGATCTTGAAATAAAGAAACTTAAAAGATTACTCAATTAAATAAGGATACTATGATAAAAAGTTTATTAAATCCAATTGATTTTTTTAAATCACCAGATTTTAAAACATTCACCTTTTATATAAAAATTTGTATTGAGCGTGAAATTTTATTTTTATTTATATTATTATTATGGAACTTATTTGACGGTTCCGAAACATGTTAATGTCATTTATTTTTATTAAAACACCTTTCTTAAGAAAAACTAAAATTTTTTATTAAAATATATAAGGATATTTTCTTTTAATTGAATCCTGATGAGAAAAGCATAAATTTAAAACACTTTTAACAACCTTTATAATGATATTTTAAATGTACTCAGATTGTTATTAACTAAAAGAGTGTATCAAACACACTCTTTTTTTTCAATATAAGGGGTGAGTCAGGGGGCCATTCTCTTTTCGAAACTATTATTTTAATCTTAAATATTGATAAGAAAATAATTTTTTTAATCAAAGAACTTTATACTGAGAAATCAGGTTTTGCAAAAGCTTTTTTAATTAAAATACTATCAATCATTATAAAAACTTGCAAGTGTAAAAAAAACAGAAATATGTAATATTTTTTAGGTAATATAAAGTATGATAAAAATAAAATTGTGTTTGCCATGGATCATGGTATGTAGCTCCGTATCTGCTGGTTTAATAAGCAAATTTTAGTATATTATTGTTGTTTTTGAGCATTGTAATAAATGGAAAGAATTATTTCTTTATTTTTGGAGGTACGCAATTAACATATCTACAATTAACAAATTTTAGGAACAAAATGTAATACTTAGATAGCTTTTTTTGGAATTTATTGTTGTTTATCGCACATAAAAAGTTTCTCGCCAATAGGAATTAACAGATACTTCGTTAAACAAATCTTTTGAAAGAATATCTTAACCCATATATCTCATACAAAAGGTTTCTCTTCAGTATGAATTAAAATATGTTTCCTTAAAGAACACTTGTGAGTGAATTTCTTATTGCATATGTCACACTCAAAAGGTTTCTTACCAGTATGAGTTAACAGATGGCTGCTTAAATGGCCTTTCTGAGAGAATTTCTTGTTACATACTTCACACACAAAATATTTCTCACCAGAGTGAATTAAGCGATGCCTGGTTAAATTACTGGTTTTAGAAAATTTCTTGTCACATATCTCACACACAAAAGGTCTCTCACCAGAATGAATTAACAGATGTTTTCTTAAATAACAATTTTGAGAGAATTTCTTGTTGCATATCTCACATACAAAGGATTTCTCCATAGTATGAATTAACAGATGGCTGCTTAAATCGCTCTTTCTGGGGAATTTCTTGTTGCATATCTCACACACAAAGGGTTTTTCTCTAGTATGCATTAACAGATGTCTACTTAAACTGTTCTTTCTAGAGAATTTCTTTTTGCATATCTCACACACAAACGGTTTCTCACCAGTATGAATTAACAGATGGCTGCTTAAATGGCTCTTTCTAGAGAATTTCTTGTTGCATATCTCACACACATATGGTTTTTCACCAGTATGAATTAACAGATGGCTGCTTAAATGGCTCTTTTGAGAGAATTTTTCGTGGCATACCTGACATACAAAAGGTTTTTCACCAGTATGGATTAACACATGCTTGTTTAAACTACACTTAATAGAGAATTTTTTGTTGCATGTTTCACACACAAACGGTTTTTCACCAGTATGAATTAATAGATGTGTACTTAAGTTATGCTTATGAGAGAATTTCTTGTTGCATATCTCACAAACAAAAAGTTTCTCACCAGTATGTATTAAAAAATGTTTAATTAAACCACTTTTATGCAATAATTTCTTGTTGCATATTTCACACACAAAAGATTTCTCATGAATGTGAATTATTGGATGCCTGGTTAAGTTAGGCTTAAGGGAGAGATTCTTGTTGTAGTTTCCTTCTTCTGAATCAGGAGCAGTTTGTTCAAAATGCTTGTGTAAAGAAATAATTTGCTGCATATTTTACACCTTGAAAATTGTTTTAATGATGTGATGTGAATTTGTAATTACAATTTATGTATCTGCAATAGATAGAAAAAAGGTAATATATCAGTTTTTTTGTCTATTGAAATGCAATTTAAATGAAAATAATTTTATGAACATTTATAATCAATGTAAAAAAGCAAACAAATAAAATGTTTAACATAATAAATTCAAAATTACAGTATCATCGTAATAATCAGGGAATTAAAGATATATAAGGCAATTTCCCGACTGTATAAAGATAAAATCATAATAAATATATTACATTCGTAGAGTCATATGGAAAATAAAAAATAAAGTAATTTTAAGGGGAGAATTCTATAATTCTACAGTTGCAATGACATACAAATCTACAATTACAATACTGTAAATACTGATAATAAAAAAAATTCTTTTGGGGGAAAGGGGATTCTAATGTAAACATGTGTTTAGTCTAATCCTTCCAGATTTCTGAAATTCTTTGATTTAATATAGATAATTTTTGGGACAAAACTCTTCATCATTTAATATGATTTACATTATAATGGAATAAATTTTACATCATTTTAATCATGTATTAGAATTTTTACAATGCTTAAAGCTCTATTAACTAATTATAGGTAAAACTGAATGCACTTTTTACGTGATATTTAAATATTCATTCGAAGATCGATAATCCGCAATTTTCTATAACTCGCGTCAACTTTACAAATGTAAACAGTGAAATAAACAGTTAAGAAAATGTAAAATTTTTTGATTCAAAAAGGATTTTTTTAAACAAATAATAAAATAATTGAAAAAAAATCATAATAAAACATATACTTTTTTTAATATAACTCTTTTATTATATTAAAAGTAAAAAACAAACTGTATTATTGATTATATATGTGATTATTTTTATTTAAATGCAATCAATTTTTATATTAAAATAACTTTAAAAAAGCATTTTCAAGGTAGCATATTAAGTTAATTATTAGATTTCTTATTTATATTTTCATATTATACTGATTTAAAATTAAAATGCTGTCAAGGAATAATAAATGACGCATAATCCATAGTACTCTATAATCCGCAATATTCCATAATCTGCACATCCTTTGGTCCCAGCTTGAGCGGATTATGGAACTTTGACCGTAACTTTGGATTACATTTTTAGTTAAGAACCATGCAAATTTGAAGATGAAATGTTTGAAGAGTGTCATTGAACAAAGTTATAAAAGAATGTGTTATAAAATAATCTACAGTAGGGATTCACAACCTATCGCCTGTGGGCCAGAAAAATCCCACTACTTTTATGCAGAATAATTTTTTTTATAATAATGACAGAAACTTTGCTATTAAATAAAACAAATGTTGCT
Source organism: Maratus speculifer (assembly GCA_964019185.1). Classification (NCBI taxonomy): domain Eukaryota; kingdom Metazoa; phylum Arthropoda; class Arachnida; order Araneae; family Salticidae; genus Maratus; species Maratus speculifer. The sequence continues at coordinate 2,104,642 of CAXHSM010001080.1, forward strand.
TTCCAAATATTCTAGTGGCAAATAATTTTCTGGCAAAAAGGTTGTGCATCACTAGTCTACAGAGAGTATTAACACTCATAACAGAACATCAGATGAGAGGCTAAAAACACACAAACAGTAATAAGTTAAATAAAAATGATCAAAACAGCAATATTTAACCATTTTAGGGCCAAAGACCTACATCGCTCTAGATTTGAAATATATCGGCGGTGCGATAGCGTGCCTTGAGACAGTTTAATTTTGGCATGCATTGATGAAGATTGTGCACATGTGTTCTTATTTTTTTTTATAAAATTATATTCTGTCCATCTTGGGTCATACTATTTTTTTAAAAACATTGTAATACTTTTTTTATTTACATTCTTAATTCTAATTTTAAAATGTACTATAAATTATCTCTAAAAATAGCATCCTTTTCTTTTAAAATTTTAGTAGATACCTGAAAAATATATTTAGCACTAAAAGGGTTAACTTTCGGCCGTTATAATGCATCAATTATAACTAACTACTAAAAATGCCTGTTTAAGTGAAAAATGAGCAATCACAATAAAAATGGAGAAATATTTTGAAACAACTAACTTATTCTGTTGAAATTGAATCATAACAAAAAACAGGTTAGTCTCAAATACATTATAGCTAAGATTAAAATAATTACAATTTTCTTAGATAATTCACTACTCTGATACACAATTATTATTAAACTAACGTTAATATAAAAAAATCTCACAAAAAAGTATTTAAATAGAATCGTACAAAGAATTTAATGTTTGTTTTTCTGCAAATTAATGCCTTAAAATCTATTCAACTTAGTGTTGTAGACATACATTACTTGCTTTTTTTACTGATGAAAGACATTTGTAGTATAACATCACACTTTAAGAATAAACATCTGCATGGAGTGCATAAAAATTCACAAAAACAAATAACGTTCACATATGTGGCTGTTGATGCCTGATATTGTTTTTTATTAAGCATAAAAGATTTGTAGGCTATCATGTAGTATTCGCCCGGAATCCCCCATTTTGTTTCTTTTGCCGTTTTGAATTTCTGTATTTCTATTTATTCATTTATTTTTGTTCTTATTTATTTTTTTTACATATATAAACTCTGAAATATTTTTTACTGTAATTTCGGAATATATATATATTTAAATATGAATATTTGGCTTATTTAACTGTTTTAAAATTTATGTATTTACCATTTGCTAATTATAAATTCCTTCTCTACCTTCCTTTTTTTTTACAAATGTTTGGAGTGCTGATTTTCAGTTTAAAAATTTGTTGTTGTTTATATTTAATTTTGAATTGTTCAAAAATTAAGTATAAAGCGGTCACAAGTGATCAACAAAGAAACGAAATGGTGGATTCTGGGCAAGTACTACAACTGTTTTGATTTGTTAAAATAATCCAAGAACACAAACTATTTCAAAATTAACCTTTTTCTTATAGAGCTAATTATATATCAATGCAGCTAAACCATAAAAAATTTTTCTTTTCTTCATGAGAGATTCTTATCTTAATGAGTCACTAATTTCTTTTATTAATGACAGTAATTATAATTATAAAAAACTAACTATCCATATATGTGGTTAAGGGCATGAAGAAATTAAAAAAATATGTACATTCTCATTTCATTTATTTCATATATTAATCATTTTATTAGTGTATTTTTTTTTTTCATTTTCAATTTTATTATTAACTGTTTTGACTGTTATCTTTGTTTCTTCTTTTTCAATTCTTCAACATCTTTTCCAAATATTTTTTTCTTTTCCTTTTACGGCATCATCTAATGTCGAATGTACATTTTTGAAGCTATAAATAAGTATCGAAATTTTCCATACAATGCTTTTTTTAGTCACATACAAGACTCTTAGTGTACCATAAAGAATCTTTATAAATGGGCGTTGCCATGACAGTATTTATAAAGACACAGTACAAAATTTAGTAAATATCCAAGGTCATTATAAACACCTTACATCAAAATTTCTTGATATCAGCACCTAAGAACTATAATGATCTTGAAGTTCACTTAATATCCAAGGCTACCAAAAACAATGTCAAACTTTTTGAATTCAGCTTTTAAATTTTTCAATGTTATTTTCCATAATCTTGTAAACTTCCTTTTTACATTGCTGTACAGCACAAAAATGTAATATTTATGAAAAAACACAAACAGTAATAAATGATATGTAATAAAATATGGTATCAAAGGGAGGATTACAGAACAAATGCATTGTTAGGCATCTTTCAATAACACAAGCCCAGGGTTCCTGATTTTCAGTATTTATTCATATATTTTTTGAATAAATATTAAATTAAAAGCTGTGCAACTTGGTTAACCACCATTAATTTTTAATGAATTCCTTTGATTAAATTAAAACATCTTTTCAATTTGTATATATATTTTTAAATTTTTATCAAGAAATGTGACATTAGTGCATTTTGAGATGATGTTTCCTTGGTTTTCGAATTTTCCCTCATAGTTTGGTAGATATCGCCATGACTGCAGATGTTAAACGCTTACAGTCATCGAAAGAGAATCATATTAAAATTGGAAAAAGACAAAAGAAAAATACTATTACAAGTAAATTTTGTATTCCATTTAAACATAGCTTTAAATTATTAAGCTAATTATAATTTTCAAACTAAAATTCAAAGTTTTCTTTTATTTACTATGTGTAATAGAATTTCAAATATGTTTGTACTGAATTTTCAATTTTTTATCTAAAATTTATTTATTTATCAAAAGTTAATATTAAATACAAAAGTTAAAAATTAAAACATTTCATACTAACTTCTATATTTTTTCTCTTAAGGTAGAATGTTAGTAGGTACTGTGGGTCTTTAAAAAATTTTTAAGTGAAAATTTCACTTGTGGATTATATGACATGGATTTTTTTTTAAATATCATGAAATTGACACCTGCAGACAATGTGCCACCACAGATCATAGGCAGAAAATTACAAAACAATTTGTGATAAAAAACTAGATCAAAATTATTTTGACACTTTTGTGAAAATATTGTCTATTTTAACAAAATAATGTTTACTTGAAGTTGTAGTAGTATGGAAGGCAGTGACATTTTTAACTTAACTATGTTATATGTAATTGATCTTCAACTCTATAATTCATTTTACTTAGTCAATCATGAAAACAGCCATGAGCTATCTTAACCCAGTCTGAATATTATATTAGTACATCAATAAGTATGTATTTTAAACCATGTCATCTCAATTCATCTTTGTTAAATGTTGATATATCAGCTCTAATTATATATACATTCATTAGTGAATGCAGTTTTTTACAGTCCAATCAATGCTCACGTGCAAACAAAGAGACACAACTGACAAAATAAGAGGCACAATCCCCCCCCCTTCCCATATCTAAAGATCAACCATTTACAGGGGAAGATCTTTATAACACAAACCCAAAATCGCAAGACAGTGTATTATATAGAATTTTGAATTATATTGGTAACATTTAACACATCATTAAATTTATCTCATGAATATAGCCAAACAGGCCTGAAACATATCTACTGTAAAATACCGTTAATCCGCCCCCTTAAACGTGATGAAAAATCGTACAATAGTTAGAGGGGGGCGCTTTACATGGGATTTTTCCGCGATTGTTCAATAAAATTTACAGGAATGAATCATGATGAAATGAATGAATCGTTGAATGAATCATGAATTCTGATAATTGAAAAAATGTGGGTACTATATGTAATTGATCTTCAACTCTATAATTCATTTTACTTAGTCAATCATGAAAACAGCCATGAGCTATCTTAACACAGTCTGAACATTATATTAGTACATCAATAAGTATGTATTTTAAACCATGTCATCTCAATTCATCTTTGTTAAATGTTGATATATCAGCTCTAATTATATATACATTCATTAGTGAATGCAGTTTTTTACAGTCCAATCAATGCTCACGTGCAAACAAAGAGACACAACTGACAAAATAAGAGGCACAATTCCCCCCCCCTTCTTATATCTAAAGATCAACCATTTACGGGGGAATATCTTTATAACACAAACCCAAAATCGCAAGACAGTGTATTATATAGAATTTTGAATTATATTGGTAACATTTAGCACATCATTAAATTTATCTCATGAATATAGCCAAACAGGCCTGAAACATATCTACTGTAAAATACCGTTAATCCGCCCCCTTAAACGTGATGAAAAATCGTACAATAGTTAGAGGGGGGCGCTTTACATGGGATTTTTCCGCGATTGTTCAATAAAATTTACAGGAATGAATCATGATGAAATGAATGAGTCGTTGAATGAATCGTGAATTCTGATACTTGAAAAAATGTGGGTTTTGTTTAAAAAAACGTAAATTCTGTCGAAAAAACACAGAAAAAAGGAGAAATTTGTAAAAAAAGGAGAAATTTGTAAAAAAAGGAGAAATTTGTAAAAAAAGGGCAAAACAAGCATGAAATCAATTAAAAAATCTCGAAAAAAAAACGTACATTTCATCAAAGATTCACGATTCATTCATTTCATTATGATTCATCACATTCTCAACCGCCTTTGAGAATGGGGAGGGAGGGCGCTTTCTCGGGATTTTTTGAAAATTTCAAATTCTTTATAAAGTGGGGAGGGGGCGTTTGATCGGGAAGGGCGGATTTACGGTATTTTACAGTAAATATATTAGACTATCTTTATACTGTATTTTTTATCCAGATTGTAAATTTTTGTATTACAGTCAAAGTTCTATAATCCGCACAAATTGGGGCCAAAGGTAGTGCGAATTATGGAATATTGTGGATTATAGAGTAACATATGATTTATATTTCCTTTTATTATTCCTAGACAACATTTTAACCTTATAATGAATATAATATAAAAAGATAAATAAGAAATCTATTAATTAATTTAATATGTTATCTCGAAAAATATCTTTTTAAAATTATTTTATTGGAAAAATGATACATAGTTGCATTTAAATAAAAATAATTACTTTTGTTCCATAATACAGTTTGTTTTTTTACTGTGAATAAAATAAAAGAGTTATATTTAAAAAAGTAGATGTTTTATTATGATTTTTTTTTTCAATTTTTTAATCATTTGCTTTCAAAAATCATTTTTGGAGCACGAATTTGTGAATTTTCTTAACTGTTTATTTCATTATTTACATTTGTAAAGTAATGTGAACTATAGAAAATTGCAGATTATCAATCCTTAACTGTACATAGGTCATTCTACATATTGTTAAATATACTTTTTAAACATAGTCTAAATATATCTGGGCCCAAATCATTCATTATATTCCTTATTTTCAAAGACATTTATTTTAATAGTATATATTTTTTCGGTATTATTTGGTTATCCCATCGACCAATTTCACCAAGTTGTACAAATCGCCAAACTTAAAGCCAAGTTACACATATTGACGTAATTTTTATTTTAATTAACGAAATACAAATAAAAAGTCATAATAAAAATTATTTAATGACATTTTAAACACGTTTATCATATTTAATGTTATTGAATGTGACTTTCATGATATTCCATTATCGGCATTTAATCTTATAGTTTGGCTATAGATTTCTGGTTGAGGGGTAAATCAAGTAGTATATTTTTTTCATTACAAAGTTATAAATTAAGGAGATAACATTAAACTAATGAATTAAATTCAGTTTTTAAAGAGTAAAACTGCTTTATAATCTGGGAATTCACGTGCTTCTTCATCACAAAATTCATTGTTTACATCTGAGAAGTTGTGCATTACACAGAGAATTGCGTTATAAAGATCTAATACTGTACTTGTAAAGGGGGTTGATTAGTGAAATTTCTGATTATTGATTACTTATTAGTCATTATTAGAAATTAGAATAACAAATGGAGGAGAAAAATCAAAGACTTTAAATTCATGTGCTGTCAATCAAAAGGGAGAAATGAAATTCTCAAGGAAGGAAGGTGTCTGTGTGCGTGTGTGTGTGTGTGGGGGGGGGGGGGGGGGTAAGAGAAAGCAGAAATTAGTCAAAATGCTAAGATTGTCATCTAACTCATTTTGTAGAACATGCATTAGAAATGGAGTTTTAATGTTTAGGATAAAGTATATTTTTAAAATTCTAAATTATTTAAACTGAAATTTTTAAAGTACATTTCAAAAAAGTATTTTTTTATGTGGAATGTTCTGACACATTGAAAGATACAGTAGACTCCCTCAAATCCGCAAAGCTTGGGACCAAGGGTCGTGTGGATTTCTGGTCATTGATTTGTTTACATTTTGAAACATTAATTTGATTGGTAATTAAGCATTGTAATCAATGCATATAATATATAGAAACATTAAAATAATTAAGTAAAATATTTAAATAAATAAATAGTTAAAAAACAAGCTATTATTACAAAATAAAATAAAGTAAAATAAAATTTTAGAAAAACAGTAAAATAATGTAAATAATTAAGATGCAATACTAAATATAAATAATGATGAGGAAAAAATCTTTTTTATAAAGAAAAATATTTGCCTTTGTTAATAAACAAAAAAGGCTTGGTTAATTAAAAAATATTCATTTTAATCAGCAAAAATTATCCTGCACCTTGAATTATAAACACTACGAAATGGTTATTGAAACTTTTTTACGCTGTAACTACGATACAATAATGATTATTTCGATTTAATATTGATCATCATAATTAGTAAATTGGATGTAGATCCCAAATTCGTTTCGTAACTAGCAGGGATACAAAAATAGTAATAGAACTATTAAAATAACAATTTTATATAGCAAAAATTATCCTGCTTCGCAAATTGCAAATATTACCAAACGGCCATTGAAAGTTACATTACGTTGCAACTACAATATTATAATGATTAATTCAATTAAATATCGATCATCATACATTTAAGAAAGACATTATTTAAAACTGCAGAATTTTAATTGAAAGACATTTAAAAAAAGGAAGAAGTTGAAAAGGATTTAAAAAAATATATATATTTAAAGAATTATTTGTATCCCGGTAGCCACTGACTTCAGCACCATCTTTAATTTCACTGTTTAAAACTGAAAAAAATGCACAGATTTCTGGTGTTCGCGGATTTAAGGAATTCTACTGTATTTACTTTAATGTAGTTAAAGAAATTAACATGCATGACTATTGAAATTATTTTAAAATGAATTCAATATAAGCTATTATTATCATATTTTGAAGAATGAGTTAAAATGACAACTTTCACACCATCTTTGACAGATCCTTTTGCTTAATCAGAAAATGATACTAAATTTCCCATATTTTCATTAAGAGCATTATCTAATTTCATACATATAAATTAAAAACTCACTTCATGAATGTGCAAGAAAAATTTGAATTTCTAACTGTTTTAACAAAAAATACATGTATTTTTCCAGAGTTTTATGGATGCAAAATCAGAGGTACAGAATATGTCTGATCCGGCAATCTAGGATCGGGGGAAATTTTGCAGAAATATATACAACTGATTTTGATTTTATTAACAACGAAATCCATAATTTTCCGAGACTGAAAAATTTTGCTACAAATAAAGTGATCCGTATGGCGACCTTAACAAAATTGATCTCAGAATTATGCCTACCATATATCAAGGGGAATTCAGTTCTGAATTTTCAAAAAAAAAAAGTCATTAATTTGAAATTTTGGACATAAAAATTCAATGATGTTTGTCCAAGAATTATGGGAAAGACATGAATTTCATCAAAAGATTGCAAAAGAATTGCAAGTTCTGTCAAAAGATCGTGAAAAAACCGTGAATTTTGTCAAAAGATAGTGAAATAACTGTAAATTTTCTTAAAATATACCAAAAAAAGAGCAACTTTCTTCAAATAATCTCTAAAGTGATGCACTTTTAATAAAAAGATCGCAAAATGAACACAAATTCCATCAAAAAATCACAAAAAATGCAATTTTTATCAAAAGTTCATGAAAGAACAGCATGTTTCATCAAAAGATTGCAAAATGAATGCAAATTTTTTCAAAAGGTCAAAACAATTACAAATTTTCTCAAAAGATACCAAAAGAAGAGCAACTTTTATCAAATACTCATAAGAGATACGCGTTTTGTAAAATGATCGCAAAATGAACACAAATTTAGTCAAATAATCACAAAAGAACTGCAAATTTTATCAAAAGATTTCGCGAAAAAAAACATAAGTTTTGTCAAAAGATCACAAAATGAATGCAAATTTGTCAAAAAATCGAAAAAAACATAAGTTTTATCGAAAGAATTTAAAACAATCACAAATTTCGTTAAAAGGTGTGACATAACCACAAATTTCATTAAAACATCGCAAAAAAGGAAAATTTTGTCAAAACCTCATGAAAAAACAACAAATCCCATCAAACAATAGCAAAACAACTGAGATTTTTATCAAAGAATTGCGAAATAACCGTGAATTTCGTTATCAAAGAATGAAATAGCTGCAAAATGTGTCAAAAGATCATGGAAAAACTGCAAATTTTATTAACCCTTTAAATCTTATGATAGAACACGTTCTTGAAATTATGTAGTTCAGAAAATCAATAACTTATTTCATTTTATTTAAATAGGGAATTTCCTGTTATTAGTTAAAGCAAATATTGCTGTTTTAATTTTCTGATGGGAATTAAGGTATACGAATTAAAATATTTAAAAATATCTCGGGCAGTTGGGGATCCAGATGGTTAAAGATTGCTAATATTCGCAAAAATTATCAAAAGATCCAAAAAAAAAAAAAAAAAAAAATTGCAAGTTTTGTCAAAAAGTTAAAAAAAAAAAATACTTTGTGCTGAGAGGGAATTTTTGAACATTCTCCCCACTCTATTTTGACTTTTCAGAAAATTTGCTGGTAATTTCATTTTTTTTTTTCACCCAGAATCACCCCAGCCTATATATACTCGCACATAAGTTGAAAAATATTAGAAAATAAATTTTCTGTATGTATGGTATTACCACACTCCTCTATAACATACCGTAAAATTTTGGGGAAATTTACATGTGGATTGGGGGAAATGTTGAGAGTAGAAACATTTTCTGTACCCTTGCATAAACTCTAAGGGTCAGACATAATTACAAATTTCAAGGAGAGTACAGCACAATAAAACAAGCACATTTCTCATCAAAATCTAGAATTGGAATTCATTTACTCAGTCAAAAAATGAAAACATCTTGCTCCATGAACAACAAAATATTTTTTCTTAAAAATAATGTACTATACTTACTATGAAATTTTCATATACAACTGCTAAAGGAGATTCTTTTTATAAGAAACTTTGCACATGGCACCTAATAACAAGAAAAAAAAAGAGATTGCAAATACACATTTACAAGGAGGCATTAATTTACGCTTTATACCATCTTCATTATAAACAATCAAAACCAATTGTTTTCAAAAATTTATTAATAAAATTTACACTTGTAATGTATTTCAATATTTATTAATAATCCAGACAATTAGTTTTGGTCAGAAATTTTGAATAAAATATCTGTTCTTTAAAATAAAATATATATTAAAATACATAAAATTCTTTTAACAGTCAAATAAATTTAAATAAATTACACTAAACAAATTCAAACAGTTTACGATTAATTAAAGTAACATTTCACAAGAGGGCAACATAATAAACAATAAATTTTTTTATTATAGTAGAAAACTAAAATCTGCAATGATTATTATGAAAAAAAAAAAAAAAAAAAAAAGGAGGGAATTTAGAGTTATTTTCTGTTATTATAAATACATAAAAATGTGCAATTGAAAACAAGAAAATTTTACTCTCTATTCATTATAAATTATTTTCAGTTAAAAACTATAGATGGATCCATACCACATATATGAATGGATTTTAGAAAATGATTTAGTAAAACAAAAAAAAAAAAATATAAGGGATAAATAAGCAGATTTTTTAAAAGTTACCTGATAATACAAAAATGGCAAACGACAAAACGCAGAATGCAAGAATGAATCGTAGCTTTTTTCGTCATGATTTATTGAAAAGGATTCATTCATTAAATAGAGAAATAACGTATAGATAATTAAACTATTATTTATTAATAAAAGTGTAATCATGACAATATAACTTGTACCTTTTTTATATATCTGGTTATATTTTTAGATATCAGACCAGACACTAACAGAAACAAGCTTAAATGTGTTGTATTTTTAATAAATACATTCTTAGTAGAAACAAGCTTTATCAATAAATTTTTGTGTTAGTTATCCAAAATCATATTATGTAGAATTTTAAACTCTAGGACATATTTAAGTGCTAAATTCGCGTATTTTGGCTATTACTTTCTACTCTTGTTCTATAAATAAATGTTTTGTTCGATTAATTGAAAACTTCTGTTGCAGTGATTTATTGAATGATTTATTTTTCATCAATGAATTCTTCCAATTCATTCACTTCTCTTGATTCATTCATTGTGTTGGCGTCTTTTTACTTTTCTGATAACTGGGCGATAACTCATAGGAGAAAAGTGTGCCCTGATTGTAAATTAGCAATTTTTTTAAATCAGTTTTCCGACTCAATCACTTTACTAAAATAAAGGAATGGTAAGATATGTTTTACTTTGTTTGTTACTCTTTTACTGAAAAAAATCTACAACTTGTAAGTTGAATGTATGATGACATAAAATTTTATGTGTCATGACTTTCATTCTTGCTGCATTTATAGTCATTTAAAATATTTGATGAGCCGAATATTAACTAATCAGAGCTTAACTTATTTGCATCGAATCCAGCTAGTGGCATGGGTGTCTGTGTTGTCCCTGTGATGTGTATTAAATGTATGTACTGTATTTCCTGTAATAATAATAAAGTGTTCTGTATTAGTTTCTGTGTATTATGGTTCATTCGAGGTAACAGCCAGTGTAGCTATAGACCCCAAAGCATTGTTCATTCAAATTACAAAATAACTTATTTGCGTCCTCCCCTCCTCTCTTCCTCCTTCAAAAACAAAGGCAGGTCTAGCCCTCCATTTAGATCAGGTCATGGCTCCTTTTTCTGGGATGGGGTAGAATTTACATCTCTTAATAAGTAATTTTTATTTTGAAGACTGTGACCCATATTCAAAATGGCTACTTTTCTGATACTTTTAGAAAATCATTTTAATTCATGAATACAAAAGACACATGAATACACTTGCATTAATATTCATAAAAATATCAAATTTTAACATTTTTATTCAGATCCCAAGAAATTAAAGCATTTCTCATGTTTTTATTAAGGCATAGAATTACTCAGAAATGCAGCACTTTAAGGCAATTTTTTGGGCATGTCAGATTAAGAAATGCTGTCACAAGGGGGGGGGAGGAAGAAATTGCACTTTTTTTACCATCAAAAGCAAAAAATCTGAAATCCTCTGGGGGGGGGGGAGCATTTCATTGCTACAGGGAGGGCGAAACATCCCTTTAGGCACTGCCCTGAAATCGACACTGGTAAAAAGCATAGAGAAAAATTAAACTATCTGAAGTTTGTACAGTAGACTCCCTCAAATCTGCAACCCTAAAATCTGCAATTCTAAAATCTGTACATAATTTAGGAATGTAAACAATGAAACATTCAATTCAAGTATAGGGACAAAAATTTGACTTTTTTAGTTTTATATTACTTTTATATATATTTTAATTTGTAATTTTTGTTAATATTACTGAATTCATGGTTCTTTATGAAGAAAAAATAATTTTTTTTCTCAAAAATTTCAAGATATTGCTGATATTACTAGTGATCACAATCTTCTTACCAAATATATTTATGTATTAATCAAGCTTTTTTTGGTTATTATGTCTGGCTAAACTTGAAATAAAACTTCCTTATTTTATGATTTTGATGTGAATTAGTATTGTCCCTTTATGAGGCAAGTTTCATTGAATAATTTATGTAAACTACATTTCATCTTTATAATGAATATTTAGTCATACATTATTTATTATTAACTTGTCCTTTGCTTTTATTATTTTAATCATTTTAAAAATTATCTAAATTTTCATTATTTTAGTTAGTTAAATATTTTAATATTTTATTATATTTTAAGCATTCACTATAATTTCAATTGCATTACTAAATACATTCGAATTACTGTTTAAATGATGTAAACAAAGTAATAATCAGAAATTTGCAAAATTCTAAAATCTGCACAACGCTTGGTCCAAAACTGTGCAGATTTGAGGGAGTCTGTTGTATATCAGATACATTTATGTTTAATTTTATTATTAAAAAAGTATCTCATATAAATTTCAGTTTTGTTATTTTTAAATATTATGTTTTTTTAGCATTGTAAATGCATTTCTAAAGTGAATAATTTGAAAGAAAAAAGGGTTGTTCAATGTGGATATTTTTTTTTTTTTTTACTGAAAAAATATCTATTATAATATCTATTTTAATTGTAATGGTGTTTAGTAATGAAAATGCGACCTTGGCATAGATCACACATGTTTTTCTTTCTTTTTTTTTTTTTTTTTGTTTTTTGCAAGGGAAAAATCTATGATTTTTTTTGAATGGGGGAAAAGGAGAAATAAATTGAAAATATTCAGAAGTTTGATATCGCTGAGATCTGAAGAGTCATGATTTTGATCTTGTACTGTATAAGTGCAATGCCACTGCAGCAGTAAGGAAAGTTTTTCTAATTATTTTAATTCTTTTCTTTAGGTCTTGCATATTAAGTGATTCCACCACTTTGAAGTTTTTTTTTTTTTTTTTTTGCCTAAAATATCTTGACGTTTTTCTTCAAGTTTGTATGATGTAATATGTTTTTCTGTTTTTCAAAATATCATGAAACTGACAACTGCAGACAATATCCAGGCACAGATTATTGGCAAAAAAGTAGGGTACATTAATGATCAATGTAACTGTTTCGACGCTTCTGTGAAATTTTCTACATTTTTAATATTTGTTTTAACAAAATAATGTTTACTTCAAGTTGTAGTTAGTTTAGGAAGTAGTAGCATTTTACTTAAATATTTTATACGGGACAGATTCTCATCTGTATGTTCATTTTAAATAACCAACCATGTAAACAGTCATCAGCTATCACAACAAAGGTGGGTGGATATCCATACATCAATTTTTATATCATATATCAACAAATGCAAATTTTAATAAAAAATCATCTCAATTCATCTTTGCTAAACATTAATATATCAGTTTTAATTATATACATTCATTAGACAATGCAGTTTTTTATTCTCCAATTAATGCTATAGTGAAAAAAATGAAACTGACAATTTTTTTCCTTTTATTTTTCCTTCCCATATATAAAGATCAACCATTTTTTATGTACAGGGGGTAGGAAGGGGAGGGGAGAGCAATTGGGAAAAAAGAAATGTAAGATGATTGATTACTTATTTGTCATTATTAGAAATTAGAATACCAAATTTAAGGGGAGGGGAATTAAAGCATTAAATATAAATTTTTTTCAGGTAATTGAACATTTTTATTGCAGTGATTTACTGAATGATTCATTTTTCATGAATGAATCTATTCTTTTATCAATTTATTCTTTTTTTCTGATTCATTCATTCTGATGTTTCTTTACATTTCTTATAACGAAATGGTAACTCACAAGGAATCAGGTTTCTATGATTGTAAAATTAGAAAAAAAAAATTAACCAGTTTTCTGACCCAATCTCTTTACTAAAATGAATTACTGGTAAGATAAGTTTTCGTTTATTTGTTACTCTTTTGCTGAAAAATTCTACAACTTGTGAGTTGAATGTATGATGATATAAAATTTTATGCACCATGACTTTCATTTTTGCTGCATTTATAGTCATTTAAAATATTTGATTAGTCGAACAGTAACTATCTGAAGCTTGAATTTTTTCCACCCTCAGCCCCTCTCCCTCCTACAAAGACAAGAATGGATCCTGCCCTCTTTTTAGAAGGGAATCATGGCTCTTTTTTCTGGGGGTGGTGGGTTTGGGGGAATTCACATATCTTAATAAGCAGTTTTTATATTGCACATTGTTCTCAAATTGACCCATATCAAAAATAAGTACTTTTCTGATACTTTTAGGAAATCATTTTCATTCGTAAATACAAAAATGATTGCATTAATATTTGTAAAAATATAAAATTTTCACCTTTTATTCAGATTCCAGGAAATTAAAGATAGGTTGGCATGGTTTAAAGCAATCCTTTTTTTTTTTTTTTTTTAGAAGAAATCTACTAACATTTTCCCTTTTTTCTTTATAATTTTTTTTAATTCAGATTACTGGATATAAATAATCTCTACTTTTAACACTTTATTTCAGCAATAAGCTTTAGATATAGTGGGTTTAGGTTGTTTTTTATGTATATGATTAAAATTGGTATGCAATGGTGAATAATGCTCTACAGAGAAAGTTTCAAACATGTGAATTAATCAAAGATGAAATAGATTAAAAATATTTTATTTTTTTTTAAAAATGCAGGTTATTTAATGCAATTAATAACATAAGATGATGATCTTTAATATTTTGTTCAAGCTGTAAAAGAAATTTCTCTTAATTGGTAGATTATCTTGAAGAATTAAAATCAAAATATGAAGTCAAATTTCAGAGTATTCAAAGATTGGGTGCTAGTTATAGCATTTTAATAATACCAATCTTATAACTATTTTTTTTCTCCCCTGTTATCTGCTGAATCTAATGACCAAAAATGAAAAATGTTTAATCAAGTTTTCACTTAAAAAACAATATCCCAAGAAGTATTTGAAATTTATTATTTGAATAATTGTAAAAAAGAATACAGTAGACTCCCTCAAATCCGCACTCCTAAATTCCACAACTCTCTAAAATCTGCACATAATTTATGGATGTAAACAATGAAACATTAAGTTCAGATGTAGGTGCAAAATTTGACTTTTATTGTTTTTTATCAATTCCATAAATTTTTTAATTTGTAAATTTTGTTAAGAATTTATGAAGAATGAATATTTTTCTGAAAAAACTTATGCTCTGATATTGCTGATATCATTGGCACAACCTTAGCAAGTATTTTTATGTATTAATCAAGCTTTTTTAGTTATTAAGTCTGGTTAAACCTAAAATAAAGCTTTGTTACTTTATGATCCTCATGTTAATTAGTAATGTACCTTTATAAAGCAAGTTTCATTGAATAATTACGAAAAACACATTTCATCTTTATAATGAATATTTAATTGTACATTATTGATTATTTATTTGACCTTTGCTTTTAGTATTTAAAAAAATATCTATTTTTTTATTATTTTAGTTTATTACTCATTTTAATGATTTAGTATATTGTAAGCAGTTTTTGATTTCATTTATAATTACATTCAAATAACTTAAAATAATATATAAACAAAGCAATGACTAGAAATCTGCAAAATTCTAAAATCTGTAAAATTCTAAAATCCGCACAACCTCTGGTCCCAAGCTGTGGGGATTTAAGGGAGTCAACTGTATTACATTTATCAAACTACATCCAAATGTCTGTTATTAGTAATTAAAAGATTTTCAGAGCATCCTTTTTTTACTGTATAGAGCAGTTATTCATTGAACAAAAGGTTGTTTGCTAAAACTGTTTAAATTAAAATATGAATTTTTTTTTAATTTTCTACATTAATTCATTAGAATTATTTAATTTAAATTATTTTAAAATGACGTTACACTACTTATAATCCAATAATATCTATTTTTATCAATAAATATCCATGTATATGAATAAGAAGGGATGTTGAAAAAAAAAAAACTCAAAAAAAAAAAAAACTTTTTTGTTGAAAAACAGATTTTTTGACAACCCTGTTGAAGATTTTCCCATTTTCTTATTAATACATAGAATTGTTCAGAAATGGAGCATTTTAAGACAATTTTTAGGACTTAGCAGATCAAGAAATGATGTCATGAGGGAGCAATTGGTTTTCGCATCCTGCAATTCTATTTAAAACTTTACATTTTGTGTTAATTTCCTGAAAGATTCTTTGCCTTTATCGAAAAATGAAAAACGGTAATCAATCACATTTATTCTGAATATGTGCACTTGCAAATGCCTTGCATCTGAAATTAAGAATTACTTCATGGATGCGTCAGAAATGACGTTCCTTGGATTTAAGTAGAACTTTCATGCACCAGAAATATTCTCATTATTGAGCATGAGGGTAGTATGAAAGAATTCAGTTTATATATATTTCATTTTTAAAATGTCCTTCAGAAATTTCCTTCATCTGTGAGGAGGGAGGGGTCATGACCTCCTGCATAGATCCCCCACTGCTCAAAAAGAAATATACTAGGAAAAATCTATTCAGAAGGAATATCGGTAAGTTATATGTTATTGTTTATTTTTAGTTTCTGCTATCTTAACAAGAAAGTACTGGATTCATAAAAATGTTTTAATTCTGGTTTTTGACAGATTTACACATTTTTGGGGACAGAGACCACGAAAGTGTGTTTTCTCAAAATGTCTGTCTGTATGTAACATAAATTTTGTGAGTGCTCTTTCTGAAGACCTAATACACGGAGCAACAAAAACATATATTCAGTTAGTCCTTGATATAAATTGGTGCCGATTATTTTTTGGTCTAAATCGCTCTGCAGGTGGCGCTGCTTTGTACCTTATTTTTTCATGATTTCCATAATCACTCATCCTCCAGAACTCATGCACAGATTTTTATCTAACTTCAAATTCCTTGACATGAATTAACGTTTTTTGCCCTTTGAAGTAAATTGCTCAATAGGTGGCATTGCTATGCTGCATTTTTAGCGATTCCCTTCTAAAACTAATGCTATGATTTTCATCGAACTTCAGATTCCATTAGTCCTTGACATGATTTAGCGTTGGTGTAAATCGCTCAATTGGTAACTCTTCTATGATGCATTTTGTCAATTTACACAATATTTCTATTTGAATTTAAGTTTGGAATTTTATCAAACTTCAGATTCAGTTTGTCCTTGGCATGAAATGAAGTTTTTTATGTTTTGGTATAAATTGCTCAATACACGGCTCTGCTATGCTGTATTTGTCACAATTTCTGCTAGAGTTCTCTCTTAACAACCAATGTACGGATTTCCATCAAACTTCAGATTCATTTAATCCTTGACATGAATTGGGTTTGTTTTGCTTTGGCATCATTTGCTTTACAGATAGTCAATTGCTTTACTATGCTGAATTTTGAAGGATTTAAACGATTTTACTGATAATCACAGCTTAAGAACTAATGCACAGAATTTCATATCTTTAGAATCCTCATGATAGACATAGATTACCATTTAATTTGGCACTACAATGGCAAATTTTGATATTTTAACATGTACAAGATAAAAGAGAGTTTTGAGATTGCTACATCTGATTAGTTTAAACTTGAATTTCACATAATACGGCTGTTTCTAATACCTTTCTGAATTATTATTATTTTTTTTTTTTTTGAAACACATGAAATTGACTAATGTTTTTATTATTAAACTATGTATTGGAATGATATTTTCATTTTATTGGTAATAGTAGATCTTTTAGAAAATAGTGTCAAAGTTAGTGTTTAAAAAAAAATAATATAAACTGAAGAAGCTTATTTCTTAAAGATTTCTTTAACAACCGCAATGATCATAAATATTATATAATATTGAATTTAAATAATATAATTTACAATTAAACAAATTATAGTAAAAGCAACAATCAATGAAGTGCGAGTTTTACTCGCACAGAAGAGATTTTGTACTACTAAGTACAACAATGTATAAAGTTTAAACATGACAGTCAACAAAACTAAGTCACAAAGTTGAAATCAAAAACATTTTTTTGTCTCAACTTTGTGAAATCATCAATCACAAAGTTGAGAAAAAAATAGCACTTTGATACATGGTGCTGTTTTCTAGATTTGCTTTCAATCAATAACATAGCAAAACAGCAATTATTTTTTTTACGGTCAGTAATCTTTTAATGAGAACAACATTATCACACAATATGCATTTTTTCTAACAATTAACTTGAATTAGCCCTCCTACTTTTTTTTGTACATGTACTTGTGAATAATTAAAACTATATAAATATGTGAAATGATAGCCTTCATAACGGTCATAATTTCGTAGGTTTTCCACATTCAATAATTTTTGAGGAAATTGGCTCTGACAGCCAGACTGACGCATGTATGATCTTATGATTTTTTCTGTTTTTACTTTTGAAGTAAACAACTTAAAAAAAAACATTCATTGTAATATTTAAAAATGACCCTTTTTATAATAAAGAGTTTTATTTCGATTTTTCAGGTTGATTGGAGCTGTTAAATTTTATTTATTTATTTGTAAACTAACTACATTGAGAGTATTAATTTAAGTTTGGTAAGCAAAGTATTTTTAGTTCTGTGTAATGCAAGAATTTTCAGTCATTCACGCATATATTTCAAATTTGAAATAGATTCTAATGAAATGAAGACTAATTAATAAAAACATGCCATCGCTGAATTAATTTAAGCATTCAATAAATACAACAGCTTTACACAATAATATAACTAGATCTTCAATATTTTTCAGTGAAAGCAAAGGATAGCAGTTTTTAGAAGATGGCCATTTTTTAATGCATAAATACCGTATTATATTTAAACAACACAATCAAATTTTGTAAAATGTTTTGTTCATAAGTTATCCATTTTTAAATAGATAAATGCTGTATTATGTTTAACAATGTATTTTAATTTTGTATTAGATTATTTTTTTAATAACATTGTTCTGCCCCCTCCCCCCCCCAAAAAAAAAAAAATTCTTGAAAATAAAATAAAAAGTGATTTGAATGTCCTTTTCAAAAAGAACAATATTATTTTTTTTTAACACATTCATATTAGCCATTGAGATGTTATGTATGAAGATATGTGCATACAAAAAAGAAAAAAACTAAGACGTGCACTGCTTTCAAACTGAACTTTACTGTGCGTAAAACTTTTCAGAGGAAATTCAAAGGGGGAATTAAGATGATTGATTATTGTTTAAACAAATATTGTGAAGTTCTTAAATGTAAAAATTTCTAAATTACATACTCGTATGCCGAGAAATGGGCAGGACAATTTGAAATTTCAAGTGAAATTTAGACAATGAATTATTATTTATTTGTTATTTCAACAAAATAACAAACAGACCAGTTTTTTTAAAGTTCTAAAATTTTTCCATTTCACTTATTTCCACTTTTTCAAAAAATTTCATTTAAATTTAATGCCCTCTAAAATTTTTACTATTATAAAGTCACGCAAAGCTTAAAATCTGTTTTTAATAATTATTTTCTAATTATATCTTTTAAAATCATCCTTCCTATTTGCTATCTTATTGCACGATATAACATCTTCTGCAATTTCCCAAACTACTGATAACACTGATAAACAAGGTTTCTGTTTCTAACTAAGTATGTGGTGACTTTTATATTTTAGGTGGTGCTGTGAAAGAATATGCCATTAAAAAGTTTCCATCACCCACAGATTTTTAAAAAATTCAAAATCTTGAAAATCTGAATTTTGTAGTAATTATTCAACATATATACCTTATGAAATTTATCATTTGGTATTTTAGTAATGACAAACTTTTAAATAAACACTTATAAAGCTTAAAATTAATATTTAACACATTGAAAGTATGCATTGTTCATAAAATTTCAGAAAAATATAGAAGAATTTTTGTAAAAAGAAATTATATTAATAAGAAATTTCATACTTTATGTAGTGGTAAATGTCTTATCTGCGGCTTTTCTCTTATAGGCCATTGTTCCGAGTTGTATTGACAATTTAAAGCAGACATTAAGCCACTTATATCATTACAATAGCATAAATCATCTTTTCTTGAAAAAAAAAAATGTCAAGTATTTCTTATGTCAATCTCGATAAAGCTTTGTATTTTTTTTTAATCTTTGTATTTTTTTTTTTTTTTCAGGAGATTCCAACCTTGCAATCTTCATCCAAGTAATTCAGAATTTTTCTTTGATAAATTTAAGTCTCTCATAAAATCATTTAATTCTTTTTAAGTAATTAGGTGTGGTTCTTCATTTATGTCAGGAGAATAGTTCATATCAGATGTAGAGGAAGTTTCAGTTTCATCAATTTCCATTTCTACTGCTGCATTGTCATATGTAAAATTCTCTGGATCTTTCGGTATTTGTAAATTATCATTATGTAATGCTTGGTCATATTGCTGAATCCAAATTTGGGTATTTAATTTTATGATTACTTGCAGAGAATCCTTTAATTTTTGTAATACATTAGTAGCATTTAGTTATATGATCTTTCGGCATGCGCCATATCATAAGTATAGCAAAGGACATTCACTTTTTTGTAGCTTTTATCCACGCCCAGAAGTTTGTAGCACATCATGTACAACAAGAATGATGTGCCCATTTCTTATCTTGTTCACCTACATTATATCCAAAGTTACATATGATAGGCAGTCTTTATTAACGGTGTGAAAGTGCATGAATGCTTTTTCAAAGTTAGCTCCCCGCACACATAGAAAAAAAAATTGGGTTCATTAACGCATCCTCTAGATATGTTTTACATATTGTAGAGGAAAATGGGATAATTATAATCAAAATTTAATCAAAAAGTTTTGCAGAACATAGAAAAAGTAGTACACTCGCCCCAAAAGTTTCAACTGTCATGGATTTGTGTTAAAGTCAAATACTACGGGGGGTGGCTAGAGCTGTCTGTTGAAGGTCCGTAACATAAAATTTATTACAGGGACATCTATTTCTACTCTCTTGCTGTATCTTCTATCATTGTAATAAGAAAAAGGAATGTTTCTGTGAATCAAATACATGAAAGAGAATAATCTAATCTAATTATAATGCTAATTATACGATGCCTACATACTCCAAAACGTATAAATGAAATTTCTCAAAATTGGAGGATGATAGAATATTTTTACAAACGTATTCTTTTTCAGCAGCTAGAAATCTATAAGCAACACCCAACATATGTAGAGAAACAGAAAATTCGTTAAAATTTGTTTATCAGTGTAATTTTATTTCCTTCTCTCCAAGCACATAATTCTTAGAATACAGTAGAGGACCTATTATCCGGAATTCCAAAATCCGGAAGGACCCGAAATCCAGAAATGAAGAAGATTGAGAACGAGGTGAATCATGATGAAATGAAAGAATCATGAATCTTTGATCAAATGTGCGTTTTTTCGAAATTTTTTAAGATTTCATGCTTTTTTGGCTTTTTTTTTTTTTCAAAATTCACCATTTTTCTGCGTTTTTTAGACAGAATTTACTTTTTTTTAAACACAAATTTTTTCAAGTATTGCTTCAAATATCAAAATTCATAAGTCATTCAAAGATTCATGATTCATTCATTTATCATGATTCATGCCCATAAAAAACGCAATTTTTTTCAAGTATAGCGAAAAAACTCTGCAAATTCGTCAAATATCGCTATGAAACCCTGCAAATTTCGTCAAATATCGCGATAAAACCCTGCAAATCTCGTCAAATATCGCGAAAAAATCCTGCAGATATCTCGAAAAAATTCAAATTTTATGAAACGATCGCGGAAAAATCCCGTGTAAGCGCCCCCTCTAATTATTTTACGATTTTCCGTCACCTTTGGGGGGGGGGTGGATTAACGGTAATTTACGGTATGTATATATATAAAGCCAGTTGGCAAAACGTTCGGATTTTGAAGAGATCTGAGTTTTGGATGTCCGGATTTGAGACTTTGTACAATAGTACTAGAGTCAAAATTGTAGCTTAGTGTTTTTTCCACAGACTTCTCATACAACACACTTTTCATTCATATTCTAGATAGCAGTGCTATAATCCTTGTTTTTTTTTTTTTTTTTTTTTTTTTTTTTTTTTTTTTTTGAGGGGGGGGGGGGAGAGTGTCGAGTTTCGGACGGATCCGAAATCCGGAAAGCCCTCGGTCCCGACGATTCCGGATAATAGGTCCTCTACTGTATAGAGAGTTTCATAATTATAAGAATTATTAAATTTAAAATCATTAAAAAAAGGTAAATTTTGTAATTTATTTGAATAATTACAAATTGAATAAATTTATAATTAAACCAAATTAAAATGTATAGAAAACTTAAAAAAATGTAAATTTAAAGAATGTGTACATTTAAAAATAAATAATTTATTAAAATTATTTGGAATATTTTCCCCTTAACTTTTAAATAATATTGCTAATTTGTTATTACATTAAATAACGTTACCATACAAATTCAATTTTTTTCTGAACTTTATTCTTCGTCATCTTTTCTCCGCCGACATATAATGTCTAGAATTATATATCTATCGATAAATATATTACGGATGCACAGAATATTTTGTATCTATTTGCTGTTTGACCATGTTATCTATTTGATTGAATATGAAACTATTTGGCCTGCCAAATATTTAGTTTGGTCGAATATCAAAGTATTTGGCCAAATCCTGCTAATAAAACCTTTTAAAAACTTTTCACAATTTCGACTTTTAAGTACCAATTTATAAATATATTTATAATAACTAGGAACAAAATCATATTTAAATAAAATTTTATATTATTTATTTGTTATTTGTAAAGTATAACTTACGAAAATTATCCCTGAGTAGGATTAAATTTATGATTAATTAGGATTCTCATACGAATAAAAGATTATTAATGCAAATTCCTAAATTTTGTTTAGTAAATAATCTATTTCTTGCTTTTTACCATATAAAAGTCTTTAAACAAGATAAAAAAAAACTTTTGGTATTGATAATAGGTATCAAAACAGACAATTTTTGTTCATGAAACAATATTAGTAATCAACTTATTGAGTCATAAGTACATTGTATGTCATCTCAGTCAAGGTCAAACTTGGATTTTTGTTTGTTAATTTAACAATAATGAAGATATCATAACTGTATTTTCAACTGACTTGCTTTGATTTCTGTGAAATATGGTATGATGTGGAAGGCTGGAAAATACCACCATTATTGGAAAAGAACTATGAGCAAGACATTTCTTTGTTTAAAATTAAGTTGATAGTAATTGTACTGTGTCTCTGATCAAAATTCAGTCGTTTTCAATATCAGCATATTTAAAAGAAACAAAATTAATATGAAACAAATCTTCTTAAAATATCTCCATTATTGATAAAGTTATGAATTGATTATTCAGTATTGGCTTGTTTTGTACCCAGTATATATTTTATTGAATGTATTGTAATAATAATAGAATTTATGGATCGAGATATTTGTTATTTTTGTCAATATATATATGGGTGATTTTTAAAATAGGGGACAATTTCAAAAGTGAAATCTTAAAAAAATTACTGTTAGCAAAATTTCTGAAAAAAATAGGTGTTGTTAATATAGTATTAGGTATACTTTACATGTAGTCAGCAGAGCTAAATATTTAAAAATTAACTTAAAAAAAATAATTACTATTTTTTGAGCCATGCTAATGACAAAACAAATTGCATGGAATACATAATTAAGAAATTTTTATTTTCTTCCTGTTGAAATAATTTTTTCTATATTTATTAGCCTTCCTTTTCAGCAACTGGTTTCCATTTTTACATATATACATATAAAGAGAATAAAAACATTATCAAAGAGCAAACTTTGTTTACATGAGCAACATTCTGACACTAACAACGTAAGAAGCTGTCTTAGTGATTTTCTGACAGATTTAATGCATATTTTAGCGATAATAAATGTAATACCTAAATTTATATGTAAAATTAAACTTTATAAAAGATACAATATAAGCACTGGTTACATTTATGCTCATAGGAGTCTTTAGCATGGACAGAAAGACCATGCTAATGACACTGATATTTGTCCATGCTAATGACAAATTTTAATTTAAATAAGATTATGAGCCATAATATAATCACAATGCAATAGTCCTTTCTGGGGCTTTTTAAAACACAAAAGTTCTATGCAAATAAGTAAAATAAAAATTTTAACTATAAAATAAACATGAAAATTATTATCCATTCTAATGACATACAATTGATGTACGCCCCTAATTTCAACTTATATTCTTAAAATACAATACATGCTTCTATTTTCAGGCTGGGATAAAATGGCTACTTGTTGCCATGGAGAAACTTTATATTTTCAAACTATTGTCATATGTGAAAATGAAATTTTGATTAATAATCAGCTGTTATAGTATGATCTTGTTTTGAAAATAGAACATGGGGGACAAACTTTAATTCTTTTTTTATATACTATAATTTTATTTTTAAAAAGAAATTTATTGGATAAATCCTCTCCTTGATTAATTTAAAGAAATAATAACATTTTTTTATTTTATAAACATGATATGAACTCTTGAAAAATGCTAGTATACACAAGGCACAGCTGCTGTGGACATCCATGCTAATGACATCTTGAACATTTATTCTGTTATTTTAATGTGTTTTTAACTAAAAAATGAGTAATTCTTGAGTACAAATAATAAATAATATTAAGACAAACATATCTAAATATAAAAACATGGCAGAAAACCTCTAAATTTTTTTTGTATGCCGAGAGACATAAATTGTCCCCTATTTTGAGAATCACCCATATATATATATATATATATATATATTTATTTATTTATTTATTTATTTATTTGTTTGTACCATGTTTTCCCCATTGAAAGTTTGTTGCAGGATTTTAAGAACAACCTAAATATGTACAATCTCTAAAAATGATTGCTTTTTTAAGATCCATACATCGATGTAGGATGCTTTTAAAAACTTTCTTCCTAAGTCAAAAGAAGTAGAAAAGTTATTTTTAGTGAATTGCCACCATTGGATTTTACTTTTGTTTCTTAATTTACAAACAGTAATAACAGAAACTTACATTTTAATAAAAAAGAGCTTTATACAAGTAAATTTTATTTTGAAAAAATGTATCTTAAGTTATTTAAAAAGGCTATGTTTTTCTTCCCATTTACTCATTATTTTTCTTTGATTTTAAAAAGTTTGTTTTGATTTGTAGAAGAGACTGCGAAATTTTAAATTACATTAATAAAATAAGTCTTATAACTGTCTTTCTTAAATAACTCAAGTTATATTTTTTTAATATTAAATTTACTTACAAAAAGCTCTTGTTTATCTAAATATAAGTTTCTTTTATTAAATATTATGTAAAATTGTTTTAAGAAGCAACATTTTAATACCTTTAAACGTGGAAATATAAAAAATATTAGAAAGCTGAATATTCCATATTCGGCTCAATAGCTACTATTCGGCTGGCGAAATATTCAGTATTTGGCCGAACAGTTACTATTCGGCCAAAATAACTATTCGCTGTATCCCTATATTAAAGTTATTATTTTAAAAAGAAAGCTTTAAATTATAATTTTATGAGACTGTATAGAACTTCAACATGGGACGCAGAGGACCACAATCTACTCTGCGACTGTATCGCAGAATTAAAATAATAATAATAATAATTGCTTATTCTCTACAGATAAATACACTTTTAAAGTAATTATTTAACTGTAAATAAAGTAAACAAAGTATCATAGTAAGAAATGTTTTCATTTGTATTTGATGATTTTAAAACAATACAAGTATTATATTGACTGTAACCAGTTATTACTAAAACAATTTTTAGCAGGTCCTGAAGTTTCATTAATCATTTTAGGTGTAACATTAAAGCAAATTCGGAAAAAAATTAAGATTACTAATCTGTTGTTTGTATTGGTGTTACCGTCAAGGTGTATTTTGGTGTATTTTTGTCGGCCGATTATCTACGCTATGGGATATAGGCCCTATGGGGTGGGTTGCCCTCCGTGGGGGTCTTTCTAAGGGAACCTAACCCATATTTACGCAAGGTTCGAAGAAAAACACGGAAAACTTCGAACGGTTAGGCCGACGGTCGCGTTTGGGTTCGAACCCAGCACCTACCGTCTACCAGTTTGGAGGTCAGAACCTCGCGGCCACTGGTGGGGCGTGTTACCGTCAAATCCCAAACTATTTCAGTCTAATAGGTGTTTTGGAGTTTCATTTTCAAATTTTCATGATGATGACTATTTTATTTAATGACTTCGCCTTATTTTCAATGTTACTGTATCAATCTGTTGTTATTTAAAAGATACAATACACTTTTTGATAATTTTTCTGTTTTGTTTTGTAAATGTGTTTTTTTTTTCTGAATTTAACTTGAAAAATTACATTATTCTGTTATTTTGGAGATATAGCGAAAAATAAAGAGGACTTCAATTAAATTCAAAAATATTTTTAGTTAGAATAGACTTGCCATTAAAGAGAAAAAATGTTAACTGCAAATGTGGTCAACTGTGTACCAATCTCTCCTATAATATAATCCATCAAAATGTTAATTATCTTTAACAGAAACTTACCTTAAACAGAAGCATTACATGGTCCTTATATGGATTGCCATACAATTAATTTTGCTCAAAACCAGTCTAAAAGTGATTTTTGATTACTTATTAGTGGTTTCATCGTAAAAAAAATTAACAGGTACTTATAAACACAGTAAAACCTGTAAAAGTGGAATCTTTCTACAACGTAATCTTGTCTCATATGGAAGAGTTTCAGATTACCGATGAAATCCAAAAAATATCTTATTTAGACAGGGCATCTTAAAAATAGAATTGATTACACTTCTTTAAACGGAAGTCTAAAATGGTATATATTTTTGTTCCATCTCCTTGCAATCACATCTTGACAAGATTGACTGTGTGTATGGGTACCCTAATAGCATGCATGGTCACAGCGACGTCACAATGACATCACTGTGAGTCACTTTAGTCACATCACATCCGTGACCAAAATGCCACTACTCAGTAACGTCACATTGTGACTGAGATGTGACTTTCTTAAAAATCTTTAGAAATGTATAAATATCCTTCAAAACATGTTATTTACTTTAAAAAACATGTTTCTAGCAAATTAAATATCGTCGCTTTTGTCGCAGTTTCGTCACAATGTTAATGTCAAATTAGTCACAAATGACACATTTTTCACAAATTTGTCACATTGTGACCACTTTGTGAAACGTCACAAAAGAGCTCTAAAACGGCCATAACGACTTCACATTTTAGTCACTATGACTTCACATCGACGTCACATCGACAATCGATGGTCACAAAGTCACCATGTGACTTCACAACGACGTTGCAGTGACGTCACCATGCTTTACGGGTAATAAAAGTATTTCTAGTAACTTTAAGAATTTTAGTATGTGTTTTTCCTTTCTTAATTAAAAAAACATACATAAAATGAAGTTAGATTTGCCTCCATAACTGTAGATAGTAATAAAAGGAAGTTACATTATGACGTGCAAAGATTTTACAAACACTCTGATCTAAAAAACTGAGCCCATACTGTAAAGTTAAATGTATTTTAGTAAATTTTCGTACAATATAAACATTTTCTTACATTCAAATTAAGATTAAATGGTAAAGTTTAACCCTAGAACTATTCTAGTTTTATTCAAATATTCTACATCGGAATATTTAGTTATAACTATTTAACTTTTTTTGGTTAGTTTGCAAATTTAGTTTATTTTTAAAAAAAATCTGTTTTATATTTAACTATTATCTGTTAATATTTAAGAAAAATACATTCTATTTTAGCTAAAGAAATTAGTGATATAACAACCATGCACAAGAAATGTAGTTTATGTTGTAAAAAATAGTCTGGCTACCATTGACTCAACATTGACTAAAACATTCATAATTCTTCTGTGTTTCGCCATTTTTGATACCATATTTAGCCACAATAGTTTCTTCCAATACCTGGTCATGAACTTCAAGGTTGTCAATTTTTTTATACAATTTTATTTGTTATTGATTAATACTCTTGAAATATTGGATTGTGTAAAAAAATTAAGATTGG
Organism: Maratus speculifer; assembly: GCA_964019185.1. Lineage (NCBI taxonomy): Eukaryota > Metazoa > Arthropoda > Arachnida > Araneae > Salticidae > Maratus > Maratus speculifer. Next base: position 2,132,367 of record CAXHSM010001080.1, read on the forward strand.
TTTCTGTTATTTTACTCCAAAAACAATTTATTTTAGATGGTCCGAAAATGTTTTAGAGTGTTCTGCAAGTTCAGTAGTAAGTTCTCGGAGTTTAGCATGTGAATTATGTTTAATTTAAGCATTACATTTTCCATTCTTAAAAACAGAACCTTATCATCACCCTCTGCATACACAACTTTTCTTCCAATAATGAAATTCCAGAGACGGGACTTCTAGATGATTAATAAATATAAAATCCTAAATGTTTTGGAGAGACATCTCGATGCTTCGAGGGAGGGAGGGCACTCTAAATTTTATGCTGTAGTCAGTGCAAAAAAAGTTTCCGATGTTTTTGTTACATTTGAATTTGTATAAAAAATTATGAACTTTCCTATAGTTCTGTAACTGTCTTAAATGTTTCATGCAATAAAGAAAAACAAAATTACAATACTAAATAAGTACATGAACAATCTGTAATTCAAGATCCATTAAATTATTAAAAAATTACTCCGGTTAAAAATTTATTGACAAAAATTGCCATTATTTTTTGTAACAACCCAGGTGGACATTAAAACATTCTAATATCACTCAACTCTTTCCCGAAGTATCAACGAGACTACAAATAAAAGAATTCATGAGAGAAAGAAACATCGATCCCCGGAAATATTTTTTTTAGATTTATCGTGGGATGTATTATCTCTCTGCATCGAATGGCCAACTTGACAAAGAATCTGTATGATTTAAAAAAATGTCGAAGTTTTCTGTTGCAAGGAATTTTGCTCTTTTGAACTGGTCGACAAATTTCTAAGCACAAGTTTCTTATTTCTTGCGTAATGACATTTGAGGTTTTAGCTGATCCCACACATGCTCTATAAGAGACAAGTCGGAGGAGCGGGCCGGCCATGGAAGAGTCTAAAATTGACGGAAAAAGTCTTAAGCAACTCTTGCTGTATGCGGACGAGCATTATCTTGCTGGAAAATCGCCCCTGGGAGACCATTTAGGAAAGATCCTACATGGGGTCGAAGAACATCATCAACATAACGTTGGCCCGTTAAGTTTCCATGCATCACAATTAGAGTGAACCGGCTATCATAGGTACGGACCATTACACCAGCTGTGCGGGCAGTGTGACGTAGAACAGTGTGGGAGGAATTGTACCGTTCACCAGGGCGCCTCCACACCCGTACACGGTTGTCATCTGTCCCCATAACAATGTGGGATTCATCACTAAACGCAACGTTTTGCCAGTCTGGGACATTCCACATTGATCTGGCTTGGCACCGCTGTAGACGCAGTCGCCGATGTTCCTGTGTTAAAGGGAGTGAACGAAAAGGGCGCTTGGATTATAGACCTGCTTCTGCAAGGTGTCTGGAAATTGTTTGTGGAACAATTGCTACGCCTATATCTGCTCGAATCGTTGAACGAGTCACTGTGGGATCCATGAATGTTTGCCGCACGATCCTTCGATCTTCTCTCCTCGTGGCGTTTCTGGTCGCTCCAAACTCGGTTCTCCGCACGTGTGTACCTTCTCGTGCCCACTGCTCCCAACATTTTCTAACGGTATACTCCGAACGATCCACCTGGCCAGCAACGCGGTGCATCGACCAGCCTGCAGTTTTCATCCCGATGACCAGGCCTCTCTCGAACTCACTGAACTGTGAGGAATGTCTTCTAGCACGTTTACCTGGTATGTTTCGCTTACCAAAGTCTTCCTTCAATCGGCAGGTAATCATCGCGTTTATAAATCTTCAATTTTACGCTTGCTTATATAGCATCCTCTTCCTGATTGTAGCGCCATCTTGGCGTGTATGAGCATGCGTATTGCACAAAACTTGGACCATTTGCATATCACATTACGCTGTACTTATTTGCAAAGTTTCGCGATTGTACATAGCTTTCTTTTTGGGACGCTATTTTCAATGTTCCTGAGTGTATAATAAGTTTTGTTCCATTTAGCATATTTTTTTATTCAAATATTTACCATTATTCCATATTAGAAATATTTTCAGAAACGGTTTCGTAAGTGAAAGTAACTTTATAAAAATCGAGAAAGTAATAAAGGAGCGATGAAGAGATGCATCTCAACTATCAAATCCAATAACAAATATTTAAAAATGCAAATGAGATATTAACAAATAACCTCCCCATAGGATTAGCATGCTGAACATCTATGCAATATATTCATAGATTCATCGACTTTGATTGAAGGTGAACTGGAGCAAAGCGACTCCAGTAGGCACTTCTTAAGATCCTGCATTGGTTCATTGGTTGATAGGATTAGCATTAGTTTACGAATGCTTCACCTGATGGGGACAGGATCCTTTACATGTGATTTTTTGCTTCGAAGAACCAAAAATCTGACACGTGTTAAGTGAGATCGGATAATAAACATTTAGATATTAAACAGGATATTTTTACATCAGCATTATGGGACAATGTCAACTTGTTCAAGGGAATGGAAAAAAATCTGCATATTAAGTGGTTCATATAAAGGCAAGTGTAAACTAGTCCTGACCGTATATTAAACAAAAATTAGATCTCACTATACTTATATACTAAGGTTGCATATATAAATGCCATTTAAAGCGACAAAGCGAAAACTTTCGAGCTGTCTATAGCAATCGGCTGTATTGCGATGAAAACAACTCTGGAAAATTAAAATGAATTTGAGGATGATAGGGGCAGAATGCGAAATTATCACTTCATTGCTTCATTATGAGAAAGTCCTCTGATCTGAAGAAAGCAGAATGCTGTGGTCAATAAAATTATATGAGTGAGATATACCCGCTAGTCATTCCTATTGGCCTACGCAGCTCAATACACAGATCATTGGTAGTGTAAATTTTTGGTTCGAAACCTGGCTATGAAAATTTCTGACTCAGTTAGAAAAACTAAATTCGTATTTTCAAATCTATTTTTTTAATGGAGATTATAATATTTTACATTTCTATTCTTGAATCTTAATATTCAAAATCTAAAAGCTTTAGCGAGGACAGTTTTAGATTCATTTATTGAAATAAAAATTGGTGATTATTTTTTTTAATTCATCAAAAAATTATGAGCAATTTGAATCAATAGTTCTAGAACCCACCAAAATTCTGAAAAAATTGCTAGAAATTAAAGAAATCAGGTGAAATTTATAAGCAAAATAGATTATTATTAAATTTTATTTATTATTAGAGATTGACCATAAATTTGGTTTTGTTTCATTTTTGGCTCAAAATCAGAGTTTCACCAAACATGTGCAATCAAACATACTGTTGATAATAAAGCCAGACTAAAGCTATCTATATTCCGAAAATCTCATTTATTATTATTATTTTTAAAATTTTCAACATGAATCATCAATTTGAATGGCATTGTTTCAAATGAAATACCTTTTTATTTATTGCTGTGAACTTCAGTATTTATAATTAAAAGTCACTAATGCCTCTACTGCAAATTATAATAACATGAGTGCATATCATAATGCAAGTAATACATATATGAACTAAACTTTAAAGGCACTTTTCATATGAAATACAGACTTAACCCTTTCGTTTTCTGGCTCTTTTCTTAAAGTCTAAAAAAATTAAAACTTTGGTCAGACAGCAGTTTTGTGTAATACAGTACATATTTTTGATTATGATTATACATAATGATTATAAAATTATGAATACATAAACATGATTATGAGGTTTTTATGCATCTGCAAGGCGTTATTTATAGTTTAGAGCATTTTAAAGGTAACACACATTTATAACCGCAAGATCTGAAAGATTAACAGTGATAAAAATTTTTTAGGTTTAAGCTGCATATGAATTTTGAATATACTTTGAGAACATTAGAATCAATTACGAAAGTCATTATAAGAAATAAATCAGGATATGTGCAAATTAAAATATTTTTTACGAGATGAAATATATAATTAGAAAAATTTCTGAATTGTTGGTGAATGAATGACACTTTATTTTTTATGAAAATAAAAATTTTTGGTCAGAAGCACACACAGCCAACTTCATATCTAATAAACTTGTATACAGTGGTGGCCAAAATTGTTTACACTTTTAGGTAACTTTCATTTAAAAAAAAAAAAAAAAAAAAAAAAAAAAAAAACTACCTATTGCAGCCGTCCAGGGAAAGCCAATCGGTAAATTTTGCTATATTTTCTTCGATTATAAACCCTAGATCCCAAAACCACAATCCGTTGAAATGCTGATTTACATATGTATATACTATATATATAGATTTACTTATATATATAGACATATATATCCAAGTTTTGTCATGCTGTAACTCTCGAATTTATGAACAAATTTGGATGAAAATTTTTATGTGCATAATAGAAGTACTAATATCTCGACCGAGTTTGTTGGCCAGCTTCATCCCCCAACTTCTTTTAAAATGGCGGCCTTTTGATTCTTTTGAAATTTTTATGTCTTTTAACTTTGTATACTTATAGAAAAAGTTCCGTTTCCCAAAATGCAAACTCTTATATATCATTTTAAACAGAATGTTAGAAACTTCAAAAGACATTTTAAACAGTCACATAATGTAAGTCAAGAACATAGATCATTTTAAAGAAAACGTTAGAAAACTAAAAAATTTCCATAAGTGTCCACAAATTCAAATGGCCTACATTTTCAAACAAGATGGCGGTTGAAGCTGGCCAACGAACTCAGTCGAGACATTAGCAGTTCAACTATTCACATAAAGAATTTCATCCAAATAGGTTAATAAATTCGAGAGTTACAGCACGAAAAATTTATATATATGGGTGATTCTCAAAATAGGGGACAATTTCAAAAGTGAAATCTTAAAAAAATTATTGTTAGCAAAATTTCTGAAAAAAATAGGTGTTGTTAATATAGTGTTAGGTATACTTTACATGTAGTCAGCAGAGCTAAATATTTAAAAATTAACTTAAAAAAATAATTAGTATTTTTTGAGCCATGCTAATGACAAAACAAATTGCATGGAACAAATATATTAAGAAAAAAATAGGTGTTGTTAATATAGTATTAGGTATACTTTACATGTAGTCAGCAGAGCTAAATATTTAAAAATTAACTTAAAAAATTAATTAGTATTTTTTGAGCCATGCTAATGACAAAACAAATTGCATGGAACAAATATATTAAGAAAATTTTATTTTCTTCCTGTTTAAATATTTTTTCTATATTTATTAGTCTTCCTTTTCAGCAAATGGTTTCCATTTTTACATATATACATATAAGGAGAATAAAAACATTACCAAAGAGCAAACTTTGTTTACATGAGCAACATTCTGACACTAACGATGTAAAAAGCTGTCTTAGTGATTTTCTGACAGATTTAATGCATATTTTAGGGATAATAAATGTAATACCTAAATTTATACGTAAAATTTAACTTTATAAAAGATACAATATAAGCAATGGTTACATTTATGCACATAGGAGTCTTTAGCATGGACAGAAAAACCATGCTAATGACACTGATATTTGTCCATGCTAATGACAAATTTTAATTTAAATAAGATTATGAGCCATAATATAATCACAATGCAATAGTCCTTTCTGGGGATTTTTAAAACACAAAAGGCCTATGCAAATAAGTAAAATAAAAATTTCAATTATAAAAAATACATGAAAATTATTATCCATTCTAATGACATACAATTGATGTACGCCCCTAATATTCAACTTCTATTTTTAAAATACAATACATGCTTCTATTTTCAGGCTGGGATAAAATGGCTACTTGTTGCCATGGTGAAACTTTATATTTTCAAACTATTGTCATATGTGAAAATGAAATTTTGATTAATAACCAGCTGTTATAGTATGACCTTGTTTTGAAAATAGAATATGGAGGACAAACTTTAATTCTTTTTTTATATACTATAATTTTATTTTTAAAAAGAAATTTATTGGATAAATCATCTCCTTGATTAATTTAAAGACAGAATAACATTTGTTTTATTTTATAAACATGATATTAACTCTTGAAAAAGCTAGTATATACAAGGCACAGCTGCTGTGGACATCCATGCTAATGACATTTTGAGCATTTATTCTGTTATTTTAAGGTGTTTTTAACTAAAAAGTGAGTAATTCTTGAGTGCAAATAGTGAATAATATTAAGACAAACATATCTTAATATAAAAACATGACAGAAAACCTCTCAATTTTTTTTGTATGCCGAAAGACATAAATTGTCCCCTATTTTGAGAATCACCCATATATGTAAGTCAACATTTGAATGGAGGGTGGTTTTGGGATTGAAGAATTCTTGTAATCGTTTGTCATCAAGTTATTCGAATTATATTTGTGTTTGTCTCATCAAATCATTCATTTTTTGAACACACAGTTTATTATTCACAAAACACATAAACATACTATAAACTTCACAAACATATATTAAATAATAGTTTCTCGGCTTTTCGCCGGATCAAAACAACTTCCATCCAAGCGGGAATCAAAACATTCTAAACTATTTTTTCCCTCGGGACGGAATGACGTCACGACAAAATCCCCATAGGGATTATTTCTTTCCCCAAGGATTGAAGTCGTAACATCCTCCCGCCCCGATGAATACATTCATCAAATTCGGTAGTTTAATCATTATGAAATATGTATAAAATATCACTAATCATTTACTAATACTTATGAATACAATTACAATAAATCACACTACATTGCAGTTCAATTATATAGAATTAAGCAACAACAATACTAAATTAATACTAATAATGCTAACATAATGGTAAAATAAAATAAAGGCAAAAAATATATAAACAAAAAACCGAACCAAACCCAAGTTTGATATGTTAGTCTAGTTCCATTGGGAAAACCATCTGGACCGCGCGTTTGAGAATTCCTGTGGCAGTCTTCAGAGTTAAACTTCTTACTTTTCCATCGCGGCCCTGATGAACTTCTAAGACTTTTCCGATTTTCCACATTTGTCTTGGCAACTTGTCTTCACCTATTAAAACTATGTCATCTACATTAAAACATTTTACAGCATTTATAGGTTTAGAAAAATGTACACTTTTAAGTTGGAGGCGATATTCTCCCTTCCACCTATTCCAAAATTTATTTAACAAAGTTTCGCGATACAAATATCTTTTAAAGAGTAATTTTTTATTACTTTTCATATTTTTATCATCTTTGACAGCCATGGGGGGTAATGTAGTCAACCTCTTTCCTGTAAGGAAATTGGCCGAAGTGAGAGGGAATGGTTCATCCGGTTCATTATAAACATAAGTTAGGGGTCGCGAATTTATTATTGCCTCTATTTCAATAAGAACTGTTTCGAGTTCTTCCCGAGTAACTAGTGCCCGTCCCAATACCTTTCTTAAAGCACCCTTGGTGATTCGAACCATTCTCTCCCAATATCCACCCCACCATGCTGCACGTTCCACTATAAATTTCCAGGTTATGCCTTTTTTACTAAAATAATTTTGTACAAGTTCAAAAGTTAAATTTGAGTACAATTTCTGAATTTCACGATCAGCATTTTTAAAAGATTTGGCATTATCAGAATAAACAGTATTACAAAGTCCTCTTCTTGATATAAATCGTCGAAAAGCTAATAAAAAGTATTCAGTACTTAAGTTGGACACAATTTCTAGATGGATGGCACGAGTCACAGCACAAGTAAATAAGGCAATGTACAGTTTATTCATATCTTTAGTATATAATGGTCCAGCGAAGTCCGTACCAACGATCTGAAAAGCACTTTCAGCATAAAGTCTGTCCGCAGGCAATGGAGCTACAGTTTGATTACCTGGTTTTACCTTGTAGCGTCTACAGATGAAGCACTTATTGAGGCACGATTTAACTGTCTGTCTGCCCTTCAGAATCCAGAATTTTTCACGAAGTTGGGTAAGTGTATCTGATACACCAGCGTGGCACAAGCTCTGATGCTCCCTCATTATTAATAGCTCAGTGAATTTTGAGTTCCCTGGAATTATTAAAGGATGTCGTTCCGAAAATTGGAAATTAGAATGTTGAAGACGTCCACCCAGAACTATAAGCTTATCAGGAGTCATACTGGGATTCAGACTATAAAGTCTTGAATCGTTGCTGATTGGTGAATTGTTCAACAGTTGCAAATATTCCCTTTCAAATTCAGTTTTTTGAATGAAGTGAATCCAATAATTTAAAGCATCGGCCAATTCTTCTGCAGATATGGGACCTGTCCTTTTCTCAGATTTATACTTACAGTTTCTAATAAAACGAATAATATAAGCAGTGACCCTCAGCATTTTATTAAGGCTACTATACTTGTTAATATCCAACAAGGGATCTCTAGGTTCCTGCGAAATTTGAAGGAGAACTTTAACATCCTTCATTTCTCTTTTAAGTTCCATTATTTCATCATCAGATTTAACTCGTATTTCATCAGAGGGCAATTCGTCCATTTGCAACCAAGCTGGCCCTGAAAGCCAGACTTCGTCATTTACGAGAGTGAAGGAGTGCATACCGCGAGTTAGTTTGTCAGCCGGATTTTCCTTCCCACTGCAATAACGCCAATTGGAAGGGTTAGTTTTTTCTTTGATTTCAACTACTCTATTTCTCACAAACTGTTTTAAGTTTTCAGAAGCACCTCGTATCCAATGCAGACAAATTTGGGAGTCACACCACGAATATACATCGTTCTCCTTAATAATTCGAAAAATATTCCTCAGATAAGATGCTAGTCTGGCCGACATTAAAGCACCTAATAATTCAAGCCTGGGTAAAGTTATTGGTTTCAGGGGAGCAACACGTGATTTAGCTATCACAAATTTTGTCGAAATTTTGGTAGGATATTTTATTCTAAAATATGCAACTGCACCATAAGCCTTTGGGCTCGCATCAGAAAATAAGTGCAGTTCCAAGTTTTCAAATTTAGAGTCATCGAAATATTGTCGAGGAATAGTCATGGCTTGGGTTTTCATGACTTCGTCAAGCCACTCCTGGAATATAAGGTGAAATTCGTGTTTCAGAGGTTCATCCCAGGGAATTCCAATTTCCCAAAGTTGTTGCATAAGCAACTTTATACGAATTGTAAAAGGGGCAAGAATGCCCAAAGGATCGAATAGCATACCGCAGGCCTTTAGAACAGTTCTTTTAGTTGAAGGGTTGGCACTTATGGCTTTAAAATGCTCCGTGGCAACAGTTATGTTATCGTTCACATTATCCCAAACGATTCCTAACACTTTAATTGGGATTCCTAGTACTTCAGTTACTTGTTTGCAGTCAATATTTTCATTTAACCACATATTTCGTAAAATGGGAGAATTAGTTGCCCATTTTCTCAAGTTCATTGAAGCTTGATTCATAATGTAAATAGCGTCTTTAGAAATAGAGAAAGCATCTTTAATTGTTTCGCAGCCACTAATAAAATCGTCCACATATAACTCATTCAGTAATTCAGAAACATCTTTGAACTTGTCTTTGAATTTAGAAAGATGTAATCTGATAGTTGCAGCTAATATAAATGGGCTGCATTTTACTCCGAAGGGAGCTCGAGTGAACTGCAGGACTCTGATATCATTGCGACCCAAACCTAAATTTGTCCCCTGATCCCTTCCTCACAAAAATTGCAAAAATTTTCTATCTTGCTCAGCGATACCTATTTCCAAGAATGCTCGTTCAATATCCGCGCAAAATGCAATTGGGTTATATCTAAATTTCAATATAATCTTAAGCAAATCGGGATTCAAATTTGGGCCGCTCTCTAAACAATCATTTAGGGAAATTTCTCCCTTTGCTTTAGAAGAGGCATCGTAACACACCCTCAGTTTAGTAGTTTCTTTCGACTCGCTAACTACTCCGTGATGGGGCATGAAATATGATTGTCTGTTTTCATTCGGATAATAATCTATTTCCTCGATAATATTATCTTTTAACTGATTTTCGATAATATCTTTATATCGCAAATATAAATTTTCATCTCGCTTAAATGTATTATTCAAACTAAATAAACGTTTCCTAGCAATTTCATAATTATTATTTAATTCCGAAAAATCATTTTTCCAGAACAATCGCGTTTCATATCTTTTATCTTTATACGTTGTATTCTGACTAAATTGTTCTAAAATATCTTCAGTTGTTCGTGAAACATAATTTTTTACATTAATTCCTATCGATTCCAATTCCCACAAGTCTTTAATTCTTTCATAATCCGGTTCACTACCCGCATGAGTTATTAAATGATTAACGTGAACTTCCTTGGCATTTGATTCTCTTCCCTTACCTTGTATAACATACCCGAAAATGCTATCTGTCGCTACCAATCTATTACTAAGTCTTAAATTTCTTTCACTTAAAATTTCCCATATTTGATCTGCGCCAATTAAACAATGTATTTCTGTCGTAGTGCCAAGATCAGCCAATTCAATTTCCTTCTCAAGGGCAAGATGTCTTACCCAATTCGAAGGTACTTCAACCTCTCCACACGTAATAGAATCTATGACAACTGCATTTATTTTCTTTCTTTGATCGGGATTAATTCTGCTTTTTAGAACCAATTCTACGATATCATACATCTGTTTTTCGGACTGTTTATTTCCAAACGGATAAATTACAAGTGATTCTCTGTTAATGACTTTTAAATTCAAGAAATCAGCAATTTCCTTTTTTATGAAAGTCCTCGTCGCCCCTACGTCTATCAAACTTCTAATTAATGTTCCATCATTTGACCTACTTTCTACCAACGCGGAAAACGTTTGCAAAAACACTGTATTTGAAATTTTGTTGTTTACTTTTTTCTCTTTACAAAATAAACTATTTTCTATTGCCAAATCATCACGTTTATCGTTTGAGGAAGGGGGGGTTACAATTTGATCACAAATTAAAATGTTATAAGGTAATTTACAATTGCGACACACATTATTTTTCTTCTAACATTTCTTCATTACGTGCCGACGTTGGAAGCAAATAAAACAACGGCCCTATTTCATTAAAGCTTTTTTTCTTTCTGAAACATTTAAATAACAATTTTCATTCGAATGAGAATTATCAAAACAAAAAATACATTTATTCCCTGCAGTCGCCAGAAAGGCGGAGGTTGTAGACATTGGTTTCTTTTGCGGATTATTACCATATCTGGATTTGTTAAAATTAGTAGGATTGTAAGAATTATTACTCGCTTGTTTTTGTTTCAAATTTTCTGAACCGCTACACTGTTGATTTGATAGTAAAAGTGATGTTTCACGACAATGAATTTCTTTCCTTAAAAATTCCATTAAATCACTTATATCAAACTGATCTTCTGAATTTCGTTGTCGATTATATTGAAGTGTTATTTCATCGGGAATTTTTTGTAATATTACGGGGCAAAGTAAATTACTGTATGTTCCGGCAGCTACACCTAGCGATTGTAGAGATCTAACTTGAATTTCAATTGCATCATACATTTTCCTGAGGGCCTTAATATTACAAATTAATTTAACTGGTTCAATTAATAACAATTTATTCATATGTGAGCTAGTTATTAGGTCTAAGCGACCAAACCTGGTTTTAAGTAACTGAATCGACGAATCATAATTCTCGTTAGTTAAAGCAAATCCTGAAACTGCGGATAAAGCAGTTCCTTTTAAATAAGTTTTCATATACGCGAATTTCTCTATCTTACTTAAGGACTTATTATTATGTATCGCTACTTCAAATGAATTCCAGAAATCTAACCATTCACTGCAATCTCCATTAAATACCGGTATGTTTAATCGGGGTAAATTAAGTGTTTGGTTTTCATGCGAAACAGGTAGTCTTTCATCATGTCGGTTACTTTCTGTTTGCGGTTTCTTTTCTAAAGATTTTAGACATCTATCTAGTTTTGTTTTAAAGGTTGTACCCATTTCCCGATATTTATCACTACCTGTGATTTCTTTTTTCAGTTCTTTAATTTCAATTTCAGATTCAATCGAACTGTCTAACTCTTTCAATTCTTTAAGTTTTTCATCTAACTGATTTTTTAAATTGTGTGAGTCTTCAATTTTAGCTTCGACTAAATAAGTTTCATTAACAGGATTTTGTAATGTATTATCTATTTTCGTAGTTAATTTAGTAAACAATTCTCTTACCGCGGTTCTTTTTAGTTTAGTTCGTTCTATATCCATTTTCAAAATTATTTACAGAATTCAAATTAAATAATTAAAGGGACTTACCTCGATCAGGTCGCACTGACATCAGAGTCGTCGCGTGTAATCAATAATCTTAAATCCAATAAAAAGAATAATAAATTAAGTATTCCAAAGAGTGTGTTCTATCACGTCCGGGTCACCATGAAGAATTCTTGTAATCGTTTGTCATCAAGTTATTTGAATTATATTTGTGTTTGTCTCATCAAATCATCCATTTTTTGAACACACAGTTTATTATTCACAAAACACATAAACATACTATAAACTTCACAAACATATATTAAATAATAGTTTCTCGGCTTTTCGCAGGATCGAAACAACTTCCATCCAAGCGGGAATCAAAACATTCTAAACTATTTTTTCCCTCGGGACGGAATGACGTCACGACAAAATCCCCATAGGGATTATTTCTTTCCCCAAGGATTGAAGTCGTAAGAGGGATCTAGGGGTCACGATCAACGAAAATATAGCAAACTTTCCTGAAGTGCTTTCCTCCGGACAGCTGCAAAAGATATTTTTTTACTTTTTGGAATGAAACCTACCTAAAAGTGTGAACAATTTTGGCCACCACTGTGTGTACTTTTATTAAATACTTGAAACCTTGTGTAGATTACCGGTCGAATAAAGGAATTTCTGTTTCAGTCTGAAAAACCTGTTTCATTGTTATTACATGTGCCAGCAAACCCTCTAGTCAATTATATTTTGAGATCTTTAGTTTTTCAGCATACTTGGCTGAGGTTCAATTCCTTATGTTGTTGCAACCAATAGCACACTGTTAGGCTGACTTTATTTTTGTTAAATAATCTGATTAATTTTGTAACTATTTTACAAAAAGAAATTTATGAGTCTGAATTTTAATAAAAAGTTATCACAAAGCCTTCTTATTGCTGTATAACTTCACCAGAATCAGCACTACTAGGCGATTCCAGATTACAGAATATTAAATAACTTTAAAATGACATTAACATATTTAGATCAATTATACATAAGATTAATCATGTAAAAATTTTAATATATCTAGAAATACCAAAGTAAGTCATATATTAAATATTTAAATAATAAGAAGAAAATTTAATTTCAAAACGTTTTGGTACCATCTTCTTATGTTTGGAAAAAGAAGAATAGCAAAATTAACATTCTTTTCGAATTATTAGAAATAAATATTAAAAAAGACAGCTATATTAACTATTATGTAATCAGAAAGGTCTTACAATTTTAAATTTGAAAAATAGAAGAGATAAATTAGGTAATGTTCTTTTATTTCATTAATCTTCTAATAAAATTCTTTCATATATGTGTGATGGTGCGATTTATGATAGCTGATTAAAAATAAAAAAGAAATAAATGTACTGAAATGTCCAAATTACGAAAATTGTCTACTTCACTCATGCTGTGAGCTCACTATGATATTTTTCTTTCAACAATTAAAAAAACTTAATTACAAATATGAATGTAATCCTTGAGAGAATTAATCATTCTAAAATGTATTGAAAATTCATTAAATTTATAGCAATATATTATCATCATAAATATTGATTATATTGCATAACTTCAACCTGGAGCTTAGCTAACAAAATATTACGATCCAAACACTTAGAGAGTTAAAATTTCTTATTTGCATTTCATTATTTCTAAATGATTTTTTTTCACGGTATAAGCTGAAGTCGATCTCTACAATGTCCACTTTTTACTTTTTCGATTTTCTTTGAAAAAATTTTTTATGAGGATACTTTCACATTCAGAAAGTAAAAGTATTCTCATGTCCTCATGGAAAAATCTTTTAACAAAACTGAAAAAGTAAAAAACGATCTATGTAGAGATCACGTACAAGCTATTTTTTTCCACTGTATAAGCTGTAAAAGATCGCTACAACGTGCATTTTTTACTTTTTCGATTTTGTTTGAAAATTGTTTTTAATGAAGATACTTTCATATTCAGAACAAGATTCAGAAAGCAAAAGTATCCTCATGCACTCACAGAAAATCTTTTAAGAAAATTGAAAAAGAAAAATCCACCTAAGTAGAGATCAAGTACCATCTATCCAGTGAAAATAAAAATGATCCTTGTGAATAAAAAGACAATAATGATAACTCCCAATAATCCAATTGTTTGCGATTCAATCAAAAAGAAAAAAAGACACATCTATTTCGCTGGATAAAGAACAATTTTTATTATTTGATTCCAATATAATTTGAATCTAACACTATTTAAATTTGTTTAAAAAAAAGGTCATATAAACAAGCAATCCGTCTATTCAGAAATTTTTAAAAGAAAAAAAATACAATACTAATAACATATTTTTATAAAAAGTTCATTAAAAACAAACTTTAGTTGTTAGGTTTTGAAACACTTATTTTTTTCTTTTCAAGTATGTGGTAAATACTTTCTTTTCAAGAACTGGCACAACAACCAAAAAAAAAAAATGCAATTTTTACCAGGAGAGTACAATTTATACATTTATAACACAATAATACTTTTAAATAACATATGATATATTTTTTTTTAAGTTTAGAAAGAAATTTTACAGTCTAGTAACACCCACAGTGGAGAACAATAGTATGTTGGATTCAAAAAATCAATTTTTCTTTCTTTACAAAATTTTACTTTGTTTACATTGAAGGATAGTTTCTTAAATGAATAATACTGAAATTAAACAAAATGACAGAGTGCATTTTCGATTAATGTGCATAACACAGAAACATTGTTACAGCATTTCCTTTCTTTTAAAATATGATTTTTTATATATGTTTTTTCACAATTTCTACACGCCATTTAAATCTAGTCTTTCAAACAGATACACTTATGGATGTAAAGGATAACACTGCTGAGACATTGATTTTTGGATGATTATAGACAAAGGCAGAATGGCAACAGACAAGGTATCGCCCTCTGTTTAGTGCTAACACTCTTCAACTTTACAAATTGATTGAGAAATAATCATTATATAATTAAAACGTTAAGGTTGTGGCTGCGTTTATGGCGGCCAATTATCAATATGAGGGATTTTGGCCATAAGAAGTGGGAGAATGCCGTCCATTAGGGTTTTTTTAAGGGAACCTAACTCGTATTTATGCAAAAAAATTCAAAGTTTGGAAAAAACCATGGAAAACTCCGAACATTTAGGCCAACGGGTATGATTGTTCTAAAATCCAGCATCTCCTGTCTACCAGTTTTGAGAGCAGAAATCTCTCAATCACTGATGGGGCTACAGCGTTGTTCATTTCATTTTGTTTATTTTTTTTTATAAAATTTTATCAATGCAATTTTAGTCAACCATTTATGTTTAAATCATAAAAATTTCATTTTTCTGGAGGATTTTTAGTGAATTTTTTTAATTACATGAGAAGATTTACACAATCATTTAATAAATTTTAGAAGGATTTTGCCAACTAAACTTATGTTAGAATTTATAGGAATTTTGTGGCATATTTATAACTCCTCTCAAATATTTTATTTTTTTACTTATTATGAATTTTGTAAAATTAGAAAATGTACAAATATAATCAAAAAATTAAAAATAATTAAACTGAAACTTTTCTCACCCAATATTCCTCTGACAAGACAGCTGAGAACGCGCAAAAACAAAAGAAATCCTTCTAAAAATACTTTTTGTTTTGTGCAACCAATAATACTTTTGTCTCAACTGAAAATAACGTATCTATAACTACATTCTAAACTGTATTACTTCTAATCGATGTATTGAATGAATTTTATAACAAATTATCTTAATGGTACAATGAAACACCGTCTGGGCGTAAACATTTAAACTAAAACTGACAAGATTTATATTGTAAATGTATGCTTCTAAAAAATAATGATTAAAAGCCACTTTTTGTGGTCTCCCTGTTGTTTACTTTAAGAATAATCATTGGAGAGTAAGTTCCTTAAAATATATTGTCTTTGGAGAAACAGTGCTGCAACAGCTCCATCTACCCACAACAAATTCACCTTACAAAACAAGGATAAATAAAAAACCAACATATGTAGTACATTTGCATAAAATACCATTCACTTTTAAAAACCTCTAATATTATAAAAAACTTTAAAAAAATTACAACACATTATGAAAAAAATAATAAAAAACAATAAAAATCACGTTTGGAGAGGATACAGAAAGGAATAAATGACAACTTCTACCTCCAAAACGTACTTTCAGTTCATTAAAGCGTAAAAACAAATAGTAATCCCTTTCCCCCGCTCTTTTTATCAAGGTATGCTTATGACTGCTCAAAATTTTGTAATAAGTAGCTTTTTAAAAAATTATCCAACACCTTAACTATTTGAACTATTCTACTGATCTGCAGTAATTCCTAAATGACATACTTATTGAATATTCTCGAGTATTTGGAAATTCTCATTTTCCAAAATTGTAGGATAGAAAATTCAGTCAAAAATATAAAGCAATTTTTTAGATAAAATTTTCATACAAATATTTGCTGCTACTATAAAATAGCAGCAGGAAGAAGGAAGCATAACTAGGTCAAAAATGGTCTTCTGTTCAACTCATTAAAACAATGCATTTTCGGCAGCATAACAATTATGTATCATTGCCAAATTCAGTGATAGTATTTAATTTTACGCCCAGCAAGTTGCGAATGTTTAGACACTGGTAGTCTTGAAATTTGATTTTTCTGCCAAATCTGATGAAATATTTCCACTTTGCGACTTAGTTTATTGTTTACTTTTCAATAAGTTAATAAAGTTTTGAATCTTCATTCCCATTAAAATACAATGACAAATAGGATGTTAGACACCAAAATGACTCATTCACAAAATTTTCTATCTAAATGGTCTTTTCTTACCTCAAAATAGTAGGATACAAAATTTAGTCAGGATCATCTGAGATTTTGTTTAGATGGAATTTGCAAACACACAAGATTTGCTTGATGATAGGAAACAATATTCCTGTGGCACAAAAAATTCTGAATTTGGTGATACAAGACACAACAAACAAACAAAAATGGAAATAAATCTTAAAAAACAAAGTGTACAATTATTTAGGCTATACAACTGGTATTTATGAATCAAGTAAACATGGTAAATAAATATTGAATTCGTTATTTTTATATTTTTAAGAAAAAGGGGTAAATTTGCCCATAATGTTTGAAATATTACCTGATAATGAGATATCTTTTACTTAAATTCTTGGAAAAAATTTTAGAAAATTTATTGAATAAGTAAAATATTTTTTTCTTTGCACCAAAAATATTCATAGCATATTTCTCATATTTTTTAAAAAGTGTTACTTCAGTAAAGCCAATTATGGAAGAATTTTACATTTTTTTAAAATCACTAAGTTAAAAAAAAAGATATGTGATAATAGTAAATGCTACGACATATATTGAGTACATATTCACTTTTGACAATAAAAAGAAAGAGATTTTCAGGAGGTGTCTATTTGGTATGAGACAAATAATGCCTCCCTAGACTACTGTTCCGAGTAAATCCTTTGGAACATACTTCACAAACAAAGGGTTTTTCCCCAGTATGAGTCAAGAGATGGTTTCTGAGAGTACAATTATGAGAAAATGGTTTAGAACATACTTCACAAACAAAGGGTTTTTCTCCAGTATGAGTCAAGAGATGACGTCTTAGAGAAGTGTTATGAGAAAATGCTTTGGAACATGTTTCACAAACATGGGGTTTCTCTCCAGTATGAGACAAGAGATGTTTTCTTAGAGCACTGTTATCTGAAAATGCTTTGGAACACATTTCACAAACAAAGGGCTTTTCTCCTGTATGAGTCAAGAGATGGCTTCTTAGATTAGAACTCTTTGAAAATGCTTTAGAACATACTTCACAAACAAAGAGTTTCTCTCCAGTATGTGTCAAGAGATGTTTTCTTAAAGTACTGTTCTGATAAAATGCTTTGGGACATACTTCACAAACGTAGGGTTTCTCTCCAGATTGTGTCAAGATATGTGCTTTTAGATGATGATTATGAGAAAACTCCTTGGTACATATTTCACAAACAAAGGGTTTCTCTCCAGTATGTGTCAAGAGATGTCTACTTAAAGTACCGTTATGAGAAAATGCTTTGGAACACATTTCACAAACATAGGGTTTCTCTCCAGTATGAATCGAGAGGTGTCGTCTTAGATTACTCTTATTAGAAAATGTTTTGGAACATATTTCACAAATAAAAGGTTTTTCTCCTGTATTATGGGAGGAGTGTTCTTTTTCACCACCATTTTGAAGAACAAAGTGATGTGCACCAGAGGAAGATTTTTCTTCTGCAATCGATGACATTGTCTCATGCGAAAATGTTATGGTTCGGATGATAACGGAATCTTCTTTAAAGAATCAGTATGAAGAGATTATAGCCATTTTCATCCTAGGAAATGTCTTACTGAACTTCAGTATGAGAATTTTATCAACATTTCAGCCTAAGAACAAAAAGAAAAAATTAATTAATAAATAACAATAAATTTAAATTCTGAATTATGTTATCACATATGACAAGTTTAATTTTTTTAAACACTACAAAAATCCATACATTAAAGTATCACGTTATACATTATGTATTCTTAAATAAAACAGAACTTGAGTATTTTTTCATAGATTCATATGTGTAGGTGCGCATGCAATACAATAGTCACTCGCATATCCAGCTCTCTCGTATCCATACAGATAAAAACAAATTCTATTTTACATACTTGTAAATTTACTTTTATTTCCCTTAAAATTCCGTCTACACTTTCAGCAAATTCACTAAAATTATCCAAACAAAGATTTTGCTTCTTTACTGTCCATACATTCTGTTCCAACTCAATGTCATCACTGTTTCTCACAAGTTGTACAAATAGTTATTCATGTTGTATAGCATTACAGTTATGCATCTTTTTTCAAAACGTCTTTAAACTATAAAGTTGACACTGAATATTTACATATACATTTATATTATACACTTGCTGCCTGCCTCTGGCGACCAGTTAGGTGTCCTTAAATATTATGCTAAAAATTTAATGATGTTATAATTTAATTTACTTGTATATTCCTTTGATTAAAAAAAATCTGATAGAGAAATCAAGAATTCATTTTACATAAAATATACAACTTTCATTTAAAATTGAAACATTTTAAATTCATGACTTTTACTTAATAAAGAAAAGAAATAAAAAATATAATAAATAATAATAAACCATGATATTAACCTGTTCCTTCCGGCGGGTTCAGCAGCAGTACCCTAAATATTTTTTCGACCAAAGCACGGCTATGTTCCAACTATTGTACCCTAGAATTTCTCCCCTTCCCGAAAACCAGTGTCATCAATCACTTGACATTTACGGAGCGGACTCTATTGTTGGTCAGTGAAACACCCACCATACCGTACGCGCAGGTGAAAACTTTTCTCCTTTGGCGCTAGGAAGAAGTAACTCTTTACTTTTTGGCGACTTATTGGGTCTTTCTTTTACAGGTCTCTGTCATTTTTTTTTCTTTCTCATTTCCTTTTTGAGTATCATTCGAAAGCATTTTCTTACGATGGCTCCAAGGTTTAAGGGACTTTCCCAGAGCGAGATTGAAAAGCTCATGAACGATTTCGAGTCTGAAAATTATGCTGATAGTGATTCAGACTGCGAAAATGACATGACATTGAATTCTGTTGATGAGAGCAGCAATGCATTTACAAATGACGATGCCCCTCAAAGGATATTTGAGTGGAAAGATCCCGAAAAGAAGGATTCAATAAGAATTCTACATTTCACAGGGAAGCACGGATTGAAAATAGATATGGACAGACAAGATCCATATGACTATTTTAAACTTTTATTTTCCGATGAAATCTTGCAATTGATATGCGAAGAAACGAACAGATATGCTGAAAATGCTTTAGAACTGAGACCAGATGAATCGGGGAAAAGAAAGCATTCACCTGAGTGGATAAAAACAAGTCCTTATGAGATTGAGAGATTTTTAGGTGCGGTTTTGTTGATGGGACATATAGATAAAGATAGACTTCAGGATTATTGGTCGACAAACGAACTGATAGAAACGCCAATGTTTCGGAAGATAATGCCAAGAGATAGATTTTTCGCAATATTGAAGTTTCTACATTTTTCAAACAATAACGATAAACCTTCTAAAGATTCCCCGGAATATGACAGACTTTGGAAGATTAGAAAATTTTTTGAAATTCTGAATGAGACATTCAAGAAAGTATATGACCCAGCTGAATACCTTTCCCTAGATGAAGTAATTATAAAATTTAAGGGTCGTGTTGCTTTTAGGCAATATATACCGAAAAAAAGAAAGCAGTGGGGAATTAAATTATACAAAATTGCGGACAAAACAGGATATACATACGACATGCGTGTATATTTAGGAAAAGATAAAACTGAAAATTGTTCAGCATCCTACAATGTAGTTAATTCGATGACGGAATGTGTGACTGGAAAAGGCCATAAATTGTATATGGATAATTTTTTTTCTTCCCCAGATTTGTTTTATGATCTCTTGAATAAGAAGCTGATAAATTCTTGTGGAACAGTTCGGTGCAACAGAAAAAATTTCCCCAAAGATCTCAGCCGAGTAAAGATTAAACGAGGAGAGATTTGCGCGAAATATGGACAAGGCCTGACAGCGCTTCGTTGGAAGGATAAAAGAGATGTATTCATGTTAAGCAGTATGCATCATCCTACAAAACAAGAAAATTACAGTGAATCTGATGATTTGAAAAAGCCTCCAATCGTGGCTGATTATAACGAGAACATAGGATTTGTAGATCTCAGTGACAGGATGATTACGAGTTATTCTTTCCAAAGAAAGACTGTCAAGTGGACGAAAAAACTATTTTTTCATCTGTTTGACATGTCAGTGTTAAATGCTTATATACTATCGAAGCGCACTGAAAGCCAAAGAGAATTTCGATTGTCTTTAATCAGAAGTCTTATAAAAAAAAAACGGAAGCAGAAAATCCTAAGATATCAAATCCATCAACATCAGCTGAACACTGGCCAATAAATGAAAAAAAGAGAAGGAGATGCGTTGTTTGTTATAAAAATGGCTTGCAAAGGCGATCGACCGTCATTTGTAAAGCATGTGATGTTGCTCTATGTATTGATAGAAATTGTTATTCGGAATACCATACATCACCTGTTTATAAAAAAGCAAAAGTCACTTAAGAAAAATAATAACATTGCTGCTCTCATCAGACATTTCACGAATTTTATGCAAAACAACAGCTCTTTTTAGAGCTCAAAAGCTCCTTCGGGAGCTTTAATTTTATAAAAATAGAAACCACACATACACACACACACACACACACACACACAAAAAAAAAAAAAAAAAAAAAAAAAAAAAAAAAAAAAAAATCCGGAATTTTTTGGCCCGGGCCCGGTTTGTATGAATTTTTTTTCATCCCGGCCCGTCCCGTTGTAAAACCGAAAATTTCGGACCGAGCCCGGCCCGTATTAATTTTTTTTTCGGCCCGGCCCATTCTGGGCCGCCACAGTTTCTACTGTTTCTAAAAAAATCAGATTTTTATAACATAATTAAGATTCTTTTAAAGAATACTACATACATGTCTATGGGATGCTTTTACAGTACATTTTACAGGAAATACACATTAACAACATTAATGATTACTTAGACTCTTAGATTTTCACCATTCAAATAAGAATTCATTAAAAAATTAATATGGTTTCGAATAAAAGAAAAAAAGAAAGTTAAAAACATCGTAACTTTTAAAGCTGTATGGTAAAAATAAATTTATGGAAATATTTCTATATCATTTTAAAAGATTCCAAATTCAAATTCATTCTCAAATCCAAAGGCGCTACTTTCTGATACATTAATGAAATTATTTTAGAGATCGCATTAGAGGATAAGAAGGTATTTTTACTCAAGTTATGTAATCAAATGGATTTTTCCATTTTTTGATACAAACACTTTAGCTGCCAAAGTTAGTGTTTTGAGTAGAATTTCCGGAAGCGACAGCATAGGAAGGGAGAAAAATCTGCAACCGTTTGACAAGAATATCTTATATCTCAACAAGACTAGGGAAGTATTTTATTAACGGAAACTAAAAACTCTATTCGATTTCAAATCCCTTCGATAGTCAGGCTTGTCAGTTTTATACTTTTACAATTAAAAATTAGTCATAACATGTGTCAAACTTTCGTGTTGTTGAGAAGTGAATTTAAGATAAACTAATAAGTATACATCCAAAGATTACGTTAACATAAGTTCTTTATCGCTATTTATAATTTTACAAATCATGCTGTCTACCCTAAACTACTTGAGAACAATTAAGTCTAGTTCCGGCTCGACTCGTCTATATGTAGAAAAAATGATCTCGGCCCGGCACGAGACTGCTAAAAAAATATTAAGCCCGGATTACACATAATATAACTATCCGATGCCGATCTCTACACTGTAGAAGTTACATTTCTGCATTGATGTTGTCAAACTACGTATCGGCTCATGACGCACATTTCTACATGTTATTTTCGTTAAAGCCATAGTCATTGAAAGTAATTCATAGTTTATCGCTTCTAAGTAAATCTTTATAAAGGGCCGGTAGGCCCGCTAAATTTTTTTATCATCTGGCCCATATGGTCCGTTCTATTTTTTGCCGGCCCAGCCCGTTAGAAAATTCGGAACAATTTCGTCTGCGAGGCCACGGCGCGTGCAGACCTCTACAATACATGTTTTTAAAAAGTCAAATTTCATTCAAAAGATCGCGAAAAACGTCATATTTCATCAAAAGATTGCAAAAAAGTCAAATTTCATGAAACGATCGTGAAAAATAGCAAATTTCGTCAACAGATTGCATAAAAGCAGCATATTTTGTCAACAGATTGCGAAAAAAGGCAACTTTTGTAAACAAAGCAGAAAAAAAGGCACATTTCGTGAAAAGTTTGTAAAAAACGGTTGTTTTTGTTTACAAATCGAAAAAAAAATCAAAGAAGGCAGAAAAACATCAAATTACATTAAAAGATCGCAAAAAACTTTAAATTTCATCAAAAGATCTTGAAATAAATGGCAATTTTTTTCAACACATCACGAAAACACTCTTATTTTTTCTACAGATGACGAAAAAAAGAAAATTCTGTCACTAGATTGCGTAAAATACAAATTCTACAGATTGGGAAAAAATCATATGTTGTCAACAGATAGCTGAAAAATTGGCATATTTCGTCAATCAATCGTATAAAAAACATCATATTTCGTCAACAAATTGTTGAAAAAAAA
Organism: Maratus speculifer; assembly: GCA_964019185.1. Lineage (NCBI taxonomy): Eukaryota > Metazoa > Arthropoda > Arachnida > Araneae > Salticidae > Maratus > Maratus speculifer. The sequence goes on from CAXHSM010001080.1 coordinate 2,155,634, forward strand.
AGGAAAGAAAGAAAAGGGAAAAACTCTGTTGCCGTGATTATACCCCCCCTCCTCTCGCCGTTGTAAACTTTCAGAAAATTTGCTGTGAATTTTAGAAAAATAATTTAGTCCGAATCACATCTGCTATTATTTTCAAATGTCATATCCGATTATATTGTTTGAAATATTCTTATTTTTGTTGGAAAAAATGTTTAAAGATTATTATATTCCTTAATATCAAAGAAAAAAAATCTAGAAATTGAATGTAGTCTCGAAAAAAAGTCCTTTCTTCAATAAAGTGTGTGTGAATTAAATATATATATATAAGCGACCTTTTGGTTATAAAACTTTAGACCCTTTTTGGTTTTACAACTTTTTTTTTTTATGAAACAATTTTCTTAATTTTTTCGTAATTTTCTGAAAATTCGGACCAGAATCAACCTTGGCTGATACGAAAGAAATTCTCTTCATAAATATGAAAAAGTAAAATTAGAATTTCAGAAAAATAAAGAGATGAGAAAGGGAAGGGGATTGAGATACCTGAAGAAAAGAACCCCCCCCCCCCCACTCCCGAATTTTTCTACATCCATTTTACATCGTTTTTTCCTTTTCTTCTTTTATATGAAGACCTCTTCACTAAATGGAACATTATAAATGAGCTTCAAATTCCATATTCTACAATATTATTGTAAATGCACTTTTCTTTTACTGGGAAAAAAAAAAAAAGCTATTTGATTTTTTTTAGTATCAAAATATCTGCTACCTAAGTAGAGTCAAGAAAGAAATTCACTTATTAAAAAAAAAAAATTTGAGGTGAAATTTCGAAAGAAAATAAAGATGAGCAAACCCTCCCCCCTTTTCCTCAATCAATCGTACAGCGTTTTCCATTTTTCTGGTTCTATATGACAACCTATTTCCGACATCGAATATCATAAATCCGGCAAAAATGTTATATTCGACAATGTAGTTTAAAATATATTTTTCTTTTATAGAAAACTAGAAAACGCTGTGAGATTATTTTTCTTCCAAAACAAAAATTCCTAAAAATTACATGCAGTTACGAAAGAAACTCACTTCGTAGATTTGTAAAACATTAAAGATATATAATTTTAGAAAAATAAAAATATGAACAATCTATTCTTCCTATTACCGTTCATCAGTAGTACAGCGTTTTCTACATTTTCTACACCTGATTTATCACTATGAAAATCCCTACGTAAATATCTAAAGAAGTAACGAAATAGTATTAAAAAAGTATAGATACACGAGTACCCTTCCCCCTTCCTTTCTGCTGTCGAATAGCATTGTAAGTTTTTCTCGAAATGTCGATTACGCTATTTTATAATGACTGTTTCCCTGCTACCTAGCCTCGAAAATCTGCCTAAAACATTGTATTAGACAAAAAATGTTTGAAAGATACTCTATCTTTTTCGAAAAGTGAAAAATATTATTGGATTTTTTCATATCTGAAGAAGGATACCTGCAAATTGAATTTATTGAAAACGAATTGACTTTGTGAATTAGCGGAAGTGACATGGAATGATTTTTGTATCAGGCAGACATGATACAATTACAATTTTTTCTTATATAAAAGTTATAAAATCCATTTCGAAATCAAGTGGTAGTATTTAACATGATATATTATTATTTCAATGATTGCTAAAAAGCCACAAACTTCATTCAACGAAAATATTTTATACCTTTTTATGAAAGAAATAAAAATATAGATTTATTTTACTTTTAACAATAAATTTAATTTAATTTTATTTTATTTTATTCAAATTATTATTATTTTCTTAATATCAAAGAAAACATTTTTATTTATCTATTTATTTATTTATTGCATTTACAGTTTTGCGAATAACATCAATAAAGTTTTTGGATGAAGAATGAAATATCGCTCTTCTTCTTATACATACTTATCTCATAAAATATATTTAACTCATTTTAGTTAAAAAAAAATTTGAATGTTGGAATTTCTTGAAAACATTTCAGAATAATAAATAAATAAATAAATAAAAATACTAAATAAATAAATAAATAAATAAAAATACTAACTCAGAAGAAAATATAAATTACAAAACAAACGTAGAAATTTTATGAAATGAGAAATTTTTCAAGAAATAAAATTTTGTCTGAATTAATGACAATTTGAGAGTTTGTTTGATGACAAGTATGTTTCTGATTTTTAGTGTGTTTTTACAAGTTTTGAAAATATCTCTGATGCAAATATTAATGATTTCATAGAAAGTCTTCTTCATAATCAGTTATACTTCTAAAAGTCTAGTAACAGGAAATCTTCAAAAGTGCGCAAAGAGAATCCTCAAAAGGCGACATGGCGCCGTGTTGGATAGACCTGGTGTAGAGTATAAATCAAAGCAATAATCTAGTCGCATTTTTTCCCTTATTTCATTAATTTTCTTTTAATGTAATCGAATAAATCATTTTTTATTAAAATATAACACTTATATTTAGAATTGAAGAAATTCAAATTCACCGCTTTTGCTTATTTCTTAAAAAAGAATAATAATAATAATAATACAGCAAATCATCACATTCGATCTCAACACCAAAACATTGTTTTAAATTACCATAGAGAAAATAAAAAATGCTAATTTGTGAGTAAAAAATGCTACTGGTGAGATTTGTGTCTGACTATCATAAAAGACCAAGAATTCTCTACGATCACGGGTAAATTTATGTAGTTTTATTTAAAAAATAATTTTGTCTGCTTAATGAAAAGGATTTTTTGCATATAAAAAGCGAGGACATATATGAAAGTCAAGTGACTTGGGCTATTATAATATAAATGAAATGATACTGATAGAACAGTATTTGGTGATATATCAAATGCACTTTGCTACAGTACCAAAATGGCTGCTTGATATATAAAAAAATAAAGTGTACCTGGAACTACTGATGACAGGCACATAATTAGGCAATTATTATAGAGCTGATAGGAGGAAATATTGCCACATCATAAAGAAATTTTGTATTTGGTGATGCAAGTCACAAACAAGAAGCAAAAGAAACAAGACCTTAGAAATAAAGTGCATGTCAGATTAACTTATAAAACTATAACTAATAAGTTGACTAAACATGCCAAATATAAATATTCAATTAATTACTTACCTAATTTTAGAAAAATATTCAGCTTATGTTGGGTTCAAAGAACATGTGATAATGAGACATGCTTCATCTAAATCCTTTTCAAGCATTTTTTTAAGAAAATTTAACAAAAAAATAAAAAAATTTTCTTGTCACAAAAATTATTTTTAGCGAAATTCCGTTATATTTCAAAAAAGTGTTGCTTCAATAAAGCTATTCTTATCACGTAACATATCGAGGTACAATTTATCCTTTTCTGGTGGGATTATTTTTTTTTAATTTTAGAGGAAAATTATTTTACAGTAAAATAACAAAAATTAAAAGTAACAAAAAGTTTTACTGAAAACTAATGAACAGGTCTGAAGTTATTTGCTTTTTTCAAAAAATGACAACTGCGACAAAAATGGAAAAATTTTACAATTTTTATTTCATTACTAAGTGCTAAAACAAAAGAGATGTAGTAACAGTAAAAGCAATGACACATAAAGGGTTCATACTCAATTTTAACAACAACAACAACAAAAACACAAGAGATTTTTTAGAGATATCTGTTTAAGAGAAAAATGTTATTTTTAGTAATGGTTATCAAATAATCCTTTGGAAAACATATTGCACAAACAAAACATTTTCTCCTGTATCAATCATGAGATGTCTTTCTACTTGACAATGTCTACAAAATCCTCTCAGAACCAGAAACACAACGATTTTACTTTGTATGAGTCAAGAGATGCCTTCTTAGACCACCATTTTGAGAAAATCTTTTGGAGCATATTTCACAAACAAAAGGTTTTTCAGCAGTATGAGTCAAGCGATGCCTTCTTAGATGATTATTGTCAGAAAATCCCTTGGAACATAGTTCACAAACAAAAGGTTTTTCACCTGTATGAGTCAAGCGATGCCTTCTTAGATTACTATTGTCAGAAAATCCCTTGGAACATACTTCACAAGCAAAAGGTTTTCCACCTGTATGTGTCAAGAGATGGGTTCTTAGATGAACTTTCAGAGAAAATCCTTTGGAACATATTTCACAAACAAAAGGTTTTTCACCTGTATGAGTCAAGCGATGGGTTCTTAGATGAACTTTCAGAGAAAATCCTTTGGAACATATTTCACAAACAAAAGGTTTTTCACCTGTATGAGTCAAGCGATGCCTTCTTAGACTACTATTGTCAGAAAATCCCTTGGAACATATTTCACAAACAAAAGGTTTTTCACCTGTATGAGTCAAGCGATGCCTTCTTAGATTACTATTGTCAGAAAATCCCTTGGAACATACTTCACAAGCAAAAGGTTTTCCACCTGTATGTGTCAAGAGATGGGTTCTTAGATGAACTTTCAGAGAAAATCCTTTGGAACATATTTCACAAACAAAAGGTTTTTCACCTGTATGAGTCAAGCGATGCCTTCTTAGACTACTATTGTCAGAAAATCCCTTGGAACATACTTCACAAGCAAAAGGTTTTCCACCTGTATGTGTCAAGAGATGGGTTCTTAGATGAACTTTCAGAGAAAATTCTTTGGAACATATTTCACAAACAAAAGGTTTTTCACCTGTATGAGTCAAGCGATGCATTCTTAGACTACTATTGACAGAAAATCCTTTGGAACATACTTCACAAGCAAAAGGTTTTTCTCCTGTATGAGTCAAGAGATGCCTTCTTAGTTCAGAGTTCTTAGAAAATGTTTTTGAACATACATCACAGATATAAACTTTTTCTCGTTTATCAGTAGAGGAATGTTTTCCCTTATCCCCATTTCGAGGAACAAAGTGCTGTTGACTGGAGGAGGAATTTTCGCCTGTAGTCGATGACATTTTCTGAAATGAATAATTATTTTCAGACGGTAACATTAATTTCTTCAAGGCATCAGCAAGAAGAGATTGTCGACATTTTCATCCAAGGAAATGACTCGCTGAGTTTCAGAAAAAACAGTTTTACTTTCCACTGAATCTGAAAACAGAAAGAAAGATAATAAACAAGACATTTTTAAATAAACTGCTCGAAATTTTAACTCTGAATTATGAAGCCGATGTTCGAATTTTTATTTCCTTAAACAGTACAAAATTGATGCATTAAATTATCAAAATACATATATTTTTTGGTGTGAATTAACTCGAGAATTTTTTTCATAGATACAGCTACATATGCGTTGGTGTGCATGCAATACAGTAGACACTGCCACAGCTCATATCGAGACCATCCCCTATTTTGATTGATAAAATTTATTGGTACTACTTGGTTATTCCGTCGACTAATTTCCCCAAGTTATACAAATCATCAAACTGTTCGATAAATTATGTAAGCTGGCATAATTTTCATTTTAAATAATGGTAAAAACGAACAGATTAGTAAAATATAATCAAAACTACAAATAAAAAGTTGAATTAAAAATCACTAGATGAGATAACAAACAAACCTATCCTAGTTAATGTCAAATGAATGTAACATTTACAATCATCCACTATTTGCATGTAATCTTATAGTTTTGCGATACTTTTTTGGTCGACGGTACAACCAAGAGGTACCAATTTATTCATTCACTGCTTTTAATTTTACTTTTTCACTCTTAAAATTTCTCCTACCTGTTAGTCATGTTCTCGAAAGATATACTAACAAGGTTTTTACCTTTTTGATGTCCATACATTCAATCCCAGCTCAATTTCACCTCCATTTCTTATACACATTTATGTTGTCAAACATTCGCGTTATGCATTTTTTTTCACAATTTTTTAAAGCTGACTCTAAATTTTATACATATTGAATTCCCTTTTACCAAAGTTGCCTTGCAAATCTGCACCGTGAATCAATTCCCTCCGAAATAGGGTTGTAATTTGTTTAACCGTTTATGGGGCAAGTAAATGTTTTGGTTAAAATGTTGAAAAGGTTTAATGGCACCAGAAACTAACAAAATATTCTTAAAATAAAAAGTGCTATTTCTGTCAGGTTGACATAAATACAAATTATCACACTAAAAATTACGGAGCATATGAATCCATTTTTAATAAAAATTAATTGGTAAATATATTACCATTTCCTGATGTAGGGTTAAACCAGGTCCAGAGGGAAAACAGGTTTTAACCGTCAGTGGTCTGATAAATTTAGAGAAACATTTAAAAAGATTTTTCATAATAATACTTAACAATATTAAATAAAACATAAAACATCTGTAAGTGTTTCCAAACTGCACTTAGTATTATACTTCAAATTGCATATATATATATTTTAATCATGTAATAAAAAATATATATATATTTATAACTTTACCATAAAAAATAATTACCAGATGTGTATTAAGATAAGAAAACTCCATAGCTTATTCTGAAGAGGATTTATTGGATCTTTTATTATGTTTATATTTAATTTGTTAGGAAATGAATCCACACCTTTCGTTTAAACACATTGATAGATCCCGCCTCTTCATCTCTCAAAAAAAAGGAGGGGGGTGTTTTTTTTTGTGTAAGGGAATTGTTGCATTATTAAGAATTGCAGAGGTCCCTTCAAGGTCAACTGAAATTTCATGGAAGCAGACTATGTAGTTCCTTTTTCCTTTCATTTTTAAAATGCTTTTCAATAAATGATTTAAAACAAAATCTTGGAAGAGAGAAAATCTTTTTGCAAATAAAGTTATGTGCACTTGTACTGGGAATGCTTTTGACTTGTATTGCAGGTCATATTCTGAGCCGTGTAACCTGTTTAATGTGAACTGAATGTGACATTTAAAATAACTCATTATTGGCACATAATGTTATAGTTTGACGATGATCATTTGGCATGTGGGTAAGCCAAGTAATAGAGTTTAGTAAACCAAGCAGGACAATGAATTAAAAATATTATCATTTTATGATTGATGGTAAATTTTGTGATTATTATTAGCTAAATTCTGTTTAACTTAAAAAAAATTAACAAAACAAATCTAGTAAAAAAAATGACATTTGATTCATTCTTCATCTGGGTGTTTGAGTTAGAAACATGATCCCTATTTAGAAATAGTGGTGTCTTTTTGGAGTTGATTTTTCAGATTGTATTCCAGTAACATGTAAGACAGTCTTGGAAACAATTCAATAGTTAAATGCATAGTTTTGTTTATATTTATCATTACCATGAAATTACAAAAAAAAAAAAATCACAAGTTTACTAAATGATGCATATAAAATGTTATAAAATTAAAAACTAAACAAACATTAAAATAAAATTACTAATGTTTGTTTTGTTTTTAACTTTACATAATTTTGCATATTTAAACCATTTAGTAAACTTGGGTAACTTTTTTTTTTTTTACTTCCTTGTTATATTGAACCTTTTATGGTGCAAATGTCTAGATATTTATTATATTTTATTTGTTGGGAAATGAATCCACATCATTCACTGACACTCACAGACCAGTTCGCCCTTTCAAAAAAAAAAAAAAAAAAAAAAAAGGGGGGGGGAGGGAGTTGAGGGTCATTTTCTTATTGTGGAAGGAATTTTTTTAAAGATAGTTAAGTTTCTAAGTCACTTCAACACTTCTACAAATATTTGCTCAAGTGAATAAAACAAAAAGCATTCTTGCAGCTCAGATTTTTATTTTTTCTCATAAAAGTTTAAAATTCAAACAATGTTCTTAGAAAAAAATAAAAATGTATATAAATATAAAAATAAAAAATATTCAATTTAGCTAAGTATATTGACATATGAGCATGAGCCTAATAGGAAATCATGTTATGTAAACATTTTTTTAACTCAGCGTTATTATGAATCATTAAGAATGAATGATTCATTATGAAACATTAAGAATGAATGAATCATTATGAATCATCATATGAATGAATCTTTCAAAAGATTTGTGCATTTTCCAAGCATGGTTTTTAACACTCCGTACTTGAAAACTACATGAACGTATAAATACTTCAATGTAGTATTGGGTCTTTCTTGCTATTGTTGTTTTCTATCATAAGCATAACAAGTAAAAATATTTAAAAACTAACTTGCTTAGCTACAGGATCTTGGAAAAATGTATCACAATAGCGATGGGCAATCTTGTTTTCTTTTCAAATCGATTTTATCGATACTATTGCCAATTCCATATAATTGATACTATAAATTTTTTAATCGATTTCTCTAATGGTAATATTATTTTATTTTCCTTCAAAAGACAAATATAAAGTAATCGGATGTGCCAATCTCAAAATTTCTTCTTCTATCTCATACATGTGAAAACTTCCAAATTCACTATCCACATTGTCAAAATTAAATGATAACTGATGCCCATTATGAAGAATCAAAATGCATAGGTTCATTGGTGGTGTTCAGTTCAGACACTTGTCGTTAGAAGGAGCTGCAAGGAAGACATTATAAAGTTCCGGGGGTGTGGGAAATTGCACTTTCTGACCGTTGAAAACATAAAATCTCAAATTTTCTGGGGGGGAGGAGATTTCATTGCTTGTGGGGGGAGGAGGTGAATGTGCCCTTGGGCCACAACGCTATTCATTGAAGTATGTGCATTTTAAGATAAAATATTAGAACTGCATTTTCCAATCAAATTGTTGAATTTCAACTAACACCATCTTGCAACCAAAATTTGAAATTCAAAGAACATAAAAACAACATCTTTTGAGCAGTATACACTTAAGCCTCATAAAGATCTATTTATGTGATAATAAGTAAAAATCATGCATATAAATAAGTTCATTTTATTTCAATATCAAAGTGTATTAATTTTCATTTTCGATATATGACATCATATTTGTTTGTATCTTTGTACAATTAATTTATCTCTTTTGTTGTTTCTTTTAACTCAAATGTTACACTCATATACAGTACACTCCCTAAAATCCAGGAATGCCAGAAATTGGTGCATTTTTTAAGATGTAAACAATGAAATTAAAGACGGTGCTGAAGTTAGCGGCTAACACATTTTTCTTTACTAAATTTTTTATTAATGTATCACTTTTGGCTATTGCAGCTGATTTATTACTAAAATAAATTTACATTACTTTTGATTTTGATACAAATTAGCATACCTATATTAGGGATGCATCGAATAGCGATTTTGGACAAATACCGAATATTGGGTTCCAACAGGTGAACTGAATACAGAATATTCAGCTAGCGGAATAGTAATTGTTCAGCCGAATATCGAATATTTGGCTTTCCAAATATTTTTTATATTTCAAAGTTTAAAGGTATTAAAATGTTACTTTTAAAAACAATTTTACATAATATTTAAGAAAAGAAATTTACATTTTGATAAATAAGAGCTTTTTATAAGAACATTTAGTATTGAAAAAAAAATCTGCCTTGAGTTTTTTTAAGAAGCACAATTATGAGTCTTTAATTAATAAAATTTTTAATTTTATGGTTTCTTCTACGAATTAAAGTAAACATTTTAAAATCAAAGAGAAATAATGAAAAAATGGTCAAAGAAAAACTTTAGTCTCATAATTGTCCTTTTGAAATAACTCAAAGCAGATTATTTTCAATATAAAGTACAAATACTTTCAACTTAATTTTGAATAAAGAAATATTTAGTTCATAAATTTTTCTTATGAATGGTGTTAATTCCCACCCATCCCATCATATCATATTTTGGTACTACTCTGTTATCCCGTCAACCGATTTCGCCAAACTAATAGCCAAATTATACATATTGACATAATTTTTATTTTAAATAATTAAAAAAAACAAATAATTAGTAGAATATTAATAAAAATACAAGTAAAAAGTTGAAAAAAAAAACCCTTGATGACGTTTTAAACACGTGTATCGTATTTAATGTCATTGAATTGACATTCACGATCATCCATTATTGGCATTTAATCTTGTAATTTGGTGATAATTTTTTGGTTGACAGGATAACCTAGTAATACCCAAATTTTACAAATATCAAAGAATGTAACTTGAAAATATTGTTATATTATCTTATTTATTGTTAAAGCAACAAACGAAAACACAAGTTTGACCAAGAGTCAGATGAAATACAATGTACTTATGACTCAATCAGTTGATTATAATTATAGTTTCATGAACAAAAATTGTCTGCCTTGATAGCTATCACTAAATCTCAAAAGTTTTCCTTTCTTATTTAAGGACTTTTAATTGGGAAAAGCAAGAAACAAATTATTTACTAAACAAAATGCAGGAACTTGCATCTGCACATCATTGATTCCTAACGAGAATCCTAATAAATCACCATTTTAATCCTTCTCATGGTTAATTTTCTTAAATTATACTTTACAACAGCAAATAATGTAAAAACATTCTTTTTTATTTAAAAGTGATTTTCTTTCTAATTGTTTTAAATATATTTATAAATTAACAGCTAAAAGTATACCGTAAAATACCGTTAATCCGCCCTTCCCGATCAAACGCCCCCTCCCCACTTTATAAAGAATTTGAAATTTTCAAAAAATCCCGAGAAAGCGCCCTCCCTCCCGATTCTCAAAGGCGATTGAGAGCGAGATCAATCATTTTGAAATGAACGAATCATGAATCTTTGATGAAATGCGCGTTTTTTCAAGATTTTTTAATTGATTTCATGCTTGTTTTGGCTTTTTTTACTAATTTCTCCTTTTTTCTGCGTTTTTTCGACAGAATTTACGTTTAAAAAAGAAAAAAAACCCAAATTTTTTCAAGTATAAATATTTATGATTCGTTCAACGATTCATTCATTTTATGATGATTCATTCCTGTAAATTTTGTTGAACGATCGCGAAAAAATCCCGTGTAAGCGCCCGCCCCTAACTATTGTACGATTTTTCTTTTCGTTTGGGGGGGGCGGATTAACGGTATTTTACGGTAAATTGTGAAAAGTTTTTAAAAATGTGTTTTGAAAGGTTTTATTAAGCATTGAATTCAGGAGAATACACTGATATTCGGCCGTCCGAATAGTTTCATTTTAGGCCAAGCCGAACATTCAGCTTAACAGGTTAGTTTCATATTCAGCCTAACCAAATATTCGATGCATCCCTAATCTATGTAAAAAATTACAGGGCTCGAAATGGAAAAATTCACAAACAGGAATGATATTTTAAAATTGTTGTTGGCTTTTTTTTTTAATGTATAGACAGATTTATTTGTAAAGATATAAAGCAATATAAAAAAGGCAAGATTCTAAATAGCAATGAAAAAAGTTAGAAAGAACACAATAAGCTACATATACATGTATATATAAAACTGAAACAATATGTTTTAATAATTGCATGAACCAGCACGATATTTACCATATTTTTACAAATCGGAACTTTATTTGTCATAATTTCAGGAACTAGAATATCAGTCCAGTTTGTTTCAGTAGTTTTTGAGCCTTGAAAGATTCCCTTATTGTAGTTTCTGGAAAATAATTGCAAGTGTAAACTAATTGAAATGTTTATTTTTATTTTGTTTGTTTCATTATTTATTTTTACTTTTTCAATATATCGTACGTATTTAATATGTAATACTGATTATCATGACTAAACACAAGATTTTTTGTGAAGAAAATGTGAATATACTTCTGAAAAATTTAAGAGACACCTAGTATTATAATCTCCGTAAAGTATTGCCATCTTGTTAGTATAAAGAAATTTTTTTTCAGAAGTAGTGAATGTACGGAGCCATGCGCTAAGCAATGGTGTGTGGTTAAAAAAAAAGTTTTAGTTTTATCTTGAAATTGCACAATGAAATTGGAATCATTGTCGTTTTAACGGTAATTATTATTATTTTACATAAGTATGTATTTTAATATGTAACTTTGGTTAATATGATTGAACTCAAGTTTTTTCATAAAGAAAATATGTACTTCACTTGAAAAACTTATAATGGCACAAATATCAACGGTGATTGTGATCATTTTACAAAATATTTCTTAATTAATCAAACTTTTTTTGTTTATTAACTAAGACAAATATTTTTCTTTATAAATCTCCTCATCATTATGTGTATTTAGAATTGTAACTTAATTATTTACTTTGTTTCAATATTTTTCTAAACTTTTATTTTATTTAACTTTTTTGTAATAATAACTTGCTTTTTATTTAATAAATTATTTAAATATTTTACTTAATTATTTTAATGCTTCAATTTATTATATGCATTCATTATAATGCTTAATTACCAATCAAATTAATGTTTCAAAATTGTAAACAAATCAATGACACTAGAAATCTGCAACATTCTAAAATTTGCACAATCCCTAGTCCTAAGCTGTGTGGATTTGAGGGAGTCTATACTGTATTAAAATAAGTAATAAAGTAAAATAATGAAAATTGAGATAATTTTTAAAATAACTAAAATATTAAAAGCAGAGGTTAAGTTAACAATCAATAATATATGATTAAATATTCATTGTAAAGATGAAATGTATTTTTACTGAAATATCCAATGAAACTTCCCTCATAAAAGTACATTACTTATTCACAGCAATATCATAAAATCAAGAAGTTTTATTACAGGTTTAGCAAGACTTAACCAAAAAAGTTTGATTAATACATAAATATATTTGGTAAAAAGATTGTGATCATCAATAATATCTTCAATTTTTCCAGAAATAAACATATTCTTTCTTCATGAAAAAAACACGAATTCAGTAATATTAACAAAAATCACAAATTAAAATACATATGAAATTGATATACAATTAAAACAGTGAAAATTTGTCCCTGTACCTGAACTGAATGTTTCATTGTTTACATTCATAAATTATGTGTGGATTTTAGAGAATTGCAGATTTTAAGATTGCGGATTTGAGGGAGTCTACTGTATCTCACGAAAAGTTATGGATTTAGGTAACCTCATCAAAATATATTAATAGGGAGGGAATTAGTCAAGGAAAAATGCATTAAAAAAAGAGGAAGCTAACAGTATTTTCTTATAGAAAGTGCTTCCAAGAATATAAAGGGATTAAAGAACGCTTTTGTTATAGTGAAATAAATTTCTCTATAACAAAATAGTGGTATTTCACAAATTTTTTGACTGTGTTTTTCTATGTCCCTTTCAGCCCAATACCCATTTCGTGAAATTAAAAATGTATTCAGGCATAACAGTATTTAATCAAACAAAATATACTAATATTCACATAAAGTGCATACTTAACACCACTAAATAACAAAAATATTATAATGTTAGACTCAATATAATTTTTTTAGAGAAAGAAAATAAAAGCATGATCAAATTTTGTTTTTTATATCAAAAACAGGTTTTACTTTCAACACTTATAGTGCTACGAGTCTGGACGTTAATTGTCAGTTTTAAGACAGAACAAGTATCGTCATCAATTGAGCCAAAGTTGAGACTGAGTACATTTTATTTTCTTCCTGAAATTTGAGTATCCCTTTCATTCCATTTCTCCCCTAAATCTGTTAAATAAGCTACTTCATTTTTGGATGTAATCAGGTTTTCACTCTATTTTTCATTACATTCTCAAAGTCAAGTACTGAGTCAAAATGGATTTAAACATGATTCATACAAATTTTTACTATGAACAAAAGAACTCCTGTATGCAGCAGTAAGCAATTGTAATCTTCCTCAATTTCATTACAAAGGTAAAGAAATAATCAGTCATGTAATGAAATGCTTTTAAGTTTATCGACTAATTTAATAATGCTATGAAGTGACGTATGTTGTCATTTGATAAAATTATTTTGTAACCAACGACCGATGATGAATAATGTACATCGAGTACAAATGATACTGCTTGATTTAAATGCATCCCTTATGATGCTCCTTAATTGCTGGAGAGCCATTAGTACAGTAGACAAATTTTTTGACATTAGTAAAATAATTATATATTTTTAGGATCAGCTCTAAATTCAATTGGATAAATTTTCACTATAAGGTTTTAGCATAATCTAAAACAACAGAGTTGAGGTAAGCCACTGTAATTTCTGGCATATAATCTGTAGATCAAACAATTCTTTTTGGACCCAGAAATTTTATTGATTCAAAACAAAAATTTAAGGTGATTTAATAACTTCTTTGTAAAAAATTTCTGTCAGTAAAAAAATTGTTTGATCTGCATATAATATGTCGGAAATTATGGTAGTTTTACGGCACATATTTTAAATTGTTAGATTTGCCACAACCACGCATTCCCCCCTTGACTATTTTAATGCCCCTCATTTGCTAATGGACCCACCACCGTCTTTAAAGCACCCACTGGGGGTGAGGGTGGTATTGAACCTATTGGGAACTATTCTCTAGACCCTCGCTAATAGAAAAATACATTATATGATGCTTGAACTTTTCTTCCAATACATTGAAAATTTCTCTTTGATTTTAGATTATTTTTTTACGGTACAATAGACACTCTTAAATCTGCACAGCTTAAGACCAGAGGTTGTACGGATTTTAGAATTTTGCAAATTTCTGGTTATTGCTTTATTTATATAATTTTTTTAAATAATTTCAGTGTAATTAATAATGAAATCAAAAGTATAATGAATGCTTACATTATTACTAAAATATTAAAATAAGTAATAAACTAAAATAATAAAAAAATAGATAATTTTTAAAATGATAAAAATACAAAAAGCAAAGCTCATGTTAATAATCAATAATGTACAATTAAATATTTATTATACACATGAGTTGTGTTTTTTCTAAATTATTCAATGACACTTGCCTCATAAAAGTACATTACTAATTCACATCAGGATCATAAAATAATGAAGCTTTATTTTAGGTTTAGGACTTAATAACTAAAAATACTTGATTAATACATAAATATATTTGGTAAGATTGTGATTACCAATGATATCAGCAATATCTTTATTTTTTAAGAAATAAATTATTCTTTCTTCATGTAAAATCATGAATCCAATAACCTTAACAAAAATTACAAATTTAAAAAATGTATGGAATTGATATAAAACTAAAAAAGTCAAAATTTGCACCTACATCTGAACTGAAAATTTCATTGTTTACATATGTAAATTATGTGCGGATTTTAGGAATAAGGATTTGAGGGAGTCTACTGTATAGTAAAATTTTATTCGTTTGTTTTAACTAACTGGAGAAATCATGTAACTTAAAATTTCACAGAGTAAAAAAATCTTAAAACTAATCTTTTCTTAAGATAGCGCTGAGAGAAGATTTTTTTTAATTAAAATTTTAGAGAAAAATTTATTTGTAGAAATTTCTTATTTATCAAAAGAAACAGGGACATTAATTTGTTTATTTTCGCTAATTACAATCAAAACAGAAATTTAAATATGTTCATTAAATATGCATAAAACAGCTAAAATGGTAAACAATAAACAGTAAATTAATAAATAAAATATAATACTAAATAAAATATAATAAATAAAATATAATAAATAAAATATAATAAATGAACATAACAAATAAATAACAAAACTATAAAAAATAAAAATGAACTATAGTAGACTCTCTCGGTTCAGATATAAACGATACAGATATAAACAATTTACAGATATAAACAATAGAACTTTCAGTTCATATGTAGCGACAAAATTTGGCTTTTTTATTTTTATAGCAATTCCATCTATACAGTCAAGATCGATAATCCATACACCCATAATCGACAATTTTCTATAATTCACGTCACTTTACAAATGAAAACAATGAAAAAAACAGTTAGGAAAATGTAAAGATTTGTGATCCAAAAATGATTTTTTAAAATACATAATAAATAATTGGAAAAAATTATAATAAAACATCTACAGTCAAAGATCTATAATCCGCAAAAGTTGGGACCAAAGGTTGTGCGGATTACAGAGTATTATGGATTATGCGTCCTTTTATTATTCATAGACAGCTTTTTAATTCTATAATCATAAAGATAAATATGAAATCTGTAATTAATTTAATAAGTTATTACAAAAAATGTATTTTTAAAGTTATTTTATTAAAAAATTGACATATATGTGCATTTAAATAATAATAATTGCATATTAATAATGAGATTTATTTTTAAGGAATATTTTCAGCAAAAAAGTATTAAAAAATGAAAATAAATTATGCACAAAAAATAACCAATACAAAGTTAAATAAATGGCAATTATTTCAGTAAACTATTATGAAATAATACTATGAATATTATTTAAGAAGTCTTTTGTTTAACAAAAATAGAGTTGAGTGTTGTTTGTTTTAAAACTTTAAAATCTGAAACAAACAAAACAATTTTTTTTTTCCCAACCACTAATATCTTGTTCTTCGGTGGTGCTGTGTTACTGCTAGAACAGGCAAGAAGCACATAAAATACTGCGGTCATTTACTCCCCTGAACTTACAAAAATTTAAATACCTACGAATGAAAAGCCGTTAGACAGCTTCATTCTAAAATTTGCGTTCGAAACGTTTAATAAGCTTAGGTGCGTTCAGTAATACAGTTTCATTTCTTACTGTTAATAAAATAAAAGAGTTATATTAAAATAATACATGTTTTATTAAGATTTTTTTTTTTTTTTTATTATTTGTTTAAAAAAATCTTTTTTGGATCACAGATTTGTAGATTTTCCTAACTGTTTATTTAATTGTTTACATTCGTAAAGTAACGCGGATTATAGAAAATTGCAGATTATCAGTGCGCGGATTATAGATCCTTGACTGTACTTTTTTTAATATAACTCATTTTTTATGTTAACAGTAAAAAACACTGTATTATGGATTAGGCATGAGATTATTTTTATTTAAATGCAATCAATTTTTATAATAAAATAACTTTAAAAAGTCATTAAATTAATTACAGTCAAAGTTCTATAATCTGCACAAGCTGGGGCCAAAGGTTGTGCGGATTATGGAATATTGTGGATTATAGAGTATTATGGATTATGCATTATTTTATTAATCCCAGACAGCATTTTAATTTTATAATCAGTATAATATGAAAAGATAAATATGAAATCTAATAATTATTTTAATATACTATTTTGAAATATGCCTTTTAAAAGTTATTTTATTAAAATATTGATATATATGTGTGTTAAAATAAAAATATTTACTTACACAAATTACATAAATCGATAATACAGTTTATTTTTTACTGTTAATAAAATAAAAAAGTTACATTAAAAATTAGATCTTTTATTATGATTTTTTTTTTCAAATATTTTATTGTGTTAAAAAATCATTTTTGGATCACTAATTTGTAAATTTTCTGAACTGTTTACATTCATAAATTAATGCGGATTATAGAAAATTGCGGATTATGGGTGTGCAGATTATCGATCTTTGACTGTATTACTTAATATTTGTTTTGTCTGTAACTAGCTAGATAGTTCATTAATATACCAAAACACAATATTCATGCTTAAATTTTCACATGAAAATGGAAGAACGAAAACAGAATACCTTTCTATTTTTCCTGGATAATTTTTTCACATAAAGTTATAAATGTGAATCCTCACTGGGAAGAATCTACAAAACTATGACAAAGATTAGAAATATACAGTAGACTTCCTCAAATCCATTAACACCTAAAATCTATAGGCCATTACAGATGTAACAAACAATGAAACTTACAGTTCAAATGAAAGGTAGAAATTATAGATTATGTCATTCCACATTTTAAAAATCCCTCTTCTTAAAATAACATAAAGCAAGGAAATTTTTAATGTAAAGTTTATTTGTAAAATTTTCTTAACCATGAAAAATAACAGGAGTGTTATTCAGTAACTATAAATTATACGGGGCAGAAAATAATATTCCAGAAATTGCTGTCAATCACTAGCAAAATAGTAATTAACATTATTAAATACAGTCGAACTCGTTTATAACGAGCTCGGATTTAACGAGTCAAACGAGAATATTTGGTTGGATCAATGTTAAGTCTATGGAACAGAAATCACTTTTAACGAGCAAGACCCGGTTTTAGCGAGCAAAATTTTTCGGTCTTGCAATCTTTTTTCTCACTTTTCTAGTCTTTCTGTCTTATCTCTTTTTTCTTCTCCGCGGTTTAATACTTTTTTAGAAAAATTCCTCCAGCATTCCAATGTCAATAGGGAGAATTCAATAATCCGGTGCAACAGGTGGGGCTTATTGTAAACGGGGGGGGGGGGGGGGGTGAGAACAGCTGCACCTGCTAATGTGTAGAGGTCAAGTAGGATGGTCAGATGTTCATTCTTTGGCCTGAGTTCGTTGAGTACACACGACAATTTTTATCCTCTAACTATGTCGAAACGCAAAGCTTTATCGGTTGACGAGAAAGTAAAAATTTTACAGGAGTTGGATGGCGGTGCTAAAAATGTCAAAATCTGCAAAAGGTATGGATTGTCTTCATCTACTGTTTCCACACTGCTAAAAAACAAAGCTAAGTTAATGGATGCATACGACCAAAATAAAACAGACTGTAAGCGACTGAAGAAGTGTTCGAAAGAGGATTTAGACGAAGCGTTACTGAAATGGATGAAGGTGCAACGTAGTGCTGATTTTCCTGTGAGTGGAGTTATTCTAAAAGTGCAAGCAGAAAAATTTGCTGAACAACTTGGATATTCTGAGTTCGTGTGTTCTAATGGATGGATTGATCGGTTTAAAGTTAGACATGGCCTAACTTTTGGAAAAATATGCGGAGAAGCCAAGTCTGCAAACATGGCGGACATTGCAAAATGGTTGAGTGAAAAGTGGCCAGGCATCAGAGAAGGATACGCAGCAGATGACATCTATAACGCTGATGAAACAGGAATATTCTACAATGTAACCCCACAGTATACCTTAAAATTTAAAGGTGAAAAATGCATTGGAGGCAAGCTCTCTAAAAATAGTTAACAGCTTTAGTGTGTTCGAACATGTCTGGCACTGACAAGAAAAAACTCTTGATTATCGGCAAATCAAAGAACCCTAGATGCTTCAAAAATGTGAAAAAGCTACCGGTAGACTATGATCATAGCCGAAAAGCCTGGATGACTTCAGACATTTTCACAAAATTCATTTCAAAATGGGAGAGACAACTGCGGAGAGAAAATCGTAAAATTCTCCTTTTGATAGATAATTGTTCAGCTCATTCCGAAATCACTGGACTTTCCAATATCAGGATTGAATTTTTGCCACCAAATTCTACATCTGTTATCCAGCCTATGGACCAAGGAGTCATAAGAAGTTTTAAGTGCCACTTCGTAAGCAACTAATTTTGATGATTCTGGACCGAAGAGATAGAAGTGCAACAGCATCAAATACCAATGTGAGCGTACTGGAAGCTATACATTTGATGAACGATGCATGGGAAAATGTCACATCAACATGCATCATCAAGTGTTTCCATAAGGCTGGATTGGAGAGTTGTCAAGACGATCAATCCACTGAGGAAGAAGAGGTTGACAATTTCTTACAAACTACAAATTTGGAAATGACCAAAGAAGAATTTCTAAACTATGTATACATCGACGACGATTTGATGACCTCAGATGTACCAACTACCGAAGATATTGTAGCTGACGTACTAGCGAATTCAGCGGAAAAACATGGCGAAAGCGATGAGGACACTGATGAATATGAATATGAAGAAACTGAACCACCCCCAACTTGTTCTACTATGTTGGAGTTCGTTGAAAAAATGCAGACCTTTTTTGAAGCGAGGGATGTCAGTGATGATGTCATCCGGGCGATGAGTCTTCTCCGAAGAACAGTAGCACAGGAAAGAGACAGGGAACAAGTTCAAAGTAAAATAACAAAATATTTTAAATAGTATGTAGATTAATGAAAAAAATAAATGTTTTGGTAAGAATCTTTTCCTTTATATTTCTTTCTGTTTATTGTTTCTTTCCTTTAAGACTGTAGCACAAGTAGAAATTTTTTGCTGGTTGGGGGGGGGGGGGGGGGGGTTAGTTGTCATTAAAAATAACAAAAATATTAATTAAATTAATTAATGTAATTAAAGTAAGTAAGTATTAATTAAATTTTAAGTAAACTCAATCATTTGACCTCCCAAGCACCCCCCCCTCTTCTGGTTGCACGCCTGCCTTGAGGACCCGTTTATTACGAGCACTCGGATTTAACGAGTACATGTTACGGTCCCTTTGTGCTCGTTATAAACGAGTTCGACTGTATACATAAAATAGTTTATAATTATAAAAAATAAATTAATAAATAACAAATTATAAATGAATATAATAAAAAGATAAAAACTATAAAGAAATAACTACCAAAAATATGCCTTGAATTAGGAAAATTAAATAAATTATATCATGTATTATTATCATTACATTATAGCTCTTATTAGCTATGTTAGGCTATTAAGTTTTCAAAAATTAAGGTTTAATTTAATCAGTATAACTAGCATCATCCTTAGTGCATATGTACTTGATCTTGCTCGGATAATATGCAAGTACCCATTATTCTTGTAAGAGTTGATTTTGAGATTTTCTAAAAATAAACTATTTATAACGGTAAATTTTTCCTTCTAAGTCCTCTAAAATATCTCTTTAAATTAAAAAAAAATCGTTTCAGAATATAAGAAAATTATGTTCACAATCATGAAATTAAAGATTTTATTAATTAAAAAATCTTTCTCATAAAATAACTGAATACATAGTTTTTATAGAGTACTTTACTTACAGTGTATGTCAGCCGCTTACCTGATAGTATAATTGTCAGCAAAAATGAAAGTTCCGGCACATAAAATTTTGCATCCTCATACGAAACGATCAGTTCACAAATTGTAGCGTTTTCAGTACGAGAATAACTAAAGGAACATATATTTCCATTAATTTATTTTAGTAAAGAAGATACGTTTAATAAATTGATTTAAAAAAAATAGCTATTGCGGTCAAACAGAGTACAACGCCATTTCAACCATTTACTACAGACGCCGCCGATACAAAGAATGAATCGCGAAAAAAGAGTTCATTCATTAATATTGAATCAATCAATAAATATCCTAGAATAGAAATTTGTAACTAATTTTCTACTAATAAAACAAAATGTTTATTTATAAAAAAAATAACCACATTTGGGAATCTAGCACTTAAATATGTTTTTATAGTTCAAATTTTTCAGAATTCTATTTTGGTATAAATCATGAAAATCAAGCTTAGTTTCTTTATTAAAGCTTGATTCTTTTAATAATTGTCTGGTAACTTGTATTACAACTAGGGATTCAAAAAAGTATCAGTCATATTGACATTGCTGGAGATAATTAATAAATATTTTAATTATTGAATCATTTTTATTGAATCACCATGCAATTCACGAGTCGTTCATTCTTTCAATGGCGTCTTGTCTATTTCGTTGTTTGTAGCATCTGGTAACTTTTAGTATATACATTTATTGTACCCAACCACTTTACTAAAATCAGTTAATGTCAAGGTACGGTAGTTTCTTTAGTTACTATTCAACTAAAAACTCTGCAATTTGCTATTTGACAATGGCTGCACGAATTACTATCATGTATCGCATTTCAACTTTCAGATTTTACTGATTTATTATTGAGTCATTTAAAGCATTATTAACATATTTTATTTAAAGTCGTTAATTTATTTTATTGTTATTTATTTTTAAGCAGTTTAATTTGAAATTTCAATTTAATAACACCAGGTTGGTTTAAAGGAAAAATTAAAAAAAAATTTCGTCTAATTTAAAAACATTATGTTGCTTGTAAACTGAATTTGATTGTATTCTGTTCAATTGAAAGTAAATATTTTTTTGTACAATTGATCGCATGATGAAATATCTCTAAAACGTTTATCGAAATTTACATTTAAAAACACACACACTTAAGAAACTATGGCTGAATTCTAGAACAAGCAAAATACTTGAAAAGGCATTAAATGAATTTTTGTTGTTACCAGTTTGTTTTCTAAATTCTTTTCACACCTACTGTGTGTGTTGATCTGAAATTATCATGATTCCTTTGATCAGATAGGTTGGTTTATTGTCTTTTGGATGGTTGGATTTTTATAAAAATGCATTTGTGTCATGAGTTTTGTTTTTACTTGTGTATTTTGTGAAGGGATGGTTTGATACACAGTAGTTATCAGAAGATTGTGCGGTTTCATCAATGACAATGGATGTTATTGAAATTTGTTTAACACATGTTGAACCTTTTTTTGCGAATAAGTAGCTTACTGTTTGGTTGGGGTAAGAGAGATTCTGAAGCTGGTCTCAGCTCGGTCCTTTTGCCAAGGTAACAAGTCTGTCAAGTTCATGGATGTAGTGGAGGGTATATGGGGGTATATGCCATGTATGATCACCATCTGAATTTTTTTTAAGAAGCTCCGTATATCCTCTGTTTATTAAATAAAGCCCTATCGTATACCCAAGAATGTTCATGATGTCAGCTTTGTTCTCTTTGCTCTTCTTACGACTACAACACTGGTCAACTTTATTTTAGGGAAGTGAGACATTTTCTTTCTTCCTGATTATTCAAAAAATTAGCAGCCATTTTTTGTTCTTTGGATGAAGCTTCGGTACTTACGTATTAATGCCACTGCAGCAGAAGTGACTCTATATCGGCCCATTTTCCACCGAAATCCGATATGTTACTTTGTTTTAAAATATAGTGTTTTGAATTTTGAAAGTGTTTTATTTTATGATTTGTCGCAAAAAATTTAGGTGTAGATTAAAAATCGCCAAATCTGTAACTGCGTTGGCATTAATATGAAGGTACCGAAACTTCCTTCTTACAAGTTTTGGAACCTTCAAAATCAGGGAACCTACTCAGATTTTTTTTTATCTCAATCACACAGTAGGGGTAAATTTAACTTTTATCATGTGGCGTGAGCAGTTCTAATTATTCAGACTATTTTTCATTAATTAATCAATGGAGAGAATAAAAGAAAGGATTTTTGTAATGTTTGTATGTGGCTGAGTGATAAAAATGAAGGGTACTACTTGATTGTCAGTTTAACCTAAATGTTATTGTCAAACTATAACATTAAATGGTAATAATGGATGATCATATAGTATATCTCATATTTATCTGATGTTAAACACAATAAACATATTTGTTATGTCTTCAAGAGATTTTTAATTTGACTTTTTACTTACATTTTTATTAGTGTTTTATTCATTTATTTGTTCTCTCATTATTTACTATAAAAGTTATGTCAGTTTGTAAAATTTTATGTATAATTTTAAAAAATTGGTCGGCGTAAAAACCAAGTAGTACAGGATGAAGATGATATGCATAAATCTGGTCTATAATTTAAAATGGCACTACTAGGTTATCCCATTGGCCAAAAAATTATCCCCAAACTGTAAGATTAAATGCCAATAATGGATGATTGTGAATGTCACATCCAATGACATTAAATACGATTCATGTGTTTAAAATGTCATTAAGAGATATTTATTTCGACTTTTTATTTGTATTTTTATTAATATTCTACTAATTATTTGTTTTTCTGTTATTTAAAATAAAACCTATGTCAATATGTATAATTTGGCAATTAGTTTGTCAAAATTGGTTGATGGGATAACAGAGTAGTACCTTTAAAATATATATATATGAGAAATAAAGATAAATTTTAGCTTTAAAATATTAATTTGTTTATCTCATCCTGTTTGCTAAAATAAATTAATGGTAAGTTTCTTTGTGGCTTTTGTATTAAAATGATGGCACAAAATGTTATGTGTTGCTATATTTGTTTTTGCTATTACTATAGAACATGCAATCATATTAATTTACTTAAACTAGTTGGATGTGCCAATCTCAAAACTTTCATCTATCTCATACGTGCATTTTAATTTTTCAAAAATTACTTCAACATGTTAATACTTTAATATTATTAATTCAATATTACATCAACTTTAATTTTCATCTTCAATTTCTTCTTCAGACAATTAATCAGAGTAAAACGAGTTAATGTGGATTATGATATCTATTAAAATTAATAGTTTTCCCTTATTCTGTTATCATCAGTTATTTGCAAATAGCCGGCTTAACAGGACATGAGATCCCATCTCTGCATAAGCCAATATACTACAGAACAGCGAAGAATCAAGAAAATGATGCAAAAAGTGCTATCACAATACTTTTTTTTCATGGAATATTTCCATATTCAAGGAAAATCTGCTGGCCATAGCTAAAATCATACACATAAAATTTGGTTATAAACCTTTCGATGGTATATTTAAGAATAATACAGAAGTAGCTTTTACAGCACCCCCTTCCTGCAGTTTTATTTTTTAAAGACAGTGCTTACCATAGACCAAAAATAATCATACATAAAAAATTTTGCTCAGTTTTATAAATAATTTCATATACCTTTGATGGTACAATAATAAAAATGACATGGGTAAACTGAGTTTTAACCCACTTCTTGGGTTAAAACTCAGTCACTCTTTGTTGGGTTCGCCAATGACATACACATTGGGATAATAGCGCCGTCTTTGGGTTGATTTTTTTCAAATATGGGAGGGCATAAGGACTTTGGCTAAATATTTACACAAAAAATTTGGTCCAAAACTATGCATAACTTCATATACTTTTCAGTTGTACAGTATTGAAAATGGCACAAAAAACCATATAGCACCCCATTCTGGCAGTTTTTTTTTTTCAAATTCAGAGAGGATCTACTAGCCACAGTCAAGCACTTACACAGAAAATTGGTTAAATTCTACGCAAAACTTCATACACTTTTCTATGATACAACATTGAAAATGGCACAAAAATCACTAATACAGCGACCTGTTTTGGCAGAATATTTCAAAATTAAAGGAGGACTTGGTTACCACAGCTAAAAACATACACAAAAAAATTGATTCAATTTTATGCTTGTCTTCATACACTTTTTGATGGTACAATAGTGACATAAGAATATACCGACAGACATTTTGTAAAAGCATGTTTTTTAGACTATCTGACCTCTAAAACATGTAAATTCATCGAAAAAAAATTCGATTATAATATTTTCTTCAATTGGAGATAGAGGAAAGTAAAAATTTTTTTACATAATGTATATGGAATATTTCCATATTATTTTTTATCACCTGTATTCTATGACCTGATTTTCTAAATTTTATTCCTAGATTTGGTAAAATCAAAGCTTAGTTGTTGTAAATTTCAATATTTCTTTCGTTTTCATTTGTTTTAAAGTCTAAATTTTTTATAAGATAAATATAAATTGCTAATATGCAAATATTTTTAGAGTGTAATATATTAATTACAACATTGAAAATGCATTATATACTTCAAAATATAAATTACTTGAACCAATGATTTTATTAATGTCATTCCTGACTGACTATCCTGAATTTTTGCTCCAGTGATGAAGGTACTGGAATTTGATACTGTGGCACAGACATTATCAACCTACAATGTGTGTTAAATTGTATATATAGGTGACACTAGATTATTTGTGTCTTATACAGTATAACTTCTTTAATCCAGAATCATCGCGATTACAGTGAGTCCGAATTATAGAAAATTCCGGATTACAGAAGTTGTGTAGCTAAGATGCATGAAGATTAATGATAATAGTACTAATATCTCTTATTAATATTGCAATACAAAATAGCAAGGAACTAGATAACTAAAAACATTGAGAAAAATCAATTCAAAATGCTTAAAAACGATTTTTTTTTTAAAATTATGTATATTTTATGTAATGTTACGTTAATTCTATGCAGTGTCGCCGTCTATCATAAATTTAAAAAATAATAAATGTACGAAATTTTAAAAAATTGCGAATTTTGCCTAATGAATACTTAATAAATAATGCATATCACAAGAATAATTGACACATCATGAAAAATATTGAAAAACTAAATTTTAAAATTAAAAAAAATACAGTGAGAAATTTAAGACTTACAATTCTAATTTAAAAATCAATCTTATAATTACAGTACCATATTTAAAAATGCGATATATAATATAAAAAAATAAATATATAGCAACTATAAATATCAAAGTCATAAGTTAAATACCTTAAAAGAAATAACAATAAACAAAATCCGATTTTGTGATATTTTAGCAACATTTTACCTTTCAAAAAAGAAAAATAACAGAAATCAAGATTCAATTCATGGAAGTGATTCAATATCATGATTCAATTCATGATCAATCATGAATTTTTACAACTTTGTAATTATAAAACACCTATATTAATTACAAATGTAATTTAGAGCGTTCTTAGAGTTTTACTATTGAAAAAAAAAGCTGTGTTACTGTGTAATTTTTCATTTTCTTAACCACTTTCCGAAATTTCTTTACATAAGACCTATGGCGCCATCTATCTCCTCTTATCCAAAATAAAAATGAATAAACTGAAGTGTCCGGATTACAGAAGTTTTTGGATTATAGATGTCCGAACTAAAGATGTTATACTGTAATGCATTATTTTATAGTCGTCCAATACCTCCTTGTTAGATGGGAGGTATGGGGTTCCCTTTTTTTAAAGTTTATTTTTACATTTGAAAAACTTATTTTAGCACAAAATTGTATTTTATTCTTTTATTGTAAGATAGATCTAATTGTTCTTCAGTAAGTTAGGATGTTAAGCTTTTCCATTAAAAGATGAAGAATTTACTTCACTTTTACTATCAAAAGCTACTTGTACCTTTCTTGCATTCAAAATGAATAATATTCTTACACACTCTCTCTCTCATAGTTCATTGGGAAATATTTTCTGAAATAAACTTTAATCATGTAAATTTTACTGTGGTGAGTTTGTGTCCTGAATGATAAACGAATTTGTAAGAATTAGGGCAGGGTGCTATACCGTGATATCATTAATTATTGATATTTCTTTAAAATTGTGATTACATTATTAAGATTTCAATCCTTCTGATATATCGTTTCGAATGGTATTTTATCCTACTTCCAGAGTTTTGAAATTATGGAATTTTGGATCTACCGAATACTGGTAGTTATGAAAGTTGGTTACTTTTGCAAATACTGCACCGATACTGACACATGCATGATACTTGCGGTTTTACGCAGGTGTCGTTTACACACCAGAATATAAATGAACAGTCTACTGTTCTGATGTATCACTTAGTTCACCAGAGTTTGTCAATAATTGAAATTCAAAGATTCTTTCGGAGATAGGGCAGTTCCAATACAATCGCTCATGGACTCCACATTTGTCCATTAATTCCACCAATTTAATTGACATATTTTCAAGAATGACGTACATTTTATAGATATTTCTTGCAGATACTGCCCCAAAATGCAGAAATTCAATTTTTTGTATTGTAATAAAAAATAATTTTTAAGTAATTAAATTATTTTTATTTGGCATATTTTTTACTGTCTTAAGTACATTTGAATAATTGACAATGTTTAACTTTCAATGAAAGTTTTCAATAATATGCATTTTATATCAGATATGCAGGAAAAAGACTTGCATTTTTTCAAGCAATATATAAAAATTTTAATTTAGGTATTCTTTTAATATATTAAATTAAGATATTGATTTTTTTTTCTAGATACCGTAATTCAGGGAAAAAACGCCGCACCCTCAAATATTGACATCGTTTTGAAAAAAATCGTCATAATCGCCGCACCCGTCGTAAACGCCGCAGTCAGAAGAAATTATTTTGCATTATTAAGGAGGCGATAACGTACCCAAAATATTGCATAAATTCGGCAAAAAATGGAATTATTAGACTATTAAATTATTAAAATAACTAATTGTAAAAAAAAAAAAAAAAAAAAAGAAAAGAAAAGAAATTACAGAACCGATTTTCCGGAACTTCCGGATCCGAAATTTTTTCCTGAAATTTTTTTTGATATGTTGTTTTTCTTACTTTAAATACAATCTCGAAAACACCGCTCCCAATTTTGAACATATTTTTCGAAATGTATATCAGTTTGTAAGCCCGCCACGCCACCGAAAATATTTTTTCTTTAACAATAATAAAAAAGAAAAAAAAAATCCGAGCACTATT
This sequence comes from Maratus speculifer, assembly GCA_964019185.1. NCBI lineage: Eukaryota > Metazoa > Arthropoda > Arachnida > Araneae > Salticidae > Maratus > Maratus speculifer. The sequence goes on from CAXHSM010001080.1 coordinate 2,183,457, forward strand.
CCTTTCTGCAGACCCAAACACATTTTACCACTTTTTGAAGTTTGGTGTCGGCTCGTTTGCGGTTGTCCGGCAAAAGAAAAACCTTTCCATCAAGTAGGGTGGATTGCTTATCTGCCGATTCTTTTGTTATTTCCCCTTGTTTCTATTTCGAAGAAACCGCAATCGGTCCTATACAAAAGACTCCCCCACTTTTTCCAAGAATTCAGTTGAAGGGAAGAGTAATGCAATCTGAACGGAGCCTTATTCCGATAACGTTGACTTTCGAAGAACTGCAGAACACTTGTTTTTCTTTGGAGTTGCTCTGTACTGGACCTTTTTGTAGGATATTGTAACTTTTGAATAACTTATTATATTTTAACAAAAATTTATTACACAGCCTAATTCACTATTGTTGCAACTTGCTGAAAATTTGAACGAAATCTGTAAATTATCAGAGAAAATATCGATTTTTTTTAAATAATTAAAAGAAAACGCGTTTTGCTTATCGTGTCTTTCTGCTTTCTTTTTCGCTTGTTTGAAGCTCATTAATTTCTTTTTCCACACTCGAACATCGCGGTTTTGATGACACATTCACTGGGTCCTTTTTAAATATAAAAGAATAGAATTTAAATAATTTCTCACTTTTTTCTTTATTAGAAAATATTTTAAACTTTTTTAACGTTTACGGAATATGCCTTAAAGTGCACCAATAAATACGTGTTATCCGTTGTCATAAAAAGGAAATTACAAAATTTTGCTCTTATTATTAAATAATTTTTTTTTTATCCTAATCATCATAAGAATCAGAACTGGAAAATTTTGCACTAATAAGGGATCGAAAATACTGTAGTTTTTGTAACAGAATTAAAATGTACCAACAAAAGAGACATTTGAATTGTGAAATTCAAAAAAATTTCCAATCAGCGCCGTGCGAAAGGGAGGGGGCGATCGCCCCGAGTGCGAAAATTTAAAGGGCGCCAAATTTATACTATCAACGTCATTTTTGACCTGTCATAAAAAAAAAGTTGGGGGAAGGAAGCGCCAAAATGCAACTTTGCCCCGTGCGCAGTTTTCTTTTCGTAGGCACCTGTTTCCAATACTTTGTTTCTACAACGAAGTGCAATAAAAGCAGGCATCTATTGTCCCTTCCTGCTTACTCCAGTCACCGTATTTCTTGGAAAAGGGTGATTCATGATGTATTGCATTTGTTGATCTACTATCGTGACATCGCGAACGCGGGGAAAAAAGGAAGAAAAATGTGATTTTTTTCTTTTGAAACATTCAATAATTTGCTCAAAATTTTCGTAAACGCCGCCCTGGTGTAAACGCCGCATATATGAAAATTTTAACTTTTAAAACGCCGCGGCGTTTATTCCATAAATTACGGTAGTCAACTCAAACACACATACATGCATGTGTGTGCATCGGTAGTAGTATTTTATTATTTTATACAGAGGATAATTACATTTATGACTCTATAGTAGGGAGACATATGAATATATCGAAAATATAGATATTTGGTCAGCTATACATTATGATATTAAAATTCTGTTATCGCCCAATCCTAGTAAGAATGAATCTGTCTCCAAGCCTTAAATTACATTAAAACAAAAGTTATTGATAAAGAAGAATACATGTTTTAAAAAAAAAAAAAACTTGTTTTGTTTTTCAAATTTAAACTCATTACTGTGGGCACATTCTCACGCGAAGGGACCCTCTCGTTAAACATAATCCTATAGAAAAAATTTATAAAAATAGCTTGATTGCATTTGAATATTTTTAAATGATTGTTACGCTTATTCAGCAAGCATCAAAAGCATACACAGAGAGTGATAATAGCATGATGGAAAGAAGATTTAAATTTAAAAAAATAAGCATAATGCTGCATATTAAACCCAATATTTGTGAAAATAATCAGTTAATAGTGAAAAGTACAGAATTAAAAACATAATAATATGCTCAGTATTTAAAATTTATATTAAAATATTTATAAAATCATCTTCATAAAGCATATTACACCATTTAGGGCAGATGTAGTTCGACATCAGTTCTGTTTTCAGATATACTGTTGTATTTCAAGAATAATATTTGATATTCCATCTTGAAAGTGAATCTTAGCTAATGTACTTACTAGGGAACTGCAAGAAGTGTGAGTCACCGATTTTGACGAAAGTGGTATCGTTGGAAAGATCTCATCTAGAATAGTAAAAAACTCAATAGAACTACCCGTCGCAAATGAGTCGTTATCGAGATATCCGACAATTTATGTGACGTAACTAGTGCATACTTAATGCGGGCCGCAAAAAATTTTAGTCTCGATTTTAACTAAAGTGATATCGTTGAAAAGATATCATCGTGAGGATTAAAAAGTTCAATGTAATCACCCGTCGGAAATGAGTCGTTTTCGAGATATCCGACAATTTGTGTCACATTGCTAAAACACATTGCTAGGAAACTACATTAAGTGACATAAATTGTCGAATATCTCGAAAATCGCTTATTTCAGATGGTTTGTTCCATTGAGTTTTTTACTTCTCACAATGATATCTTTGCAATGACACCATTTTCATCAAAATCGAGAAAACAATTTTTTGCGGTCCCCCATTAAGTGTGCACTAGAACAGTATTCATTAATTACAAGTGACAAATTATCGGATATCTTGAAAACGGCTCATTTCCGACGGGTAGTCCTATTGAGTTTTTTCCTCCATCATGATGATATCTTTTTAAAGATACCACTTTTGTTAAAATCTAGACTAAAATATTTTGCGGACCCCCATTAAGTATGCATTAGTTAAGTGACATAAATTATCGGATATCTCGATAACGGCTCATTTACGACGGGTAGTTCCATTTAGTTTTTTATTGCTCTCGATGAGATCTTTCCAACGATACCATTTTCGTCAAAATCGGTGACTCACACTTCTTGCACTTCCCTAGTTAGTGCAGAGTTTCCCAATCTGAGATATGTAGTGTGCCCGCTGGGGGTACGGATAAATAATATCTGTAATCGTGTAAATCATAATGGTTAGAAAAGGCACAAAAATATTGTAGATGTCAGTGTAATTTATGTCGGTTCACTATAGTGTTGTGATAAGAAGATTACTATACTCCTTTTAAATGATAGAACCTTTGCTTGAGAAGCTGAGATTGTGTTTCTACAAAACGTGTGGCAGAACTACATATGATTTTCACACTGACTGGCAAAGGTGAGAGGGAAATCTTATCAAGGTCAGTTGCCTCTATTATTTAAAAGGAGTATAACAGAAAGAAAAAAAGCATGTTTGCATTATCTAGTTGAGTGAAAAAGGTAAACATTTATGAGAAATGTGGGGGTGTACTCCAAAATGAAAACTATAAGAAAGGGTGTACATGAAATAAAAAAGGTTGGGAAGAGCTGACCAAAATCTTTTTCATGTATGCATGGAATTTCTAGAAGAATATGCCAAAAATTATTGAGTTTGGATTTTAAAAAAGAAAAACAGCAAAACATAAAACACTTTATTTTTTAAAATTTATTTGGCAAGATATCTTTCACTATTTGGCCAGATATCTTGAAATATTCAGATGCAGGTATTAAGCTAAACAGCCTACAGTATTTGGCCCACTGAATATTTGCCAAATAGGCCAGATAGTGTATAGTGGCGAAATATTCATTCCATGCTTAGTTTAAGTGAAGAGAAAAGTCTATAAACTATCACTGTTATACAGTCAAAGATCTATAATCCGCACAAGTTGGGGTCAAAGGTTGCGCGGATTATGGAATATTGCGGATTATAGAGAATAATGGATTATGCGTCATTTTATTATTCTTAGACAGCATTTTAATTCTATAATCAGTATAATATGAAAAGATTAATATGAAATCTAGTAATTAATTTAATAATTAATTTCAAAAAATGCATTTTTAAAGTTATTTTATTTAAAAAAATTATATATATATATACTTCTATCTACATGTCGTTTTCACATTTACATTTTATGCTGCACATTTCTTAATAATTTGAAGCTAAAATTTAGACCGCTTCAATCAAACATATACTTTGCTTATAACTCTCCACGAACTTTAAAGTTTGTAGTAAAGCAAACCGATTTTTCATTAAAATACTTAAAAAAAAACACAAGCAAGCAAATTACACAAGGCAAACTCAAGCAGAAGCCGGCAGTGGTAACCGCGCTCACGTAGGACTATTTACAAACATTAGCAGTGAAAAAAGCGCCGCCTTTCTTTCATTTATCGTTATTCATTTTGCATATGCATTAGAGTAAAAATTAAAATAAAAACACGTGAGCCATAAATTCATAAACATCACCTCATCAACTGCGCTTGTTGCCAAATTAAGAACGTAAATAGAATGAAAGAAAGAGTTCTCCGGCTAAAGCTTAGTTTCCCGAAAGATCGGATCTTGAGAAATCAATCAGAGTTCGTCTGTAGTTGAAGGTTGCCACTTGCCTTTCGTGACGTTGGTGAAACCTTTGCAATCAATCACTATGATTGGTTACGTTGATTCGACCTTCCCAACCCCTAATGTCTAGTTCTAAGGTGGTGCTGTTTTACTGCTAGAAAGCGCGACAAGCACACAAAATAATGCGTTTTCATTCGTTATTTACTCTCCTTAATTTACAGCTACGAATGAAAAGCCTGCGTTTCAAACGTTCAGTAAGCTTAGGTGCGTTCCGTATTAAAGTTTAGTTTTTTACTGTTAATAAAATAAAAGAGTAAATAAAAAAAATACATGTTTTATTATGATTTTTATAATTTTTTTATTATTTGTTTAAAAAAAATCATTTTTGGATCACGGATTTGTGTATTTTCTTAACTGTTTATTTCATTGTTTACATTCCTAAAGTAACGCGGATTATAGAAAATTGTGGATTATGGGTCTGCGGATTATAGATCCTTGACTGTATATATATCAAATAAAACTATTAGTTATTATTTAAAAGAGTTTATTAATAGAGTTTTGTTACATAATGGATACAGCTGTAATACAACAATCTACATGCATTGACTCTTTAGCAGGACTTCTTAAAAAAAAAAAAAAAAAAAGATGGAAAGTATTATATTCCCCATTTTTGCCCGTAAGCATAATGAGTATTATTTGAAACCTGTTTTCTCTAATGAATTATACATGTGATAGTAGAATAGAAATCTGAAACAACAAATGACATATGCAACATTTTGAAATTAAATGAATTTATAATCATTTAATAGTTTTAATAACAACTTTGTATTGCTATGAAAATAAATAACAGAGAAAAGAAAATACAGACTTAAAAAACAGATTATACTGATGTAAAGATAAATACCAAAGAATGAAAATTTTGGTTGATCAAAATGATATTGATATCAAAAGTAAAATCCTCTCTGTGGTTAAAAAATACTTTACAATATCAAGTGCGAGACTCCCCCTCCCCCAACTTCCTGAAATGTTATCATTGCGTATATACAACCCCTGTCACATAAACTCCAGAAATAAATGCAGGTGGATCAGTATCAATACTTCTACTTATAAATACATATATGGGTATCAAGGGCTTGAGATTTAAAAAAAATCCATGAAAGAAAGACTATTTCAAAATTATTTTTGTCTAAAAACTTTTTTTAATTCTAGAAAATGTATATCTAACAATATGAAAGCAATTTAACTAGTTAAATGTGACAATACCAAAAATTTCTTCTATTTCATAAGCCTTAATGTTTCAAAAAGTAGTGACAAATGTTAAACCTTTGCATTCGAGAGGACACTCTCGTTCACTATTTGTGTTGTTAGGTGTCTCTAAATCGGGATGCCAAATGCTTTGAACGCCATTAATATCTTAGTTTATTTTACAGTCTTTTATCACAGATTATTCGGTCACTAAGTAAGGTGAAGAAAATTAATTTAAAATACTGGTATTCAAAACATTTACATAGGACACTAGCGATTAGTGAGAATTCCTTCTCGAATGGAAAGGATTAGTTCAACAATGCTAATTCAATATTTACAAACCATTAGTTCAATATTATATATGAGCTTTGATTTTTATCTTAGATTTCTGTTTCACTCAATGAATCTGAAAAAAGAAACCGATTTAATCTCAATCACGATATTTATCTTAAAACAATAATTTTTCATTATTCTATTGTACATTAACAGAGAGTGCAATAACATATATGCATAAAACTATAATAATATGTTTTAAAAATTTTGTGCGGAACATTGTTCTGGTTTGCTCTGGTATATTTCGAGCCCTCTATATATCGGTATTTACACACAAGTTAAGTCCTGTATCTAAGAATATATAATGTGATAATTTCGTACGTGAATTTTGTTCTGTTTAAGGAAATCAAACTTGTCAAAATAGTATCATATTCACAGTTAAAATTTAGAGCAGTTTATTTAAAAGTGTCTTGTATTTTTCTTTCTGTTTTTAGGTTCAATGGTAGATAAAACAGTTTTTGCTGAAGCTGAATAAGTTATTTTCTTGGTTGGAAATTGCAACACTCTAATAAATCGGATGTTATAAAGAAGTTTTCTGTTATTCACGAAGACACAACTTTTTTACTTAAAAAAATGTCAGCGATTACAGGAGAAAGTTCTTTCTCCACTAAAAAACACTTAGTTCCACAAAATGAGGATAAAGAAAAACATTTCTCTATTTATACAGGAGAAAAACTTTTTATTTGTGAAGTGTGTTCTAGAAGTTTTTCTCAAAATAGTAATCTAAGAAGACATCTTTTTACTCATAAAGGTGAAAAACCCTTTGCTTGTGAAGTATGTTCCAAAACATTTTCTCAGAATCGTAATCTAAAAAGCCATCGCTTGACACATACAAAACCTTTTGTTTGTGAAAAATGTTCTAGAAGATTTTCTAAGAGGAATGCTTTACAAAGTCATCTCTTGACTCACACTGGAGAAAAACCTTTCGTTTGTGAAATATGTTCCAAAGGATTTTCTCAGAATAGTAACTTAAGAAGACATCTCTTGGCTCATAAAGGTGAAAAACACTTTGTTTGTGAACTATGCTCCAAAACATTTTCTCAGAATAGTAGTCTAAAAAGCCATCTAAAAAACATTCATACGGGAGAAAAACCATTTGTTTGTGAAATATGTTCCAGAAGATTTCCTAAGAAGGGTACTTTAAAAAGCCATCTCTTGACTCACACTGGAGAGAAGCCTTTTCTTTGTGAAGTATGCTTCAAAACATTTACTGTAAATAGTAGCCTAAGAAAGCATTATTTGATTCATACAGGAGAAAAACCCTTTGCTTGTGAAGTATGTTCCAAAGCATTTACTAAGAGTAGCCATCTAACAAATCATCTTTTGACTCACACTGGAAAAAAATCTTTTGTTTGTGAAATTTGTTCTAAAGGATTTTCTGATAGTAGTTATCTAAAAACCCATCTTTTGATGCATGCAGGGGAAAAACCTTTTGTTTGTGAAATATGTTGCAAAGTTTTTTCCCAGAATAGTGAATTTAGAAAACATATTGTTATTCATACAGGTGAAAAACCCTTTGTTTGTGAAATATGCTCTAAAGGATTTTCTCAGAACAGTACTCTAACAAAACATCGCTTGACTCATACAGGTGAAAAACCCTTTGTTTGTGAAGTATGTTTCAAAAGATTTTCTGATAAGAGGAATCTAAGAACCCATTTCGTGATTCATACAGGTGAAAAACCTTTTGTTTGTGAAATTTGTTGCAAAGCTTTTTCTAATAGGAGTAATCTGAGGAGACATCGTTTGACTCATATGAAATAGATACCTGAGGAAAATCTCTTACGTTTTTATTGTCAAATTTGAGTATGAACCATGCATATGTCGTTGCATTTACTATTATTACATCTCTTTTGTTTTAGCATGTAGTAATAAAATAAAAATATACTTTTTTCCTAAATCCTCAAAAAGTGTTCCATGATATTTTGTGATTTTGTTCATAAGTAAATAACTGCACACTTATTCATCATATTATTATAAATTTTTATGGTGAAGATTAACTATAGTTAATACTGATTGTTTTTAATTTCACTTTAATCCTTTGAGTTTTGCTACTTATCAAAAGTCTTGGTCGTTAACTTAAATAATTTTTAAGTGTGTTTCAATGGTAATTAAATTTTAGCTAAATAATAGCATTTCTATAAAGATAATAGATAAAATACAGGGTTGTACAAAAGTATTTAACTATGCTTCCGTCTATTGGTATAAATTCCCTAAAGTCAAATTTCACCTTTTATGTGGTTTAAGATATATTGCGCCATCTTCGGTTTGAAAATTAAAGTATGTAATGTTCAGTATGTAATGTTACAGTGACAGCCAATAACTGTTATACTTCATTATGTTCTATGAGGAAATTCTGTTATTTTATAAATACACAGCACCCATACTCATTGACTGGTCTGTCCATTCGTCCAAACATAATAGCGCAAGAGCTATCTAGCTTAATGGTTTGAAATTTAATGTATATAATCATAGTGAAATTTTGTTTGTTCATTTTAAATTTTAAGAAAATCGCATCAAAAATCAAAAAGATATTTGTCATATTTTCGTCATTCTGTTTAATCCTATCATACATCATTAATTCTATGATATTCCACGATAGGTCACGATTCTAAGTTGCCATGGTGATTGCATCGCATTTAAGATGTATTATTATTTTCATAGTAATAAATTTAACATACATATTACTAAAAATTTTTGGTACTCACGTATTAACTCTACCGCAGCAGAAGTTGCACTAATCGCCAATAAAAAGCAATCTTGTTGTTTGTGCAATTCTAATGCCTTTTTTTTTTAATTTTTGCTCATTTTTAACGCCATTTTTAGGGCTTTTTTTCTTTTGCTCATTTTGACGCCTTTTTTGTGCGCGTGCAAACAAGATTGCTCTTTACTGACGCATTAGTGCAACTTCTGTTGCGGTGGCGTGAATACGCAAGTATCAAAATTTTATATTCATGTATGCATTTTTGTATGCGAGTGCAACAGTTATTGCACTAATTTCTGAATATTCATAAAATTAGTTATACAGTAGAATGCCTCTTATCTGTAAAACTTTGTTCCAAGGGTTGTGCAAGCGAGAGAATTTTTTGCAAATTGCAGGTTATGTCCATTTAATCTTCGTTTGCATTTTTAAAAATTCATATATTGAACAAATTTAGATTGTTAATTTTTTCAAATAAATAGCTTACACGTTTTAATGTATAAATAAAATTAAAAGTTAAAATTATAAAAATTTGTTTAAATATGGCATAAATGGTTTGTTTTAAGACTTTTTGTTTATATTGTTTGAATTTTATCTTGAAATCTATAAATAGTAAAAAGTTATTGTTTTGTTACAAAGGTTTGTGGGTCTAAATAATAATTCTGGCTTGAGGAAATAAACAGTGGCTTGCATACGATTTTTTTAATTATTTTTTCTTTCTAAAATAATATATACAACTACTGCAGTTTATTATTTTGTTATAATAAAGGAATAATTTTATGTAATTTATTTATGCTTATAATGCATAAAAAGGGAAAAATGTACACGACGGGAATTTTTTTATTGTCATTTCTTGCTATAACGAACTTCGGTGCTACTAACCGTCGAACTATTTCGCCAAATTATATGAATTGCCAAATTTTACAAACTGCCATAATTTTTATTTTAAATAATGAAATGGCGAATAAATTAATAAATCAAAGTCAAATTTTTTAATACTATTATTTGACAAAATAAAAGCTAAATTAAAATCATTTGATGATGTCACAGACACGTGTAATGTGTTTAATGTCAATGAATGCGGCATATTTTAGTTATGGTAAACAGATATACAACGCTGAGACTTAATATGAGTTATTTCACGCATAAAATGAAGTGCATACAATTTACAGTGACACACAAAAAATTTCAAATAGTATATTCTATCGATGATGACTGTTCGATCTATGAAATGCATTTTTAATTATGATATTTGCGATCGTTCATTATTGGCATTTAATCTTATACCGTATTCCCCCGCATTAGCTGATATGCCGCAAAATTCGACAGATACAATACTTTTGAGTATGAATATCACCTCTATTCTGAAATGCTGGAAAAAGCAAGGACCTTCAAAAAGGGAAAGGAGTGAGGTTCATTAGTTGTATTCAGTAGCAGCGATATCTGTTAAGAAGAAGAGATGCAATACAGAATAGAGGTCTTCACGGGAAGAAATTTCCAAGCCCGAGCCCGGTCCGATCTATAGAAAAAAAATCGACTCGGCCCATCATTAACTTTAAAATTTAAGCCCGAATCCGCAGAGCAAATTTACCGGCCCGATATAATAGGTAAAAACAAGGCCTGACCCCGAAAAAAGTTAAAATTTCGGCCCGTTCCGAGTGAATTTCTACAGAATATTCATCTTTACTCTTACGGAAGAGTTCTATAAAAAAAAAAAAAAAAAAAAAAACTTAGTCTTTTTTAACGATTTCCAATAACGTTAGTTTAAGATAATAACTGAATCAGAGGCTGATACTAAACATAAGTAAAGTTTTAATGAAGATTAAAATTAACTAAATCACGCACATGGCGTTACTGCAACATGACATTCATATTTCAACAACACTGACTTAGCGTTGCCAAACAGTATACATAAATATAATTATAAGGTTACGGTTACATATAACATACAAACATTTTAACATACACCACGGAGTAAGTGTTATTATTTTCAGCAGTTAGAAAGTGTGCATGCATTCGGTTTGTCTGGCAGTCTGTCCGCGCTTTAACTCTCGTAAATATACTCGGATTATCATGAATTTTTTGGACATTATTGATGTTTATATTAGCACGAACCTTATTAAGATTGAAGTTTCTACCAGGATTAGTTTATTTACAGGGACAGTCAAAAGTTTTCCATTACATTAGAGCCTATAGAGAAAATTCGTTTCAAAAGAATTTTAAAGATATTACACCCGGTAAAACATATTCAAATTTATGTCTCTACGAAGTGCACTAAAATGTGCATTTTGTAAAATATGCAATTAAAAAATAGTTATTATTCATTTACAGGATCACACAAAAAAAAATTCTAATACATAATACTAAAGGAGGAGATTGTTTGCGGCATATTTTAGTTATGGTAAAGAGATATACAACGCTGAGACTTAATATGAGTTATTTCACGCATAATATGAAGTGCATATAATTTACAGTGACACACAAATATTTCAAATAGTATATTCTATCCGAAATACTGCATATTATGGATGATGACTGTTAGATCTATGAAATGCATTTTTAATTATGATATGCTCTTTGAAGTTTCACTAAATGTATGCAAATTATGGAAGAAACCGACTTGTATAATGTATATGCATATAGGACATATGCATCTGCATAGGCTATTTTTTCATGGCCTCCAATTTTTGTGCCTGTACTCCTGACGAGTGAACTCAAATTATATTATGAGGCGAAAAACTCTGAAAACAGAAACACTATGACACAAATATGTCCTGAGGATATACGATAAACGCCTTGAGCAGTATATTGCCTGGTCCGTCAGACATCCTACAGTATCCGATCGTTATCTTGCGGACTTTCGGATGAGAGAAAAAGCGGCACCTACTGTCACCTAATGTCATTTTTAGACGGCAAAATGGCAGCAGGACGCTCCTAAGACGAGGTAAAATGAATAGAATTGTGCATTCTCTGCTTTTCCGGCATACGGAATTTATTCGGATCAATAGCGAACTCTTTATATAAAAATAAAATGAAGCAAAACATTTTAAAAAAAACTAGTATTTTTTATCATTTATTTTTAATGCTTACTTTTAAATAAATATTTTTATCGTAATTTATTCATTAAGAATCATTATTATGTTTGCGAAAAACAATGGTAAATATAATCATATAAAAAGGAATCTAATAATTAAAAAATAATAATAAGGATTTAAAAAATACAGATTTAAAAAAAGAAACATCAGAAAATGAAGAAGATGCAATTTTTTCTTTACTATATGATGCTCTAATTTTTATAAATTTTATCTTCCACAGGAGGTTACACTTCAACATTTCTATTATAAAATTCTTGTAGCCTAATCAACAATTATTTAGATTGTGGTTATTGAATAGAAATGGGGCAGGGGGGGGGCGTACACCAACTGTGCAAGATACAATTAATAAAAATCAGATTAAGAATGAATAAAAATCATTTAGAATGGACAGGTGGAGCAACTACACTTCTCTTTTTTTTAAATCATTATTTTTTAAATTATTATTAAAATATTTTTTTATTAGATTTCTTTCTATATACAGTCGAACCTCATTAACATGAACCTCAAGGTGAATCAAAAGTTTGTTTATGTTAAGAGTAATTCATGTTATCAATATCAAATCTTTATATTCGTCTGTATAGGGGACTGTGAAAGCAATTCATGTTAAAAGTAATTCAAGTTAAACGTGTTCATGTTAACGAGATTTGATGAAATAATTTCCCTTATGAATAAACTACAATAAAAATATAAAATTAAAAATAAGCATTAAAAATGTATGCTAGAAAAATAGTAGTTTATTTCAAATGAAAAATCAGATATTACTTCTGCTGTCAACATCCCTTTTTTGGAACTAATGAGTATCATACGGTGAATGAAGTATAACTGGATGGGATTCTTTGTCCACTTCTGATATAAAATACTGAATTTACTTTATACTTTTTTGTTTAATATCATACACATTTCGTATTTCAAAATCAGTTTTTCTTTGCTAAAACAAAACGTACCATGATGAATGGGATTTTATATGAAAGGCTTTACATACAGTACATTTCTATTTAGTTAAAACAAGTTTTGGTTTCTAAAAAATTGCATTAAATCATAAATTTAGGGAAAATACATCAGAGGACAATATAAGATTACAGTGAGAAACTTTTGCACGGGTCAAATGGTCTAGACATCATATTATACTTTTCAAATGAATACATTCCACTCCTTCGAAGCAAAATCTGTATTAAAATCTTCGAAGGAAAAGGAATTGGTTTCAATTTTATATTTGAAGAACAATTTTATCAATTTAATGTACATAATGTAAGCATTATTCTCTTACAATAGTTTAAAAAATAAATATTGTTATCAGTGCCGAATTCAGACTTTTTACCCAGGATTGGCTTTTTGTCTTCCATGGGAGAGGGGATGATTTTAGAGACCCGATAGAGAAATTGCACTTTTATTCATAAAAACATAAAATCTGAAAAAACCTGAGGAGAAGGTGTTTCCACCGGGGCCGCCTTCTGAATTAAACACGGATTGTCGTATATGTATTAAATTAAATTTCAAAAGTCAAATGGCACTTTCTATATTTTAAAATAAAGGATAATTTTTTTTAATTTCTGTCAAAATGTTTATTTTAATATAATTTTTATGATACAACAGTCATTGAAAATGTTGGTTATAAATCAATACTGCTCCTACATAATAAAAAAAACTATAAAATTTTTTGGTATTCAAAGAATGTCGGTAAATTTCCTGTATGAATTCACATTTTGAGAATTACACTTTAAGACATGTTTTATTACTTGAGACTCGAAATATGTAATAAAACTGAATGCATTTAAATAGTTATGTTTGAAAACTTTATACATTTAATTTCAAAAATAAAATTGTGAATGCGCAAGATGTTTTTACTTAAAATGAAAATTGTGAGTATTCCCTAAAGCAAAGAATATAACTCAGAACATACTACTTCATTCTCAAATAACAAATATTCTTTGAATTTCTTTTTGTTTTTTTAATTAATTACACTTATTTAAATTAAAATTCACGAGAAACATTTGTTTTATAGCTCAAAATTTATCATTTAGCATTATTCATCATTTAGCTCAAAATTTACTGTTAATAATGTATTTATAATTTCTGTTAATAATCAATTATCTATATTACTTACATTAAACCAAAATCTTTAGCATAATTCTTTAAGAGTAAAATACTTATGATTATCAATTGCCACTATCTAACATAAATTTCGGAATTTAATTTTTAACGTGAATCAAAGTGAAAAATTAAATTTCATGACGCCACATGTTAAGTATGAAACTAATTACACAGGAATTATTTTCAATTACTACAATAAAGTTCATTAAACAAACTTCTATTCTTGGATATAATTAGCTCTGTTTTCCCTTCTCTTTAAATTTCAATAGCTTCAAGTATAAACACACAGGATCATTAGAATTTATTGACACTTAAACTATCAGATTCCATGATATATAATACTTTTAACCTGATAACTTGTTTTGTTCTTGATAATGATATTTTGCATTCCAATAAGTTTTTGTTTCAATTAAGAGCCATTATTTTGAAAATCAAACAAAGTAAAATAGCTGTATTTTTTGACTTGCTTGATTTTTTTAAATGTTGAATTAGATCATTTTTAATAAATAATGTGAATTTTGAAGCCATGAAAAACTTTCCTCTTCATTTACCGATTGAATAATCGTGTTTCAAAATTAATCTAAAAACAGTGTTTATTGCAGGGACTTGAAGTGCATAAAAAGAATTATAAAGAATTTAGAAATTACAAAGAATTTAAATTCATTAACTTTCAATACAAAAAAATTAAATTTATTAACTTTAAATTATTAATTTAATTAATTAACTAAATTTAATAATAAAATATAAATGAATAACTTGAAACATTTAATTCTAAATAATTATTTAACAAACTACTTAATTTTTAGTGTGGCTTTTGAATTTTTAGCTTTATTAACTCATCTGCATTAGGATTATTTTTTGAAGATGCTGACAACAATAGCTGTGTTACATGCCTACAAAGAATCTCGAACGATATTTGGATCTTATTATGTTCATAATAGAAAATATTTGTTCACAAACATATGTTGATCCAATCTAAACCTACAACAATATCTGACAGCCAAAACATGCAAATTTAGAAAATTACTTACTGGTAAAAATTTTCAATATTCAGTTTAATTATATATCACTTGCAGTACAAATAAGTTGCTTATATGTGCTGAGTGTGACATATCATTAAGTGATACGTTTAGTGATGCAACAAAAGGTGAACAAAAACAGTATTCATTGCAAGTAGTTGAAATGCATATAAAGAACTTCAGTAAGTGCAACCACAAAAATCTTTAAGGTAAGTAAAAAGTAATTATTTTATTCATATAAAGGTTTTGTTTACTATAGTTTTAGTTATATTGGCCTGCATCGCTGCATACGGAATTACATTAGATTAATTTTGAAACACGATTATTCAATCGGTAAATTAATTATAACAGGTGTAATTTTTTCCATTTTTCATTTTTGGGTGAAAAAAGTCCGGGCCAGGATTCGAACCAGGGATGTATTGGCTGAAGCCGCCAATGCTTTCAAAGTTTAGTATAGTTTTGTTTAATTTTCTCCTCTTTATAATCTTGATGGATTTTGCTGTAAAACACTCTTTGTATGTTGCAGTTAGTAAGTTTGAATAAAATTCATTTTCTTATATTTTATACTCCAAATATTAATAATAGGGTACATTTTTTAAAAATGACATAAAAATTCATGTCACTTTTATATACAGGGTGGTTATTAATTAACGTCAGATGTTTAAAGCCCTCTAGCGAGGAAAGTATTGGACGAAACATAACCAAATTTGATCAGTATACATAGTAGACCATAGGATTTCGAATTCTTAAAAAAAATAAAGAAAATAAAAAGTTTAAAAAATCGCTACTAGGGGCAATTTTAGCTAAAATGCGACTAAACTGCATTTAATTTGCATAAAATCAGCAATTTTGGAGCGCCAAAACTGCATTATTAATAATGTTGAATGATTAAATGTCAAAAAATACAGTATAGATCAATTTTATACTGCTGGAATACTGCCCGAGCGCTGATGGTACATGCATATTTTTCATCTCTTGTTCGACAATAGCAGTTACAACTTCGTCAACTTATTATTGACTAGTCACTTTGCGTCCTAGGCCTTGTTGCCGCATAGTTTCAAATCGATGAATCATCTTTTGTAAATTTGCTATGCTCATCAGTTCTTTTGGCAAATTCTGTAATTGGTGAAATTCAGGACGAGCATCATTGCAATTCTCGTTCTGCTGATAACACAGCTTACTAGCAAAGTATGGTGAGAGTTGATAATGATGAGAACTCTCCCAGCCTTTCCTTTTATACTCATGATTGCTATACACAACTGATTTTATGCAAATTAATGCATTTTAGTCGGTAAACAACGCTAAAATTGCCCCTAGTGGCGATTTTTAAAACTTTTTATTTTAAATTTTTTTTAAGCATTCGAAATCCCATGGTCTATTATGCATGCTGATCAAATTTGGTTATGTTTCGTCCAATACTTTACTCGCTAGAGGGCTCTAAACACCTGACGTCAATTAATAACTACCCTGTATATATATATATATATAACCATCATACAATACTACAATTCAACGTCAAAGTATGGAATAACCCATTAAATAACAAACTACATCAAACAGAAGAGTTGGGACTATTGGAACAAATACAAAGCATTGGAAATGTGGTATTTAGCTCGTTATCAAGGGTAATAATAAATAGACACATTAATTGTGATTAATTTCTGATTAGAAATCAGTATAAACCTAAAAATGATTTCTAAAAAAGAAATATATATATATATATATGAAGAATAATAGTTTTCTAAATAACTGTAAAATATTGTGGAATTAATGTAGCATTTTAAACATTTAGCGACTTTGAGGAGACTTATAAATATAATGTTTTCAAGCTGAAATTTTAGAAGATATCTTAAGTTCTCCAAATAAAACGTTTTAAGAGGTGAGAGTCCAAATATTTAAAAACTTATATTTTTGGAACACCCTACTAAGGGATTTTGATGTCGATGCTTTATTTCTATTTTTATCAATATTTTTCTAATTTATTTATTCTTCTCTTATTTAAGATAAAAATGATATCCATTTGGGTAATCCAGTCTGGCAATTTATATAATTTTGCGAAATGGGTCGATGGGTTTTCTTTGTTAGATGGGTGTAGGGGATGAATCAGAGCATTATTCCTGTCGTATTATTTTCCTATTTCATTATTTTTTAATGTAATCAAGTACCTCATTTTTTATTTAAAATATAACACTTATATTGGATGAGTGCAAAAGTCATGCGGAGTTTGAGAGTAAAAGTCACACAGTGATTAGGCATACAATGTTTTTTATTCAATCAATGATATATGCTCCATTGTTTCCCATAATCTGTTTCCAACGTGCTGGCAGCATACGAATGTCCAGATCATAAAATTTGCGCAGTTTAGATTCAAAGAACGAAGACACGACATTTTTAAGGCATCCAAAGAGTCAAGTTTTTTTCCATTTAAATGATTTTGTAACTATCAGAACAAATTATAATCAGGTGGTGCAATATCAGAGGAATACGATAGATGAGTCAGGATATCCCATTTCAGGCTGTTCTGTTTACGCAACGTCCGTTTCGAAACGTGTGGTCTGGCATCGTCATGATGAAAGACTACACCGTTACTATTTGGAAAAATCGGACGTTTCTGTTTGATTTCTCGATTCAGACTGGTTAATTGGTGACAGTAATTGACTGAATCAATTGTTTGGACAGCGGGGAAAAACTGAAAATAAATAATGCCCTTGCAATCCCAACAATCACAGAGCATCACTTTCATCGGGTGCAAACTGGCCTTTGCCATCGCATCATCATGCTCACATTGTTGAACATTGTCGTAAAGGACCCATTTCTCATCGCCCGTCACTAATATATCTAAATACGGCCCGTTTTTGAACCGCCCGATTAAAGAAACTTCAGTAGAAATTCGCTCGATTTTGTTCCTCTCGGTCAGCAAATGGGGCACCCATATATCGAGCTTCAAATCGAATCTTATATTTTTTTAAACGCCGAAAAGTGGTTGATCGGTGAACGTTAAGTGCTGTAGCAACATCCTCTGTTGAAATTCGCGGAGTATTTTTAAGTAACGTATGCACAATATCGACATTAATGTGTGAAGGTTGACCGGATTGTGGTCCGTCTTCAAGGTTAAACTCTCAGCAGCGAAGTAACACAAACCATTTTTCCACAGTTCGTTTAGTTGGTGCTTGATCTTGATAAACCTCTCAATTGTTTTATATGGCTTCTGCAACGTTTATTCCCATCCGAAACTCGTAAAGCATAACATGCCGTAAATGCATCTTTCCGACGCTCATTTTAAAAGTAAATTTTCTTGAAACAGTTTGTATCTACACAAATTATTTTGTTTGAAATGAAAGTTGCACACGTCACCTTTCCAATGATCTGTCTTACGTAGATAGCAGTATTAATGACAACACTTTACGCCGCTTCTAACGTCATCTATTGCACCTCTGCACGAACTTTTGCACTTATCCAATATTTAAAATTGAAACATTTCAAATTCATGGCTTTTGCTTATTTTTTAAAAAAATAATAATATTAGTACAGCAAACTATGTCATTTAATTTTAAATCCAAAACATTGTTTTAATTTACCATGAGGAAAATAAAAAATGCTAACTGGTGAGATTTGTGTCTGGCTAACACAAAATTACTAATAATTCTCTATGATTATGGGAACATTTATGTAGTTTTATTCAAAAAATTAATTTCGATTTTTTAATCAAAAGGAAGTTTTGCATATGAAAATTTAAGACTTGACAATCACCAGATTTTAACTATCATAATACAAATGAAAGGATAGCGATGGAACAGTATTTAGCGACATAACCCCTCCACTTGGTTAAAGTACCAAAATAACTGATTAACAAATGGCAGATTTATGTTAAAAAAGTGATCAGCCTAGAACTATTGATGGCAGTCACATGATTAGGTTATTACTATAAGAAAAAGGCAATATTGCCTTCCGTCATAAATTTTTTAGTATTTGATGATGTACGACACAAACAAGAAACAAAACACACAAAATCATATAGTGCATGTGATCAAATGAAGCGCATATTCTGGTTAGCTTATAAAACTGTTATTTATGAATTGAGTAAACATATCAAATAAATATTCAATTCATTATTCATATAATTTAAGAAAAATACTCAGCTCATGCTGGATGCAAAGAATACATAATAATGAGACACGTTTCATATGAATCTTTTGAAAGTCTTTTAACCCTTTCCGGCACGGGCAAAATCCGATGAAAAATGAGAAATAATCGACTGACACCGGAATTCACAAACCAATTTTTAGATATTTTGAATTCCTTAATTTAAGCTTTTATTGTAAAAGTAAATTTTTACTAAAATTTTATTGGTGTCGTTTGCAAGTTTGGAATTAAAATTAGGTATCCCAGACCGGGCACAGTGTGCCGGAAAGGGTTAAGAAGAAAATTTAAAAAATAAAATTTTATTGCACAAAAAATATTTTTGGCACATTTTCCTTCTATTTTTAAAAATTAATACTCCACTAAAGCTTTTCCTACTGCATAAGAAGTTGATGAACAATTTATCCATTTCAGGTCGAATTACTTTTTAATTTTGGAGGTAAATTACTTTAGAGTAGAATAACAAAAATTAAAACTAACTAAAAGGTTTTATTGAAAACTAACGAATAGGTCTGGAGTTACTTGCTTTTTATAAAATGACAACTGTGGAAAAAAATTACAATTTTTTATTTCATTACTAAACGCTAAAACATCTCAAATGCTAAAAGATGTGGATAACAGTAAATGCAATGACACATCCAGGGTTTCATTTAAACATTAAAAGAATGCAGGAAATTTTCAAGAGGTTTAGTATGAAACAAATGTTTTTTTTTAAATAATGGTTATAAGATAATCCTTTGAGAAACATCTTGCACAAACAAAACATTTTCCCCTGTATCAACATGACAAATCTTCCAGTTGGTAATGTCTAGAAAATCCTTTGAAACACATTTCAAAAGCACAAGGATTTCATCCTGTATGTGTCAAGAGATGCCTTCTTAAATGACCATTATGAGAAAATCCGCTTGAACATATTTCACAAACAAAGAGCTTTTCTCCTGTATGAGTCAAGAGATGGGTTCTTAGATTACCATTCTTAGAAAATCTCTTGGAACATACTTCACAAGCAAAAGGTTTTTCTCCTGTATGTGTGAAGAGATGGGTTCTTAGACTGGAATTATGAGAAAATCCTTTGGAACATATTTCACAAACAAAAGTTTTTCTCCTGAATGCTTCAAGCGATGCGTTTTTAGCCTACTATTTGCAGAAAATCCTTTTGAACATATTTCACAAACAAAGGGTTTCTCTCCTGTATGCGTCAAGAGATGATTTCTCAAAGTACTTTTTTCAGAAAATCCTTTAAAGCATATTTCGCAAACAAAAGGTTTTTCTCCTGTATGAGTCAAGAGATGACTTCTTAGACTACTATTCGCAGAAAATTGTTTGGAACATATCTCACAAATAAAAGGTTTTTCTCCTGTATGAGTCAAGAGATGACTTCTTAGACTACTATTTGCAGAAAATTTTTTTGAACATACTTCACAAGCAAAAAGTTTTTCATCTGTATGTGTCAAGAGATGGCTTCTTAGAGTACAATTTCGAGAAAATCTTTTGGAACACATTTCACAAACAAAAGGTTTCTCTCCTGTATGTGTTAAGAAATGTTTTTAGATTACTACTATCAGAAAATCCTTTGCAACATATTTCACAAATGAAAGGTTTTACTCCTGTATGAGTCAAACGATGGCTTCTTAGATTATTATTCCGAGAAAATCTTTTGGAGCATATTTCACAAACAAAAGGTTTTTCACCGGTATGTGTCAAGAGATGCTTTGTTAGATTCCAATTCTCAGAAAATCCTCTAGAACATATTTAACAAATGAAAGGTTTTTCATCTGAATGGATCAAGAGATGTCTACTTAGAGCACTATTCTGAGAAAATTGTTTGGAACATATCTCACAAACAAAGGGTTTCTCTGCTGTATGCGTCAAGCGATGAATTTTTAGACTTCTGTTTGCAGAAAATCCTTTGGAACATATTTCACAAACAAAAAGTTTTTCCTCTGTATGTGTCAAGAGATGTCTTCTTAGATTACCATTCTGAGAAAAATGTTTGAAACATATATCACAAACGAAGGGTTTCTCTGCTGTATGCGTCAAGAAATGCTTTCTTAGATTACTATTCTGAGAAAACTGTTTGGAACATATTTCACAAATGAAAACTTTTTCTCCTGTATCAGTGGAGGAATGCTTTTCTTTATCCTCATTTTGAGGGACAAAGTGCTGTTCACTGGAGCAAGAATTTTCTTCTTTAAACAATGACATTTTCTTAAAAGAATAATTAATTTCAGACGATAGCAGGAACTTTTTCGAAGAACTAATGTGAAGAGATTGATGCCGTTTTTATCGAAGGGAATGACTTATTGAACTTATTCAAAAGCAGTTTTATCTTATGTTGAATCTAAAAAACAGAATGAAAAACAATAGACAAGAGGTTTTTTTAAACTGCACAAAATTTTACCCGTCAATTAAATATCAGATTTGACACGTTTCATTTCCTTAAAGAGCACAAAATTCCCGCATTAAATTTAACACATGATACATTGTTGGATGCATGAGTGTAGATACCGATACATACAAGGCTCGAAATGCAAGGAATCTAGAACATCGTTCTGGTTTGTGAAATTTTTAAAACATATTATTACCGTTTTTATGTATCTAACTTCATGTTCTCTCTGTTAATATGCAATAGAATATTGAAAATTATTGATTTTAATAAATATTGTGAGTGACATTAACTCATTTTCAATCACATGAATTGAGTGAATTTGAAATTTAAGATGAAAATTAAAGTTGATAAAGAACTGAACTTATGATATTTAAACGCTGAACAAACAGTATTGAAGCATTAACATTTGTATTATTTTTTTAATTGTGTTACTTTTTAAAACATTAATATACACGAGATGGAATAAAGTTTGGATATTAGCACATCCAACTAGTTAAATTGTTTTTGTTTGGTAAGATATACATTTTTTAGAATTGAAAGAAGTTTTTATTCATCAATAATTTTGAATTTGCGTTTAGTTTGTGGATATTTTCATCTTGAGCCTTGGATATACCATATGAGCCTATTATGTATGTTGAAATATTAATACTGTTCCCACTCGCATCTTTCACATGAGTTTATGTGATAGGGAGCTGTACATAGACAATGTTATCACTTTAGAAAGTTTAGGGGTAAGGGATGTCTCGTATTTGATATTGTAAGACATCTCTAGGGGGAGGGGAGGTGATTTCTCTTTTGATATCATTATCATTCTTTATCAAACAATAATTTTCCTTTTCTGGTATTTTTGTTACATCAGCTGTCCGTTATTTTTCCTTTCTCCTATCTTCAATAGAATAAAGTATATCGTAATCGAAATTTTCTTTCACTTCCAATTTTCAAGGTTCATCCAAGTGTGCCCACTTGTAAAAACCCCTGAAGAAAAAATCCATTGTGGGTTTTTTACAAGTTTGTTTTGGCTTTCACAACTGTATGATTATTTAATTTACGTTATTAGAATGCAAAGATAAATGCCAATTTAAGAATATTAAAAAAAAAACAGATATAAAGGAATTCCTGGGCAGAGATAAAATAACCAAAATAGAAACTAACTGTAAAGAAGGAAGATTTTCATGCGTGTCATCTGAAATGTATCTAAATGGTTTAAATCCTAATGCATGCCAAATGGTGGCACTTGAACACCATCCTGATTGCTTGCATTGTTATCCAGTAGAATATCTTTATAACGTAATTCCCCATAACGCACAACTTTTCAGATGTAAACAATGAATTTTGTCATGAAGAAGCATCTAAATTTCAAGATTGTAAAAAACTGTTACAGTCTAGAAAACTAAATTTAATGCATTAGTTCAATTTTATCTCCTTTATTTAGAACTTTTTAATCAAACAATTTATTATTATAGTAAATGTTTTTTTTTTTTTTTTTTTTTTTTTTTTTTTAATGAGCAATATAATGAATGATTTGGGTCCAGGTCTATCTGGACCCTCTTTAAAAAGTATATTTTTAAAAACATGGAATGATCTTAATGATACAAATGCAGTCAAAGTTCTGTAATCCGCACAAGTTGGATCTAAAGGTTGTGTGGATTATGGAATATTGTGAATTATAGAGCATTATATGATTTATACGTCTTTTTATTATTCCTAGACAGCATTTTAATTCTATAATCAATATAATATGAAAAGATAAATATGAAATCTAATAATTAATTTAATATGTTATCTCGAAAAATGTCTTTTTAAAGTTATTTTATAGCAAAAGTGATTTATAGTTGCATTTAAATAAAAATAATTTCAAATATTCCATAATACAGTTTGTTTTGACTGTGAATGAAGTAAAAGAATTATATTAACAAAAATAGACGTTTTATTATGATTTTTTTTTTATTATTAGTTTTAAAAAATCATTTTTCGAGGATGAATTTGTGAATTTTCTTAACTGTTTATTTCATTGTTTATATTCGTAAAGTAACACGAATTATAGACAATTGCGGATTATGGGTGCGTGGATTATCGATCCTTGAATGTAATTATAATCTGGATAAGGTAATGTAATCTAAAGTAGTATTTTGATATGTTTCAGACATATTTATGAGGTAAAATTAATGATGTGTGAAATGTGATCCATATAACGCAAAATTCTACATAACGCACAGCCTTGCATTTTTATGTTTGTGTTATACAGATCTTCTACTGTAATAGCTTTTAAGATTAATAATAGCATTTATTATCCAGATTCAGTGTTCAATGAAAGTGTTATACAGGAGTTTTCAACACAAAAATGGTGGTAAATTGTGGCAAAAAAAAAAAAAAAAAAAAAAAAAAAAAAAGAGTAAAAAAGATAAGTTTACTCCTGGATTTTGTCAATATTTCTTTTCTTTTTCTTTCTTTTTTTCTTTTTTTTTTTTTTTTTTTCTTCAACATTCAGCATCAGCTACCTCCACTTCAATTAAATTACACGTTTCTGCATTTGATCTGATTTGGAGCAAATTACAAAATCGTTTAAAGATTAATAAAGGAGTAAAACTAATAAAAGTGTAACACCATTTGCAATCTAAATTTTCAAATATGACGGACACTGACTTCTGTGAAAATCAAAATTATAACTATTGAACTTAAAACTAACAAAATATATATGAAACAAATTTTATTAAAATTTTCAAAAATATTATGAATCCAATTTTTTTCACCCCCCCCCCCCAAAAAAAAGGGTTGCCTTCAAATGTTTGCTGATTTGAAGTGAATGAAAAAAACTGCATAAATTTAGTATGTTTAACTAAAAGGTAAGAATTATGGGTAAAGAAACCTACTTTTGGTTCACTTGTACATATTCTTAGTCCCAGTACCCTTAGTACCATGAAATCTTTTAAATAAACTTCATTTTATTTCTTTTTATGTCTTTTTTGTTAATTCATACTTAATTTAAAAAAAATTACACCTGATGGATATGGTTTCACTGATGAATGAACTACTTAGAACTTACATCAAAGTCATTGGAAAGTTACAATGAATAGCTAGGTAATAAAAAAAAAAGTTTAGAGCTCATCTTTATATTTTTCTGTTTTCGAAGACAACCTAAAAATTCACTCGCAAGTGGTGAGAAAAATGATGCATTTCTACAACCTTGGGTACCACTTGCAATTAAATATCGATATAAAATAAAGAAATCATTTGCTGCTGGTTCCAGTTAATACTAAAATAATATAGCCTATAACTACGAAGCAAACCCAATAAAAGTTTAAAACTAACAGTAAGCAAGACTGCAATTTAAAAAATATAGTTTACTTAACAAATTTATTAACCTATCAATTACGGCAAAAAAAAGCCTAAATATTAATTGTTGGTGTTGCAAAAACAGACATTGACCATCTTTTTTAACAGCGATATTATCTTTAGATAATTAGCTTAACAATTGCATTTACAGATACTTTTATGGGTTTTATGGTGCAGATAAGTAACTTTTCATTGAATTAATAATGGAATCAGAGATTTTTTTTCAAGTAAAAAAAAAAAGAAAGAAAGAAACAACAAAAGGATCCTAAATTAGGAAATTTATCCTTACTCGAGCTACCTGTAAATATTATTTGTTAGTGATTAAAATTTACAAGAATGTTTTTTAGATGTAATGAAACAAATTTAGAAGGTAAGAGTAAAACATTTTAAAACTTTGAAAGTAACGACCACTCTACTCAAGAGGTGAATACAAATTATAAAGCAAGAAATGCATATAATGACTAAACTGCAGACTTAGCTGTAATAGAAAATCTTTAGTTTGAAATGACTGAAGTATTTCAAATGCTCTTTGTGAAAGCTTTGGTATAACAGATGATCAATCACAAAAATCATTTTAAGTAATAAATAGAGATAAGTACAGTCGAGGATCTATAATCCGCGGACCCATAATCCGCAATTTCCCATAATCCGCGTTACTTTATGAATGTAAACAATGAAATAAACAGTTAAAAAAATTACAAATCCGTGATCCAAAAATGATTTTTTTTAACAAATAATAAAAAATGTAGTAAAAATAATAATAAAACATGTATTTTTTTTAATTTACTCTTTTATTTTATTGACAGTAAAAAACTAAACTGTATTACAGAACGTAAACATTCGAATTGACAACTGTTCATTCGTAGCTATTTCAGTTTGTGCAAGTTCAGGAGAATAACAGTAAACACAGCACCAGCTGAAAATTAAATATTATACCGTTAATCCGCCCCCCCAAACGTGACGAAAAATCGAAAATAGTTAGAGGGAAGCGCTTACACGGGATTTTTCCTGCGTTCGTTCAACAAAATTTATAGGAATGAATCATAATGAAATGAATGAATCGTTGAATGAATCATAAATTTTGATGCTTGATTTTTTTTTTTAAACGTAAAATCTGTTGAAAAAACGCAGAAAAAAGGAGAAATTTGTAAAAAAAAAAAAGCCAAAACAAGCATGAAATCAATTAAAAAATCTCGTAAAAACGCACATTTCATCAAAGATTCGTGATTCATTCATTTCAGGTTTGAAACAAACAACACTCGACTCTTATTTTTGTTAAACAAAAGATTTCTTAAATAATATTCATAGTACTATTTCATTATACTATACTGAAGTAATTACCATTTATTTTACTTTGTATTGGTTATTTTTTGTGCATAATTTGTTCTCATTTTTTTTAATACTTTCTTCCATAAAATATTCTTTCAAAATAAATCTCATTATTAATATGTAATTATTGTTCTTTAAATACATATATATATATCATTTTAAAAAATAAAATAACTTTAAAAATGCATTTTTTAGATTACTTATTAAATTAATTACTAGATTTCATATTTATTTTTCCATATTATACTGATTATAGAATTAAAATGCTGTCTAAGAATGATAAAATGACGCATAATCCATTATACTCTATAATCCGCGAAATTCCATAATCCGCACAACCTTTGGCCTCAACTTGTGCGGATTATAGATCTTTGACTGTATATCTAAAACATCTTGTAATTAGATGGGATTTGTATAAGCAGAAAATCATTTTGTGTCGCTGGTGAATTAATTCTATTTATGAAATATATTGAATATATTTATGAAATATATTGAATTATGAAATATATTATGAAAAATATATGAGTATATTAATTCTATTATATGAAAACAGAAAGTTTTAGTCAGTGGCACATAACCAACTTGACCCATTATTATGATTAATTAATCATCATCTACACATATTTAATTATATTATGCATTCACTACAAAAAAAAAAAAAAAAAAAAAAAAAAAAAAATGGACACTTTTGTTTTTGGATGAAAATAGGAAGTTTACCAAAATTTGTTTTCTTTTTCCATTTTGGTCTTAAAAACCTTCTTTAATCAATCTTTAATATGAAGTACCATATTATTAAGTATGTGAAGTATAGTGCTACCATATTAGTTATGAAGTATACTACTACCATATATTTAACTTTGAATTTTTATACAAAATTTGATAAATAACATATATTTTTAACCCGTACAACAATAATCGCACCTTTATATAATATTAGTTATGAAATGTTTAAAGATAGAAAACCAATGGTTAGAAATGCATAAATTATACAGGAATGGTAGCAAACAGCTGTTTTGAATTTACTATTCAAGATTCTTCATCAGTGAAAGATTTAATGAGCTAGAAAAAGCAAAGCTGAGTTTTGCTTTTTCAAGCTCTAATGAAGAATTTTCTTGAATAATGATGAATCTCGATAGTACATTCAAAATGGCTGTTTGCTACCTTCTCATGTATTATTTGTATATTTCTAATTATTTGTTTTCTATCTTTAAACCTTTTTGCACAAAGGCTTTATTTGCTACTTTAATTAGTTATGAAGTTTGAATGCAGCTTGTAGCACTAAATAAGAACAAAAAAAAAAAGAGGTACTACTTGGTTATCCCATTGACCAAAAAACTAACGCCAAACAATGGATGATCGTGAATGTAACATTCAATAGCATTAGACAAGAAATACATGTATAAATGTCATCAAATGATTTTTATTTCAACTCTTTATTTGTATTTTTTGTTAATTTATTTGTTCTTTTGTAATTTAAAATAAAAATTTTGTCAATATGCATAATTTGGATATCAGTTTGGTGATCTGTATTATTTGTAAAAATTGGTTGATGGAATAATCAAGTAGTACCAAAATAAATTAGTTTGATGCAACATGTCTGACAGAAAGCCAAAATGGCATTTAAATAGTAATATTTTGCTCAATTTTTGAAATATTTTACTGAAACAAAACTAAATACCATCAACTCTGTGAAATCCTCACAAGATGTTGGAATGTAAACAATGAAAATTGTTATTAACATAAAATCTCACAAAGTTAAATTTAGTACATATATTTTTGTTTAATAAACAATTTTCCAATGAATAAATTTTTAAATAAAGATTGAATATAAAAAATTAAAATTCTTAAAATCTTAAATTCTTATCTTTTATTCTTAAATCTTTTATTCTTAAATTTATTAAAATCTTTAAATATAAATTGAATATAAAAAATTAAAATTCTTTGAGTAAAAAATTTTTGTCTGTGTGCAAAAATTAATGAATGTTCATAGACTGCAAGAAAACGTTATTGAGAAAAAACCCAAACTGAAACTATCAATTAGTTTTGTAAATGTTTAAAATTTTTAGCGTATACAATTTAAAATTCCTTCAATTTTAGTCAGAAAATATGATCAACAAGTTATGCATTATTTGTACCCCCCCCCCCCCCCCCATTGCAACTTTTGTGCAGTTGTTCCTAATTTATAGGTAGACGTTAAAAAATGAACAATAAACAAAGGGATGATCTATAATCTGCAAAAATGCTTAATCCGCCTTACCTGTAACCCTTAAGAGTGGGGATTATACAGAGTTGACTGTACATATTATATTGAGGTATAAAAAAGAGGTAACTTGCTTTTAATTTCTACACAAGGAAGTTCAATAAAGTAGACTCCCTCTAATACACACAGCTCAGGACAGTTATTTGAATCTAATTAATAATGCAATAAACACTAATAACGAATGCTTATAAATGTAATATAATGTAATAAATAAAAATAATACAGTGAAACCTCCAAATAAGGGACACCTCTATTTAAGGGACAAAACTTCCGGTCCCAGTCCCTTGGTATAGGAAGTGTAATATATTTACCTCTGAATAAGGGACACTTGAAAATGATATTAAAGGGGCTGGCTTTTGCATTACAAATATTGAAATAGTCTGTGATGAAAATGAAAACAAAATCTTTTTGAAATTATCAAATATATAGACAAGCCTGTTAATACAGAGGCATACGATACAACTGATGAGCATTTATTTACCCCCATTTCCGATTCGACTTAAGTGCGTTTATTCTCATTGCAGTAATGCTGAAAATTGTGAAGATTCTAAAATAGAGAATAAAAGAAAATTGTGAAATAAATAACTTTACAGATGCTTTAGGGTTGTTCTCAAATCCAAAAGAGCTACATTTATGACATAAGTTTTAATTTATTTTTATTCAGAAATGCCTGAAACTAGCAGGCGTTGTTCAGAAACTATGTAATCAAACTTTTTTTTTCTCAAATGCAATACATCTTTAGAAAATATTGCCAAACGTACATGGGCAAACATACAAATTTCTACGCCAAAGAAAAATAACTACTCAAGAAAGGGTGAAAAACATTTTTTTCATGTGATGAAAACCGCTTATAAGTCAACAGGTAATTTATTCAAAACTTAAAAACACAGATTTCAAATCGAACGGAATCAGTTAGATTCCAACATTTCTGTTGAAAAATGAATTTGTAAATATGTCAAAGAGCTTTTTGCTTGCTGACCTGAGCAGAGCAGTTTGAGAGATTTGTTGCCTTAAAATACACAAAGCAATTGAATACTTTTCGTTGTAAATACTGCTGATAATGAAGAACTAAAAGTTATAAGTATGGTAAATGAACACTTGAAAAGTCTATAGTGAAAAATTGAAATTTGCAAAACAATCACTTTTGATTAATTAATTGAAGTAAAATTTTTAAAATGTTTTTTACTTTTTGCATGTACACAGTTTACTAAAAAATGTAAATCAATAATTCAACAAATTATTTCACACTTTAATCAATTGAAAATTTTAATTAATTCTCAATTCATTTTGTGTCTGATTAACATAATTTATACACTTCAAATATATTTAAACTTCATTTTTAATGTTTTGATATTTTTATATCCATCTGAATGATTTATTGAAAATAATAATAAAAACTCCAAATAAGGGATACCTCTATTTAAGGGATAAAAGTTCCGGTCCCATAGATGTCCCTTATTTAGAGGTTTCCCTGGAAAAATTTAGATAATTTTTAAAATGATTAAAGAATAAAAACAAAGATCAAGTTAATAATCAATGATGTGTGATTTAATATTCATTATAAAGATAAAATGTATTTTTCCTAACTTATTTAATGAAACTTGCCACATAAAGGCACATTACTAATTCACATCAAAATCATACAATAAGGAAAAATTTTTCGGGTTTTGACAGACTTAATAACCAAAAAACATGATTAATACTTCAATGTATTTAGTATGTTTAACAACAGACAAGTATGACATTTACATGATTGCCATTTAATCTTGTAGTTTGATGATAGTATTCTGGCTTCATCCTTATCACTCAGCAATACAGTAGACTCCCACAATTCCACACAGCTTGGGACCAGAGGTTTTGCGGATTTTAGAATTTTGCAGATTTCTGGTCTTTGCTTTGTTTACATTTTTTAAACAGTAATTTGAATTTAATTTAATAATGAAATCAAAAGTATAATGAATGCATAAAATATACTAAAATATTAAAATGATTAATAAACTAAAATAATTAAAATTTAGATAATTTTTAAAATGATTAAAATACTAAAAGCAAAGGTCAAGTTAATAATTAATAATGTACAATTATATATTCATCATAAAGATGAAATATGTTTTTCTTAAATTATTGAATGAAACTTGCCTCATAAAGATACATTACTAATTCACATCAGGATCACAAAATAACGAAGCTTTATTACAGGTTTAGCCAGACTTAATAACTAAAAAAGCTTTATTAATACATAAATATATATGGTAGGATTGGGATTACCAATGATGTCAGCAATATCTTGATTTTATCAGAAATAAATTATTCTTTCTTGATGAAACAATATGAATTCAATAACCTTAACAAAAATTACAAATTTAAAAAAAAATGATATAAAACAAAAAAAGTCAAATTTTGCACCTACATCTGAACTGAATGTTTCATTGTTTACATTCGAAAATTATGTGTGGATTTTAGAGAGTTGCAGATTTTAGGAGTGCAGATTTGAGGGAGTCTACTGTATAGAAATATTACAAAAATGCTTTTTCTTACTCTTTTTATCCTTTAATTCATAAAAAATTGTACTAAAAACAGAACTGCTGAATCTGCATGATAAAAATTAAACATCTCCTAAACATATTTATTCGCAAAAAAATAAAAAAATAAATAAATAAATAAATAAAAAATAAAATAAAATAAAAACCTATAATATAATTAAAAGCAAAAAACAACATCTGTTTTGATAGACGAAACTACACAAAAATTCTCAATAACTACTGTATACATCAAATCATCAATTCATAAAATACACAGCAAAACAAAAACACATTTTAAAAAATTCACTCATCAAAAACACAACGAACCAAGCAATCTGATCAAAGTAATCACAATTTCAAATCAAGACACAATAGGTGCGAAAAGAATGTAAGAAACAAATGGGTAACAACAAACACTCATTTTTCACCTTGCCAAGTATCTTGCTTGTTCTAGGATTCACCAGGACTGAAACTAGAGGGGGGCAGAGGGGGCACGTGCCCCAGGCGCCACCAGAACAGAAAGTGAAGGGGACGCCAATTTAAGATTTCATTTGGTGTGTTTAATATAAGGAATGCATATAGGAGGGGGAAGGGGTTGGGGAGGAGGGCGCCAAAATAAATCTTTGCCCCTGGCGCAAAAATGGCTAGTTTCGGCACTGGGATTCACTCATACCTTTCTAAGTGTATGGATTGTTTCACGTAAATTTTGATAAACTTTTTAGAGGCACTTCCTTATGTGATCAATTTTTAAAAAAATATTTACTTTCAATTGAGCAGAATACAATCAAATTCAGTTTATGAGCAACATAGTGCTTTAAAATTAGATGTTATAAAAAAATAAATTTTCTTCACACCAATCTGCTGTTTTTAAATTGAAATTTTAAATTAAACTACTTAAAAATAAATAATAATAAAAGAAATTAACAGCTAAAAATGAAACATTTTAATAGTACTTTAAATGACTCAATAATAAATTAGCAAAAATGAAAGATGACATGCGACGCATAAAATTACGTGCAGTCATTACCAAACAGTAAATTGTAGAGTTTTTAGTTGAAGAGTATTTCTTAGCATTACTTATTTTAGTGAAGTGGTTGTTTTCAATTAATTTATGTATTAAAAGTTACCTGATATTAGAAACCACGGAAGATACAAGACGCCAGCGAAAGAATGTATGAGTCGTGAATTGAATGATGATTCAATATAAATGATTTATGATTATAATATTATTTATTAATTATCTGCGGCAATGGCGATATGATTAATACTTTTTTTAATACGTGGTTGTGATATACTTATCGGACAATTGTTAAGAGAAACGAGATCATTAAAGACACTAAATTTATTTTTCATGAGTAATTCCCGTAATTCCATAACAAATTGCATTAAATTTATAACCCGAGAACATATTTAAGTGCTAGATACAACAATTTTCACAAATGTTGTCTATTTCTTTTTTTTATAAATAAATATTTTATTTTATTGCTTAAAATTTTCTATTGCAGGAAATTTATTGATTGATTCAGTATTGATGAATGGATTCTTTTTTCGTGATTCATTCTTGTATCGGCGTCTCAAGTAAAATGGACGAAATGGCGTATTCTGTAACAATGTCCATTTTTTTAAAATCAATTTATCAAATGTATCTACTTTATTAAAATAAATCAATGGTAATGTATGTTTCTTTAGTTATTCTCATACTAAAAACGGAAGAAAAATTTTAGAGATTTATTAGAAAAATTTTACCATCATAAACAGTTTATTTTTAGAAAATCCCTAAATAAACTCTTACAAGAATAATGGGTGCTTGCGTATTATTTCACTCAGGTCAAGTGCAAATGAACCTAGGATTATGCCGATAATACTGATTAAATTAAACCTTAATTTTTGACAACTATATAGCTAACAAAAGCTATAACATAATGATAATAATTTATAATATAATTTATTTGTTTATTTTGAGTATTTTTTATTAATATTTCTTTATTATGTTGATTGATAATGTTTTATTTATTAATTTATTTTTCATTATTTACAATTTTCAACTATTTTAGTTTATTTAATAATGTTAAATTACTGTTTTGCATGTGACTGGCAACAATTTCTGACCTGCATAATTTATTAGTACTGAATAGCACTCCTGTTCCTTTTGGCAACAATTTCTGACCTGCATAATTTTTTAGTACTGAATAACACTTCTGTTCCTTTTAATGAAAATTTTGCAAATAAACTTTACACTAAAAAATTCCTTGCTTTGCTAGATTTTAAGAGGAGAGAATTTTAAAATTTGGAAAAATATAATCTAAAATTTCTGTAATTTTGACCTAACATTTGAATTGTAAGTTTCATTGTTAATTAATCTGCAATGACATGTAGATTTTAGATATTAACAGATTTGATGAAGTCTACTCCATTTCTAATCTTTGCCACAGTTTTTTAGATTCATTCCAGTAAAGATTCACGTTTGAAGCTTTGTGTGAAAAAAAAATCTAGGAAAAATAAAAAGTTTTTTCTGTTTTTGTACTTTTATTTTCGTGTAAAAATTTAAGCATGCATGCTTATGTGTGATATTAATGAATGGATGTTTTTGATATTAATGAAATATCTGGCTCGTTATAGACAAAACAAATATTTAAATAATATTTATACACCATGAAATCTAAAATAACAAAACTTTTTTTCTTTATTTGTGAAAACAAAAAAGTCTAAGTTTATTTTATTAAGGAATATGGTTATCTTTTACTACCCATACAACCTGTGCCATTGCTGTTCATATTCTAAGTGTATCTATTTATTTTTTGCTGTTTTAGTTAAGTTGAAAGTTCTTTGTTTTTGTGTTATCACAAAACTTAGGAAAGGTTTCATGCTTTAAATGATTTATTGTTTTGGTACTACTTGGTTATCCTGTCAAACCAATTTCACCAAACTATACAAATTGCCAAACTCATAGCCAAATTATATATATTGACATAATTTTCATTTTAAATAATTAAAAAAAACAAATAATTAGTAGAATATTAATAAAAATGCAAATAAAAGGTCGAAGTAAAAATCACTTAATGGCATTTTAAACATGTGCATCTTATTTAATGTCATTTAATGCGACTTTCATGATCATCAATTATTGCCATTTAATCTAACAGTTTGGTGATGGGTTTTGGTCAATGGGATAACCAAGTAGTACCTTATTTTTCAATTACAGTAGAACTCCAATTATCCAAATCCTGGTTAACCAAAAGACCTTATAATTCCTTAAAGTTATTTTTAAATATAAAGAATTTTGTTTTCAACACTGTTTCACCAATGTAAAATGAAATCTTTCAAAATATTTTGATTTATGATTTCCATTTTATTTGTAAGTTTTAAGTCAAAACAACACCAAATCACTTTTAATACATTAAAGAGTTTTTTTTTTTTTTTAATACCTTTTAGCTTTAAAAATTACAAGCAAAATGAGTAAAAATAAAAACTTGACAGTTGTACACATGTTTAAAAAGCAAACTTTTCCTATGTTATTATAGGTGCTGACCTTCAATTAGCTACAACCAAAAAGTTAGCGCTTTGTTTTTAAAATGATGTGTGACATTAGTTTGTCATTCAGGGTGCTTTGAATATGAAACCACAATTTTTTTTTTAAACAACAATGTTCTAAATCACGATCACAGCTTTTTATCAAACAAGTTTTTACCATAAACTTGTCGGTTATTCTGAAATTCCTATAGAACCCTGATCATCGGAAAATTCCCATGGAGCCTGGATTCACCGAAAAAGCTATGGTCCCATGCTTTTTGGATAAGCATGGTTTTACTGTATTACTATCCACTTTAAGATTATGTTACATTTAGAAATTTTAAACTGTTTGATTTGTTTTAATATAATTTATATAGTTGAGAGTTTTAAAATGATTCTGCTTTTTTATTTTTGAACATTCAAATTGCTAAAGCAAGCAATTAGTTTAAATCATTATGAAAATATATAATGCATTTTAAGTGTAAATTTCATTGGCATTTGTTTGCAAAGAATTTCTTTTGATAGTTTATAATAACAATAGTATAAAGTGCAGATTAATGTCTTGTTTATTAGGAGCATCAAATATTAAGCTTCTCATAAAAGGAATGTGATCCAGCAAATATATTTGAAAATTGATAGTACATATTTCAAATGTTAAAATTTAGTGATTATAGTTTACGGGGTGTTTTAATATTTCATATAAAATTTTCAAGAAGAGGTGTGTTTTTATGGAATTTGTTAGAATTATTCATTATTTCACTTCAATTTAGAGAGTGTCTAACTTTTATTGAAACCAAAATTTTTGTTTGTTACCCTGAAAATAAGTGATTTTTTTATAGAAGACAGAACTCCAAAAATTCGTATAATATATATAAAATAAGTTAATCATCTACCATATATTGAATGCATAAAAACATTCAATATAATCTGTTACTCAAGGAGCATGGTTTGTGTCTTATTTGAAATTTAATTAAGGTTGTTTGAATCTCTTACACTTTCAGCTCTTATTAATTCTATCATAAATCATGTTAAGATGTAACTGGCATCAATCAATGAGTAATAATTTGTCTACTTCTTAATACTGTGCTTAAATTTTACACAAGTCATTGCATAATTGGTATGGGAGTTCAGCTCTGATATTTTTCATTTTCAGTGAATACTTAAATACCAGCAGTGGCATAGCTAGGATGGATGATACAAATTGTGGATGCATATAAATTGTGTCCCCCCCCCACCGAAATCCGTCTTTTTTTTCAGTCACAATTCTACGTTATTACAACAAATGATCATACATTTTCTTATTTACCTTTTCTCATGCATAAAAAAAAACAGGAGTTAATATTATATATATATATATGCAAATAAATGGGTGTCGCCACTTAGGGTGGTGACACCTGGGGTGGATCGTCTCCCCCCCCCCACACACACACAGTTAGCTATGCCACTGATTACCAGCCAGAGTACGCATTAGAGCTTACAACTAGGTAATTAGTGTTCGCAAATGCCCTTTTAAGTATGCATAAACAAATATAATACTTCTTCAGTTTTCTTTTTCATAGTCATTTGAAGCATTGGTATACCTATGAAACCACTTAATTTTAATTTCCAAACTCTATATTCATTAAAAAAATTTCAGTTTATTGAATTCCTGTAAAATAGCTTTTTCTTAATTACAAATAAAGTTGTTTTCAAATTCCAGTGTCAGTCATCAATTTCACCACTTAAGCAATGAATTTGCTCTGTGCTGCAATGGGTTAAATCATTCGGCAAAAAAACTCACCTTCAGTTTCCAAGTTCAGCAGTAAGTACTTGGAGTTTGGTATGTGAATTAGTTTCAATTGAAGCTTTGTATTCCTCATTATTGAAAACAGCACCTCATAACCATCCTCTTCATACACAACTCTCCTTCCATCAATGAAGTTGTAATCTGTAAGCAATTTTTAAACTGAGCATTCACAAGTCCTAACTGTGGTCATTTAAGATGATTGAGACTTATATGCGGAAGGGATTTTTGCAACTCTGGAAAGATCACTTTTAAATTCTTGAGAGAGGTAGCACTTCTAGATGTAGACGAATAATAAGCATAAAATCCTTAATGCTCTGGGGAGACATTTCAATGCTTTGAGAGGGACATCCTCTAAATTAGATGCTGTAATTTCATTAGTGTAAAAAAGTTTCCGATGTTTTTCGTATTATTTTAAATTTGTACAAAAATTCTGCATTTTCCTGTAGTTCTATAACTTCATAAATGTCCCATACAATAGGAAAAAACAAAGTTATAATACTAAATAAGTACATAAAAATTTGCCCTTCAAAATAAGTTTATTTATTTAAAAAGGTTAAAAAATTCATTGACTAAAATTGCTATTACAGTAGAGGACCTATTATCCGGAATCGTCGGGACCGAGGGCTTTCCGGATTTTGGAATTTTCCGGATTTCGGGTCCGTCCGAAACTCGACACTCCCCTTCTCCCCCCCCCCTCCAAAAAAAAAATGGAAAATTTAAAAATAACAACAAAATTATAGCACTGATATCTAGAATATGAATGAAAAGTGTGTTGTATGAGAAGTCTGGAAAAAACACTAAGCTACAACTTTGACTCTTGTACTATATTACAAAGACTCAAATCTGGACATCCAAAATTCTGAACTCTTCAAAATCCGGACGTTTTGCTAACTGGCTTTGCAT
Organism: Maratus speculifer; assembly: GCA_964019185.1. Taxonomy (NCBI): domain Eukaryota; kingdom Metazoa; phylum Arthropoda; class Arachnida; order Araneae; family Salticidae; genus Maratus; species Maratus speculifer. The sequence continues at coordinate 2,220,495 of CAXHSM010001080.1, forward strand.
ATAAACCGTAAAATACCGTTAATCCGCTCCCCCAAAGGTGACGTAAATCGTAAAATAATTAGAGGGGGCGCTTACACGGATTTTTCCACGATCATTTCACAAAATTTGCATTTTTTCGCGATATTTGATGAGATTTGCAGGGTTTTATTGCGATATTTGACGAAATTTGCAGGGTTTTATCGCGATATTTGACGAATTTGCAGAGTATTTTCGCGATACCTGCGTTACTACGCGATACTACGATTGCGTTTTTTTTATGGGGATGAATCATGATGAAATGAATGAATCATGAATCTTTGAATGAATTATGAATTTTCATACTTGAAGCAATACTTGAAAAAAATTGCGGTTTTTTAAAAAAACAAACGTAAATTCTGTCGAAAAAACGCAGAAAAAATGTTAATTTCATAAAAAAAAAAACCCAAAAAAGCATGAAATCTAAAAAAATCTCGATAAAACGCACATTTGACCAAAGATTCGTGATTCATTCATTTCATCATGATTCATCTCGTTCTCAATCTTCTTCACTTCCGGATTTCGGGTCCTTCCGGATAATAGGTCCTCTACTGTATTTTGTAGAGATCAAGGAGAAAATCAAAACCTTTTAATATTCCTCTGCTCTTTCCCTAAATATCAACGAGACTCGAAATAAAAGAATTCAAACGAGAAAGAAACATTTATCTCCAGAAATATTTTTTTTAGATTTATCATGAGATGTATTATCTCTCTGCATCAAATAGCCAACTTGACAAGGAATCTATATGATTAAAAAATATATATCAAAGTTTTCTGTAGCAAGGAATTCTGTTCTTTTGAATTTGTCAACAAACTTTTAAGCGCCAGTTTCTTTTTTATTTATTTATTTTTTGCTTACTGATTGACGAAAAACCTTTTTAGAGCTGAAAAGAAATCATCAGCATGTTTTAGAACAGAAGATAAATAATATTCAGATTTCTTAAGGTATTTTAAAAGTGACAATAAAAGTTCACAAATAACCAGTTCAAAAATAGAGTTACTTTTATTAATTCGAGGTAGCACATTAAATTTTAATTTTGTTTGATATAAAATTATAAAATAAAGGCTAAGCTGCATTTGCGTTCGGCAAAAATTAATGGAAAAAAAATCTCGCCAAGATTGGCGATAAACTCCCAATTCTGGTAACCCTGTCAAAATAGTGCCAAAACCCCTTAATTTGGCAACCCTAATAGCAGTTTTCGCGGATGCGTGAGGGAGGGGGGAGGTTTTTCTCTTTGAGCCTGTGATGTAATTTGTTTACGAGCTGCGCAGTTTTTTTTTTTTTTTTTTTACTTCTGCGCAATCGAGGTATTGAAATTCAAACTTTTGAGCTATCTAATGGTGCTTTACCGCTTTATAACGTGTCTATTTTCCGTCGATGGTGAGTAACAACTCCAAGTAACAGATGATCTTTTTAAGGATAGATTAGAACGTTATACAGTCCACCCGTAACGAGAAAGACCGTGAAAAATATTTTTCTCCCCGTGGTCACTATAGAAACGGACTCGTCCACTTTATTTTAGGGTGACCACTGTACTGTTGGCTTCTTTTGTATGTACTAGGAGCGAATAAAAAGGGGAGATTATCGCAGTCTTCGGATTTCAAACCACCTCTGTCAGTTGGTATCTTCCGAAGAAGCAACCCCTCTCGGAGTTTTTCTCCTGACGGTAGGTCTGTATTTTGTCCAAAGGGCATTTTGTTAATTTTTTGTTGGGGTGCATGGCTTTTTTTTTTTTTTTTTTGGATAATTCATTTTTGAACGAAACTGCAAATCGGACATGAGAATGATTAATCGGCAACGACAGGGGTTTTTCAGTAAAGATCGATGTTTTGGTTTAAAATTTTTAATTATCTTTTTTGTAATAGTGTATTTTTATTTTTATAATCTTTACTTGCACCTTGTATACATATATTTTTAAATTGTTTTCTTTGGAATTTAAATTATTTCGCTTGTTTTATTTATATGTAAATATTTTGTCGTTGTAACCCATTTTCTGATCTTTAACTATTAGAAAATTTCAAGAAATCTACAAAATGTAAGTACTATTTTTGTCATTATTTTTATTTTATTTTCTGTTTATTCGTGCAAAGAAATCGTTTTCAAAATGATGGCAATTTTGAATCAGCAATTTTTGTAATTTTTACATGCACCCTGTATGTAGATTTTTTTTAAATTTTCTTTGAAATTTAAATTATTTCGCTCGTTTCATTTATATGTGTTTTTTTTTTTCTCTTGTAACCCCCTATATGTTCTTTTACAACTAAAACTAAATCTACAAAATGCAAGTACTATTGTTTTTAAATTTTGAGCTTATTCATGCTAAAAAGTCCTTTTCAAAATGATCGCAATTCTGAATCAGCAATGAAATTCGTTTTTAAATATGGCGATCACTTAAACATTTTAATTTTTTTCTCCTGAAAAAAACCGGGGAGTTTGTAGGGTTAAAGTTATATTTTGTTTGTTTTCCCAGCTCTTCTGTAGTAGCAAGTATTAAAAAAAATTAACCTCACTTTTATAGTAGCCACCAACCATATAAATTTCCTTTAATTTATAATTTTATTTCAATTGTTAATTATTTAAAAGTTATTCATTTATACAGGTTAAAAATTTAATAGTCAAATACTTACAGCCACTGTACATGCTTGTTTACCTTTTTCAGCATGTGGTTGGATGGTTGGTGGTGAAGTTAAATTTTTGACATTTTTTTTTTTTTTTTTGTGAATTGTTGTTTCCTGGTGATGTCATTTTGACAAGTGATGTCTGTCATTTTGACAAGTGATGTCATTTTGTTCAGTGGGTGTGTCTCACTTATTAAAATTTATTTATTTATTTTGGCAACACCTGTAATGATAATTTTCTATTGTATTTGCTGTATATATTTGGCAAGCAACATTCTCAATCAGTTCAACATGTAAGTACCTCTGTATCTAGTTTATAGGAAATGTGTTTGTTTTTTGTAGAAAGTATCTACACCTTTTTAAACTTAGTAAAATTAAAGAAACTAAATATGATTAAATTGTGTATGCTTAAAAGTGTTCTATATTTTCCTGACATGTTTTTCTTCATATAATGGCTTTTAATAAACTTTGTTTTTTTACTCAAGATGTTGAAGTTACTTAAGCCTTCATGCAAGTAGTGTTTTGTTTACTTAGGAAGGTGAACAGTGTGACTTTTAGACATTGTGAGGGAAGTATTTAGACTGACCCTACAGGGTTCAGGGGGGCGAAGCCCCTCTGATTAAGTGTCAATTGTTAATTTTTATTTATATTTACAAAATGCATTTTCTCAGGAGTTTTGAAAGTGATCACTTTATTTGAAAACTGGTTTCTCACGCATTTTCAGTTTGGCGATCATTTTCGGAAACGGCTTTTTGGCGCGAAAAAAGTCGCCAAGTTTATGGTGCCGAGCGCTAACACAGCTGTTCCATAACTATTATACTGTTATGTTCTGAATGGATTTGTTGGCTATATTAAAGATAAAATTGCTTTTGAAAAGGCAACAACTGAGGATAAATATCTTAATTTATTAGAAAAATAATTTTTTTGTTACTAATCAAAATATTCAGACTCTTGAAAGGCTTCAGGATTAAACTGCAGTGCATAAACTAAAAGATATAAAGCAAAACACAGTAATTGCAAGTTTTGATAAATTTGAAAAATAAATAGAAAAGTTTTCTCTAAATTTTGTATTATATCATTTAAATGTATTACAATAATCAATATAGTTTTTTTAAAATTTAAAAAAAGCATTTTCTTTCATTTCTGTGTTATTTATATACTGTATGATGACTATTTTTGTTGATAGATTCCAAATAGTAGAATGTAAACAAAGAAATGAACCATAATCCACTGCAAATCCCATGCACCCAATGTGTGTGGATTAGAGGGAATGTACTGTACTTAAATATCAGCTGTAGTATGTCAAAACCTATAAATACTATGCTCCAGAATTTAATATAACGTTATTGTATGTTGCACCTATATTGAAATATATTTGATGTATCATTAGATGTATTTAAAAATAACGTATATTACAAATAATTTTTCAAATATATGGTAAAATGTAGCTTTTGAATTCGTTAACAGAAATAGATTCTTGTAACCTTTATATAAGTGAACCCAAAAATAAAAATAATCCTACAAAATAATTTTTCAGTTATATTTTAAAAACTATGCACACAGCAAACTGTTTTGCAGTTATTAAATATGGTTAATATTAGATTTTCAAAATTCCTTCCATAAACCTTCATAATTAATAAACTACTTGACCGAATAATTTCTGTTTGATTACCAAAGGTAAAATTTAGCGAAAGATTTAAATATGAAGTGAAATTCAGGTGGCAGTATGGAAAAATTTCCTTTTTTTATAACTTCTATATGCAGTTGTCTTTCTAACAAAAATTTACAAATAGAATAATTTTGTAGCTGGTGTTATTACAAACAAATGACTCTGGTCATATTATGATGATTTGTGGCACAGTCAGCAGCATTATATGACCTATTTGCACAGTGTGGAAAGTGCAGCTCTTGACAAATTAGAAACTTTCTTGAAAATACGTCGTTTGATATATTAATATGTTAACTGTGTAATTCAGAACAACACTGCAGTAATTGACAGTGTTAGATATGTCTCAACAAAACAACTTTGCAATTCTCTTATTCAGTCAGAAATACAGGGTGTCTCATTCCAATCTGAACACAAGTTTTTATTCCTGACTTTAACAGTAACAAAAATATTTTAATGACAGATGATGAATTAAGCCATTGAGCTGCAGAATCTTTCCAACCTCCTGGAGCATTAATATTCTGACCCCAAAACCACAGGAATGTGAGATTTTGTGCTTGGTGTTAGTCTAATGTGTTTATTGCATGTGTTTATTGTGTGTGCATTTCTAGAACCCACTCCTCCTTTTGGAGCAACAAAATTTTTCTCAGGGGAATATGCGATGCTTGTAACCTTGCTTGTTTAGCATGCAGGAGCCCAAAAAATACTGAGAGAGCTGAGTCATTTTAAGGACACTTTATATAATGTAAACTATATTTTAAATTTTGAGCTATTTAAATGCAGTGATGGCCACTTCTACATCTTTCGCATCTATCCCAATACGTTTCGCTTAAATATAAAATGCTCTATTTAATATACTAGCTATGTTGCTTGAGTGAATTTTGCATATCAATATAGCTTAATATGCATTGTTGTAGGCATTTGTTTGTATATGATTATCAAATAGTTAACGCTGCTTTAAAAATATTTTTTCAATTGTTTGGCATATGGGTTGTTGCAGTTCACAAAATTGTAGTTGTTGCTAAATTTCAACAAAAAAAAGTAAGAAAAATCATGCGTTAAGCATAGATCATGAAGCACTTTCTAACACTTCTTGAAATCTTTAACAAATCGTTATCAGAGAAATAACATATTATTATCTATAACCAAATATGTAGTCCAATGCTTTTGAAAAGCCCTGTGTTTGATCTGTTAGTTAGTATATAGACTATATAATGGTAAAATTTAGTTTAGCGAGAAAACGTCTAATTATTTGAAATTTTCCATTCATCAATTTATACTAATAGATGCAAACATACTTGAATACTTTTGTTTAGCCCTGTAAAATACATAGTACCTTTAATGCATGAAAGTATTTTGCTAAAGTTTAGTTAAAAAATATATCTTTTAAGTTCTTAAATCAACTCTCCAGAAATTATCATCCAAAGGCGACCATGTTTCCAGTTCGTTGTGTGACTTTGTATATCATTTTATCTATATTCTACAAACATTTCTTACTAAACTAAATGCAGGTCTACCTAAAGAGGCATGACATTTTTAAAAACCACCTTTAAGTAAATTACTCTCATATTCAGTAATCTTTCCGAGATCTTTTGTGTAACCCTGTATACCTAAATAGTGTAACAATTAGCAGTTATGTAAATCATATAATATGCATACATCTAGTGAAACTTAAAAGCGTATATCATAATTTAAAAATGCATTTCATCCATCTAACAGCCATCTTCGATAATATTCAGGACTTCGGATAGAATATACTATTTGAAATCATTTGTGTGTCTCTGTAAATGCTATGCACTACGTATTGTGCATGAAATAACTCATATTATTCCTCAGCAACGTATATCAATTTGCTTATCGTTTACCATAATTAAAATATGTCACAAACAATTGCTCCCTTTATTATTATGTGTTGGAATTCTTTTGTGTGTCCCTGTAAATGAACAATAACTATTATTTTCGCTGCATACTTTACAAATACATATATTAGTGCACTTTGGTGATGCATATAAATTTGAAGATGTTTGACAGGGTGTAATACCTTTAAAATTCATTTGAAACTATTTTTTCCCATAGGCCGTAATGTAATGGAAAACTTTTGACTGTTCCTGTAAATAAACTAATCAGGGCAGAAACTTCATTTTCAATAGGGTTCGTGCTCGGGTAAACGTCATTAACGTCCAAAAATTTCATGACAATCTGAGTATATTTACGTTAGTTAGAGCGCGGACAGACAAACCAAATGCATAAGCACTTTTTAACTTTGTTGGAAAGTGCTAAAAAAGGTCACTGCCAAGGTATTTCAGAGATGCAAACACATACAGTAAAATATCTGAATACTGGACATCTCTAGACCATTGCAATTTCCCTCTGTTGAGAGGCAAAAACGTACAAATATATTGACTCTTAGACAGAGATTGAGAAAGTGTTGCTTAAATAGAGGTGTCCGCTATTAAGCAGTGACTGTTACAGATGTTTTTGCTGTATTTGTAAAGAAGCTGCTATATGTAATATCATCGGCATTTAGCAAAAGATTGTTTTATTTTCCAGTCATTAATTCTTTATTTTAGTTGTCATAACTGACATTTCTTCTCATTGTGTTTGTAGCATATCAGGGGAAGGGTATATACGGTACGGTTCTATACGGTAGACTCCCTTAAAAGCACAAAGCTCGGGACCAGAGATTCTAGCCAATGTTTTGTTTACATTTTCTAAACAGTAATTTGAATGTAATTAATGCAGTCGAAATTATAATGAATGCATACAATATAATAAAATATTAAAATAAGTAATAAACTAAAATAATAAAATTTTAAATAATTTATGAAATGATTAAAATATTAAAAGCAATGTCTAGTTAATAACCAATAATGTACAATTAATTATTCATTATAAAGATGAAATGTGATTTTTATCAATTATTCAATGAAACTTGCCTCTTAAAGGTACATTACTAATTCACTTGAAGATCATAAAATAACGAAGCTTTATTTCAGATTTAACCAGACTTAATAACTAAAAAAGATTGATTAATACATAGTAAACATATTTGGTATGATTGTGATTACCAATGATATCAGCAATATCTTGATTTTTTCAGAAATAAATTATTCTTTCTTCCTGAAAAAACATGGTTTCAATAACCTTAACAAAAATTACAAATTAAAAAAAAAAAAATGTATGGAATTGTAAAACTAAAAAAGTCAAATTTTGAACCTACATTTGAACTGAATGTTTCATTGTTTACATGCATAAATTATGTGCAGATTTGAGGGAGTCTACTGTACTTCAATGAACAGTGTTGATTTCAGGGCCCAAAGACGTGTCCCGCCTCATCAAAAATTTTGATTTCTTCTCACTAGAACAAACAAAACAAAAAAACAAAACTTAAATAAATAAATAAAATCATGCTGGTAGAATTTAAAATAAAAAAAAGATTATCGATAAAAAAAAGTATACATATACATATGTATAGGTAAAGATACAGTACCTAAGTAGGTCTTCTAAGTAAACTGTATCAGTGTTGAAATTTGGACAAGCAGGTTGCCATTTAATTTATAACTCAGCATCCCGTGGCTGTCCTAAAATGATATGTTTAGATGTTTTAAAAAAATAAGTATACGAGTAAAATATATTAAAAAAAATTAAGATGTCTGCATTTTAGATATCAAAAGACAAAACGTTTAAGCTTGAAACCTAAAATTAAAAATAATTGTGCATGTGAAATAATTGTGAATATGAAAGCTCAATTCAAATACTTTCCAAATACATAACAGTAAATATTTGTGATAATTAGGAAAAAAATGGTGACTAAATTTATATGGTATGAAATGCGAAAAAGTTCCATTGTCTGTCTATATTTAAAGTTAATTATCTCAGAAACCACATAAGATAGAGATTTATTATTGGGTATTTATTAATTCTCTATTAATCTAACCGATAAGCTTAATATAATAAATTTCTGAACAATTTAGGTTTTTAGCTGTGTTAGTTTGATAAGGAATATCTCTATGCTGTCAATATATTTAACTAAAATGAATGAGAATTTTTTTTTTATTTCGATATTTATTTTTATTTATTTATTTATTTGTAAAAACCTTGTTTGAATTTGAAACTTTTTATGAGAAAATTGAACAATCTGAATTCTAGGAATGCCTATATTTTTCTTACTAACAAATATTTGTAGAACTGATCAAGGGATTTACAAGTTTACTACCTTAAAAAAATTTCCTCCACAAAGGGAAATCCCCCCCCCCTCATTTTTTTAGAGGGAGAGGTGGTCTGTCAGTGTTTTAAATGAGAGATGTGGATAAACTTTCCTGACAAATTAAATGAAAGTATGATAAAATGGCTGGGCATTTGCATTATGAAAAGTTCCATATTAATGTGGAAAAAACAACAAAAAAAGCAAGTTTTTAGTAAATAGTTTAGGCATAGAAAATAATGTAAAGTTAAAAACTAAAAAAAAAAAAAAAATTAGTAATTTTACAAATTGAATATTTCCAGCTGAGGGAAAAATTGCCCAGGCCGGAAGTTGAATCCGGATACTTGGCTTACAAGGCCAATGCTTTATCTGTTAAGCTAACTGGGCGATAACCGGCTGGGATTTTTCGCTCGGATAACCTTATAAGCCATAACATCTGGTCTGTCATTTAGACAGCTCGGCAGAATAAGCCGCAGGTAATGGAATTTCATAGAACGATGGATACGTAGATATACTATTATTTTAACACAATCTAACTGATTGGTAAAGTTATCATACGAATTGAATTTTTCCAGCTGAGCGAAAAATTGCCCAGGCCGGGAACCGAACCCGGAGAACCGCGCTACGAAAATTAGATCGCGAGTTATAAGCATTTTAAATTTTTCGACACCCACCGTGGGGGGGGGGGTCTCCTGTCACCAAAAATTAACACTGTCTCATAATAAATTACCAAAAAATATGGCCGCGCTACGAAAATTAGATCACGAGTTATAAGCATTTTAAATTTTTCGACCCTCACCGTGGAGGTCTCCTGTCACCAAAAATTAACACTGTTTCATAATAAATTACCAAACAAAATTTGGCCGCGCTATGAAAATTAAATCGCGAGATATAAGCATTTTAATTTTTTTCGACCCTCACCTCTTGGGGGGGGGGGTGTCTCCTGTCACCAAAAGTAACACTGTCTCATAATAAATTACCAAACAAATTTTGGCCGCGCTACGAAAATTAGCTCGTGAGTTATAAGCATTTTAAATTTTTCGACCCTCACCGTGAGGGGTCTCCTGTCACCAAAAATCAACACTGTCTCATAATAAATTACCAAACAAATTTTAGCCGCGCTGCGAAAATTAGACCGCGAGTTATAAGCATTTTAAAATTTTCGACCCTCACCATGGGAGGGGCCTCCTGTGACCAAAAATTAACACTGTCTCATAATAAATTACCAAACAAAATTTGGCCGCGCTACGAAAATTAGATCGCGGATTAGATCATTTTAAATTTTTTGACCCTCACCGTGTAGGGGGGGGGGCTGTCTCTTGTCACCAAAATTAACACTCTCTCATAATAAAACAATACTGCATTTGTGACAATAATAAAATGTATGTATATAGAGTACTCACTCATTTTCTTTCACTATTTTTTCATCACTTTCTTCATTAATAAATACACTTTTTTTATTCATATTTAAAACATTTTATACACAAATTTTATGCGTACAGCTATTCACCAGCAACTGCTATTCACTGTTGTACTAAAATATTTTGTCTAAAGGAGGTAGATAAAACCTAACACTTCGGCTAACGTCGTTTCAGTTCAGCAGACTTCGGCACGGTGCCGAAGTCTGCCGAACTGAAAGAACGTTACCGGAATGTTAGGTTTTCCTCGTTACGGAATTTCTAGATTCGGTCGCCGTGCTCAAAAGCCGCGATAAAAGCTATGCAGTAGCTTAAAAATAGTTATTAAAACATTTATTTAAATGTTAATCAAATATATACTTAACGTAAATGCGTACTAATCACTATAACATATCTTTTCGCATTCAAGCAATATTTCCCCCTTGAATTCTCTGTTTTCTATCTTCCAGGAACAACGGCAATTTTCCTGTGTTTCTTCGGTCAGAAGGGAACGGCGGCGAATAGATCAACTGCGATTAATCACGTTCGAAAAAAAAGCCTCGACTACTCCCGGGATTACAGAGGTTACACGGCTCAGAATTTGAATCGCGAGACAAGCTCAAAAGCATTCCCAATAAAAGTGCACATAACTTTATCTGCAAAAAGATCTTAGTTCTTCCAAGATTTGAATGGAAATGAGGTCATTTGTGTAATGACTTCGTTTGCAATCATTTATTCAAAAACATTTTATTACACAGGCCTACAAAAAAAAATTTTTTTTTTGGTGCCTGAGATTTTACAACTGATTTTGGATATTTTTAGGACGCTGATTCCAAATATGCAATCAGTTTTTCTCTATCAGCTCTACTTTTTTAGATATGCATAGCGAACTAAAAATTTTTTAGAACTAAAGTGACCTTGAACACTTAAACTGACCTTATGATACATAGCCCTGTAACGACGCTCAAGGCGATTAGAAGGACGTTGAAATACCACAAGATCTTGAAAAAAACAAATGTGCAAGCAAAACTGATGATCTGCGCATGCTTATGATTTCGCGCCGCTCATCCATAAAGCCAAATGTAAAAGCCTCCAAGAGATAAGGTTAGTTTCAGAGTTCGCTCCATTGAAACAAAACTGGCTTTTTTTTTTTTTTTGACTTTCTATGAATTTCCATGATATTTGTGTTTAAGGTAGAATTCGTATCAATTTAATGTAAAACTCGTAGTATTGTAGATTGTTGTGTTTGCATTGTAGAATGGAATTTAAATGAGTTCAAGTAGAAAAAGTTGTATAAATCATCCAGATAAGTTTTGCTACATATGCGGAGAATAAAAGTTGAAAGAACACAGAAAATATGTTACTGACTTATTAAAGAGAGCTTATCTTGGATACTTTGGGGTTAGACTTGGTGATCAGGATAAAATCTGCGCACCGCAACAGGTCTGTAAAACTTGTACAAAACATTTATGGCAGTGAGCTGACAGAAAAGAATAAGTCTCAAATTCGGCTTACCAATGGTTTGGAGCCAAAACCATTTCTATGACTATTATTTCTACCTAGCACTGGAATACTATTTGAATTAATCGAAACAATTGTAATAAGAAAACTTATCCTGATTTAGTGTCTTCAAGACCCCCACTTCCTCACTCAGCGGAACTACCGATCCCAATGTTTCATTAGCTACCAGAGCTTAGTGAGGATGAATATTGTCCTTCTGATCATCTTTCAGATAGCTGTGAAGGTAACAGTGATTATGAAAAGACGTCATCAATGCCTAAATTTTTCAACCAGGTTGATTTAAATGATTTCAAAAGAGATTTCAATGTTTTAAAAGAAGCTTCTGAATTACTGGTTGGTTTCAAGATTAAAAGACAAAAATTTATTAGAACAAAGAGCCAAACTTACATTTTATCACCCAAGACAAAATTGTCTACTATCCTTCTTCTCTTAAAAAAACAATCTTGTATTTTGTCATGAATTTAGAGGGCTGTTAGAAAAATTGGTTTAAAAAAAAATATTTTCCAGATGATTGTCCTTGGACAGCAAAGAAGTTACACAAAATACTATTGTTTTTATATTTTTGGGATAGCAGGGATAAAACACACCACTAGATTAGAAAAAAGAGGCCTAAGAAAGAAAACATGGATGTTGGAGAAAGGAATGTCATTAATAACACTTTAGTTGGGCGAAAGAAAATCATACTTTCTGCACTGCATATCAAGCTCTGTTCTATGAAGCAGTTTGTGTAAATTCTCCATAAGAACGGGTCATGATTTGCATATATAAGGTAAAAACACCCGAATTGAGTTATGAAGATATTAAAGCAGGAATATTTAACGGACAACAAATAAGACAACTGATTAAGGATCCTGCTTTCGTAAATTCAACGAATGAGGCTGAATAAAAAGCCTGATGGACTTCTTTTGTGGCAGTTCACAAAAACATTCCGGGCAAATACAAAGGAGAAATCTATGTAGAACTGGTAAATGAAAAGTGGCATAATAGTTTTAAATCTCTTGGGTGTACTAGAAGCATTAAAGTGCACTATTTACATTACCACTTACAGCATTTTCTTGAAAATAAAGAAGGCACAAGTGATAAACAGCCCGAAAGATTTCACCACAATATTAAGACTATGGAGGACCGCTACCAAAAAAGATGAGATATGCAAAGGGTTTCAGATTACAGTTTGAGTTTAAAAAGACACTGTTCTAAAATATATTCCAGAATGTCAAAAAAAAAAAGAAGTTTCCGAAGCATTCGATGAGTATCAGTTTCATCAGTGACGTTTTTCTCTATTTTTGTGAGTAAAAATTTTTGTATAATATAATTAAAAAATTATTATTTGAATATGTGTATATCATAATAATAAAAACTAACATTTGTGTATTAAAAAAATAAAAATCCTGTATTTATTTTATTTTTACATGCATTTTTTAATACATGGATTTACTTTAAAATAATGAAACATATATTTCGCAAAAAGTTGTTTACCTTAAAAAACTGAGCTGATAGAGAAAAATTAATGCCATATTTGAATTCAGGACATCGAATTCATATAAAATCAGCTAAAAATACCCCGGCACCAAACAGCTGTTGACCAGTGTTATTTGTGAATTAAAAGTGTATGGTTAGCGATACATAATTTTTCCCTATAACATTTTGCTTTCAACATCGTTGTGTGAAATTCTAATCGCCATCTTAAAGAAGTACTTAAAAATCTGTTTTTCTACTTTAAATGAATTAAAATATCTGCAGTGGATTTTTTTTTAGTTTATGTCACTGGAATGTATCTTGATGTTCGAGTCTTTAGTACAGGATACATATAATAAATCTTTTTTTCCTAAAGTAAGAACTAATACATTACGATACTTGGAGGACAGTCATGAGTGTGTTGTTTTTGAATTTGTAAATTTCACAACGCACTTGTTGAATGGTTGTGCGAATTCGACCATAATAAAAATGACATTTTCCAAGTCTGATCTTATCCAGAATAAACTATGGAATTCTCTTATCTTAATGAAACACTGGTTAATCCTTTTTTTTAAGTTATAACAATACATATTTTTAATCACATGATTTAAAAAAAAATTGCACAATTTTGAGTATAATACTAAGTACAATTTGCAAACACTTTCAAATGTTTTATGTGTTATTCGATACTGTTAAACGTTATTGAGAAAAATCTTTTCAAATGTTTCACTAAATTTATCAGACCACTGTTGGTTAAAATTTGTTTTCTCCCGGGACTTCACTTAACCCTTTATTGGGCAAAGGTAATATACTTACCAATTAATTTTTATTAAAAATGAATTGATATTCACCATAATTTTTTGTGCGATAATTTGTTTTTATGGCCACCTGACGGAAATGGACTTTTTATTTAAAGATAAATATGTTTGTAGAATTTGGTGCCATTAAACTTTTTCAACATTTAAACCAAACAATTTACTTGCTTCATAGAGGGTTAAACAAATTACAACCCTATTTCTGAGGGAATTGATTCACTGTGCTGGTTTACAAGGCAACTTTTATAAAAATGAATTCAAGAAAAAGGATTTTATTAAATTTAGAGTAAACTTTAAAAAAAAAATGCATAACTGGAAAGCTGAACAACATAAATGAGCATAAAAAGTAGTAATGAAATTGAGTTGGGGATGAGATAAATGGACATCAAAGAGGTAATAATCTTGTTTGGATATATTTCGAGAACATGTCAAACAGTTAAGCGAAAATTTAAAAGGTGATAAAGTAAATTGACAAGCAATCAATAAAATAAATTTTTAGTTTTTATCAGTCCGGATATGAGACGGTCTCCGTATCAGCTATGGCGTTGTCTACTGTATCGCATGCACACCTAAGCATATGTAGATGTATATATAAAAAAATTCTCGAGTTAAATCATACCTAAGAATATATATTGTTATAATTTAATGCAATGATTTTGTACTGTTTAAGGAAAAGAAAATTGGAAAGTCGATTTTTAATCCAGAGTTAAAATTTAGTTCAGTTTATTTAAAAATGTCTTGTTTATTATTTTTCTTTCTGTTTTCAGATTCAGTGGTAACTAAAGCTGTTTTTTCTGAAACTCAGCGAGTCATTTCCTGGTATGAAAATGGCGACAATCACTTCTTGCTGACGCCTTGAAGACGCTATCCTCCGAAATCAAGCTTAAATTCATTTGAGAAAATGTCCTCGATTACAGAAGCAAATTCTTCCTCCAATGAACAGCACTTTGTTCTTCGAAATGGGGATAAGGAAAAACATTTCTCCACTGATACAAGAAAAAAAGTTTATATCTGTGATGTATGCTCAAAAACATTTTCTAGGAACTGTGATCTAAGAAGGCATCTCTTGACTCATACAGATGAAAAACCTTTTGTTTGTGAAGCATGTTGCAAAGGATTTTCTGATAAATGTACTCTAAGAAACCATCTTTTGATTCATACTGGTAAAAAACCTTTTGTTTGTGAAATATGTTCCAAAGGATTTTCTGATAAAAGTACTTTAAGAAACCATCTCTTGATACATACAGGTGAAAAACCTTTTGTCTGTGAAATATGTTCCAAAGGATTTTCTCTGAAGGCTCATCTAAGAACCCATTTCTTGACTCATACAGGGGAAAAATCTTTTGTATGTGAAATATGTTTCAAAGGATTTTCTCAAAATGGTAATCTAAGAAGGCATCGCTTGTCTCATACAGGTGAAAAACCTTTTGTTTGTGAAACATGTTGCAAAAGATTTTCTGATAAAAGTACTCTAAGAAACCATCTCTTGATTCATACAGGTAAAAAACCTTTTGTTTGTGAAATATGTTCCAAAGG
This sequence comes from Maratus speculifer, assembly GCA_964019185.1. NCBI lineage: Eukaryota > Metazoa > Arthropoda > Arachnida > Araneae > Salticidae > Maratus > Maratus speculifer. Next base: position 2,235,723 of record CAXHSM010001080.1, read on the forward strand.
ATTTTCTGATAAAAGTACTTTAAGAAACCATCTCTTGATTCATACAGGTAAAAAACCTTTTGTTTGTGAAATATGTTCCAAAGGATTTTCTGACAATAGTAATCTAAGAAAGCATCGCTTGACTCATACAGGTGAAAAACCGTTTATTTGTGAAATATGTTCCAATGGATTTTCTCAGAATAGTGCTTTAAAACAACATCTCTTGACCCATACAGGAGAAAAACCATTTGTTTGTGAAATATGTTCCAAAGGATTTTCTCAGAATGGGCATTTAAGAAAACACCTCTTGACACATCCAGGATAAAATCCTTGTGTTAAAAAAGTGCGCTGCAAAGGACTTTCTAGACATTGTCATTTAGACATCTCATAATTGATACAGGCGAAAATGTTTTTTTGCGCGTGTATTATGTTTTCCAACGGACTATCTGATAACCATTATTTAAGAAAACATTTGTCTCATACCAAAGAGACAATAGATGGAAATCTCCCATATGTATTATGACAAATTCGAATATGAACCCTGTTTATGTCATTATATTTACTATTATTACTTTTTATGTTTTAGCCTTTAGTAATAAATAAAAATCATTTGCACTTCATCCATGGTTTAATGTATTATTTGATAATACACAAATAAATGTTGACACATTCATTTTTTCGTATTAGTACATTCATTTTGCACGGAATAACATATTTTTCTGGTTAAGAGGCTACTTTATTCAAATGAAAAGACCCGTACACTAATGCTATCCAATGGAAGAAATTTATAAATATATCTGGGTTGCATTTCAATATTTTTAAATGATTTTTTTCCATTGGATAGCTGAAATTGATCTAAATGCAAGCCACTTTTAACTTTTTCGATTTCGGTTGCAGATATTCTTCATGGGGGTGATTTTGCTTTTCAAACCGGTTTCGAAAAAGAAAGCGTCCTTATAAAAAAAAAATCAAAAGTGTAAAAAGCAGCCTGCATAAAGATCTCAGCTATCCAAAGCAAACAAAAATCCTTTAAAAATATTAAAATGCAACCAAGGTAGCTTTATAAATTTCTTCCATTGGTAAATCGGTATTTTCATTTGAATGAAGTAACCTCTTAAGACAGGATTCCGTTATATGTTTTACTATATTTTAATTTAGCTACTTTTATTAATCTTAAACATGCATTATTCTTTTATAAAAAATAAAATTTAATATTTAGTCGTAAAATAATGATAATTTAAAGATTATACATTTTTTGTAAAGATCTTTTGTTTAGGACAAATTTTACTGATCTTTGAATGGACCAGACCCAGACGACTGAATGATTTTCACCCGGGGGGGGGGGGGTCAAAACCTGGATTAAATTTAGGCCGGTCCTTCAGAATAAAAGGCTCGACCCAGAAAGTTTAACCATGTCCGGCCCGAGATTTCAGGAAAAAGTATGGTCCACCCCTGGCCCAAAGGTATCAATATAGGTGGAGGGGTTGGTAAAGTCAAACTTTTTTTCAATATGAATGAGTTGTAAGCTTTGAAAATATTAATTTTATCATGTAAAAAACAAAGCATTGTAAAACCTGCCAAGACAAGATCAAAATGAGCTGAAAGAAATTTACATTTTAGACAAGTTTACAGCTTAACAGGAATAGTTGTTGAGAATGCATTTTATCATAACCATGATTTTTTTTTCTATTCAAGCTGAATTCCGTTTCTTACATTTTCTGTTTAATGAGTCTTTTTGACTAGTTCTATTTTCACAAAAAGAAAAAAAATACGGGATAGGAAACAAGTTGAGTTTAAAATAGATTGTTATCTTAGCAAGTATATAGGTGATTATGACATTTTATTGTATAAGGAAAGATTTTGTTATAAACAGGATCCGTATTCACGGGTGTAATAGTAAAAATAATTTTTGCATGAACAAAATACTGAACTATTAGAGACAGATTTAACCATAAGATGTAAATCATATAGTTACAATTCTCACTAGGGAAGGTTCCCAGGTGTAAGTCGTGGATTTTGACGAGTGTGATATCAAAAGGAAGATCTTGTCATGTACCTTAAAAAGTGCAATGGAACTACCTGTCCGAATCCAAACGTTTTCAAGATATCAGCCTTTGAAGAGTGAATAAATAAATAAATTGACAGGCAGGTATATAAATTGTTCGCAAGTTAAGCCAACCTAAATAAAACATTCTATTTTACACACAGGGCCGGCGCTAGACATTTCGCCGCCTGAGGCGAGCCTTATTTTGCCGCCCCTATGACGTCATTTTCTATTACCACTACTCAAACTTTTTTAAAAATAAGTAAATTAACACAATAACTATATTTAGTTGCATAAATATAATATAAAATTTATTATAAAATGTATTTACATTTAAGGAATTTAAAATAATTAAACTGCATAATTTATTTTATTTTAATTTTTATTTATTTATTTATTATATCTTTTTAAAAATAGCAACAGCTAACTTGGAATTAAATTAATAAATCATATTCTACTGGCATAAAAAAAAAAAAAAAAATCCAGAAAGTCTCACATAAAGAATAGCAACAACACAATAAAAACGCCGGGTCCCATCAAAAAATAGCACAAAACTGTAAAATCGCATTAGAAGTAGCAAAATATTAAAAAAAAAAAAAAAAAAAAAAAAAACATTCCGTGATTATTAAACATTATCGCAAAGAGAACAAAATGTTCTACATTGGACTGGAAGATTGAAACTGAATTTCTTTTACTAATGCGGAAAAATCCCAATGAATCGCTAAAGAAAACAAACAGAGCACTAAAAGTGGTATAATAAAGAATCGTTAAAATTTCAAAAATTGCAAACAGTAAATTTTATTTAAGATTAAACAAAAGTTATTTAGCAAAGTCAAAAAACCGCCACAGAGCAAAAAAAAAAAAAAAAAAAAAAAAAAGATCATAAAAAAATTCACAAAGATTCGAAAATCACTAAGCAAATTTCAAATAAATTTAAATGAAAAGAGGACAAATTTTATTATATAGGTTAAATGATTAAAACCAAAATCCTTTTTAATAATGGTGAAAAATTGCTTCAAAACTTAAACAGTAAAAGTCACTAAAGATTAAAAAATTGCTGAAAGACAAATTTTATTACAGCGGCTTAAACTATACTAAAAAGAGTTTTTTCACAAATAAAGTCTCATTTGAAGTTAGTAACAAAATTCCTTTTACGAATGTCAAAAACTCATGTTGGAAATTGCATTAAAAGTCGCGGAAAATTCAAAAGTCGCGAGAAATTTAATGTAAGGTGGTCTGGTGTAATAACGCTTGGCGGGGTAATAACGCCAAGTGCTAATATTTTGCATAATTATGAAATAATCTGGTAAATGACACCCATGTGCTCTGCGCAGAAGGGTTTTGAGTCATATAAATCGCAAAAAACAGCTTCAAGTTCATTTGTTTCATTTTTAGGTCTTTTCTGTTTTTACAAGCAACTAAAATTAACGTTTAATCTAAAATTTGCGAGATACGTTTTGTGATGTGAAGACTATTTTTTTTTTATCCGGAAATACTTTGTTAATTACATAAATTTGAAGTACATTTCATGGACTTTCAAAATATTGTTGAAGATTTTGGATATCTTCTCGAGATAATTTGCAATTAAAAATGTTCAGCGCAATAACTATAACGGGGTAATAACGCCAATCCTCGGAATTAATACCTCGGTTGATTCCCTACAGTGGCCGAGCTACATCCTAAATACTGATTCAAATAAACACAGTTAAAACTGTGCAATGTTTCTAATAATTCTATTTAAGCGGTCCTTTTTAAGCAAAAAGAAGCTCGCGGTCTGATATTCTTTTGCCTCATCCCCTCCCCCTCCCCCCAACACCACACCTTTATTTTTCTTACACTTTCACAAAAAATTGAACATTTTCAATAGCTTAGAATGCAATTTGTCAATTTCTAAGTTTGTAGAGTTTGTATTTTTAGAATTGGGCAATCTACATGCAATTATTCCATCTTATTTCATAGTTTTGTTTGCATGGCGTTATTACCCATATAGGTGGGTAATAACGCCAAATAGCATTGGTCAAGAAATCACGCCATTACATTTTTTGAATACATATCTGTTAATTTTCTTTTTTTTATATAGATAGTCAATGAGTTGCTGTATCAAATCATATATTTGTTTGAAAAATACAAACTAAAACTGAGCCGTGAAAATTGGTAGAACCTTAACGTGGCGTTATTACCCCAGGGTACCTTATTAAGCTGAAAATCACAGCAAAGTTTGACAAAAGTTATAGCAGTAGGCTAAAACTTACTAACAGTAATAAATAACAAAAATTCGTTTCTGAATGAAAAAAAAAATTGCGAAAGCAAAAAAGATCATTAAAATCTGCATTGAAAATATTGGGTTAAAGACAATTGTTTGGAGCCGAATTCATTTCATATACGTCAAAAAATTGTCGTGGAACGGAAAAAAAGATAAAAATTGCATTGGAACTCTCATTAAAAATCGCAAAACATTGAAAATCACGAAGGCTAAAACATACTTCTATTAGTTTAAAACTTTCAAACTAAATTATTTTTTACAAAAAAAAGGCAGTACGCAAAACCATGTTAAGAATCGCATTGAAAAAAAAAAAAAAAAAAAAAAAAAAAGGAAAGAAAGAAACTCACTGAACAAAACTTACAACATTAGAAAAGTTTTAAACTGAATACCGTTTACGAATACGAATGTAAAAAAATCGCTGAAAAATGAACAAAAAAAGGGCAAAATTATTCTAATGGGCTAAGACATTTGTAATCCGAATTACCAAGATTTCAAAAAATGAGAAGGACAAAATTTGCTGTATTATGCTAAAAAATTGAAAGGAAATCATTTACGAATCTAAGAAAAAAATCGCCACGAAACAGAAGAAAATCCAAAAATCGCTACATGAATTTAAAAATAGCTTGGTTAGCTTGTGGATTCCGAATAAACTTTATTGAAACTAGTTGGATGTGCCAATCCCAAAACTTTCTTCTATCTCATACGTACATTTTAATATTTAAAAAAAATAGTTACTCATTTTAATGTTTTAATAATTTTAATTCAATACCATACGAACTTTGGTTTTCATCTTAAACTTTTGCTTCAATCAATAAATCGGAGTAAAAACGAATTTCCGTCTCTACACGAGCTGATGGGCAATGAATGATAGGCAGACTTTTTTTTTTCAAATTCAGGGAGGACCATACTTGCCTTACCAAAAAATAATCATATACAAAAAATTTAGTTCGGTTCTAGGACTAATTTTATACACTTTTAGGGTGCAGTATTGAAAATGGCATAAAATTGGCTGTTGCAGCGCCCCTTTCCGGCGGATTTTTTTTTAATTCAGGGTGGACCAACTAGCCACAGCCATACGTTTACACAAAAAATTTGGTTCAATTCGATGCATAACTTCATATACTTTTGGTCGGTACAATATTGAAAATGGCACAAAAATCGCGATTACAGTGCCCCGTTTCGGTGGATTTTTTTCAAATTCAGGGAGGACCAATTAGCCATAGTCATACACTTACACAAAAAAATTGGTTTAATTTGATACATAACTTCATATACTTTTGGTCGGTACAATATTGAAAATGGCACAAAAATCGCAATTGCAGTACTCCCTTCCGACGGATTTTTTTCAAATTCAGGGAGGACCAACTAGCCGTAGTCATACACATACACAAAAAATTTGGTTCAATTCGATGCATAACTTCATATACTTTTGGTCGGTACAATATTGAAAATGGCACAAAAATCGCGATTGCAGCGCCCCCTTCCGGCGGAATATTTCAAAACTGAAGGAGGACCTGCTTGCCACAGCCAAAAATATTCACGAAAAATTTGGTTCAATTCTATGCATAACTTCATGCACTTTTTGATGGTAGAATGGCGACATACAGACATACGGACAGACAGACATTTTGTAAAAACATGTTTTTTGGAATCTCTGACCCCTAAAACGTGTAAATCCGTCGAAAACCGGAAGTCGAAAAAATTTCAATTACAATACTTTCTTCTTTGAAGATAGAAGAAAGTAAAAAGGAAAAAAATTTACTGCATCGGGCTAAAATATTAAAAGTTGATTTATTTTATTAATATATATGGGAAAATCTAAAGCACAAAAATCTTGAAGTATCACAGAGGATCAATTTACTACAGCGGGATAAAATATTATAACAGGAATTATTTCCTAAAATAAAATATACATAAATAGATAACTAAAACTGACGCGAAACACAAAAAATGCAAAACTAAATACATAAATAATACAAATTGTGAAAGGTAAAATGTAACGTGTCTCGGATTAATAAGGTCAAATTCTAATATTACGCGTAATTATGATGAAATCCGGGAGATGGCATCTACAGGTTCTGCGCAAAAGGGCTCTAAATTATCTGAATTACAAACAACCACTAAAAATTAATTATTTCAATTTGCAAATATTACCGCTGAAAAGAGCTCGTAAAAGTCAACGTCCGATCTAAAATTTGCGCAGTAAGTTCTTTAATATAAAGACTGTATATTTAGTAGAAAATACTTTATTTATTACACAAATTTGTTGTGTATTTCACGCACTTTCAAAATGTTGCAGAAAATTTTGGATGCGTTCGCGAGGTAGTTTGAAGTTTAAAATATACTGTGCAATAAATACACTGGGATAATAACGCTATCCACTGGCATTATTACTCTGATTGATTCTTTTCAGTGCTACGAAGAGAATTTATCTTTTATTTTGTGTGCGAGAGAGCATTAACATTGATGAAACCAAAAAGTATAAATAGAAATTTGTCTGTCCTGAGTGCTACTAATTTTTTCATGTCTGATGAATGAAACATGAAATGTTTATTATTGCAATCTAATATCGGAATTAAAGTTAAGTAAGAGAAATTTGTCAATTTCTAGGGTTGTAGAGTTTGTATTTTTAGAATTGGATAATTTACATGTCATTATTTTATCATATTTTACATTTCGTTTGCATGTAATAACTCCAAATAGCATTGGTCAAGAAATCACGCCAATACATTTTATGAATACATAGCTACTAAAATATTCTTTCTTGTAAGCATAGTGAATAAGATGCTGTATCAAATCCCATATTTGTCTTGAAAAAAAAATTAATTAATTAATTAAATTAAGCTGTGAAACTGGTAGACGTTAACGTGGTATTATCACCCCAAGACACTTTAATAGAATATTAGGCTAAATGTTCAAAAAATAATCCGTTTTATAAATGACAAAAGATAACGGACCTCAAAAATAGACATTGTATTGAAAATTGCAAATACTTCAAAAATCGCGGAGGAGAAAATTTCCTATATTTAGGCTAAAATTTTGATAAAAACGTTTGTGTAACAAATGTGAAAAATGCGCAGCAGAACGCAAAAAATAAATAAATAAATAAATAAAATAAACAAATAAGATAATAGTAATAATAATAATAATAATTATTATTATATAAGTATAATAACCGCTAACAATCGCACTGAAAATGGCTTTAAAGAAACTAAATATTCAAATATCGCGGAAGAGAAATTTTAATATATTTAGCCAAAATTTTTACATAGAATTCCTAACAAGAAGATCAAAAAATCGCCATAAAACTCGGAAAAACGATAAAAATCATTTAAAAATAGTTAAAAAAATTATAGAACAAATTTCAATATTTTTTCATAAAAGACAGTAACCGGAACTCTTTCTCAAATGTAAAAAAATCGCTCAGAAATAAACGTTTAAAAACGCTTAAAATTCACTAAATTTTTTTAAATATCAATTGATAAAATTCACTATATTAGGCTAAAGTTTGGAACCGAACTAATATTACAAATGCTTAAAAAATGCTGCGAAATGACAGTGAATGCTGCGAAATGACAATGATTTTCAATCCTAAGAGGGGGGGGGGGTGATCAACATTATTTTAGTAGGTCAAATGGGGTATCATTTCGTATGGATTTTTAAAATTCTAAAACGAATGAAACTATTTGCAAGTCGATACGATAATTTTTTACAAAGTTACGGCACGTTTTAAGAATAAAACGGCAAAAATTAAACTTTGTTCGGATAAAATTGGTTTTTGCAGTAACAACTGATGCCATTCACGAAAATTTTGGGGGAAACCTCGTTTTGTCACTAGGCATGAAAATCCGATGAGTCTACAAAAATAAAGCTTTACCTTGCTTTTTTTAGAGGTTGTGGGGGATACTTCAACTTTTTAAAATTAGGTGAAGTGGGTATCATTTGTTATGTATTTTCGAATTCTGAATCAAATAACATCATTTGCAAGTTTCAAACATAACTTTCGCAAGATAATTCTTTATGAAAGTTATTGTAGGTTTTATAAATATACAATGTTGAAATTTATGTTTTATCAATTATCATTGAGCACAACTTTGTCATATTTATTTTACATTCAAAATTTGTTCTTTATATCATATCAAATAATATCAAGGTATTTAAGCGTCCTCAAGACCGCAATAATCAAAATCAGGATCATCAATTTCTTCAAGATTAGTAAAATAGTCAAGATATCCGTGCATTTGTAATTTACATTGATAAAACCATTCATGACTTTGTATTCATGAAACCTGCCTAACTTTGTAATGCATAACCGTATCGACTTGCTGAAGTGTAATAATAAAAAAAAAATGCATAGCAAACGATATTACACTTTAGCGAAAGAAAAAAAAAAATTGAATTCTCCAACAAAGTAAAAATACACCCCCTTCCTAAACACCTTAAAACAGCTTTTTTCAAGTGAGGGGGAGGGCATCGAATCTTGATTTTTACTGTCAAGACAAAACTTTTTCAAATTTTATCGAATGGTCGGTCATCAGTTGGTGTATTTATTCGTATTTTGGTCTATTTTACCTGTATAAATATGTGAGACAAAATGCCGCCCTTTTACGGTGCGCCCTGAGGCGGCTGCCTCACTTGCCTCACCCCTGGCGCCGGCCCTGTTTACACACTACATACACATACAGTTTATCCATTACGTAATGCCAGACATTTTCCGAAAATTTTTGCATAAAACAAGGTGCTGGAAATAAAAGACAAAATAATTGCATTACAGAATGGCATACGGTAAAACTTTGCTTTCGAGATATTTTAATCATGTTACGAGCTATATCGTGTATCATAGAAAATGCATAGTACAGTAGACTCCCTAAAATTCAAACACAGTTTACAGATGTAAACAATGAAACTCCTAGTTCAGATATAGGGACAAAGTTGGGGACAAAATAGAGACAAATTCTATATCAATTCTATATTTATTTTAATTCGTAATTTTTGTTAATATTACTGAATTCATGTTTTTTTTCATGAAGGAAGAATTAATTTATTTTTGAAAAAACAAGCTACACATTGTTAATATTACTGGTCATCACAATCTTCTTACCAAATATATTTATGTATTGATCAAGCTTTTTTGGTTATTTAAGTCTGGCTAAACCTGAAAGGAAACTTCCTTATTTTATGATTTTGATCAGAATTAGTCATATAACTTTATGAGGTAAGTTTCACTGTATAATTTTGGAAAAATACATTTAATTTTTATAATAAATATTTAAACATTCATAATTGATATCAAATGAAAATCAAATTTTGAATTGCTTAAAAGGCGCAAATGCCAACCTAGTGAAAAAGATTCCATGCCGGCAATCGAACCCGGGCCATCAGTATAGCGCACTGACGTTCTACCGACTAAACCACATGGAACGACATCCAGCAAATCACTAGGTTGGCATTTGCACCTTTTAAGCAATTCAAATTTGATTTTCATTTGATGTATTGTATCCAAGGCGAATTTTCTCTCTGGAAAAATTTCCACTCATTCATAATTGATTATTAATTTGACCTTTGCTTTTAATATATTTATCATTTTAAAAATTACCTAAATTTTTATTATTCCAGCTTATTACTTATTTTAATATTTTGTTACATTGTAAGCATTTCTTGCAGTTTTGAATGCATTATTTATTACATTCAAATTACTGTTTAATAAATGTAAACAAAGCAATGACTAGAAATCCGTAAAATTCTGAAGTACGCACAACCTCTGGTCCCAAGCTGTGCGGATTTGAGGGAGTCTATCATATAAATATTGTAAGATCTTAGCCCTTTTTAAATTATCGACCAAGAGGATGTTAGCGGGGAGTGCCGCTCGGTAATAATTAAGGCTAGGTTATAAATATGGAGAATCTATTTATTTATCCGAAGAAAACACAAAAAGATTCTCTGAAGTATATTTACAGCATTTAATTAATAATAAAACATGTAGGCTTCTTTAACCACCAGCTTCGACCTTAATTCAGTCAGAGTTCCATAAACCAAAAGTTCGTAAATTAACATAAAGTTCGTTAGATGATTGTTTGCGTACACACAATGCGGAAGATAGGTCTTCCTTTAACAAACTGTTTTCTACTAGGTAAAACTCACAGATAATCACGTTATCTAATCTTTCAAGACGAGAGCAATCAGTGACTCGGCTGGAGAGAGTCCACTCATCAAATTTACACCGGCTTTCGCTATCGGATCAGCCTCCAAAGATCCTCTTCTCGGATCCTCTTTTTAGCTCACTCTCTGAGCTCCTTCACTCTTTCCGCGAGAACTCCGATCTGCTCTCTGGCTTCCCTCTCTTTGTCCGATTCAGGTTTTTCCCTAGACCCCCCTCTTAGAGGTCACAAACCAATCACGATCATTAATGGCTTTTCTCTCATTAATGAATTGTAAAATCGTACCCTAATTGGTACCTGTGCGTCACTCCAGACCGCCCAGTTAACGGCGCCACGATTTCTGGCCTGCCTGCCGTCTCGTAATTTCACTTTGAGTCGGTGTATCATCAAAAGGCATCCCATGTGATCGACTCATTCATCCGACTGTCACCGACCTGTTAGTTTCGTTGATCGATAGTGATATAGCGATTCTTTATATTTCTGCTGCCAGTTTCACTTTGAGAATAGAGTCACTATAAGCTTACAGTTTTATGGAGAAACCTATTTCAGAAATAAATGCATATTTCTGCTGTTTTGCTCTAAAAACTTGTGATAATTCTGATTTATCATAATATTTAGGGTGCTCTTTCTGTTGTGATGACACAAACGAATGTTGTATTTGTGAAAAAATCAGGATATGTACATTATAGGCAACGTGTATATGCTAAAGTTAGGAACATTCATGGATACTGTATATTTGCCAATGATTTACTTCAGAAACAGAGGGTATATGCAGCTTGTAAAAAAATCTAGAAGTATACGGCATATACCCTAAACTACACCCCTGACAAAAAAAAGAAATTACAAAATGAAATGCCAGATGTTCTGCATTAATTGAAAAAAATATATAACAACAATAAATATGAATATATCTAAACATATGTCACATGTTCAGAAAATTAGAATCCATCATGCTAGATTTATACCAAGGGGTGTACTGATGGGTATACACAGGTATATGCTGTATACCTTCTGGATTTTTATAAGAAGCCCTGCATACTCTTTATTTCTCAAACAATGCTTTAGCATATAAGGTGTAACAGTTATGAGTATATTTTATACACTGTGGTTTTGTTAAAACTGCAACACTGTTTGTACCACCCATTGTATACCAGGTCATTGCTAAGATTTTTTTTTGTTTTTGGAAGAAGGGAAGGAGAAGAGCTTAAAATGCCAAATCAAATTTCAGCATTTACCAACTAGTTTTAATATTTTTTCTACTATGTTACACATTAGAAAAAAATAATATAGTTTTTATTTGTAAAATGTTTAATAATACATTCCTAATTATATTTGTAACATTTGCCATGTCTATCAGAAATAAAAAAGTCAATTGCAGTTTTTATTAAAATGTAAACAAATCTGCCAATTAAGTTTGTAAATTTGTCAAGGGTAATAACATTCTCAAATGGTTTTTGGAAAGCTCCCCCCCCCTCATCCTGTCCCCTTAGTGAGGGCCATGATTGTATTAAGTAGCGTCCTTTTTACAATAAATATTACAATTTTATAATTTTTTTGTATAATAAATAATATTTAAATGCCTCGAAAACCAAGTTGAGTCTTTCGAAAATTAAATATATATATATATATATATATATATATATAACCCTACCGTATTTTCCGGGAATAACGCCGCACCGAGTATAACGCCGCTCCGGGTATATTTCCACATTCATTATTAGAGCAATGAAATAATATTATTAACTGATATAAAGTAAAACATTTTGATCTTAAATAAATAACTTATCTTTTTCTTTGTACAGTTATTGCAATGAAATCAGAACCTCATCTATTCACTGCGCCACGATTCCCGTTAACTAAATTTAAGTTTTTTAAGTTTTTTAATTTAAGTTTTGCTAAATTGATAACATTCAACTTAAATTTTGCCGGGTAACTGCGGCACTTACAACTCACATCTGAAGACATGTTTAAGATAAAACTTACCGCAAAATACCATTAATTCTTCCCCCAAACGTCACCAAAAATCATAAATAATTAGAGGGGGGGGGCGCTTACACGAGATTTTTCCGCGATCGTTTCACAAAAGTTGCAGGATGAATCATGATAAATTGAATGAATCGTGAATCTTTGGATGAATCATGAATTTTTATACTTGAAGCAATACTTGAAAAAATTTGCGTTTTTTTAAACGTAAATTCTGTCGAAAAAACGCAGAAAAAAGAAGAAATTTGTATAAAAAACCAAAAAAGCATGAAATTAATTGAAAAATCTCGAAAAAACGCACATTTATAAAGATTCAGGCTTTACTCATTTCATCATGATTCATTCCTTTCTTAACCGTTCTTTTGATATAATTTGTACTTTTTTAGATTTTTTGACGTAAATCGCGTTTTTATTGCAATCTTTCGTCGAAATGTGGGTTTTTGGCAATACTTAGGCGAAATTCATGATTTTTTTGCGATCCTTTAAAGAAATTTGCGGTTATTTTTCATGATTGTTTGGCGAAATTGGCGTTTTTTCAGCGATTGTTTTGGAAGGGAGGGCGCTTTCTCAGGATTTTTTGAAAATTTCAAATTTTTTATAAAGTGGGAAGGGGGCGGATTAACGGGATTTTACAGTATATCAGTAAATTAAAATCAATTTTAAGCATCAGATTCTTTAACCTTAAAAATATAATTCCACGTGCATGTGTATAATTACAGCGAAAGCAACGAAAGTTTAGATTTGCCGATCTGTTTTCAAAAAATTTAAATTAATTAGTCCTATTTACAAGCCGCACCTAGTTATTGGCGGCACTTTTGTTTACAAAACAAAAAAATCTAGTTTAATGCCGCGGCGTTATTCTCGGAAATTACGGTAAATGAAAAGATACATAAAAAAGTAGCACTACAAACAATAATATACAAATAATTTTTTTATTAAAAACAAACGGGTTTTTTATCCCTTTGTACCATGTCAGTATTAATATGGCATAGTGTGACATTAATTAATCGATATTTATCAAACATTTTCCTGTAAATACATACATGAATACAGAAATAATTCTATTTCTCGTAAGAAAGTTCAAAGTTCTTTGGACAATGCCATCTGTTGTTAATATTTACTTATCATTGCTGATTTCCCTACAGGCTACAAAACAATTTAATTTTCATAATATAATAAAAGCAAAATTCTTTATAATTTTTTTAAAAATAAATATTATTCTTGATAAACAATTTCCCCCCCCCCCCCTCTCTCTCTCTCTTTATATGTATATATATACCATTAAGAGCAAAAATGGAATCTCAAGTACTGTAGAGGACCTATGATCTGAAATTCAATACAGAAATATATTCAAAAATTTTCTAAATTTCTAAATTTTTACTAAAATATTGTAAATTCTGGGATTTAAAAAAAAAATACAGATTTTTTTTCAGTCCATTATTTCAATGTGCAACTTCTAAAATATGTTACTTTTGTGGCGAGGGAAAACAGACCATCCCTCCCGCTTTTGAATTTAGGCAAAAATTGTCTTTTAGTCAAATTTTAGTTTAAAATTAAGTTACAATAGAATTCATTTTAAAAAATCATCAGATATTCCCCCCGTCCTTCTCCACTAAAAAAATATTATGACTATGCCATTGTATTATTTGATTACACATAAAACAGGAGAGTTCAGTTTATTTCCTTGCATCCGCCCTCCTTTCTCAGGCATTCCAGAACAATCTATTTACTTACAGTTTCAGTAGCGGTAATATACATATTACTGGTACAATTAGACATCAGTAATATTAATTAGTAATATTACTAACTATTATTATTACATTATTAGAAACATTATAATGTATTATTATTATATTATGCAACTTACTATAATATTATTACATTATAATTATAATTATAATTATAGCAGTAATATAAGGTGATTATACAGTCAAGGTTCTATAATCTGCACACCTATAATCCGCAATTTTCTATAATTCGCGTTACTTTACGAATGTAAACAGTGAAATAAACAGTTAAGAAAATTTACAAATTTGTGATCCAAAAATAATTTTTTAAAACAAAAAATAAAAAAAATGAAAAAAAATCATAATAAAATATTTCCTTTTTTAAATATAACCCTTTTATTTTATTAACAGTAAATAACAAACTGTCTATACTAATAAAATCCGTGCGCCTCTGTATGTCTGTTTGTCTGAAGCTGATTACAGTTCGCAACGCGGGCGAGTTGGAAGTCGCGAGAGTTGTTTTTCGATTTCGAAAAATTCCGAGAAAATCATTTCAGGCATTTTCGAGACCGTGGGACCAAAATTAAAAAAAGTTATGAATTAAAAACCGCTCGGGAAACGGAACGCAAAACGTCTCATTTCTCAAAAGGATCTCTCAAGCAGAACACTGCGCCACCTTGCGGTGAATGACTAGAACTTTTACGCTTTGGCTAAATGAAGAACCAACCGAAAACCTCTTTTTCACCCCGCTCTAAGTGCGCTTTTTTACGCATCAACTTTTTTGACTTGCCGTCGATTATTTACCGTAGTTTTTGCTAAAATATTAAACTTAGAAATAAAACAGGCCACCACTTTTTTTGCGCGTTTTTTCTTAAACCATCATGCAGACAGTTTTTAAAGTAGAAAAAACTGATTACATATTCAGAATCTGCGTAAAAGTCTGCTTCTGATGAACCAAAAAATACGAAAAAATGTCTTATGGGCGCGTAGAGCCAACCGTGCAAAACCAAATATTTTTAACGAGACGATGGGCGCGAAGCGACCATGGCTCCGATCCACAATCTTTTTTTTCAAGAACGCGTAGCGTCCATCGTGCGAAATCACATATTTTTAACGGGAGGGCGCGTAATAACCATAGCTCTTTAATTTACTTTTTTGTGCTTGAGGATTCGAACACCAAGACTTGCTTATTAAATGAATTTTTTTCCTATTATATACTGCTTAATATAGAGGTTCATTTGGAAAAAGTATTCCAGCTTACAGCCTTAGCTCGCTAGTACTACTTAACATATGTAATACATATTTATAGTTATTTTTATTTAAATTCACATATATATAATTTTTTAATAAAATAACTTTAAAAAGGCATTTTTTGAGATAGCATATTAATCTAAATATTAGATATCATATTTTCATATTATATTGACTATCAAGATAAAATTCTATCTAAGGTTGATAAAATGACCATATACTCTATAAAATCCATAATACTCTATAATCCACAATATTCCATAATCCGCACAACCTTTGGCCCCAACTTATACGGATTATAGAGCTTTGACTGTATAATTATTATAGTCCAATTATAGTGGTTATATACATATTGCCACTATAATTAGACATCAGCAGAATTACTATTGTTGTTACATTATTATAAGCGACTATTATTAGTGACATTATAATGTATTACATGAATACTATTATAAGTCTCACATATATTATTGTAATAATTATATTTCATGGTAATTCCACAAAATAGTTAAAAACAATCATGGAAAAAGATTTCCTGCATGGTCATTAAATGAAATTTTTTAAGAAATAAGATTTATGAAAAATGATCTATCAAAATGTTTTATGTAAATTATGTAGCTATAAAAAGAAAAAAGGTAGAGCTTTTAGAGAAAATATTTCATTGTTATTATTGAATAACGCAGTAATTTTTGTTTACATAATTTAAAAACTTACAAAGCGTATGTTTTATTCCTATTTTGCATGGGATTGTATTAATTTTGTTATTTTTATGTTTTTGAAAAATTGCGAATTTCGTGGTGTGTGTGTGTGTGTGGGGGGGGGGGGGGGGGTTATTGCGAAATTCAGAAGGACCTGAAATCCAGAAAATTCCAAAATCTAGAAAGTCCCTCTGTCCCGATGATACCGGGTAGCAGGTCCTCTGCTGCATTAATTTATAGCAATTAAAATTTTTGAGCATAAACAATAGATTGTACATAAATTTGTTTACCTGCTTAGTAATTATTTTTAAATTTTACAGTTTATTTGAGAAAAAGTATAAATCAGAAAATACACATCAAAAGCTGTTTCAAAATTAGGAAAAATAATTTGTACATGCTTTTTTAAATAAATTCTTCACCTTTACCTCAAAACTTGAAATTCTGCTTTAATAAATCTTTTTCTTTTCATAAAGGCATCCAATAATGTGTCAATAAGATAAAGCAAAGTACTCAAAGATACCGCAAAATACTCACTTATTTCCAATATTCCTTCATTAGGAATATTATGAATGAAAAAAAAGGTTCATATTTGGTTATGCATAATTTAAATTGTGCATTATTAAAAAAAAATTTCTAATGTCTCCAATCAAAGAAAAACAATTTAGCATACTGAATAGTACAGCAGATTCCCTCAAATCCGCAATCCTAAACTCCACAACTCTCTAAAATCTGCACATAATTTACGGATGTAAACAATGAATTTTTCAGTTCAGATGTAGGGACAAAATTTTAGTTTTTATTTTTATATCAATTGCATATATATTTTAAATTGCAATTTATATTAAGATTAGTGAATTCCTTTTTTTTCTTGAAGGAGGAATAAATTTATTTCTGAAGAATTTCAAGATATCGCTGATATCATTTAGTCATCACAATGTTTTTACCAAATATATTTATGTATTAAACAAGCTTCTTTTAGTTATTAAGTCTGGCTAAACCTGAAATAAAACTTCCTGATTTCATGATTTTGATGTAAATCAACAGTGTACATTTCTAGAGCAAGTTTCATTGAATAATTTAGGAAAAGTACATTTCTTTTTTATTATAAATATTCATAAGTCCATTATTGATTATGAATTTGGCCTTTTCTTTTAAAAATTTCAAGTCATTCTAAAAATTCTAAAATTTTTTATTACGGCAGACTCCTTTAAATCCGCAAGTCTCTAAAATCCGCTCATAATTTACGATGTAAACAATGAAGGATTCAGTTCAGAAATAGGAATAAAGTTTTTTTTAGTTTTATATCCATTCCATATATGTTTTAATTTGTAATTTTTGTTGATATTACTGAATTCATGTTTTTGCATGAACGAAGAATAAATTTATTTCTGAAAAAATACAAAATAATGTTGATATAATTGGTAATCACAATTATCTTACCAAACATATTTATGTAATAATAAAGCTTTTTCGGTTATTAAGTCTGGCTAAACCTGAAATAAAACTTCCTTAGTTTATGATTTCAATGTGAATTAATAATGTATCTTTATGAGGCAAGTTCCATTGAATAATTTAGGAAAATTACATTTCACTTTTATAATGAATATTTAAGCATACATTATTGATTATTATCTTGACCTTTTCTTTTAATATTTTAAAAATTATCTAAATTTTTATTATTTTAGATTATTACTTATTTTAACTTTTTTTTACATTGTAAGCATCCATTATAGTTTTGATTGCATTATTAATTACATTCAAATTACTGTTTAAAATATCTTAACAAAGCAATGACCAGAAATCTGCAAAATTATAAAATCCGCATAACCTCATTCCCAAGCTGTGCGGATTTGAGGGAGTCTCCTGTATTTTAGCTTATTACTTATTTTAATATTTAATTATATTATAAGTATTCATTACAATTTCAATTGCATTATTAATTGTATTCAAATTACTGTTTAAAAAGTGTAAACCTTGACCAGAAATCGGCTAAATTCTAAAATCTGCACAACTTCTGATCCCAAAATATGTAGTTTTGAGGGAGTCAGCTGTATAATGAATTTTGTCGATTGCAGATTCGAATTTATACTTACAAGAAAAAAAAATACAATGGATGAATTGCCTAACACTGAAGAAAATAAAATGATTTACAATCTGGAGGCGGTTGCTTGCTACTGTCAAAATCTTCCAAGTTGAGCCTAGACCTTTAAGCCTTGAAAAAGGCATTGCACTACACCCTAACTTCTCCATTAAATTTTTGGCAATGGAAGGAATAGATACAAAATTTACATAAAAATATTACAATTTAGATTAATTTCTGTCAATGAAATACAGCAGAAGATCTTTATAACTAAATTCCATATAATGCAATTCTACATGTAACGCACAACTTCTCAGATGTAAACAATGAATTTTAAAGTAGCAAAACTCCTGATTTTATAGATAGTAAAAAATTGCTACTGTCCAGAAAACTAAATTTAATGCATTAGTTTAATTTAATCTGCTTAATTTAGAACTTTTAAATGAAAAAAATTACTATACTACGTTAAATGTTTTTGAGAATGAGCAATATAATGAATGATTTGAATCCAGATACATTTAGATAATTTTTAAAAAGTATACTTTTACAAAATGTGGAATAATCTATATAATAAAAAAATTTATATTCAATTTTAGGAATGCACTATAAAAATAATGTAACATACTTTGATATGTTTCACCCGGATTTATCTATATTATTGAGGTAAATCTATTGATGTGTGAAATGTGATCTATATAACGCAAAATTCTATATAATGCACAATCTTGGGTTTTTATGTTTGGATAATATAGATCTTCTACTGTATATTAAAAAAATAAAAAATAACTGTTTATAAAAGGTCACCTGGCCCCTTGACCGCCAAACAAAAGGGCTAAATTGTAATGTTTTATCACTACAATTTATTTTAAATGTTAATAAAAGAGGGATTTTCTATCATGGTGCAATTTTTATGTTACGTATATGCTTATGAGCCTTGAAAGTATCAATCATAGCTTAATTTCTTTAAACTGGATTATATTTGTAGAATTATATTACCGTATTTACTCGTGTATAGGGTGCACGATTGTATAAGGCGCACCCCTAATTTACAAGTAAAAATGGAGATTTCTTAAAATCTCGTATATAATGTGCACCATAAATTTGATACGCTAATGAAGAATGACCAAATGAATTTCAGTAAAAAGAAGTCCAAACAAACATTACACCAGACCAGAAAACAAGACGAAAATGCATTTTTAGACTTCGGGTTGTAAGAGAATGACGGGAAATATGAATGAGTGACGGTAAAGAGAATTGCTAATTAGCGTTTAGTTAATGTCATTAGCTCATTTATATAAAAAAACGGCAAGGAATGAAATAAATATGCAGTAATACTACAATTAAGTAACATTTTCCGAGTTTTAATATCTTCTTTGAATATTTTCTTGTTTCATATGTATATAGTTCGACTGCATCCAACAGTAAAAAATTATTCCGTGTATAAGGCACACCTAGGAGTTTTGCCCTAATTTTTTGAAAAAAAGTGTGCCTTATACACGAGTAAATACGGTAATTTAAATAAAGCTTTGACTGCAGTGAAACCTGCACCTTAGTGAACGGATATATCTGGTCGCGGCAGTGGGAAGGTGAAACCCTATTAAAAATGGATTTTCTGAAAGATTGCTTTATATTTGTTTTCTTTTAAAGAAATCATTATACTAAGCAATAATTTTTCTTTATTATGCTGTGTTTATGTTGAGAATCAAGCATTGGTCAAGAATTTAACAAATCTAAAATGCTGTAAATTCATTTCAGTTTAGTGATATTGTTCTATGTCTTAATTTCAGTAACTAAAACTTTTAAATAAACTTTTATAAAAAAGAAAAGTCAGGATATTATTATAGTAATATTACATGTTCAGACATTTTGAAGGAATATAATGAAAATTAAGGGGAAATTAACAGACTGTATGTAACTTATTTTACCTGGATGTTTGTTTTTATTATCCTTCATTAATTTTTCTTTTAGAACTAGAGTTCGGAAAAGTAAAAGAAAAATCTATATACAATCAAGGATTAATTTGCAATTTTCTATAATTGGCGTTACTTAATAAATGCAAACAGTGAAAAAATAGTTAAGAAAATTTACATATTTGTGATCCAAAAATGATTTTTGAAGACAAATAATAAAAAAAATCATATTAAAACAACTTACTTTTTTTAATATAACTCTTTTATTTTATTAACAATAAAAAACAAACTGTATTCAGAATGTATGCAATTATTTTTATTTAAATGCACATATACCGTATTTTCCGGGAATAACGCCGCACTTGGTTAAAAATAAAAAAACTAGTTTAACGCCGCATTGGGTATAAGGCCGCACCGGGTATAACGCCGCGCCGGGTATATTCCTACATTCATTATTAGAGCAATGAAATAAAATTATTAACTGATATAAAGTAAAACATTTTGATCTTAAATAAATAACTTATCTTTTTTGTTGTACAGTTATTTAATGAAATCCGAACCTCATCCATTCGCTGCGCCACGATTCCCGTTAACTTTTGCTAAATTGATAACATTCAGCTTAAATTTTGCTGGGTAACTGCGGCGCTTACAACTCACATCTGAAGACATATTTAAGATAAAACTTACCGTAAAATACCATTAATCCGTCCCCCAAACGTGACGAAAAATCGTAAAATAATTAGTGCGGGACGCTTACACAGGATTTTTCCACGATCGTTTCACAAAATTTGTAGGGATGAATCATGATATATTGAATGAATCGTGAATCTTTGGATGAATCATGAATTTTGATACTTGAAGCAATACTTGAAAAAATTTGCGTTTTTTTTTTTTAACATAAATTCTGTCGAAAAAACGCAGAAAAAAAAAGAAATTTGTCAAAAAAAACCCCAAAAAAGCATGAAATCAATTAAAAAATCTCGAAAAAATTTCTCGACATTTCTAAAGATTCATGATTCATTCTTTTCTCAACCGTTCTTTTGACATAATTTGTACTTTTTTAGAGATTTTTTGACGTAATTCGCGTTTTTACTACCATCTTTCGTCGAAATATGGTTTTTTTGGCGATATTTCGTCGAAATTCATGATTTTTTCGCTATGCTTTAAAGAAATTTGCGGTTATTTTTCATGGTTGTTTGGCGAATATGGCGTTTTTTTCAGCAATTTTTTTAGAAGGGAGGCGCTTTCTCGGGATTTTTTGAAAATTTCAAATTTTTTATAAAGTGGGGAGGGGGCGGATTAATGGGATGTTACGGTATATCAGTAAATTAAAATCAATTTTAAGCATCAAATTCTTTAACCTTAAAAATATATTTCCACGTGCATGTGTATAATTACAGTGAAAGCAACGAAAGTTTAGATTTGCCGATCTGTTTTCAAAAATTTTAAATTAATTACTCCTATTTACAAGCTTCACCTAGTTATTGGCCGCACTTTTGTTTACAAAACAAAAAAATCTAGTTTAACGCCGCGGCGTTATTCCCGGAAAATACGGTATATCAATTTTTTTATAACTTTAAAAAGGCATTGTCGGACGTTCCTCTCAGTCCACACAACTTTGAAGAATGTCCGTGGTAGATATAGCTGCCACCACCGATATTACTAGGTGATATCGGTCACCCACTGTGAGGTTTGTGTAAATGAAGACTTACGCTGTCAAGTAACTGAATTATCAGTTTATTAAGAATATATGTACACACTAAATAAGCTATTTACAATTATATACAATTACAACTCGGATATAGGTGATCCGGTTCAACATTAAATTATATACAGTAAAGATTGGCTGTGTACTATTCCAATTACACTTTCCACCTCACACTCAATGCACGTTAAATTCACTTTATCGGAGCTCAACCTTGAGTCTCCCAACACAAGTATGCTCGGCCTGCACTACTCGGCCCAGAGCGCTAAATACTAGGACGTCAGTGTCCTTTGCTCACCAGAAAACGCACTGCTTATGCTCTTCCACACAGAGCCACCTCTAGGTCCGAAACCTAGGTACGAAATGACTTATCTGAGACAAACATGCCCTTCTCAACTCACTGGGTCACACTAATGTCAAACCCCTTTGGAGCTCCCTCATTGGGCACATTCCCCCACCCTTTCTTGCCTAGTGACATGCTGCTAATCTGCTGACCATCCGCATACCTCACTGACAGATGGACATGCCTGTCAGCAATCTTCTCTTTCTCTTGTTCACCACCTGCATGGGATTATCTGTCAATTCCCCTTTCCACAAAGAAGGAAGGTCACTTTGGAAATTCTTATACACAGCCATACAATACGACATATAGAAATAGAGGAATAGTAGAAATTCCATTCTTTAGCGGAGGTGGCATCAGAACCTGACACCCCCAACCTTAGCGGAAAATATGCCTTTTAGGGGCTAATTTTCCCCAAACATATAGTAAAAGCGCAGAAGAGTTCAATAGTCTCTTTACAGATTTCTTCATTATGCTTATTACATAGGTATTTCCAGGTGTCTGAACACTATCTACTGACATCTCTACTGAAACTTGTACCAATATTAATATTACATAAACAATACACATGTTAATACAATATTATAAACAAAAAAATCAAAAAATATTTACACACACACAGAAAAAAAAATTAAATGTGTGACGACAACCCTTTAAGGTTGTCCACTACTGGGTCGTTGATGCTGATGGGCTAACAACTGGTTGTTCTTCCCAGCTCTTTCTATGTAGCCTCGATATTGCGTCAGAATTTAAATGTTGAGCTCCTGGACGATGAGAAATACTCAGGTTCCAGCGTTGCAAGGCAAGAGCCCATCTAGTGAGTTTGGGGGACCTTGGGGTTGTTTCAGTGAGAAATTGTAATGGATTATGATCCGTAATGATCTCAATTTGAGATCCTTAGGTCCACTTTTCAAACTTCCGCAACCCGAAGAGAACACTCCAAGCCTCTTTCTCTATACTCGGCCAAGCACGCTGAGCCCCTGACAATTTCTGACTGGCAAAAGCTATCGGTTTATACTGACCCTTTTCATCTTTTTGAGTAAGACAACATCCTACTGCCAGGTCGGAAGCGTCTGCGTGGAGCTGATATTCCCGGCCTACGATAGGTGTAGCCAAACTCGTCACATTACATAACTCATCTTTAAGAGTATTAAATGCTTTTTCTGCCCTTTCATCCCATGGTACAGTATTTTTAACCTTCCCTTTGGTTAATTCGGTTAAAGGTATAGCAATTTCGGTATAATTTGGAATATAAGATCGGTAAAATCCCATTAATCCCAAAACAGATCTAACTTCCTTTTTAGTTTTTGGTCTCTTTAGATCCCTTATTGCTCCTATTTTTTCCTCATCAGGTGCAAGCGTTCCCCCTCCAATTACATGACCTAAAAACTTAGTTAATTTCTCTCCAAATTTACATTTATCCAGCCTAATCGTAAAATTCCTGCTTTTCAACTCTTCAAGGACGGCCCTAACATGCTCACAATGCTCTTCCCAGGTGTCGGAGAAAATGATGACATCATCAATATATGCTTCCGCATACCTCCGATGACCTTGAAGAACCTCATTCATATCTTTCTGAAACGTGGCAGCCGCCCCTGATAATCCAAAAGGCATAGTACGCCACTGATAAGTTCCATTATGCGTTATAAAAGCTGTCAAATGTTTACACTCCTCAGCCATTTTAATCTGCCAATAACCCCTCAATAAATCAATTGATGATAAATACTTAGCCGCCTCTGCGGTATAATACATGATTTCTTGTGAATCTTTCATCGGAAAGGTTGGAACCTGAGTTACCGAATTTAAAGCTCTATAGTCTATACAGAGTTGAACAGTTGCGTCTTTTTTCGCCACGCAAACAATTGGATGGCTAATTTCAGCATTTGACACTTCGATTAGATTTAATTCTAATAACTCCTGAATCTGCCTATCTACTTCCTCTTTATAAGCTACCGGTACACTATATATCTTTGGCTTTTTTCCTTTCCACCCCCGGTTTAAGATCAATACGATGTTCTCCTACTTCAGCTGGTCGTACAGGACCCATAAACACCTCTTTATTCTCCCTCAAAATAGACTTTATATCTTTAACTTGATTGTTAGATAACCCTTTTATTTCGAATCTCTCTATATCTCGTTCTACTTCCTGATCCCAGTTCAAAATAGGAATTTCCCCAACTTCTCCAAATTCCTCATCACCCTCGAAAACAATATTAACTATATTACATTTAGCGATAAATTCTCTTATCTTATTTTGGTGCACATGCTTCCTACTCCCGTCGGCTAACTCAACTATAAACGAATGTTTGTTTCGTTTTTC
Source organism: Maratus speculifer (assembly GCA_964019185.1). Classification (NCBI taxonomy): domain Eukaryota; kingdom Metazoa; phylum Arthropoda; class Arachnida; order Araneae; family Salticidae; genus Maratus; species Maratus speculifer. The sequence continues at coordinate 2,260,181 of CAXHSM010001080.1, forward strand.
GACGATAGTTGCCGGCCCTTGCCACCTAGAATATAATTTATTAGTCGAATCGGGGATTAGCAATATTACTTTATCGCCTACTTCAAACGTTTTTTCTTTTGACCTTAAGTTATAATGATACGCCATTCTATTTTGTTGCACCTCAGACGATAATTTTGCCTCATTTGCGGCTCTTTCTAAGCGTCCCCTAAGTTTATTCAAATACTCATGAATCGGCGTAGTATCTAACTGCGCCCCCTTATTTTCTCCTGCCCAGGATGACTTGAGAATCGATAAAGGACCCTCCGGCGCTCTACCATATAATAATTGGAAAGGTGCGATTCCCGTTGTAGAATTTGGGACTTCCCTATATGCCCATAATACAAATGGTATTTGTTCATGCCACTTTTTTCCTTCTTTCTAATAGTATGATGTAACATACGTTTAAGAGTCTGATTAAATCGTTCCACAAGCCCGTTAGACTGTGGATACTGTGGGGTCGAAAATCTTGGACTAGCACCTAACCTTTTCTCAAATTCTTTCGTTAAGTCGGCAGTGAAATTGGTTCCATTATCGCAGGCGATTATATTTGGAATTCCTGTCCTCATAAATATTTGAAGTAACGCATCACACGCGGTTTTAGCAGTTAAACTTTTTAGAGGGATCGCATCCGCCCACCTGGTATGTTGATCAATTAAGGTTAGTATATACTGATGCCCTTGTGAACTTTTAGGATCAATGGGTCCAATTAAATCAACATTAACTACCTGAAATTGAAGCTCCGGCCGCGATACTGGGGAAATAGGAGCTCTATCATTTACTTTAACCCCTCTAGTCAATTGGCACTCTAAACATGACTCACAAAATTGTTTAGTTTCTTTCGCCACCGCCTCCCAATAAAATGAATACCTGATTCTCTGTAAAGTTTTCCTGGCTGCATGATGCCCTCCAAATACCGAACTATGCGCTAATTTTAGGATTTCTTCCCTTTTTATTTTGGGTACTACTAATTGTGCTATAGTTTCGCCTAACAATTTCTCTTTATGATACAATAAACCATTTACAGTATAATAATCCCCCTTATCCATTTTAGCTAATTCCCAAGCTTTCTCTAACTCTTTACATTCTAATTGGGATTCCTTAAACATATCTGAATTGCTATCAATAGCTTTATTATCTTTCTCCACTTCCGTTTTTTCTGGATTCTGATTTCGTACATTTTGCAAACTCACTTCTATTGCGTAAACATTACAACTATCGTTATTCATATCTCCCTTTTCACTCGAATTATCAATAATAATTTCTGAACTTTCTAATTTTTGGGCCTCTAGCAATGGCTCCTCGCGGTTGACACCTGACAACTCATTAATCACTTCGGGATGTAAAATTACTTGCTCATTAATATTATCAGTCACTGCGCAAAGTACTTCCTGATGAATTATATTAGTTTGTCCGAATTGCGGAATAGCTAACGGTAGTTTAACCAACGGCGATTTAACTGCTTCACCGAATAACCCTTGTAAATAAATACTACCCGCTCCTTTTAATTTCTCTTCCGGTACCAAATCTTAATGAACAACACTAATTTCACAACCTGAATCAACCAATCCCTTTGCTTTTTGCCCATTTACACTAACTTCAATTTTCTCAAGTTTATTTAATTTCTCACCAATAACATTATTTCTCTCTTCGACCTTTGCCGATATTCTCGCCACAATAGCTCCATTAGGTAACTCTTTGTTTTCTTTTACCACAATCTTATGTACACCCGCTTTCGGATCTCGCCCTTTATTACCATTATTTCCCTCATTGCCCACTTTATTACAAAAACGTTGGTAATGACCTCTCAAACCACATTTAAAGCATTTAGGCGCTGAAGCATCACTAGGTTTCTTAAAATCTATTTTCCTATCCGAAAAAGAATTAGTTTCATTACTCCCGTTTTGCCTCCAATTACCACTAACTTTGCTATCCTCCCTCGGTCTCATTTTTTCGTGGTTTACGTACCTATCTTTACCTTTAAAAATTTTATACGTAACGGCATAAGACTTATGTTTAGCGTCAAAATAATTGTCACATTCTTTAGCAATTTTAGAAGCTTCTAACCATTTACCTTGGTGAGTTAACCCAATATATGATGCAGTATCCTCATCTAACGTACTCACTAACTTATCAGCAACTATTAACTGGTTGACCTTTTCACAAGAGTCAGCACGTCTAATCTTACAGTAATTTTCCCACGTCGCTATTAAACGCGATACAAATAATACATGAGTTTCGTTCTGGTTTCTCTTAGCCTTCTTAAAATTTTCCAAACACGCCTTCGGTGTCGGCTCATGTTCCCTTAGAACTAACTCCTTTAACTCCTCATAATTCTCCATTTGTTCCGTAGTGGTATAAATTAACAAATTATCCGCCTTATCTCCTAACATATTTAGTAGAATTTCGGCCTGCTGGTTTTCTGGTACATTTTTAGTTTTGAACGCCCTTTCTAGAGTGTTGAAAAATAAATTCCATCCCTCAGTCCCTTCAGGTACTTTGATAGATAGAGTTTTCACACTTTTGATCAATTTTTCTATATTACTTTCATTATTAGATTCCCTAGAGACATTAGAATTATTTGCCGATCCTTGAACCCTTAGTCTCTCCATTTCTAATTCATGTTCCATTCTTAATTTTTCCATTTCTAACTTTTCCTGTTTTTCTTCGCGCTCTAATTTTTCCTGTTTTTCTTCACGCTCTAACCTTTCCTGTTTTTCTAACTTTTCGCGTTCTAATTTTTCGTGTTCTAACCGTTCTGCAACAATAGCGTCAGATAATTCCTTAACAACCCCCTCGTCATACTCATCACTGTCCATTATCTTTTTCTTAAGCTGAATTCTGGTATCATCTTCCGCGAATTCAACACCCAATTCTTCGGCTATCCCCTGAAGATCCACCTTTTTTTGTTTTAATAAGAAAGCCATACCTTCACCGATTGTTATTACCACCCCACAAGAATAGTTAAACCTACCAAATTAATATTTCCTAAATTTCTAACTTAGTACAGATATACCCCACATATTATACTAATTAATATCCTTCAGATAATCAATGTTTTTCATTTCTGATTAACCTACTGAATAATCTAATTTTTCTCAACCATTGATATCACACAATATACTTCCAATAAAACAAAAGATAAAACAGTAATTCTATTTGACCACTATGCAATATAGATTCCAATTTATACACTTAGATAATAACATACAATTTACATAAAAATACTGATACGTTGAAATTGGATAGAAGTATTGGTGTCAATCAAGAAAAAATCCACATAAAGAAAAATTGTAAAACATGCATATATAAATTTCTACAATTATCCTCACTAAAATATTTCCAAATTCAATACTGGTTCTCCCACCTAAACCAAATTTAATATTTTGATCACACGATCTTTACTTTTATTTTTCCTCACTATGGCTCTCTTTTGAGCCTTTTTTTTCTATGGCTCTCTTTTGGGCCTTTTTTTTCCACTATGGCTCTCTTTTGAGCCTTTCTTTTCTCACTATGGCTCTCTTTTGAGCCTTTTTTTTCTCACTACTATTGGCCAATTAAAATTCTAAGCAAATGTTATTATACACTCTTCAAACTTAAAAAAATGTTGCTTCATTTAAATATTACTTTAACAATAATTTAAATTTAAATAAAGTTAATTATTCCTTCCAACTATATTAACACAATTAGTAAAGAAAATATCTAGGAAAGCCAATACTAGCTCAAGTTATTATGACCTTTCCTTAAATATGGTTATGAACACTTCATAGGTAGGAAATATTGATAAAACACATAAATAATATAGACAATTTACTTAAATTACTATTATTTATACAACAACAGATTTTGGTTCGTGATGTCAGTAGAAGGATATGCTCAAAACACCTTACCTTATACTTTATTTGCTGGGGGACTTTTCTAATCACAGGTATTTCCACGATGTAGCGGTAATATGGCATAACAGTTCAGTTCTTTCTAATACTGATACGGCACAGGCACAACCCTTTAGCACACACTCAACGATACGGCACGACACTTTAGCACACATTCGACGATACGGCACGATACTTTAGCACACACTCGACGATATGGCACAACACTTTAGCACACATTCGACGATACAGCACGACACTTTAGCATACAATCGACGATCCGGCACGATACTTTAGCACACACTCGACGATATGGCACGACACTTTAGCACACATTCGACGATCCGGCATTACCACGCAAGAATTCCACTGGATACTCCGGCATTAACAGACTGCAACACGGCTCGCTGATCACTGGTTTCAGGCGATTCTATCCCGACGCTGCCAACAATTTGTCGGACGTTCCTCTCAGTCCACACAACTTTGAAGAATGTCCGTGGTAGATATAGCTGCCACCACCGATATTACTAGGTGATATCGGTCACCCACTGTGAGGTTTGTGTAAATGAAGACTTAGAGCGCTTTTCCATTTGACGATCCGACAGCGATAAATCGTGCACGATTGTCGTTGTCCGACATCGGACAAGCAAAATGCATTGATATATGCCACGCGTTTTTCCATCTCACGATTCGATACCGTTTTTATCGTCATCGATTAAACGAAATCGGCCGATTTGCTATTTTGTCGTGAAACAACTAATCTTCCTTTAAAATCGGCACGACATTTCGCTCGCTCGCTCTGTTTATTTCTTGAGAGATCAACGTGGTTTTTTGCGATTTCTATAATTTAAATAAAAATGGCTTTGAAATTTGATGTAAGTATTTTGTGCTCGTTAATTGAATCAAGGCCCTGCTTATGGGATAAAAGGGACAATGATTATAGAAACAAAATTGTTCGAGAAAGAAGTTGGGAAGAAATCTTTAAATTTTTAGACGACAATTATGAAGGCAAAACTTCTACGGAAAAAAAAGAAACAGGTAAGTAATACATTTTTAAATGTTTAAAGTATTATTAAAAGCTCATAAATATTGAATTTGCTAAATTAAATATGTTTATTGAACTTATATAATATTAACGTTATTTACTTTGTTCTGCAGAAATTTAGTAAATTATTTTCTAATTGACCAATACTTTAATAAATACGTATTAATTTAAAAATATATTAATATTGCCATTACTGTTTTTGATATGCTATTTATAAATTAACAATATGCTTATTTCATTTATTGACTTTTAATAACAACAAATCACTATGCTAAAGTTGCTTAAAAAATATTTTTAACCAATGCAATTTTGCTTTTACATCTGTATTTTTAGCTCTGTTTTGTTTTCAAACTCTATCTATTTTAGTTTAAGAATCAAAACAAATTTGTAAATAAATAAGAAGCTTAATAGTGGGCATTATGAACAAACTTATTAAAACTATTCATTAAGCAATTCATTTGTATTTTAAAATTTTAAAGGAAAGTAATAAAGTTTGTTTTATAACTTATAAAATCATAAATGCATTCATTTTTTCCCCCTTTCTTGAGATTAGAAAAAAAGCATCTTTAGTTTGAAATTTGTATACTTAAAAAAAGAAGAAAAAAAAAAGAGTTGCTACTCTGCATAGAAAAAAAATTGGAGGGCATATTTTCATGTTCAATTTTCTCAATATTGTTTTTTTGTGGGATGGGAATGAAGTGTGTGTGTAGGGAATTTAGTACAACAAAGTCTTCAGGAAGTTTATTTATTTTGTTGAACATTTAAAACATTCCTAAAAACAAAGCAGTGACCAAAGACAAATATTCAAATTTTATATGGATTACTCATACCACTTGGAGTTATGTTTTTTGCTTTGTTATACGAGTTATTTATTACGATTTTCTTAGAGTAATACAAATTAAATGGTTCCCCATATTAGAAACTGTTTCTGTGTTTGAAATATTTTCTACATATTGTTAAAAAGTGCTTTTGTGGATTTTTTTTTCTCGCCAAATCCTAATTCAGTGTATTCTATGTTGCAGCGACATATAGAGCAAAATTGGGAAATTTGAATTTCATCAGCAGCCACTGGCCAATAAAACTAGTTTTTCAAATGGCCATTTTTTTATTTAAGAATATTGCGCAGTAAAATTTCTATAAGTACATATTAATATGAAACTGAATAGCCCAAATAAATGTTAATATAAATGTATTAAAACTTAAAAAAAAAAAAAAAATAGAATTTCTCATAAAAATGTAAGCAAATTGTATTCTCTCCTTGTAAAAAAGTGGCCTGAAGGTGGCTTCTGATAGACAGTTTTTCACTGATCACTTTTTCTCATGTACTGGCCCTGTGGATGGTGGCTACGGCTAATTTTGCCCTTTAACAACAAGGCGTATAGGAATGAGGAAATTTTATAAAATCTGAATCCGTCTAAGATTTATTTTCCTGACTAAGCAGATGGAAGGTCAAATTGAAGCAGTTTTTAATTCTGGGCTTGACCTGTGAGAGACATTCTCCCCACCCATGGAACATTTCAAATTTTGACTGTCAAAAAGTTGCAATTTCATCCCTGGAGCTCCATAATACTGCTTCCGAGAGCCACAAATATCTCACCCGGAAAAAATGTGCTTGAATTAAAGACTGAAGTTAAAGAATGTTATGATAAGATGTATGTGACTGCAAAAATGAATTTAATTACTATTAATACAATCAGAGCTCGCATTCCTCCTAAAATTCATAACTATTATTTTCCCACCTAAAAATCCTATATGTGTCAGTTTAAATGTTTTCAAGGAGCTTCGAATAATTATTATTGTTAATGAATACTTTGTAGGATAAAATTACAGTTGGGTTTTATACTTTTTTATAAAGGTATATACACAATTTATTATGTCAGCATTTTGTAAAAAAGAAGAAATTATGTTATTCAAATTCGAATTAAGTATTTATTAATAATTTCTTTAATTCCTCCTGCTAAAGTGTTTTTTTTTTTTTTTTTTTTTTCCTTCCCAAATTATACATATTAAAACCAAACAAAATAAAAGTAATCAATGAAGAGTACGTTTTTATGAAATGGAATTTTGCATAGTGATGTATGTTTTATTATAATATATTAAATGTTTTTTGAAGAGGTTTTATATATGCCCAACATTTTCCTTAGATTGATCCCTGGGTGTTATCCTGGTGCAAATCACAGTTTGTGATAAAATTTCACAAAACGGCAGATTTCTTCAAAAAAATCGTGGAAAAACGACAATTTTCTTACAAAAATTGCGATAAAATGCATAATTTTGTCTAATGAGTCGCAAAAACGTCAACTTTTGTAAAAAAAAAAAAAAAAATAAATACTGATAAGAGAGCAGATTTTGTCAAAAGATTTGCAAAAAAAAAAAAAAAAAAAGGCAAATTTCGTCAAAAAATGGCAATAAAACAAAAAATACTGGGAAAAGTTCCGTTTTAACGAAATTTGTCGTTATTCGCAAGTTTTTAGCAAAATCGCAAATTTGACAAACGGCTAAATAAATTTACAAACTTCGTCGATCGGCTTCGTAAAAATCTCAAATTTTGTTGATCAAATGTGAAAAAATTGTGAATTTTATTGATCAGATGCAGAAAAATTGTCAATTTCCTCGGCCGGCTTTGTAAAAGTCGTGAATTTGTCAATATCGGCTTCGTAAAAATCGCTAATTTTGTTGATCAAGCGCAGAAAAATTGTGATTTTTTTCCGATCGCTTCGTAAATCATGAATTTCGCTGATTCGCTGCGTAAAGATCATGAGTTTCGTTGGTCGGCTTCATAGAAAAAATCGTGAATTAGGTTGATCTGTATCGTAAAAATTGATAATTTTTTCGATCGGCGGAAGAAAAATCGCTAATTTCACCGATCGGCTCTGAAAATCGCGAGTTTCGCTGATCGGGTTCGTAAAAATCGAATTTCGTCGATCAGCTTCGTAAAATCTTATAGTTTTGTTAATCACCCGCAGAAAAATCCTGAATTTTATTGATCATGCGAAGAAAAATCGCAAATTTTGCCGATCGGCTTCTTAAAAATCACAAATTTCGTCGATTGGCTTTGTAAAATTTGCAAATTTTGTAGATCAATCTTGGAAAGATGGAGTTTTCTCAATACGTTTCATAAAAATAGCGAAGTTTGTCGATCACTTTTGTAAACAGTTCTAATTGTGTCGATCAGTCATGGAAAGCTGCACATTTTTTTTTTTTTTTTTATCAGGTGTTGAAAAATCTTGAATTTCAGTGATGAGACACAGAAAAATCTTGTTGATCCAGCTTTTCATTCATAAAGATCACATTTTTTTCAGCACCAGCCAGTTATCTTTGTTTTTTAGCACTTTTAATAAAACAAAATTTACTCTCCTAAATAAAGTCAAGGAATAATATCACATCTTGAGATTAATCTCTGCTAGATCTTTTATATATACAAATGTAAAAACTGCTGATATATCCCTACCAACTGAATTAAATATTTTGAATGGTTAAGCAAAAACTGAAGGAGTATCTCCCCACTTCCATCTGAAAACTTATTTTTAATCCGAATATAGGCCACAGACCAACTTTGAAGTCAATATTCTCTCCATGTTTTTGATGTGGCCCTCAACCATCCAGACATATTTGTAAGTGGCCCTTCTCTTGAAAAGGTTGTCTACCCCTAATTTATAATGTTAAAAATATCTTCGATTGCCCCTAAAATTTGTAGAAAAATTCCTAAAATTCCTCTCTAAAATTTTGGAAAATCAGAGTGCTAACACTGTGCAATGCATTTTTATTCCCTCCTCCCAATAAAACTAAGAATATATAATACAGAGAAATTTTTAGCATGTAATAATAAAAATATGCACCACTGGTGATATTACTCACCCGCTGCCTAAACACGGCAAAAACTTACATGCTCCGGAAAGCTACTGAGCTATTTCCTTACTATCTTGTCTGTCAAAAGTTTACGAACATGTACTCGTCAACTGCCTGAAAGATTTCTATAATTCGCATGACCTGTTTATACCGCAACAGTTCAGTTTTCGCGCAAGTCACTCAACACAGCATCAGCTGTGGCGGGTTACAGAACTCATTCATGCCAAACTTGGCAGGGGCGGAGTGATTGGAATTGTATTTTTAGATGTTCAGAAGGCTTTTGACAAGGTCTGGCATGTTGCTCTAATCTATAAATTAATATGGGACAGTGTCCCTGCTCAACTAATTAAAATTTATGCTGACTATCTAAATGTTTGCACCTTCATTGTCAAAGTGGGAAAGTATGTATGCATTATTTCATTAAATAAATATTGTACTTTTTTTGAAGGAGGCAGGTTAATGCACATTTATACGATTTTTAAAAATATAGAAATTGGCAGCTATAAATGTAATTTTTTATCTTTTTTTTTATTTTTTAGGAGAAAAAATTATGCAAAGATGGACTAATATTAGGGATGCCTTCATACGAAGTTTAAAAACAAAAAGTGGCCAAGCAGCAAAAAAAAATTATATTTATTATAATCATTTACAATTTCTTTTGGCGGCTCAAGAGCCAAGTGAAACACAATCAAGTAGCATACTGGAGGAAGACAATGAGGTGTTAAATGAAACACAAGAAATTAGCCATGTTTTAGAAAATGACGACGATGATGATGAAGATTTACCTCCTCGGAAGAAGCAGAAAAAACAATGCAGAAGTGGCCGAGAGCTGGACAACATAGAAAAAGAAATCATAAAAGAACTCCATAAAGCCAACTCAAATGAACAAAAATGCACATTTTTTACTTCGTTTGAAGAATATGTGACTGATATGTCAGAGGATGAAAAATTAGAATTACACATGAAAATATTACAAAGTATTTCAGAAATAAAATCTAAACGTACTCAAAACGTTTATTTTTACGAATAGAAATTTCTTCTCTTTTAATGTAAATTTACTAACATACTAACAAATCAATATTAAAAATACTAACAACTAACAATATATAATAAAAAATATTTCATTATTTTAATGTTTTATCATTGTCAAAATCTGTTTGTTGTTTCTTTTAAAAGCATTAGAAATATTTTTCATAAAAAAAAGGGGGGGGGGCTTGTAATATGTCTTGATTTTATGGTCTTGTAATTTTATGATTTCTAAAATGTTATATTTTTTAATGAAAGTGTCATTATCAACACTGGTAGAAATGAGACAAGCTCATTTTATTTTTCCTTTGAGCTGACAATTTTATTTATTCTCATACCAAAAAAATATATCCTTTCTTTTCTTAATTACATGCTTCACTTAGTCATTTTATTGCATTTTTTTCCTTTTCTATGCGACTTTTATTTGTTTTTTAATTGAAAAGTAAGTAATGGAATTTCTAAGCTATTTCAATGTAGGCTCAAATAAGATATTCAAATTTTAAGGATTTTTTGGGAATATGAAAAAGGAAAATAGCAAACGTTATAATTAAAATCTGCCTTTTTTAATTTACGAAGCATAATTATGAGACTTTTTCAATTAGTAAAATTTTAAATTTCATTTCTTCTATAAATTGAAACAAACATTTTGAAATCAAAGAGAAATAGTGAAAAAATAGTTGAATAAAAACTGTACAGTCTCATATTTGTTCTTAAATAACTCAAGGCAGATTTTTTTTCAATATAAAGTATAAATGCTTTCACCTTAATTCTGAATAAAGGAATGTCTGGCTCATAGTTCTTTTCTTATGAATAGTGGTATTTTCCATCCTTCCCATCATACCATATTTTACAGAAATCAAAGTATGTGAGTTGAAAATATAGTTATAGTACATTATTTATTGTTAATGCAACAAATGGAAACACAAGTTTGACCTAGAGTGAGATGAAAAACAATGCATTTATGATTCAATAAGTTGATTATGATTATGGTTTCATAAACAAAATATTGTCTGCCGCGATAGCTTTTATTAATCTCAGAAGTTTTCCTTTCTTGTTTAAGGATTTTGGGAAAAGCAAGAAACAGATTTTTTACTAAATAGAATTAGATAGACTTTAGATAGATTAGATTTACTAAATAGAACCAATTAATGTAATTCATGATATTCTTCCCTTGGCTAGTTGAGGAAATTAACATATAACTTCATCTGGTTTAAACTACATCAGTTATCATGCCTGTATTGGTGGAATTCCTGGCCCGTAACCAGACGGAGGGCTGAGCCCCTCCTATCATCCTGGCATAATAGTTAACAGGAAATTAAATTAAGAGCAGAGCATTGTATTTACCATGCGTATTATTATTCATGTGCATTAATTTGTATTTTTGGAGTTGGCGCCAGCCAAGCAAAAAATAATTATACGTTAAAATTTGTAACAAAATTCTGGAAAAACATTGCGAAAATAAATTGCTATTTCAATCAATGACATATAATCCCATATTTTAAAACATATTTCTGGTTGCTTTTTTTCACAGTACTAATGGCCAGTATAAACACATTATTTTATACTAATTAAAATTATAGTTGCTAATCTTACTTGGAAAAAAAAAATATATATATAATATGAAATAGCTTGTTACAAAAATGGCAAGATTAAATATTTTAAACCGAATATTAAATCGTAAAAAACTCTCATAGTTGGATATGTATCTATTGGATACTATACTGAACTTGGCTTGACTTGCATAGACACAAAAAAGTCAAATTAATGTACATAAAAATAAATATACTACGCATGATAAATATGCAGGCTCTTAATTTAATTTCTTATTAATTATGTAAATATAATGTTTTTTACTTTGCAATAGATTTTAAAAAAGGTTTTATTTTTGATAAAAAAAAAAGGGAAAAAATATCTTATTTACTGATGATCATGAAGCATTTTGCATTAAGGCATTTAATAATTTCCTTGTAGAAAAGTTCCGTTATAGCAAGGTTAAACGTTAGACTGGTTCCTCTATAGTCAGATGTTTTGTTTGCTTAAGAAATGGATTGTTAAAAGATGTTAGCCCCCCCCCCCCCTCAGAAAAAATCCATAGCCCAAAAAATAACACAATATTGCATATCTTTGATATTTTTATGCAAATATTAGCATAAATAATAGCTGCATATTAACTTTGCAAAATTCTAGTTCGATTGTAAGTATGGTACTGAGGTAAGTATTCTAACTTTGTTTAAAAAAGAAAAAAATTGTAAATAGACAATTTATTAATAAATAGATAATAACACCCGGGTTGCCACATCAAGCAAAATAATGACATTTTGGCATCAGTTAATTACCCAAATGTATATATGGTATTGGCGTAAGAGACGAATCGCATCAATGTAGTGCATATGAGATATGTGTGCCAAAAATTTTTTTAAAGTGGCAGTTAAATTATTTTACAATATCTATGTAAAAGACATTTACCCTAAAATTTAAATATTATTCATTTTTGTGGTATTAACTGCTATATATGTATTTAAGTTAAATGTAAAAAATTTTCCTAAAAATGCTCTCGCTCATTAAAAGAGAGAGGAAAAAAAAAAAAAAAATTCTTGCGAACATCGCTCAGTCTTGTGCTTTTTTTGGGTTAGAATCGCATTGATTGGCGACAAAAGTAGATTGAAACAACCAATTGAACAAACAACATACAAATAACAATTAGAGCCTTCTTTAAAAAAATTAATTCTGCGAGTTTCTTCTGTAAAACACATAACAGGAAAATTAAATTATTTGATATTTTTAAAAAAAGAAAGAAAAAAATACTTATGTTTTACCTAATGAAATTTTTGAGATGTTGTTTTCTTTCAATCTGGCTCAAAAGAAATAAATAGCCAAATATTGTGTCACTTAAAAACTTTCTTTCACATTGAGTTACTTTTTAAATATTATATTTTTTTTTTTTGTTAAAAATAAATATTTTCTTTTCATAATATTATTTTGCATTAAACGGATTTTTTTCTTTTTATCATTATTTTAAATCAATGAATTAACAGGTTTTTTTCGAAATGTTTATATTATTTTCCGTTAGAGAAAGCATTTCATTTCTTTTTTGAAATATAATTATCGCCAAAAAATTAGTTGTTGCAACCCTTCCGTCAAAAATAACCGAAAAATACGAAATTTACTACGAAAAATCAGAGTTATCCCTGTATATTTGTATCATAAACCTCCGCAAAAATATTTCCTATTGAATGATATAATCTGGAAAAAGATCCATCGGGTATTTTTGAAAACACTCGTTTGGAAGTTTCAGAACTTCTGCTTTATAATATATATGATAAGGTTTGAAAATTTCAGGTTTTTGCACTGAAGGCATCGCCAAATTTTATTTATGATTTAAGTTATAAAAAAAGAAAGGGAAAAGATATTTCTAATAAGAGAAAATTAATAACAACAACTTTATAGGTTTTAGTTTTTATTACAAATAAAGAAATGTACATTTACAAAATATTTGAAAATCATAAATATTAATACAATTTCAGTAGATTCCTTCAAATCCGCACAGCTTGGGACCAGAGATTTTGTGGATTTTTTGGTCATTGCTTTGTTTACATTTTTAAACAGTAATTTTAATGTAATTAATAATGCAATCCAAACTATAATGAATGCTTACAGTAGTATAATAAAATATTAAAAAGTGAAGGTCAAGTTAATTATCAATAATATATGATTAAATATTCATTATAAAGATGAAATGTATTTTTACTTAATTATTCAATGCAACTTGCCTCATAAAATAAGGAAGTTTTTCAGTTTAGCCAGACTTATATATAAAGCTATACTTATGTATAAAGCCAAAAAAAAAAGCTTTATACATAAATATATTTGGTAAAAAGAATGTGATTATCAGCAATATCTTGAATCTTTTCAGAAATAAATTTATTCTTCCTTTATGAAAAAACATGAAATTCAGTAATATTAAAAAATAATTAAAATATATATGGAATTGATATAAAATTAAAGCCAAATTTTGTCCCTATATCTGAACTGAAATCTACATTGTTTACATCTGTGAATTATGTGTGGATTTGAAGGAATCTATTGTATTACAAACGAAAAAACAGACAAAACTAAAAGATTAAAAAAATAATTAAATTTTTGATAATTGCCATGGTAAGCTGCCTTCTTTACTAACAAAGTAGTTGGCAAAACAAGTGCGTGTGCCACGCCCACTTTGTCTTGGAGCTTCTGTTGCATTACTTATATTGATTGGTTTTAGTGCACTTTCCACAAGATCAGCTGGTCTGTAGCCATCCATTTGTCGAACAATATTGTGTAACACAACACAAGCTTTTACAACCTCAATGGCAGTTTCTTTTGATAAATTAATCGCAGAATGTAAAATTCGCCATTTGTTCGACAAAATGCCAAAGGCACATTCCACATATTTTCGCGCCTTGCACAGTCTGTAATTAAACACTTTTTGTTTAATATTTAAATTATGTCCCCCATAATTTCTCATTATGTGTTCGTACATTGGAAAGGCTTCGTCTGCCACGAACACATATGGCACTTTTATGTCTTCGGGTGGCAAAGGTGCAGGGTTTGGAATGTTAAGTTTTTTTGCGCATAATAGATTCCAAAATTCTGTTTGCTGCAATATATTAGAATCGCAGTCTTTCCCATATCCTCCAATGTTCACGTAGGAAAATTTATAGTCTGCGTCTGCCACAGCCAGAAGAATAATTGAAAAGTATTTCTTATAGTTAAAGTTCATAGATCCCTCATGTGGGAAGTTAGCAATTCTTACATGTTTGCCGTCTATGGCACCAAGGCATCGGGGAAAATGTGCATGTTTTTCAAAATTAGCCGAAATATTGAGCCAATTTTCCTGAGTTGCCTTTGGGAAATGTTTGTCTTGTAAAATTTCCCATATGAAATGGCACGTTGTTTTTACAATTCTGGATGTTGTTGTTACACCAACTCTGTAATAATATCCTAAATCGGTAAAGGAGCGTCCAGTTGCCAAATATCTGAAAATGAAAGAAATAATCAGGAATAAATTTGAAGTTAATGATCTGTTTTATAAAATTACACAATGTAATCAGTGGACAATAAAGTTCCATAAGTAGGTATATTGCAAATTGGCATATTTTATTGAATGAGGCCTGGTGTAAATTTAATTTATTGTTGAAACTTAAATTGTTTTTCAGACAGTTACATAATAAAATAACTATTTTATGATTGGAATGTATTGTAACGATTACATTATTTAATATTTAACTGTGGGAAAATATATATATATATATATATGTTTATATATAATTTGTAAAACAGAAAAAGAATGTTGTTTTCTTGTGATTTTTTATTTTAGATATTTTTTTATATGATGACTTAAAATATTTCTTAAATATTCAATAATCATATAGATAATTTTCAAAATACAAATGCTGTCATTGTCAACATTTGCCTTTTTTTAACATCACTATTGTTTGATGTCAAGCTTAGCAACATAGTCACTTACAGAACTTTAATTGAGAAAAATGATAAAATGTTAACCAACTCTTGTTAAATATGTGACATGCCGACATAAAGAAAAGCAACTAACAGAATGAACAAATTTTAAGCCTTTATAAATGAGTCTCTTTAATGCAAAGCAATATTAGTTTCTTATTTCATTTTGTAGAAGGGGCTTATTTTTCAAAACAATGAAGAAATTTATACTAAAACATATATGGTGCTTTTCTATATGTTTGTTTTTGCATATTACATACTCATTGCTGTGCAAATGATTATCTTCTTCCAGTTTTTTTTTTTTTTTAATGCTTTGAAGTTATTTTAATTCCACTATCCTCTCTGATTGAATTTGAAACATTTTCAGAAAAATATTCTGAAATTTATACTTTAAATATACCAGGTTAGTGCCACACAGAGCTGGCAGATTACTTTAAATCTTAATATTTCAATTAAATAATAATAAATATATATATATATTTTAACTGAATAAGTTAGGACTGGAATGGTTTTAACCAACTAATTTTTTACAAGGAAAAAAATTGAATTTTAACATATTCGAGTCTGAATTATTTACAATTTTTAGAAAAAAAAATACCTTTATGTTAATAACATTAACCCTAGCTATCCAAGTTAACGAATATTTCACTATCTCAAAGATATCGAATGTTGTTGATTTGCCTATGATTCAATTAATATTCATAAGACAATAGAATAAGAAAGAATTTTTGGAGTAGTTCAGAAAATATTGCATTACATTAATTTATATTTACAACTTTCTAATACTTTTTATGCTTTATTACACATGACACTTTCACGAAAGTAACTTTATTTTAAATTTAAAGAATGAAATAAATGTTAAAAATAAAAGAATCACAAACAATGCAAGAATTATGCAAATAATAATAATAATTATTATTATTAAGAAATGCCTAAACATAAATGAAGTTATATAATAAATGCATAGACATGTACTAACATAACTGTATGTAAATAGTAGCAAAAGTTTTTCTTACAACAGAATCATATCCCATCAAAAGACATGTAGTATTAATAGTACACCAGATCCAAAAGGGTTAAAACAAATCTGTAGTTTTTATTTTTTTTCCTTCTTGATAATTTAAAAATTTCCAATGATTAGATATAAATAATTATAATTTTTAGCTAATTATTTCATCAAAATCTAGATGAGATGCAGTAAGTTCATTTCATGTTTATTTACACATAGAATGAAAATTAACATTTGTTGATGATCAACAATAAATTGGGACTACAGCCTGGTTGCTGGAGGTCTCACCCCCCCCCCCCTTCAAACATTTTTCGAATAACATATTTGATGCTCTAATCAGATGTCTTAGAATATGGTTAACAAGAAAATGTGAAACAAATAAAGATAAAATAGATTTATAAAAATATTCAATATTTAATGATAAGAGAAAATGAAGGACATTCATACACTGTATCAGTTATAGTATTTCAATGATACAAATTTATATTTTTTATGTTACTTTTTTAATGTAATGGCCAAAAAATATTTGTGACTATTCCTCAAAAACAAAATAACAAATAGTTTTTGAAAAAAAAGTTTAAAGAAAATGTTTCGAAAAAAATGTGGGAAAACATATTATTCAGATAAACTAGTACATCAGACATCTTTATTATTATTATTAAACAAAATATTCTTGATTAATATTTTCAAAGTATCAATGATTATTTTTATTATTATATCATTGCATTAAAGAGTTTATTTGAACAAAAAGACACAGCTGTTACTAATTATGTTTAAACTGCACTGTATTTTTTCCATAATTATTTAACTTTTTTTTTTTTGAAGTACAATTATATAGTATACAGTGCCGAGCAAAAGGGGTCGGTCGCCCCGGCCGCGGAAATATAGGGGGCGTCAAATTTATACAACCAATGTCATTTTTGGCGTATTACAAAAAAAAGTTGTCTTCGGGGGGGGGGGACGCCAAATATACGGGGAGTGAAACTTTGCCCTGGGCGCAGCTTTCTCTTCTCACGCCCTGTGAGTATAATTATACAGTGCGAACCTTTTTTTTAAATTAATAAATAATAGAAATGATATTTACTCCCCTCCCCTTTTTTTCTCTCGAAAAAAACTGCATTTTTGATAATGATGAAATAAGTGCAATAACAATAAAACATAAACTGCTTACATTTACTTTCTTAAATAAAAATTAAAGTACATCTTACCTCAGAGTGATCACCAGCATTTCTTTTGGAGGAATGCATTGCCGGAAATACGTGTCTTTTTTTTGAATGGCACAACAAATATGTCGCAGGATGTAATTGAATGTTCTTTGGCTCATCCGAAAATAATTGAAAAATTTTGCAGAGTCCTTCTGCGCTCTTTCAAAAAGGATATAAAATGCGCCTTCGACATATCGTGCTTTATTCATATCATGTATCCAAAATCGTCTTTTAATTTCTCTCTTCTTTCTGTGAAGATAAAGTAAGTATAACAAGCGCAATTTATTATACTGTGGACGGGGAGCCATAATGAAACACGTGCTACTGCAGAGCTATCTCAAAGTGAAATGAGGAAGAAAATTCAGGTTCTTTGGGGACGACATCGGTACAGTGGAAAAGCAGGTTACTGGCAGACACGACATCGTAGTAATCGTTGTTTGATTTACCGGACGATTTTGTCGCTGTCGGATCGTCAGGTGGAAAAGCGCCCTTAGACTCTGACAAAGCAATACAAAAAAAATTTTCCTTCTTGTTGCTTTTTTTTGAGAGAATGGCGGAAAAGGGTAATCGACTTAGAATGAATAATAATAGTAACATAATGTAAATAATAGAGTGTTAAGAATTAAGAAAATATTTAGTAGTTTTAAGTATGTTTTGTAATTTTTTTTTAATATATCGTAATTTCCGGAAGAAACGCCGCGACGTTTACGTGTTTTAAACTGAAATTTCAAGTGATGTGGCGTTTCTACCGATGCGGCGTTTACGCACATTTTTTTTTCAAACAAGCGTGATATTTTTCTGAATTTTTCCGAAAATTAAAAAAAAATCGATCATAACTCCAAAATTTCGGACATGAAATTTATCGTGAATTCCGGCAAATGGTCGCAAAAACAAATTAATTTCGATTTCGTCAAAATATCGCGAAAAATGGCAATTTTCGTTAAAAGACCGCAAAAAGTTACGCAAATTTCGCATTAGATTACGAATAAACGAAAATTGTATTTTCGAATGAATTTCCCTCTTATCTCCCCTTCCCCTTCTTTTATAACTTTCAGAAAATTTGTTCTGAATCCAATTTTTTACCCCTGTTCCAAAGATTCAGGGATAAATCATGATGAAATCAATGAATCATGAATCTTTTATAAAATGTGCTTTTTTTCGAGATTTTTTAAATTGATTTTATGCTTTTTTGGCTTTTTTTTTTTTTTTTTTTTACAAATTTCTCCTTTATCTGCGTTTTTCAACAGAATTTACGTTTTTTTTAAAACCCAATTTTTTTCAAGTATTGCTTCAATTATCAAAATTCATGATTCATTCAAAGATTCACGATTCATTCCTGCAAATTTTGTGAAACGATCGCGAAAAAATCCCGTGTAAGCGCCTCCCTCTAATTATTTTACGATTTTTCGTCATGTTCGGGGGGGGGGATTAACGGTTTTTACGGTACTGTTAGGAAAAAATTCGCTGTATCCGCTGCGCCGCACTAAGCGTACTTTTACTTTTAAACTCGTATGTGTCGTGGCGCTTATTCCCGAAAATACGGTATTTAAATAATATTATTCATTTTGTATTTATTTATTAATTTCTGATTGATAATTTCATTTTTATGATTTCTTAATACAGCTTATTAATGTGTTTCTGTTTAGCACGTCAACCGCGATTACCGCGGAAATTTCACCTGCGGCGTTTACGACCATTTTCTAAATTTTTTTGAGTGATTTTTCGCGATGCGGCGTTTCTTCCAGAAATTACGGTATTTAAAAAATTCTTAGATGGAAAAAATACAGGCGAAATGATGCAATTTTTAAACGAAACTGAAATCACCGAATGAAATGAGTGTTCCGAAAATATTTAATAGATTTAAATATTGTCGGTTTCTGTTCATCATTTCTATATTTCATGATAATTTTTTAAATATTTTTCAAAATTATCAGAAGGGCAAAATACAGCGTGAAATGATAAAATTTTTGAACGGAAAGGAAATTACCAAATGTAATGAATTTTTATAATGTGGAGTATAAATATTCTGAAAATATTTAATAATTTTAAATGCGTTTTGGCTTTGTCTTATATTTTGTTATAAATTTTATAATATATTTTCAAAAATTCTCATAAATAAAAAATACAGGCGAAATGGTGTAATTTTTGAACGAAAATGAAATTAACGAATGTAAAGAGTATCCACAATGTGTTGTTATGAATATTCAGAAAATATTTAATAGTAATAAATATTGACGATTCATCAGTTTTGACATTGTGTTACGTTTCGTAATAATTTTTTAATTACATTTTTAAAAAATTTTAGAAGGCATAAAATAAAGCACGAAATGATGCAATTTTTGAACGACAGTGAAATTACCGAATGTAATCAATTTTCCGAATGTGGGGTATGAATATTTCTAAAATATTTAATAGTTTTAATTTTATCTCTTTTTTTAAATTGTTTTATGTTTTTTAATAATTTTTTTAACAATTCTTAGAAGCGAAAAACACAGTGCAAAATGATGATATTTTTAAATAAAGTGAATTTACCAAATGTACTGAGCATTCCAAATGTGAGGTATAAGTATTCTAAAGTTATTTAATAGTTTTAAATATGTTTTGACATTGTCTCATGTTTGGCAATAAATTTTTTAATGAATTTTTAAAAATTCTTTGCAGGGAAAAATACTTCATCAAAGAATGCATTTTTTGAACGAAAGTGAAATTACCGATTGTAATGAGTGTTGCTAATATGGCGATACAAGTATTCTGAAAACATCATACGTATGTTTTAACACTGTTTTATGTTTTGTAATATTTTTAAAATTTCTTAGATGGGAAAAATACAGCGATAAACGATACAATTTTTGAACGAAAGTAAATTTACCGAATGTGGAGGGGGGACGCAACCCCCGACACCCTCCCCCCTGTAGCTACGTCCCTGAATGAAATTAATTTTGTGATTTTATCAGTCCAGATATGAGAGGACTTAATATGGGAGGGACTACTATATTGCATGCACACATACGTATCTGTATCGAAAACAAAATACCCTCATAGCATGCATCTAAAGTCACTCTGGTCACATCACATCTGTGACTTAAATGCCACTACTCATTGACATCACATTGTGACTGAGATGTGACTTTCTTAAAAATCTTTTGAAAATTACAAAAATTCTTCAAAACTTTACTTACTTTAAAATCTCTTTTGTCATAATGTCGCTTTTGTCACAATTTCATCACGATGTTAATGTCAAAGTAGTCACAAATGATACATTTATCACAAATTTGTCACACCGTGACATCACATAGTGGTCACTATGTGACGTCACAAACGACCTCTAAAACGGATACCAACGACTTCACGTTTTAGTCACTGTGACTTCACACCAATTTCACGTGACGTCACATCGATGATCGATGTTCACAAAATAACAGTGTGACTTCACAACGACGTCGCAGTGACATCACCATGCCTTACGGGTGCTCAAGTTTTGTTCTACCTAAAGATATATTATATGATAATTTAATGCATGAATTTTTGTACCGCTAAATGAAATGAAACGTATCAAATCTCGTATTTAATTCAGAATTAAAATTTAGTAAAAGATGTGTTATTTTATTTTATTTTTAGATTCAAAGGTAGATAAAACTTGTTTATAGAAATTCCATACATCATTTCCATGGATGAAAATGGTCACGATCTCTTTGCACTGATGTTGTAAAGAAGTTTCTGTCATTTTACGAAAAAAAAGCTTTTTTACTCAAAAAATGTCATCAAATAAAAAAGACAATTTTAACTCAAGTGAACAGAACTTTGTTCCTCAAGATGCTGGTAAAGAAAAACACTCTTCCATTAATACAAAAGAAAAAACATTTATTTGTGAAGTATGTTCCAAGGCATTTTCTGATATGAGTAATTTAAGAAAACATCTCTTGACTCATACTGGAGAGAAACCCTTTGTTTGTGACATATGTTCCAAAGCATTTACTCTTAAACAGCATCTAAGAAGCCATCTCTTGACGCATACAGGAGAAAAACCTTTTATTTGTGAAATATGTTTCAATAGATTTTCCGAGAATGGTAACCTAAAAACCCATCTCTTGACACATACAGGAGAAAAACCTTTTGTTTGTGAAATATGCTTTAAAGGATTTTCTGTTAAAAGTACATTGAGAGCCCATCTCTTGACACATACAGGAGAAAAATCTTTTGCTTGTGAAATATGTTCCAAGGGCTTTTCTCAGAATAGTGATCTAATAAGACATGTAAGAAACATTCACACAAGAGAAAAAACATTTGTTTGTGAAATATGTTCAAAGGGATTTTGTGATAACAGTGCTTTTAGAAGACATCGCTTGATACATACAGGAGAAAAACCTTATGTTTGTGAAATATGTTCCAAAGGATTTTCTCATCAGAGTACTCTTACAACTCATCTCTTGGCACATACAAGCAAAAAACCTTTTATTTGCGAAATATGTTCCAAAGGATTTTCTCAGAATTGTAATTTAAGAAACCATCTTTTGACACATTCTGGCAAAAAACCTTTTTCTTGTGAAGTATGTTCCAAGAGATTTTCTCGGAGAGGTAATCTAAGCAGGCATCTCTTGACACATACAGGATAACATCCTTGTGTTTCTAAAATGTGCTCCAAAGGATTTTCTAGCCATTGTGAACTAGACACATCATAATTCATACAGCAGAAATTGTTTTGTTTGTATGTTCTGTTTTCCAACGGACTATCTGATAACCATTATTTAAGGTAAAATTTGTCTCTTTTCAAATAGACAATACATGAAAATCTCTCATATTTGTATTTCCAAAATGGAGTATGAACCCTGTGTATGTCGTTATATTTACTATTATTACTTTTTATGTTTTAGCCCTTAGTAATAAATAGAAAAATATTTCACACTTCATCCATGGTTTAGTGTCTTATTTGATAATACACAAATAATTGTTGACATATTCATTCTTCCGTATTAGTACATTCATTTTGCGTGGAATAACACATTTTTCAGGTTAAGAGGCTATTTCAGTCAAATGAAAATATCCGTTCGCTAATGCTCATCCAATGGAAGAAATGTATAACTATATCTCGTTTGCATTTCAATATTTTTAAATGATTTTTTTCACATTGGATAGCTGAAATTGGTCTAGATGCAGGCCGTTTTTTTTCGATTTCTGTTGCAGATATTCTACATGAGGGTGTTTTTGCTTTTCAAACCGGTTCCGAAAAAGAAAGCGTCCTCATAAAAAATATCTGTTAACAAAATCAAAAGTGTAAAAAGCAGCCTGCATTCAGATCGGTCTCAGCTGTCCAATGCAAACTAAAATCATTTTTAAAAATTAAAATTTAACCGAGATATCTTTATAAATTTCTTTCACAGGTGAACGCGTCTTTTCATTAGAATGAAGTATCCTCTTAAGACAGGAATCCTTAATAGGCAGGTTCGTTTCTACTATATTTTAATTTAGCTACATTTAATTAGCCTAGACATATACTATTCTTTATAAAAAATAAAATTTAATATTTAGATGTAGAATAATGATAATTTAAAGATGCATACATCTGGCCCGAGGCATCGGGAAAAAGTAGTGTCCAGGCCTGGTCCAATGGCATCAATATCGGTGAGGGGGGGGGGAATTTGGTAAAGTCACACTTTTTTTCAATATGAATTACTTGTAAGATTTGAAAAATTTAATTTTATCATGTAAAAAACAAAGCATTGTAAAACCTGCCAAGACAAGATCAGAATGAGCTAAAAGAGATTTCCATTTTAGACGAGTTTACAACTTAGCAGGAATAGTTGTTGGGAATGTATTTTGTCATAACCATGAATTTTTTTTCTGTTCAAGCTGAATTCTGTTTCTTACATTTTCTTTTTAATGAGTCCTTTTGACTAGTTCTATTTTCACAAAAAGAAAAAAAATACGGGATCGGAAACAAGTTGAGTTTTAGGTAGATTGTTATGTTAGCAAGTATGTACGTTATTATAAGATAGATTTCGATAGAAAGATTTCGTAATAAAAAGGATCCATACTCAGAGATTGTTATAGTAAAAAAAATTTTGCATGAACAAAATGCTCAAATATTAGAGACACATATAACTATAAGATGTAGATCATACAGTTACAATTCTGAGTTAAAAAATCCATTTTCCCTGAATGCGTTGAGTTGTCCGCGCTCGAAACTCAAAAATCATAGTTGAAGTCAAACCGAAAAGCCGTAGCCAGCAGGGGGATCAACAGGAATTGAATCTCTGCCCCAAAATTTTAACTGGGTGTATCAAAAATTGCACAAAATGCATGCAATTTAATAAGTTTAAGTACTTTCTTTTCTTTTTATCTTCGTTTTATTATTTTGTTTCATATCTTCGTCCTATTTTTACATTTGTACTTTTAAGTGATTCAGTAATGTAAATCGTTCTATGAACAGTATTCTCGTGACGTCACAGTGAGAATCATGAAGGTAAAAAAGCGGCTGGAAGCGCGTTTCTTATATTATAGCGCCACTTGATGCAACATAAATATAGATAAATGCATGCATAAAATACTTCAAATTTATTCTGTGTGAATTTTTTTTTTGACAATTACCAGATACATACTAATTAAAATCCATCTATACTTATTAATTAAAATTTTAAATTTTCATTTTATAAATAAAATGTAAATGTGCATGCAATTGCTTTAAAATTGGAAAGATAATTCATGTATCCCTGAAAACCCTGTACCTCAAAAAGTCTAAAACTTCAAATAAAAATGAAATATAAGCATAAATTTTCTGATTACAATGCTTTTCAATGGCGTGATTATAAACATTATTCCCAAGTAGACGAATTTTTTTTATTCTCAAACCAAAAGGGAAAATATGGTCAGTTTAACGAGGAAAAGGACAATAAATTGCAGCAGTGCCAATTTTTTAGGACAAAAATATTCTAAAAAACTGTCTCATTTCTTTCCACTTCCCTTGCGGGCGAATGGTGACAGATGTCAGTGTACATACTTGTAAATGAATAACAAACAATTTTTGCATAGAAAATTGTAACAGAATGCATAATCGAGTAAATGCATATCAATTTCGTTCTATTTGAAAGACTGTAACACTATTAAAATGAACTTGAAGCATATTTTCCCATTTGCCATCATGAAACGGAAAAAAATTTGACTGTCCCTGTCATTAAACTAAACATCCGATTTTCATAAAATTTGAAATGACTCGAAAAATTTTTGCCATAGTTATATATTTAAGATTTCAGAGCATTCGGTTGGATTCTTTTTGCTCTATTATATGCGGACAGACAGACGGACTGAATAACGAGTAATAGGCGCTGTCTATTTATATAGTTACGGACGCACCTAAAAAGCGAGAAAGTAAGACTATTTTTCATTGATGTGAACTGAAAATATGGTCAAGCTTGGGTCCGAACGAGGGGAAGATATTCAGTAGCGTATCTAGACTCTTCATTTCGGAGGGGTGGCTGAGATACAGTAAGAATTTTTTAGAGGAATCATAAAAACATCAACATTTTCGCTTTAAAAAAGTTTGTATATTAGCAGGTAATACATTCATTATAACCCGAACCTGCTAAGATAGAGTTGCATGGGGCTGGATTTTCGTCTTAACGTATATAACTTTTACGGCATGTAAATTGAGCCTGTGTATGTCTGAAACTTGGCTGAAATTTTTATTTTGTGGTCTCTCTCAAAAAAAAAAAAAAAAAAAAAAAAAAAACTCTTTTAAATGAAAACCTTCCTAAACGGAATATTTTTTATAATGGAAAAAAGCAAATTGCAAACAAAAATTACAAAATGAAATGCCAGATAGTTTGAAAAAACCATATTTATTTGTTGAAAAACCCATAACAATAAAAATGAATACTACATCTAAACATATGTCAAATGTTCACAAAAATAGAATTCATCATGCTTGATTTGTACTAAAGGGTGTAGTGGAGTATATATAATTGGTGTATCTAAACTACTGGGCAAAACTTTAAGGGGTGATAGTACACATCAAGACAAATAATATTAAATGGGAAACTAAGGGTCCCAAACGTCTTACAAGTGAGATAGGCGCCATCAAAGTTTAGAGTCCAAAATTTGAAATGATTATAGAAAACGGAAAAATTGGTCGATTCGTTTGCGATTTTCACGAAAACTATTCTTTATCTTAGTATTGTCTTGAAAATAAATTATAAAGATAAATTTAAAAAAATGAAGATAGAGGGCGCTTTAGACTTTGGAGTAACGAACAACTATTTTTTACCGTTATTTTTTTTAATCTCATAAATTTTTTTTAGAAGTTTATACATAAACTTAAATTTTGTGCTCAGAATCTGTTGTTAAGTAGTGCAAACTGAACTGTGTTCAATGGGAGTGGGTAGGTTCAAATTTCAAATGATTATAAAAACAGAATAATTGGTCAATTGATTTTCAGTTATCACTAAAACTATTCTTTATGTGAGTATTGTCTTGAAAAAAAATTATAAACATTAATTTCAAAAAATGTCGATAGAGGGCACTTTAGACTTTGGAGTAACGAACAACTATTTTTTACCGTTATTTTTTTTAATCTCATAAATTTTTTTTAGAAGTTTATACATAAACTTAAATTTTGAGCTCAGAATCTGTTGTTAAGTAGTGCAAACTGAACTGTGTTCAGTGGGAGTGGGTAGGTTCAAATTTCAAATGATTATAAAAACAGAATAATTGGTCAATTGATTTTCAGTTATCACTAAAACTATTCTTTATGTGAGTATTGTCTTGAAAATAAATTATAAACATTAATTTCAAAAAATGTCGATAGAGGGCACTTTAGACTTTGGAGTAACGAACAACTATTTTTTACCGTTATTTTTTTTTAATCTCATAAATTTTTTTTAGAAGTTTATACATAAACTTAAATTTTGTGCTCAGAATCTGTTGTTAAGTAGTGCAAACTGAACTGTGTTCAATGGGAGTGGGTAGGTTCAAATTTCAAATGATTATAAAAACAGAATAATTGGTCAATTGATTTTCAGTTATCACTAAAACTATTCTTTATGTGAGTATTGTCTTGAAAAAAAATTATAAATATTAATTTCAAAAAATGTCGATAGAGGGCACTTTAGACTTTGGAGTAACGAACAACTATTTTTTACCGTTATTTTTTTTAATCTCATAAATTTTTTTTAGAAGTTTATACATAAACTTAAATTTTGAGCTCAAAATCTGTGGTTAAGTAGTCCAAACTGAACTGTATTCAATGGGAGTGGGTAGGTTCAAATTTCAAATGATTATAAAAAACAGAATAATTGGTCAATTGATTTGCAGTTATCACTAAAACTATTCTTTATGTGAGTATTGTCTTGAAAATAAATTGTAAACATTAATTTCAAAAAATGTCGATAGAGGGCACTTTAGACTTTGGAGTAACGTACAACTATTTTTTACCGTTATTTTTTCATCTCATTAATTTTTTTAAAGCTTAGACATAAACTTAAATTTTGAGCTCAAATTTTGAATTGTTGTGAGGGGTTAAGAGGTTCAAACTGAACAGTGTTCAGGAGTTGAAATGTTACCCTGCCCACCCTAGGAACACAGTTCAATTTTTCGGTACTTAATTACTCACATCGATTCAGATTTTGATCTCAAAATATAAGTCTAAGCTTTTAAAACATTTATTTAGATAAAAAAATAATAATAACGGTTAAAATAGTTGTTGGTTACTCTAAAGTTTAAGGCGCCCTCTATAAGGAAATTTTTGAGATTTATCTTTAAAATTTATTTTCAAGGAAATACTGACATAAAGAATGGTTTTAGAGAAAACCGCAAACAAATCGACCAACATTTACGTTTTTATAATCATTTGAAATTTGAACCTCCCACCCCCATTGAACACAGTTCAGTTTGCGCTACTTAACCACTCTCAATGATTCAGATATTCAGCTCAAAATTTAAGTTTATGTCTAAGCTTCTAAAAAAATTTAATAAGATGCAAAAAATAACGGTAAAAAATAATTGTACGTTACACCAAATTCTAAAGCGCCCTCTATCGATATTTTTTAAAACTTATCTGCATAATTTATTTTAAAGACAATACTGACATAAAGAATAATTTTAGTGAAAACCGCAAATCAATTAACCAATTTTTCTGTTTTTTATAATCATTTGAAATTTTAACCTACCCACTCCCATTGAACACAGTTCAGTTTGCGCTGCTTAACTGCAGATTTTGAGCTCAAAATTTCAGTTTATGTCTAGACTTCTAAAAAAAATTAATGATTTTCAAAAAATAACGATAAAAAATAGCTGTTTGCTGTAGTTCCTTAAATGCTTTCAAATGCTTAGATTTAAATTTTTAGGTCAAATTATGAAACGTTGCGAGTGTTAAAGTAGCGCAAAAGTGAACTGTGTTCGATGGGGGGGGGAGGGGTAAATTTCCATTCCTGAACACATTTCAGTTTGCGCTTCTTAACCCCTCCCAACGATTCTGAATTTCAGTTCAAAATTTAAGTTTAAATCTAAGATATTGAAAACATTTAATAAGTATTGGAAAACATTTAATTAGATACAAAAAATAACGGTTAAAATTAGTTGTTGGATACTCTAAAGTTTAAGGCGCCCTCTAACGGAATTTTTTGAAATTTATCTTTAAAATTTATTTTCAGGAAGATACTGACTTAAGGAATAGTTTTATTTTAAACCGCAAACGAATCGGACCAATTTTTCCGTTTTTATAATCATTTGAAATTTGAACCCTCTGACTACAGTTCAGTTTGTGGTACTTAACGACTCCTAACTATTCAGATCAAAATCTGAATAGCTGGGAATCGTTAAGTACAAAGTTACAACTAATTTTAACCGTTATTTTTTGTATCTAATTAAATGCTTTCCAATACTCAAAATTTAAGTTTATGTCTAAGCTTCTAAAAAAATTTAATAAGATGCAAAAAATAAGGGTTAAAAATAATTGTACGTTACACCAAATTCTAAAGCGCCCTCTATCGACATTTTTTAAAACTTATCTGCATAATGTATTTTAAAGACAATACTGACATAAAGAATAATTTTAGTGAAAACCGCAAATCAATTAACCAATTTTTCTGTTTTTTATAATCATTTGAAATTTTAACCTACCCACTTCCATTGAAATGGACAAACACTCTGGATTTGTTATGACTGCAACACTGTTTGTACCTATCTTTTATTCAACGCCGTTGTTTAGACCTTTTTTTCGAACAACTGACTAAAACAAATAACAAAATTGAAAAAAAAAATCATAATAAAGAATTTATTTTTAATTATTTTAATATAACCTTTTTATTTTATTAACAGTAAAAATAAACTGTATTACGGAAACTATATAATTATTTTTATCTAAATGCACAAATTCATATCAGTTTTTTAATTAAAGAAAGGGCATTTTTTATTAAAGGGCATTTTTTTTGAGATAGCCATTTATTAGATTTCACATTTATCTTTCCATAAAATTAATCATCTTTATAGAATTAAAATGCTGCCTAGGAATGATGAAAAGAAATATAATCCAAAATACTCTATAATCCATTCAACCTTTGGCCCCAAACTTGTGCGGATTACAGAACATTGATTGTATATTCAAAAACTTTGCAAATTTTTACTAAAATATTGAAACTTCTGAAATTAAAAGAAAAAAAAACTCTGATTCCTATTTTTTTTCAGTTCATTATTTCAATGTGCAACCTCTAAAACAAGTTATTTTAATGTCAAGGGAACATGGGCAACCTCTCTCCCCACTCCTGAAGTTAGGAAAAAATTCTTTTTTGTCAAATTTTAGTTTAAAATTATGTTATAGCATTCATTTAAAAAAAACATCAGATAGCCACCCCTCCCCGCTCCTCTGAAGAAATATCATGACTATGCCATTGTATTATTTGAATACACATATAATAGGAGAGTTCTGTTTATTTTCTTGTATTCTCCCTCCATTTCTCAGGCATAAAACAGTCTATTTACTCGCGGTTTCAACAGTAGTAATATACATATTACCACTAAAATTAGACATCAGTAATATTAATTGGTAATATTAATGACTATTATTATTACATTATTTTGTATTATTATTATATTATACGACTACTATAATATTATTACATTATACAGTGAAACATCCAAATAAGGGACACCTCTATTTAAGAGACAAAACTTCCGGTCCCAGTCCCTTGTTATAGGACGTGTAATGTATTAACCTCTAAATAAGGGACACTTGAAAATAAGATCAAATGGATTGGATTTTTCATTTCAGATAATAATGTAGCCTGTGAGAAAATGAAAATACAGATTTTTGTGAATTTATCAAGCAGACAGACAGTCATATGGATACAAAGACATACGACACTATTGACGAGCATTTATTTACGTACAATTCTGATTTTGCATGATTGCGTTTATCCCCATTGAAAGTAACGCTGAAAATTTTAAAGATGATTCATTAAGTGAAGAATAAAAGAAAATTATAAAATAAAGAACTTTACAAATGTTTTTAGGCTGTTCTTAAATCCAAAAAGGCAAATATTATTACATAAGTTTTAATTAATTTTTATTTGGAAATGCCTGAAATTAGCTGGCGTTGTTGTTCAGAAACTATGTAATCAAACTTTTTTTCTAGGTTTTCTGCAAACGCAACAGATTTTAGAGAGGATATTGTCAATGTGGGCGTTTTGAACCAAATTTTCATGCAGAAGAAGAATGACTCTTCAGAAAGGATGAACAATGTATTTGTCACATAATCAAAACCGCTTGTAACTCAACAGGTAATCTATTTATCAAAATAATGAAAACACAGTTCGATTCCAAACCGCTTCCACAGTCAGGCATTCAAGTTTTATACATTTCCGTTAAAAATGAATTTGTAAACTTGCCAAAATCTTTTCCACTTGCTGAGCATAGCAGTTGAGAGATTTGTTGCCTTAAAATATGCAAAGCAGTTGAATACTTTTTTTTCTAAATACTGCTGATAATAAAGAACGAAAAATTATAAGTATGATAAACGAACACTTGAAAGGCTTGTAGTAAAAAAAAAAAAAAAAAATATGCAAAATAATTTCTTTTATTTGATACTTTCAAGTAAAATTCTTTTAAAATGTTTTATTACTTTTTTATGTAAAGCAAAAATCTATAATTCTACAAATAATTTAATGATTAAAATTTAAAATTTTACTTTATTAACTCTCTATTCCTTTTGTGTTTAATTGAGGAATTTACACACTTGGGGGTATATTTAAATTTCACCTTTAACGATTTGTTATTTTTATATACTTCTGAACGATTAATTAAATTTAACAATCAAACAATTTAACAATCATTATTTGAAAAAAAAATTAGCATATTTTCCTTCTATTTTTAAAATTGTTTCGTGAATAAAGCCTTTGTTATCATGTAACATAGTGAGGTCCAATTTATCCTTTTCTGGTCAGATTAATTTTTTATCTTTAGAAGAAAATTACTTTACAGTAAAGACAATTATGGATTTTTTTAAAAACTTTATTACTAAGTGCTAAAACAGAGGACAAGGGATAACAGTAAATGCAATGACACATACAGGTTCATTCTCAATTTTAACAAAACAACAACAAAAAATTGCAAGTGATTTTTTAGAGATATCTATTTAATATGACACAAATGATTTTTTTAGTAATGGTTATCAAACAATCCTTTAGAAAACATATTACACAAACATAACATTTTCTCCTGTATCAATCATGAGATGTCTTTCTAGTTGACAATGTCTATAAAATCCTCTCAGAACCAGAAACACAAGACTTTTACTTTGTATAAGTCAATAGATGCCTTCTTAGATTACCATTAAAAGAAAATCCTTTGGAACATATTTCACAAGCAAAAGGTTTTTCACCTGTATGCGTCAACCGATGCTTTCTTAGACTACTGTTGTCAGAAAATCCCTTGGAACATAGTTCACAAGCAAAAGGTTTTTCACCTGTATGTTTCAAGCGATGGGTTCTTAGATGAACCTTCCAAGAAAACCCTTTGGAACATATTTCACAAACAAATGGTTTTTCTCCTGTATGTGTCAAACGATGAGTTCTTAGAGAAAAATTCCGAGAAAATCCTTTGGAACATATTTCACAAACAAAAGGTTTTTCTCCTGTATGTGTCAAGCAATGGATTCTTAGAGAAACCTTCCGAGAAAATCCTTTGGAACATACTTCACAAGCAAAAGGTTTTTCTCCTGTATGTGTCAAGAAATGCTTTTTAAGATCACTATTCAGAGAAAATCGTTTGGAACTTATTTCACAAGCAAAGGGTTTTTCTCCTGTATGAGTCAAGAGATGGGTTTTTAGATTACCATTCGTAGAAAATCCTTTGGAACATATTTCACAAACAAAAGATTTTTCTCCGGTATGAGTCAAGCAATGCTTTCTTAGACTACTATTGTCAGAAAATCCCTTGGAACATAGTTCACAAGCAAAAGGTTTTTCACTTGTGTGTGTCAAGCGATGGGTTCTTAGAAAAACCTTCCGAGAAAATCCTTTGGAACATATTTCACAAACAAAAGGTTTTTCTCCTGTATGTGTCAAGTGATGGGTTTTTAGATGAACCTTCTGAGAAAATCCTATGGAACATATTTCACAAACAAAAGGTTTTTCACCTGTATGAGCCAACCGATGCTTTCTTAGATCACAGTTCTTAGAAAATGTTTTTGAACAAGCATCACAGATATAAACTTTCTTCCCTGTATCAGTGGAAGAATGCTTTCCCTTATCCCCATTTCGAGGAACAAAGTGCTGTTCACCGGAGGAAGAATTTTCTTCTGCAATTGATGACATTTTCACAAATGAATTTAAGCTTGATTTTAGACAGTAACAGGAACTTTTTCAAGGCGTCACCAAAAAGAGATTGTCACCATTTTCATCCAAGGAAATGAGTCGCTGAGTTTCAGAAAAAAACAGTTTTACCTACCACTGAATCTGAAAACAGAAAGAAAAATAATAAACAAGACATTTTTAAATAAACAGCATTAAGTTTTAACTCTGAACTAAAAACCAATTTTCCAATATTTTTCTCTTGCACAATACAAAATCAGTGCATTAAATTATACCAATTCTTAGGTATGATTTAACTTGAGAATTTTTTCATAGATACAGCCACATATGCATTTATGTGCATGTTTTAAATTAGACACTGCCATAACTCACATCGAGACCTTCCCCTATCCGGACGACTGATAAAATTTGTTTCATTGAGCGCATCTAATTTTAATTTTTCACCTGTTAAAATTTGGCCTACTTGTTTAGCATGTTCTCGAAAGATATCCAAACAAGATTTTTATCTCTTTGTTGTCCATAAATCCAGCCCGAATTCAATATCACCCCTACTTCTTATACTCATTCATGTTGTCAAGCATTCGAGTTATGCATTTTTTTTCACAATTTTTTTAAAAAGATTAGACATTTTCGCGACGATGTTTAAAACAAAATGTTTTAGTGAGGAAAAATTATATTTCTGGAACCATACATCTTAGTTCATAAATATAAAATGCTTTTGAATAAATGATTCAAAACAAAGTCATTTTTCTGCAAGTTCATCCAAACGATGTCATTTCTACCCAAATCTTGGAAGAACGAAAATCATTTTGCAAATAAAGTTATGTTCATTTTTTATTGAAAAAGCTTTAGACATAAATTGTAAATATAACTTACTCATATATATAATATGAACTTTAAAAAGTTTAGTTTTACATAAAAGGCGATTAAAATAGAGAGACAATCTAAAGACTAGAGAATAGTTTTATAACCCATTTTATGTTTATGAAGGTTTTAAAAGTAGTCTCTGATGAAGAGCCTGGTTAAAGCTTAAAAGTACTATGATATTTTAAATTAAATTAACTATTAACATTTCTTTTTTATTATTTTAATCGTCTTTTAAGCAAAACTGAATGTTTTAAAACTCATATTATATATTTTGACTTTAACCTCTTCAGACCTGAGGTACATAAATGTGTACTTCTATTCTTTACCCCATAAAAACTAAACTGGCATTTTTTTTTGTATTTTTATTTTACTTCTATACAGATGAATGTTTTTTACTTTAAAACAAAACCAATAAATATCAACACTTATGAATATTACCTCATAAAAGAAAGAATATTTTCATCGGACTTTCGAAAATACCTTCAAGACATTGTGGTCATTAAAGTAAGAAATATTCATGATTATTTAAATTAAATGCTTTACAATAAAAAATTTTGAGGATTTTGCTGATCATTTACTTGTTTAAAGACCTTAATTTTGTTATTGTGTACATTTATTTTACTGATAGTTAAATTGGTGTTTTAAAGGGATTAGTACTTTTATATCCATATTTGCAAACCTAAATGACCAGTCCCCTAAAGTACTGATTTCATAAAAATGACTCTTTTTGTCATCTATGGTGTCATTCCGACTATCAATAAAATCCGAAAAGCAATAAATATATATTTTTTAGTGTTATTTTATGTTCAGGTCTGAAGAGGTTAAAACAAGGTAAAAACTGCATTCTGCCATGTATTTCTATTTATAACTTACTATTTCAAATATTGTATTTAATAAAATTAATACCTATAATTGCTTTCTAAGTTTACAATAAAGTTACAGTTCTATTCTTTGAAAAAAATTAAATGATGTCTTGCAATAAAAATTCCAAACCATGTAACCTATTAAATGTCAACTGAATGCAATATACACAATAATTCATTATTGGCATTTAATGTTATAGTTTGGCAATAATTATTTGGCTAGCAGAATAACCAATTAATGCAGTTTATTATTACATGAAGTGAATTAAAAACTTTATCTGTTTATTACTAATACTGGATTTTGTGATTATTACTAGATAAATGCTGTTTATTATTAAAAAAATGAAACAAAAGAAATCCTGCATAAAAATGAGGGATTTGATTCATTGTTGATCCGAAAGTTTGAGTTAGAAACATGATCCCAATTTAGTAATAGTGCTGCCTTTTTACAGTAGATTTTTCAGAGATTATTCCAAAAACATGTAAGACAGTCCCCAGCAAAGAAAGAAACGGTGGGCCATCAGCTAGAAAAATGATGGCAGCCAACTGTGCCATCAGCGGTAAAGTGCAATGGTGCCATTACTTAAACCTGTACTAAAGTGTCCGTGCGAAATGCAGCTGGCCCATCAGTGATGGCCAACAGCAGACCAGCACTGGTATGCCATCACATTACTTCAATCCATCAGTTTTCCTGCAGTGCTAGCAGCTATCCTACAGCAATTACTTTGCTGGGCCAGCACTTTTAATCCAGCACCATCACTTATCCTACAGTTTTTATACAGTGGTACACCGACAGACTGCTTTTTTTTACTATGGGCCAACAACTACCCTACAATGTTTATAAAGCGGTAGATTATCAGATAGTGTATGTGCTGCTGGACCTTTGTTGTACCAGCGGTTTTTAATCTGTATTAGCTTCTAACCTGCTGCTAGTTCTCTGCTGGGTCAGCACTTTTAATCGACCACCACCACTTATCCTGCAATGTTTATACAGGGATAAACCATCAGTCAGATTTGTTTTTACTACGAGCATACATCCACCCAGCAGTGTTGATAAAGCAGCAGGCCATCATCCAATGTTTATGCTGCTGGACTTTTGCTGTGCCAGCAGTTTTCAATCAGTAATATCCTCTATAATGATTTTAAATTTTGCTGGACCAGCACATTACTACCATTATTATTCCCATGACCAGCAATTACTGCTCTCTCTGGAACAGCATATTTATTCAGATTTTGATTTGCAGCAGAGCATCTAGGACACAGACTTGGGCCAACGATTTTGGGAGCCCCAAAATAATATTTGCATTTTAAACTTCTTAGATTCAGTATTTGACTTATAACATTCATTACTAAAGGTCTGTGGAAACCTAAATTAACACTCATTTAATAAATTCTTTATTTTTTCCAAATAATTCTCTAGGAATTTTTTTGTTCGGCTTCATTAACAATATTTTTTATGCTAATGCCTAGAGCCCTCTAGGATGCAAATCAATCTCTGAACAATAGTTTTGCTTCGATATATATTATGTTGATATAATTACCACTGGCATAAATATAAAAAGAAATTAAATCCATCCAAAAAGTTATTTTTATTTTATATTACTTGTAAAAATAAGTCGTATATCAGTTAACAGAGTTCATACTCTATTTGAAGAACAAAATTTCCCGACTACAATTCACAACATTTTTAAATAATTAAAACTAAAATACAATTAAAATGAATTGAAAGGAACTTTTACTCATGTAAGATATGTAATTAAGCTAAGTTTTAATAATATATTAATAAAAGTTACATAGGCTTATATTTACATACGGATTTATATAAATTAAACATTAATTTATTTTTAGTTAGTGTTGCTATATCATTTATTTATGCTGTTACAAAAGCAATTTGTTGTGCAGTTTTCAATTTTGTATCTTTTAGAAATATAATTTTAGATTTTTTTTTTTCAGCTTGTTTAGACATTTTTAATCATTCACATTTCATCACATTCTTTCGTAGAGAGACTGCATATATAAGGGTCTTTGAACCTAAGGCACGACATTACTCTAAATCGAAATTAAGTGAGATCACACAAAATCACTATTAATCTTTTCGAAATTCAGAAAAAAATTAATTGTGGCACATAATATTCTAATTTATTGATGATTTCAATTTTTTTCAAACAAGTTCGCAATATAGTTAACCTGATATTAAGTTTCAAAATAGAAATATAATTGCATTGCATTAACTATTTTTTCCTCATAATTATAGTAAATACCTACATGTATGTTCCACATATTTTTTTTTTTTAATTAAATGGAAAAATTCCAGCAATGGGCACACATCAAAAAGGTTCCACTCTGACATATATGGTGACAAATATGCATAGCTAAAATATCTATGTTATAAACATGTGGATTTTTGTGAAAAACTCTAATTTTTTTTACAGAAAGGCCTCAAAATTTAAGGACAATCTTGATGCATGGTAGCACATAAAAATCAGATTTTTTCAGGTTTAAAAAAAAATCTCCATTTTTTTGGACTATTTGCATTTTTGTCATTTTCATTGTTTTCTAGTTGAGTAGAAAAACTGTTTAACCAAATATGTTAATACTTGTATTTTCTCTGCAAGGCATTTTTAAGGGCAGCATTAATCTTGCCTTCATTTAAATATTTTTTTTAATACAGTGAAACACCAGTCCTACAAGACTCACTTATTCAGTTATTCTTTTTGCAAGATTGTTGCCAAAACATCTAAAAAAAAAAAAAAAGCTGAAACCCATAATTTTATTGAGAATACAAAACAATCAATGAGATCTCTTTTATGCATCTGTTTTCATAAAAAAGGAATTTTATGTAATTACTAATGCAAATAATCCCAGAATTTGTGACACTTAACACAGTGTTCTTAAATATTTCAAATATCATTAATTGTTGGCAAATTATGTTAGATTGTTGCATAGAATCACAAGTAATAAATATGAAAAATGTTAAATTTGAAACAAACAGCCTATTTATCTCAAAAAATTTGTTATAAATGTTTTTGTAGCCTAAAAGCTAAGATAAACTATAATTAATTAAATCAAAGTAGTGCACAATTATTTATACACATAAATTAACTGTATCCAATGGCCTTTGTATAACTGGATATAGAATATTTATCTATGTTTCATATAAAATTACATAACTTTTCATATTATCAATGCTTTATATATTCTCTTTGGAAAGTTTTAGGTTATGAAAAAATATATGTCTCTATAAGAATCAATGAGTACAAAAACACGTCAACTATCTCTAAAAAATGTATATCAGAGACTGGACATTAATAGTCTTAGGACACAACATTTTTTGAATAAAATAGAGAATACTATGAACAAGAATGCATTAATCTGTAACACTGGCAATAAATATTATCTTCCCCTTAAATATAAATGACTTTTTTTTTCTTTCCTCCCTATCCTCATTGATTCGTACTTGACAATCAGTTTTGCAAGTTTTTTTTTTTTAAATTTGTATCAATTTCAATATGGTGCTTTGAAACATTACTACATTATAATGAAAAAACATTTTGAATTAACTTTTTTATTTACATAATTAATGATACATTAAAGTTATTCATCATTATTAGCATCGTCATGAATCTCATTCTGACTTTTTGATTTTCTTTTCATTCGCCCACCATCTCTATCAATGGCAGAGCGCAGCCAACGCTTTACAACGTCCTCGACGTTTGCTTGTGAAACTCCTCGTGTAGTTGGTACTTGACGAACAGATGCTGGAAGAAAAAAAAATATATATATATAAAGATTGAGATTTTTTTTTTTTTTTTTTTTAGTGCAGATGTTTTACAATGTTATGAATACAAACCAGCAATGAGTAACAATACTCGTTTTAACTCTTTCATGGATTGTTTACCATAACCACCAACCCAGTTGATGGTTAGGGCAAGACTGTTCGTCATTAATGATTTTAAGACATTTCTAGTCACTTCACTGATGTCTTTACCCCCGATTCTACCAAAAAAGTGAACCTAAAACAACAATAAAAATATTTGAACAAAGAGCACTATGTTAAAATAAAATGCTTAATACTTTAATTATGGAAAAAGGTCAATTTTACAAATAGATTTTTTTAAATAACTAATTAGAATTGAAAATGAGGTAGGCTTCAATTTTGAACTCAGATCTGATTAACCAAAAAAACAATATATGTAATGTAGAAGGTTAAACAGACAAACAAATTAGAAACTACAAAATCCATTGTTATGTTGACTGTTCTTAATTTTCTAAGTGATTGATTTCAATTTTGCCAAATTGAATTCTTAAACATGAATATTCAAAACTAATGAAAAAAAAGAATTCAAAATATTTAAACAGGAAAACAGTCATTCCTGTACACATTGAAGTAATGTTTATAATCTAAAAATAGAAAAAGAACTTCAAACACAAAGTGGAGCAACTGCATTTAATTAAACATTTTATAACTGAATTCACATGCATTTCACAGAATTGCTATTAAAAAAAAATCGTTTTTACTCAACCCAAAGTCTGCATAAGACAACGTGGCGTCTATAATGCAGAAGAAAATTCTTTCTTTTAAAATTTGCTTTTGCAACCCACTCGTTGGATAGATAGGTTATTGTTCTCTGGTGCATTTCTAATTTAGATACACCATTCTCTATAAAATTTCACATTCTCAAATGAAAGAAAATTAACTATATTGTGTCATGCGCTAAAAATTTCATCTTATTTCAGAATTCATTTCCATAGTCTTATAAGATTATATTTTTTATTTGCAAATAAAGATTGGGTGTCACCCGGGGTGGACTGCCCCCCGCTAGCTATGCCACTGCATGATTCTCCCTCCCCCTTGAACCAGGGGCATGCAAAGATAAAACTGTTTCAATTTGGCGCCACCCTCCACCAATTTTTTATTCTGATAGGCCAAAAATTACTTTTGTAGTATAAACTTGGTGCCCTCTAAATTTCCATGCTCAAGGTGACCGCCCCCTTCATCCTCCCCCCTTTCGCACGATGCTGCTCTGACCTGCAGAAATATTCTATTTCTAAATTCTTTGATTTGTGATTTAAAAAATATTTTTTCCAGTATTTTTGGTTTTAATGAAGAGAGTCTCAGGGCCGAAACTAACATTTTTTGGAACTGGGTCAAATATGAATTTTGGCATGCCCTCTCCCCTGGCCACACCTCCATGAAGTATATTTACAAAGAGAATTTCACTAATTTTCTAATGACCGACTTATTTTTAAAATTTAAAATATGTAATCATAAAATATATGATACTGAACTATGTAATTTGGTTTGTCATACATATATCGTTTCATTAAAACCTTGAATATGGAGTAAAAAAAAATCTGTTTTATACAGGCTTTTTTATGTTATATCATTCTTAGATTCTGTTATGCTTTGGTATACCCCAGAG
The DNA here is from genome assembly GCA_964019185.1 of Maratus speculifer. Classification (NCBI taxonomy): domain Eukaryota; kingdom Metazoa; phylum Arthropoda; class Arachnida; order Araneae; family Salticidae; genus Maratus; species Maratus speculifer. The sequence continues at coordinate 2,299,649 of CAXHSM010001080.1, forward strand.
AGGATGATTTTAAATATACCACGCTAAATATAGACATTAGAAAAAAAAAAAGGGTCATTTGGCACCCTGCCGTTCTGGTGCCCTGGGTTCATGCGCCTGCCCTGTCCACGGGCGTGCAAAGAGAAAACTACATCTGGGGTAAAGTTTCAATTTGACGCCCCCTCACCCAACTTTTTCTTGTAACAGGCCAAAACTTAATTGGTAGTATAAATCTGGTGCCCCTTATAGTTCTGCGCTCGGGGCGATAGTCCTCCCTTTTGCACGGTGCCGACCATGGACCCCTGCTTTTTTTTCGGCCCTAGGAGGGGAGGAGGTCTTTCAGATAATAAACAACCTGATTTTGAAAAAAATCTTTCAGATGGTACTAATATACAATACTGATAAATACTTTTTGCTAAATATGCAAGCTGTGAAATGCTTTACCAATAAATGTTTTTCCCCCCCAATTTGTTGTTGAACTACCTTTAACTGAATACTTCACTTTGCATAAATATGAATCATATTTTGCTTCATCATTTGATGCTTAAGAAGAGTATATCCACTTTTTATTTCTTTTCATAATAAAATAAATGTATCAAAAATTTCATGCAGAATCCAAATCATTTGAGATTTGAGAAACAGATACAAACAAAATGATACGCATACACTGGATACGGAAATAACTGAAACTAGCGCTTAATGTCAGAGTCTGAACACAATTTCGCATCTTTACCGCATTCGAGTGTCTGGCCACATTCATACAATTACAAATGCTAACAAATGTTAGTAGCATTTGAAATTAGTTTCATTTTGTTTGGTTGTGTATTGAATTGACACCGGTAACGACCAACAGTGCACCGTGCGAAAGGGAGGATCGCGTAAACAGCATTTCAAGTCAGTTTCAGTTTGTTCAGTTGTGCATTGTCACGGTAACAACCAACAGAAGCGGTATGGAGGATGGTGGTAAGGGCAGTGCGCGAAAGAGGGGGGGGGGATCAAGAAGGGCGATTGCCCCAGGTGCAGAAATTTAGGGGGCCCTAAATTTATACAATTAATGTCATTTTGGGAGGTTTAGCATGAAGTTGGAGGAAGAGGGAGCACCAAATTCAAACTTTGCCCCAGGCACAGTTTTCTCTTCACACACCCTGGTAACGACTAACGAGTCGTATTTCTAAGTAATAATTTAGTACTTCGTTCCTTAGAAAATACCCATTTCTTAGTAACAAATATGTGCATTTTGCAACAGCTCTAGTTTCCATTGTCTTTATGACATAATATATTACATTACATTAAACACAGTACAGAACCATTTATCTGGAATGGTTGGAGTCAGATGTATTCTGGATAACTGGTTTTTCCGGTTAACTGGTTGGGCATTAAAGCAGCATCCATTTGATAAGTTTTGTGAAACATATGTAGTTGTGGTATTACTTCTAATTTTAAATTTATTATTAGATTACTTGAACCAAGAATCTGACACAAATAAGATCAATTGTTAGAGTTTGAAAGAAGATAATTTATGGGAATTCCTTGAACAAAAATTCTTCTGTTTTCTAGGCATAAAAATGAAAACATCTGTAATATTATAATATTTATTAATCTACAATATGATTATATGCTTCTATTTTAAATACTAGATGCTGTTATCAAACTATGCGCAATTGTTTCAAGCAATGTATATGTCAAACTGATTGTGTATGACACTTTTTACTATAAAGATTCTAACACCAGTCTATTAGAAATATCATTCTGGATAACTGGCTTTCCGGATAAATGGTTCTATACTGTGTTACATTCTTAGTTTCTTACATATTTTGAAAACTCTTCATGGTCTTCTAATGTTGCATTCAACACCAAAAGTTCTTGAATGGATGTCAGAGGAAATCCTTCGATTTCCTCAAAGGTAGTGTCAAAGCATATTTTTTGGCGCATTTCAACCATCTCATTTTTTAGTAGCTGAATTTCTTTTAAAGTTTTTTCCATAAGTCCTGTAAAATACAAAACATATAAACATTTTCAAAATCTACAAAATAACATACTGGTGCTGAGAATAATCTTAACATAAATAACATAAAAAAAATGTGTGCACTATTCTGTGAAGGGATAACTTGTAAAAAATAAACCCGTGAGGTGTTATAGACTGGGACACGACAGATAAAGTCAAATACTCTATTATGATAAAGAAATATCATTATCGAGGATGGATCAACTGAATTGTGCATTAGTGGTTATAGAATAAACCTTAAATGACATTTAATGCTGTGACTACATCATGTCATTATTAACTCACACAAGCCAACAGTTTCTTTTAAGAGGGTCTTTTCTTTGAGGAAAAATAATGTCACATTTTTAAAACATAAAAATACAGCTTTATGTTTAGGGCAGTAAATTTTACAATACAGCAGGCTAGGTAAAATGTAAAATTATCTAAAATGAAATCATAAAAATTTCCAGCTAGGAAAAAAAAAAAAAACTATATTGTACAGAATAGTAAAAGAATCAAGTTATATGCAAATGTAAGTGTCACTATGACACATAAAAAGCATTGTTAAAATTCAACCAAGAAAAGTAGTAGAATCAATTATATGCTTATTACAAATAACTGATGGATGAAATAAAAAGTAATAAAAGTTTTAAAAAACATTTATTAAAATAAGTAATTTTTGTTATTAACTTATATAAAACACCAATTGATGATAATAAACAAAACTGATTTTATTCATTTTAAAAATAAATCAACTATGAATAAATGGGGAAAAAAAATTGTAAAAACATATATCAAAATTGTCTGCCAACTTTGAAAATTTTCTGTGAATAACATTCGTGTGTTCGTCTATTATATTATCTAGGTCTGCTATATAATTGAAATAGTTATAAAATTAATCCCTTAAAAGGTGGTAGGATAAAATATATTCTCTTACTTTTAATTGCTATATGCCATATTGGTAACGGAATTTTGAAATGAAAATTTAATTTTATTAAGTCCACGAAGAAAAGTTTTCATATACTAGACTCCCTCAAATCTGCACTCCTAAAATCCACAAATCTCTAAAATCCACACATATTTTACGGATGTAAACAATGAAACATTCAGTTCAGATGTAGGTGCAAAAATTGATTTTTTCAGTTTTATATCAATTCCATACATTTTTTAATTTATAATTTTTGTTAAGGTTATTGAATTAATGTTTTTTCATGAAGAAAGAATAATTTATTTCTGAAAGAAAAAAAAAAAAAAAAAAAAAAAAAAAAGAATTTGCTAATATTACTGGTAATCACAATCTTACCAAATATATTAATCAAGCTTTTTTAGTTATTAAGTCTGGCTAAACCTGAAATAAAGTTTCATTATTTTATGATCCTGATGTGAATTAGTAATGTACCTTTATGAAGCAAGTTTCATTGAATAATTTAGGAGAAACACATTTCCTCTTTTATAATTATACATTATTGATTATTAACTTGACCTTTTCTTTTAGTATTTTAATCAGTTAAAAAATGTATCTAAATTTTTATTATCTTAGTTTATTATTTTTTTAATATTTTAGTATAGTGTATGCATTCATTATACTTTTGATTTCATTATTAATTACATTCAAATTACTTAAAAAAAATGTAAACAAAGCAATGACCAGAAATCTGCAAAACCTCTGGTCCAAGGATTTGAGGGAGTCTACTGTACTTTCAAATAAATTTGTTTTTAATTCTGGTGTCAATCATTTTAGAATTTTGAGAATACAAGTTTTTTGCCCCTCTAGGGGTTAAAGATTTTAATGGGTTAATGAATGCAGATTGCAGACTAAGATTAAAAGCAACAGCTGTGTATAGGAGAATAGGCAGACGGAGTGACTGTAAAACAACATCGTAAATAAAAGACCCCCCCACTTTTTTTTTTGTTAAGCATAATCTACAAATACCATCGAGTTTGTTTTAAAAAATAGTTTTACTAACAAATAAAGAAAAAAAAATAGAAGCATTTTCAAAAACCTAAATCACATTTGATAATTTTCTAGAAATTTCAAACTATTAACGCAAGCAGCATTTGATCTGATAACATGTTGTATTTCATTTCATGCATAAGTATTGAATGTTTGCATACCAGTCACAAGAGGCTCGCATACCAATACCATAGTTTGAGAATCCCTGATTTACATTATTATGGTCATTTTGGAAAGGTATTTATAAAAGTTTCACTAAAAATATATTTCAATCTCAAATGAAGGATGCTTTAATATACTTGCATATTAGGCTTATTTTTCAACTTTCTAAAAATGTAGTTTTATTTCCCTATATCTTGTTGCAATGAACAGAAACAAGAATAAAATTCTAAGGAAAATTTAAGATGATAAAAGGAAAGCTGTTGACCCCCCCCTCCCCCATCACACACTTCCAGAGATTTTATTTGTGATGTAAATCGATAAAAAGAGAAAACTTTTAAATTTATGTAATTCTTTCATTTTTATACGTATATATATACATATAAACCCTTAATGCATGAACCATTTAATTTAATACAAAATTACTACCTTGACACATAGAAAGGGAGAAAAATAAAATAACATAAATGTATACAAATGGAATTACATATATAATTTCGGTATTTTTTGGTACAATAATATTTTCGGTAATTAATGAGTTTTTGCTCTATTGAAATTTAAAGAATTGTGCAAAAAAATAAAAAATAAAAAAAAAAACACTTACCACGTAGCTCAGTGTTGCAGGAGCATTTCTGGTTTACCTGACTACTGCGAGGAGTTTCAAAAAACAATCCTTGCGAACGCGAGGAAGATTGAAATGCTGGAGGAGAGGCTGCGCGACGTGAAGATGGAAATGCTGGAGAAGAGGCTGCGCGACGTGAAGATGGAAATGCTGGAGGAGAGGCTGCACGATGTGAAGTAGATGGAAATGCTGGAGGAGAGGTTACGCGAATGAAGTTTTCATTACTCTTTAAAGCTTTTTTTTTCTTTGAAGGAATCTGCTCTGATTCAGAATCTGATAAGTTGTATTGTTTCTTCTTTTTCGTACGATGACCGTCATCAGTTGAATACGGCTCTATGTCACTATTATGCTCATAATAGTCAGCAGCGGCATTAGCACTTTCATATGTACCTGAAATAAATTATACTTCTTATTTTAGAGAAAAACAAGCTTAATTTTTTTAATTTCTCTTTTGTAACATGCATAATTTTTAATAGGAAAACAGATTAAAAGAAAAATATTTCAAAATATCTTGCAGGGTCACTCGGGGTAATTCTTGGTAAAAAAAAAAAATCAATATTCAATTATTATAAAAACTATTAAAGGTACTGTTTCCAATTTTTTTACGGAATAAGCCTCTTCTGATGGCTATGTAATAAAATGCTTCTTTAAAATTAAATGCACTTATAATTGAACAATTACATTATAATTATTAAGTGACGAATCAACCTGGAAACGTGATTTCTATCATGCAATCAAATTGGAAATATTTAACTAATGAATGTTTAATTTAAAAAATTATACTATTCGATTAGATAATAAAAAAAAACTACATAATATTTTGAGTTTTAGAAGTATTTCTTAGATCAGTGCAATATTTTTTCTGTTTTGATATTTACAATTGTTAGCTAGTTTCAGAAAAATCATGAATTCTGAATTTTAAATCGTCAGTCATTTTTTGAATTTATAACTAACATAAAGATAATAAATTAACTCCTTTCTATAAATATCTGAGTATCTATTTACAATATCCAGCCTATTTATTTACTATGCTGAAAAATTAGCTTATATAAATACTTATGAATCTCCTTTTTTTTTCTTTGCTGAATTTTGTTAAATATTTTAAGTATTCAGTTGTTAAATTATTACTTCTTGTCTTACCTTGCTTCCAAAATATGCATTATTTGTATTTTTAATACTATTAGTTTTTTTTTGAGGGGGGGGGGATTTATAGATAAAAATGGTTTATAATGATGTATAATAATCATACATATAATAAATAATATGCATTATATTCAAATTAACCTACTGGATATTATGTATCTAATGTGTATAGCATTAAAAAAAAAAGTTTACGCTTTAGTTACAGATGATGAAATAATCATGTAATGTGCAACCGAAGGAGTTGAAAATGAAGGTGATTCAGACGAAAATACAATTATCAATGATCATCAACCAAAAGTTATTAGCCATAATGAAGCAACAAATCATTTATAACAATTGTTTAACATCAGGTGGAGACTACACCCAACAAACTAACTATGCTTAAATGGATGTGTGATTGTGCGGCCCGCATAAGTCATACAAAACTGGCTCAGTAGAAGATTTTATAATTACAAAATAAATATTTTTTACTATCTGTAAATATTCAATATGATAAAAGCAATTTTCTGTAAGTATGTTTTGTTTCACTTTTTTCTCATTCTCCGAAGAATCCAGATTGGGTCTGGTCCCAATTAATCCGAATTAATTAGCGATGTTTCTTCCATGATAGTTTACCGAAATTCATTATTTTTTATGCACAATCTTTTGACAAAATTCACAATTTCGTTCTGAACTTTTAATCAAATTAACTATTTTATTCAGCGACTAATTGAAGATAATCGCTTTTCATTTCTAAGACTTATGATGAAATATCTTATATTTTTATGTTTGAAGAAATTATCAATCCTTTCCTTGTCTAATTCACTATTTAAATAAGGGAAATTCCTCAGGACAAAAAAAACTTATGGACTTTAAAATATAAATTTTAAAATATACTCGCAGAAGAAACAGATCAGTGGAAGAATTTCCTGGAAGAAATACTGCACAGATTCTTTTTAAACTTTCAGTACCAAATACTAATTTCAGAAACTAACGATTCCTAAGAAATATGCAGGAAAGACTAAAAATTACAACTAGAAAGAAAGAAAAAAAAAATTTATTTTCTGCAAAAAAAAATCTTAGTTTAAGACTGAGTGTAGTAGCACCATAGCTTATAGGTCCAAATCGTAGTAATTATAATCTTTTCATAGCAATTAGCAGGCCTGTAGAATGCATATTTGACTATAAATGGTAACTGCTGAAATTAGATTTTCAAATGCTTTATCTGTTTTCTAAAATGTTTACTTACTTACCTAAGTTAACTTATTTCTCCTAGTAAAGAAGTTTTGTTAAAGATTTCAATGTTTCATAATCTATAACACAACTTTTTTCTTACTTCTTTTGTAGACTTTTTAATTTCACATATTTCCCTTGTTATATACCAACCCTGCTGTTGTTCTCTAGTGCATAGAAATCATATCACTTTTAAATATGGTTATTGGATATCAATTTTAATAATTACTTTTACAATTATAGATGCTTACCATTTCATAACTTACAAAAATCTAGATATTAAAATGTAATCAAAAAATTAAAACAAACATACGTGACTTTCGAACTACTTTTATGCCATGTATATCCCAGTCATAATCAGGATCCATTTTGGACATAACAGCTTTTTCAAGATTAGTTTGATTATGAATACGTGGCCAGTGGCATGCTTCTTCCTTGTCGTTTTCTTTTATAATCCATGAACATGGAATTACAGATATCTTGCCTATTTCGTTTGTGAATTCCACAACAGCGAATTCACATATTGAGCTAAAAAATAGTTTCATATTGTTAAAAAGTAAAAACACATTTTGAAAAAATGCATATTCAAAACCAATATTGACACCTTAATAATTATACAAATATAATTACTTATACCAGAGTTTCCCCCAGATTTAAAAAGGGGCATTGTGCTACTGTTCTGAAAAGGGCACCCTGGATATATAGGATTTTATAGGATTGAATCTAGAATTTAGCGGTTCAAAAAATGGAAATACAGAAATTTTGTCAAAAAATCTAGAATAAAATCAAAAAAAATAGAAAAAGGTAAATTTTGTTAAAAGATTGCGTAAAAATAGCCGATTTTGTTAAAAGATCGCAAAAAAAAACAGCAGTGTTGTAAGATCACGAAAAAACAGCAAATTTTGATTTAAAAAAGGCAAAAAAAAAAAAAAAAAATTCGTGAAAAGAATGCGAAAAAAGCGGCAAATTTGTGACGGATTGAAAACAGAACATTGGGGGGGGGGGGGAGTCGCCCTGGGCACAGAAATTTAGGATGTGCCAAATTTATACTACAAACGTAATTTTTGGGCTATCATAAGAAAAAGTTGGGAGAGGGTGGCATCAAATTCTAATTATGCTCCTGGTACAATTTTCTCTTTGCACGAAAATGACTGTGAATCAGTAAAATTCACTTTTGGAGCAATAAAAACATTTTGAAACAGGAAAATTAGTTTATAGAACAGAAAATTTCACTTCTGGCATTAACTTTTTTTTTTTTTTGTGCTACTTTAACAAAGTTGCATTTTTTGTGATCTTTTGACGAAATCGGCAGTTTGTAGCGAATTTTTTGACAGAATTTTCAGTTTTATTGCGATTTTTGGACGAAATTTGCCGGGTTTTTTTGCAAATCTTTTGACGAAATCTGTCATTTTATCCCAATTTTAATGAAAGTTGCCTTTTTCGGGATCTTTTGGCAAAATGATCTGTTTTTCGCGAATCATTTGAAAAAAGTTTCTGTTGATCACGATTTTTTGACAAAATTTGTCGTTTTTTTCACGATTTTTTGAGGAAATCTGCTGTTTTTTCGGGATTTTGTGACAAAAATAGCCATTTTTCATGAATCTTGCCAGAATTAGATGTTATTTCGCAACTTTTTAACAAAATTTGACGTTTTTTCGAGATTTGTTGAGAAGATTATGCATTCCGTGAGACGCGTAAGAGCTATTTTTGCGTAATTTACACACTATAGCACGTTTGCATCATCGCTGAAGGGCTGTGTTTTTACAAATATGAGGCAAGAAGGGTGCTATTTTTTAAAATGAGCGACCAGAAGGGCGCTAGTTTTTGGATGAGAGGCAAGAGGGGTGCTATTTTTTAAACTAAAGGGCAGGAGGGGCAGAGCGCCTCCCTGAAACCTTCTGAGGGAAACTCTGCTTATACTATACATCAATGCTATAACTGTGATAGTTCTAGTGTAAATTAAAAATATCAAAACTTTTTTTTTTTTTTTGGCTGCTAAATTTCCCCAAATTTGAATATTTTTATATTGAAGCTCTTTATGAGATTAAGATTTATAGAAAACAATTATAGGTATATTTTAAATTAACAAGTTTGTACATTTATCTTTAAATTCAGTTCTAATTTTATCTATTTCATTGCTGAAAGCAACATTAAGGGAAATACTTAGAGACATTTATGCAGGAAATAAATGAAATATCCTTGATTAGATTTTTTTTTAAACATGATATAAAAGTTTGAAATAGTCTAAAAAAAAATTAAACAACATACTTAAATTTTAAACTAAAGTAATTTATTAAAATAAACAACAGGAATCATACTCAGGAAATTGAAAGCTCAAATGCAGTTTTAATATAATTATTAGATCACTCACCTGCTAAAAGAGCAACAATTGCAGACCATCTGATTTAAAGAGATGTTTTTCTTTGAGTAACAAATTTTGAATATTTAGTTATTCAACCAAATGGAGGGAAAAAAGAAAGGAATATTTCCATTTTCTACTTGACAAAATGAAAGAATAAAGAAAATTAAACTTTATCATGGATTTTTTTTCCCACTAGATTCACTTTTTCACTTATGCTGCAAATAAAATGTCCTTGAACAAAAAATATTTTATAAACAGTGAGATTTATGCAGGAAATAAAATCTTGTAAATCCCATAACAATCAAATCTATTATGGAAGCAATTCATCAGGATAAATAATCAATCGAATCTTAGATGTGAGAGACTAGTAATGTCCACTTATCCTTGAAGTTTTCAGGATAGATGCTGCATTTTTGCATGTCTGATCTAGTAAAGCAAATTATTAAAGGCCTTTGAGACAAAACCTCAACATAATAAGCAGGATAATTCATAAGCAGATTTTGCAATAGATTTCTTGACTCAACTTAAAAAGATAAGAGGAAAATTAAACTAGATTATGAAAGGCTTTATACAGAAGCATTTTAATGCGAAAAATAAAATATTCTTGATCAAGAAGTGCTTTATATATATAGTGAGATTTATGCATGGAATAAAATTATCTTGAAAATCTATTTAAATCTATAATGCAGGTAATTCACATTGATGAACAACTTATCTTAGAGACGAAAGACTAATTGTATGTTTCAATAGAGGATTCTGCCCAACATTACCTTTAGACCAGGGCTGTCCAACACGGCGCCCTTTCTAATTATTCATGTTACTAAAATTTATTTAAATAAAAATCCATGTTAAAATAGGCTTCTTTAAAATGTTTAGAGTTTCACATGATTTTACTATTATAAGTGACATTAAATTTTAGCCTTCTTTCTCTACAAAATATTTTCATAGGCCCTCTTTTTGTAAAATGTAATCTAACTTTACTATGATTTAGCCTTTCTTCTGAAATTATTTCTACATCGAGCTCTGCTTACATTTCAACAGGTATCCTTGCTTATGTTATGGAGCTGTTTGTGCATCGTATAAGATGCATGCATATTGTTATTATCTACGACAGTTGCCAATATTGCCTTATTTTTAATTTGGAAAATCAAATTTTTAACAGATTCAAAAAAAATAATTTTTATCTTTAATGAGGATTCTTAAATTAAAAATTCTTTCGGAAATTTCTGTATGAATTTGGAATTTCTATATAAATAGGGGAATCTAAACTGGCAACCCTGCAATCTACAGTGACTTAATATATTTTCAGACATTAATAATGGTGCCCTTCAATTTTTGTAATTTGGTGAAATGCAACTGCACTTAATGAAAGGTTGGACAGTCCTGCTTTAGACTATCTGGAGCTTGTTCGATTCAGTACAGCAAATAGAATTAGAATCTTTGGAATCTAAGCAGTCTCGAAACTTCAAATGGATAAAGAATTGCTTTATTAGACCAAAGGCTGAATGTTCTCTGAAGAGTTCCAGTGGGCCATTTATTGAAAGAAGTAATTATAAAAGTGTAACAACATTTTTTGCTCAATTAAGATTTTAAACTAATGGATTACCTCTGTATTTGGTTTGATAAAATGAGAAAAGAAAATTAAACTGGATTTGTAATCACAGTGATATATATGCAGCAAATAAAATGTTTTTGTTCAGGCAAATTGATTCTATTTTAAAGATTTATTGCAGTTGAGTATGAATAATAGGGATGCATGCAAAATCATCACGATAAGGCAAAAGAACAGCTTTTGCTACAATTGCATTAGAAGAGTACACCTCATACTCCCTACTAAGATTGCTTACTTTATATAAAGATATATGTTTTGAATCACATGGATAATGGCCAAAACTTTCTTTGCGTGTAAATACTTTTCCAATAATTAGAAGTTCCTTTTCAGTTTCAATAAAATTAAATATTTTCATAATTGAATTATTTCTTAAAAATACTGTAGAGTCTCTTCCATTTAATGAAAGTGTAAATTTTGAACAAGTAATTTCTTTATAGCTGATGCCTGATTTTCCCATGTTCGGTCTATTTGAATCAGATGAATTTTTATGATGTGGTTGAAATTGTTTGGTAAGGATTTTTGAGCTAGATTTTATCGATTGCCATTGTTCTTTTTCCTTAATCCTTCGACAAATTTGTTGCAATGGTTGATTGGATTTTTTTAGTTTTTTTTTAATAACATGGAGGAAATTTTCAAATGGAAAGGAAGAAAAAGTATGCAGAGGTCCTAAACGTGCAGCATCATCAGCAATGTGTACTAATGAATGCACATTATACACTAAAAACTCTCTACCATACAATTTTCCAGATTCCTTCACAAATAACTTTAAAAGATCATCAGCATATTTATTCATCTCTCCTCTGCATAATTCTTCTGAATTCAGAATATATATAGCCACAAAAAGCAGCATAAAGTGGCAATAATAAACTTTTGGGAGAATGTTTTTTAAAATAATGGGGCCAATATATAAAAGAAACTGATGATATTCAGTTGCCTTCCAATACTCTAGGTCAGTTAGAGAACGAGGTTTGCGGTTAAAGTCTGATGGCCAGCACTTATTTATTTCTAATAAGAATTCGCTCAAAAATTGCCGTTGTTTTAAAGAAATTTTTCCAAGATGAGTCGATCCTTTTCCACACCATGTAAATAATAATTTCCTCATAATCCCAAGATATATTAAATGCATAGGTTCTTGGGGAAAAGAGGTTATCATGCCAATATTTAGCTGCATCAAAGGAGTGACTGTTTTATGGCCAGGGTGGTTCATTTGTGCAAAAGAGTCGTCCGTTATTTTTTCAGCCTCTGTATCTAGAAATACAGTTCTGTGTTAAACTTGGCTTCCCCTTTGGATGCACCTGTCACAACCATAATATGCATTGTGCCCTTTAATACATTTTACAAAAGCCCGTGCTGGTGCATCACAGCAAATTGCTCGTACATACACCATGAATGTTTTGTTTTCAAAGTTAATTCCATCCTTTAATAAAATTTGCAAGTCAGAAATAAAATAGGATAAAAAATCTTCAATTGGAGGCTTAGATGAGCCGCAATATAAAGAAATGATGAAAGGCATTTTTGAAGAATCTTCTTCCAGGTAGCATAAAATTGGCCAAAACTGGGTCCTTGAACTATGATAAAGAGGCAAGCCATCGACATTTAAATTTAAACAAACTGTCCCAGAAGAGATGTCAAAAGTATCACTTTTCATAACATTAAAAATGTTATTCTCTAATCCAAAATGGTGAAATTTTCCGCTACCCATACTTTGAATTTCAAAATTTCTTTTTGTTTTCATGAGTGTTTCAGCTGTCTTTGGCAAAGTCGGGTGGAATTTATTCAAACTTTTAAGTAAATTTGTGAGTGCAGTAAGAGAAACATTATTTTCCAAATACCACCTCCGTAAAACATCATTGATCGATTCATCTTCATCAGATAAAGAACTTGATTCTGAACTTTCATCACTGGTAAGCCCATAATCAAAATCATCATATTTTGCTTCAAATGCAGATTCATTTGTAACACTATCAGAAGATTCTAAATTATTCTCGGTTTCCACTGCTATAGATGCATCTGACAAATGGCTTTGAGAGAAATTGCTCGAATCAGATGCCAAATTCATAGAGGAATTCGATGAATGTAGAGGCAAAAAAATATCTGCATTTCTACACACACCACTACTTGTTGATGGTAGCAATTCACTGCATGCAACATCAAGTGCAATTTCCTGCAACTGTTTTTTCACAGACGTAGCTGCATGTCGTCTTTTTCTCTTTTTGCTTGCATCTTTTTTTCTGCTATTGTCTCTATCATCTGCCTTTACCAGCCTAAAAGTAAAAATATACTCATAACGATAGGGTTTTTTTTTTTTTTTTTTTTTTTTTTTTTTTTTTTTTTTTTTTTTTTTTTTTTTTAACAACCTTGTCTATCGTTTAAATATTAAATTATGCTTTATTCAAAAATTGGAAAATCTATCCCTAATAATATCTTTAATTATAATTAAGGTTGTCTTATACGAAAGTGGGAAATTCTATTTTGAAGCCGTACATTAGGGGTGCACAACCTTTTCAAGAGAAGGGTCGCTTACAAATACGTCTGGGTGGCCAAGGGCCACATCAATAACATGGAGAGAATTCATTTTCTAAGGTCTGTGGTCTATAATCGGATAAAAAATATATTTTCAAAGGATGTGGGGGATACTCTTAGGTTCGCTTAACCAGTCAAAATATCCAATTCACTTGATAAGGATATCTCAGCAGTTTTTATGTTTGTATACATAACAGATATAGCAAGGATTATTCTCAAGATGTAATAATATTCCTTGACTTTATTCAGGAGAGAAAATTTTGTTTCATTACAAGTGCTGAAAAACAAAGGTAAGTGGATGTGCCAAAAAAAATGTGAACTTTATGAACGAAGGAGCCGATCAACAAGATTTTACTGTGCCTCATCACTGAAATTCCTGATTTTTCAACGCCTAATCAACAAAATATGCAGCTATCCATGCATGATCGACCAAATTTGGGCTTTTTACGAAAGTGTTGGACAAAATTAGCAATTTTTATGAAACTGATCAAGAAAATTTTGATCTTTCCGTACCTGATCAACACAATTTATGATTCTTGACACCAATCGAGAAAATTCGTGATTTTTACAAAACCAATTGACAAAATGCACAAATTTTACAAAGCTGATTGACGAAATTCACGATTTTTCCGAAGTTGATTAACGAAATTTGCAATTTTCAGAAAACTGATCATGAAATTAGTTATATTTCTTCGCCTGATCGGTAAAACTCGCGATTTTTTACGAAGCCGATCGGCAAAACTCACTATTTTTTAAGCACATCGTCGAAATTCATGATTTTTACGAAACCGATCGACAAAATTCGCAAATTTTCTTCACATGATCAGTAAAATTAAAGATTTTTCTGCGCCTGATCGGCGAAATTATCGATTTTTAGGAAGCCAGTGGACAAAATTTGCAATTTTTGCAGAGCTGATCAATGAAATTTGCGATTTTTCTTCGCATGACCGGCAATATTTGCAAAGCCAATTGTGAAAACTAAAAAATTTTCCAAGCCTGATCAAGAAAATTAGCATTTTTTATGAAGCCGATCGGCAAACTCATGGTTTTTCGAAGTCCATTAACAAAATTCGTAACTTTTACGAACCTGATCGACGAAATTCACGATTTTTCTTGGCCTGATCGACAAAATTCCTGATCTTTTCGTACTGGATAGCTGTAATTCCCGATTTTATTTGCATCTGAACAACGAAATTTTTTCCGCGAGAGATCAATAAAATTTGCGATATTCCTGTGTCCGTTCGACGAAATTTGCAATTTTTCCACCTTTAACTGGTGAAATCTGCATTTTTTTACGCAGTAAGATTAAATGCGCATTTTTTCTCTCCTGATAAACGCAATTCTTTCGCAGCTGATCAACAGAATTTTCAATTTTTCCGTGCATCATCGCAAATTCGCTATTTTTTCAAGCTCGATCAACAAAATTAGCTTTTTTTTTTCATGCAATAAACCAAGAAAACATGTGATTTTTCCGCAGTTGATGAGTTTAATTTGCAATTTTTTCGTGCATCGTCAACAAATCTGACTATTTTTTTCTTGGCCGATCGATGAAATGATTAAGTGATTGAAGAAATTTTATATTTTCCCGCAGTAAATTGACGATATTTTTCTGCAACTTTTGCACAAAAATTGCAATTTTTTCTTGTTGTAAATTGACGAAGTTTGCGGGCCACACATTAACCCATCACAGGCCACAGGTTGTGCATCCCTACCGTACATCATTTCAATTTGAAGATTTTTTTTTAATCATATAAAATTGAATGCTCTATGTTTTCACAGCTGAAATTTTCTAAATTTAATTGAAAATTAAAATACGATTTATTTGATTAAGCTAATAAGTAAAATACAGCTCATCCACAAATTTTTAATCAGCAATCTCCCATAGTACGTGTGAGCATGGGTGCAAGTTTGAAATTTTGCCAAGACTGAAAATATTTTGACCCCCCCCCCCCCACTGAATGAGAACATAAGCACGTAACTCGTGTTTCCCCCCCCCCCCCCCGATCTTTTGACAAAATTTGCAAGTTTTCTACGATATTTTGCCAAAATTTGTGAGTTTTCTACGATTTTAAACCAAAACTTGTGATTTTTCTACGGTTTTTAGCCAAAATTTGCAATCTTTCTACAGTTTTCAGCATAAATCTGTGATTTTTCGATGAAATCCAAGTATTTTATACGATCTTTTGACGCAATTCGTGTCCTTTTCACGATTCTTTGACAAAACACGTCTTTTTCGCGATTCTTGGACAGAAATCTCATCTTTTTCACAATCCTTTGACAAAAATTGTGTTTTCCCTGCTATCATTTGATGAAAATCGAGGTTTTTTTTTTGCGATCATTTCATGGAAATCGCGTTTTTTCTGCGATCATTTCACGGAAATCGCGGTTTTTTCTCGATCTTTTGGTAAAATTCGCGTCTTTTCCACGATCCTTCGATTTTTCACATCTTTATTGCGATCCTTTGACAAAAATTGTACCTATTTTGTATTTTTTGACCGGAAATAGCGTCTTTTTTGCGATTATTCGACAGAAAGTATTTTCCGCGATCCTTTAACAGAAATCGCATCTTTTCACGATGCTTTGCCAAAATTCGCATATTTTTCACGATCCTTTGATAAAAATCGCATTTTTCCTGCAATCTTTTGATGAAAACCGTGGAATTTTTTGCGATCCTTTGACGGAAATCGCGTCTTTTTCTTGATCCTTTGGCAAAATTCGCATCTTTTCCACGATCCTTTGACAAAATTCACGTCTTTTTTGCAATCATTTGACAAACATTGCATCTTTTTCGCGATTCTTCGACTGGAAATAGCATCTTTTTTGCAATTCTTCGACTGGAAATAGCATCTTTTTTGCAATTCTTCGACTGGAAATAGCATCTTTTTTGCAATTCTTCGACTGGAAATAGCATCTTTTTTGCAATTCTTCGACTGGAAATAGCATCTTTTTTGCGATTCTTCGACTGGAAATAGCGTTTTTACTGCAACCTTTTGACAGAAATCGCATCTTTTTTGCGATCCTTTGACAGAGACTGCATCTATTTTGCATTATCTGACCAAGATGACGTCTTTTCCGCAATCTTTTAACAGGAGTCGCGTTTTCTTCACAAGCTTTTGACAAAAATCTCGCCTTTTTTCCCGCAATTCTTTGATGATATTAGAATGTTTTTCACGATCTTTCGACAAAAATAGCGTGTTTTTCATGATCCTTCGACAGGAATTGCGTTTTTTTCTGCAAGCTTTTGACGACAAACGTGACTTTTTTTGCAATCCTTTGACAGAAATAGCACTTTTTTCCCACGATCACTTCACGAAAATCATGTTTTTTTTCCAGCGATCCTTTGACGAAAAGCGTGTGTTTTTCCGTGATCCGCTTCCGTCTCGTTTCAGTCCTCTGACATTTTTAAAAGACGGAATTCCGTGCCAGGACGGAAGAACTTGCACCCATGCGTGTGAGTGTGTATTTTTTTGAGGGGGGGGGGAAAGGTATTATTCAGAAGAAATAGAAATGCACATTATATCGAAATTTAAAGTTTATATTTAATGTTTTAGTCGAATTTTACACATTTTCAGTAATATTTTATTCTTTTTTTCTATTTCAATGCACTATCATGCATATTCTCATTAATTTTTAAACTTTAATTTGCTTTATTTATTTATACATGAATTTACTGTTATATATTTATCAAATAATTTGTACAGAACAAATAAAAAATATTTTGTTGCAGGCAATCTACATTATGTTGCATCAAATGATGAAATATTTAAATATTTATTTTAGTCTTGCAACTTTTTCACCATGTGATTCCCAGTGTGACATCAATTCATTACTGTTTTTAACCATTTTACTGCCGATGGGTATGGGAAAACAATGCTTTTACCCCTGACTTATATCAAGTCAGACGATGAAGTGGTTAAATAAATCATTAAATATATAGTTTTAACCTATTTTCTTTCTGTGTGTAATAATTTAATTGCTTAAAAAATATATCTTTGATATTTATGACCAAATCTATATCTTAGTAAAGTTATTGAAATATTAATTCTTTGTAAATTTTAATAGCACTTCCCTCATAGCAACAATATTTTTTTCTAGCTACAAATTGAAAAGAGAAAAGAGCAATTGTCATCAATTTTGCTTTATTTATTTCATTTTTGAATTATAATTCAAGAAAGAATGGGATGATTTTTTTCCTTTGCATTCGGTTAGCCAATTTATATTTTATATATTTGTTTGGGATATCTGGATAGCCCCAAAGAAAATTTAAAAACTTAAAATTTTTAAATAGAAAATGTTAAAAAGGTAGAAGTATTACAACAATATTAATTTGCTTTAAATTTTAATGGAATTTCTCTAATAGCTCCAATTAACTTTTTTATACTATAATAATGGTCAGGATCCAGATAGATTTTTTTTTTGCAGTTAGTGAAATCAGGTTGACTAATCAGAAGCCTATATTTTTGCAGGCTTTTTGTTATTTACTTCAAATGCAGGCTTCTGATTGGTTTATCTTGCCCTGTTAATAGTGAAAAATCTCTTTGGATTGAGAAAATTGTCACATTTGTATTACTGATGTTATTTTCTCTTTAAATTCAAAAGAAAACAAAAAGGGAAATTTTATATTCCTTACTTTCAATTAAACATTTATTATTGAAAGATTTTAATTAGTGTACATAAATTTATTTCATTTATATTTTCAATAAGTGACATGATATTAAATACTCCCTATTAATTTCCTTTTCCCTTTTTGTGTTTATTTGGATTATGCCATGTGAAAGAATTTATTCAAAATACGAATTAAAATAAATACTTAGAAAGTATCCTTTTAACTGTGTATGTCTTTGTAAATTTAAAAAAGAAAAAATTCTAAAAAAACTGCAGTGGAATTATTATTTTAAGTGAATTTATGACAAAGATTAAAAATGACAATGATTTTATTTAGTATTTCAATCATGAGGATTCTTCATGTTTGAAATAAAAGATCATTTTCATTCTGATTAAAAATTGATGGGGAAAGAAATTAAATAATCCTTATAGCTTTCCTTTTTTTTTGCCACAAAACTGAATTTACTTTGTTGCCATCATTAGAGAATGTCATTAAATTTAGAAAAAAAAAATATATATATATACATATATCAAAGACTAATATCTCAAAAACATATTTTTTCTAGTAGTAACCATTTATGAAATCTGCAAATTTTTATGGATGACTGATATTAATTTAACTATTTTAGGGAGAATAGCTATGAAACACAGTCATTTAATCAGTTGTTTCATAAAATTGTTTCATTACGATTTTATATATGTAGAATAGGTGTGCAAAATAAACTCTTCATCTTTGCTGGAAATTAATTAAAAATATATAGATTGCAAACTGCTATAAAAGCATCCTAAAAAAGATTGTTTCTGAAAATCACACATTTTACCAAGATCCCTAGTGGTACTTTATTATTATTATTTTGATTTTTTTTACAACTATACATAGTATAAGATTTTAAATTATATCAATAATATGCTTTTATAATTTTGTATACTGGTTTTAAAAACTACTACTTTATATCAAAATTTGCTGAAGTAATTCCTGATCAATAATATTTCATAAAATTTAAGTTTTAAACTTAATGGAGGAATAAATACACAACAGATATTACTTAGATATGTTTAAAATTATTTTGGACATTATTTATGAATGTACACATATGACATATGTAATAAATATGCATGTGCTTACAACATTTACATTTATTATTATTATTACCAATTAAAATAATACCTGGAGAAATTTTCAAATATTTTAACTAAAACCTTACATACACAGCCAACTAATTAAATAATATTGTTTAAATTGTCATCAAAAATTCATCAATTATGTATTTTGCTTAAAATCAAAACTAGTTATGGACTTCATATCAAAATCAAAACAAACTTTTAAGCTTTTCTAAATTTTGTATTAAACATGAATAATGGAGATCATATTTATTATATATTGTACGCAATGGTAATAAATTGTACTGTACACACTTGTAATTGAAATCAAGCATATAATACAGAGAGCTATGTACTTTTAATTGTTAACTGTAATTGTTAGTTATAAATTAAAGTTCAAATGAAAACCAACTGATTTATCTTTATTTCACAATGAAAAGTAAACTGTTTACCTAATAACAATAAATGGCTCTATTTATTAAGGATATACAGTACACTCGCGATTTTAGAATCCCCAATTTAGCGACCCCTCGCCATTTAATGACCACTGGATGAGATCCGGACCATTTTCCAATACTTACAATGTTTTTTGCTTGTTCGTTTTTACGACCCGCAATTAATCCGAAACTTGATTTAGTGACCTTTTCATATCCTCCAAAAATTAAAAATCTAGAAGCAGTAAAGACAATTTTTCTTTCTAACAAATCTTACATGCGTTTTACTGCGCATGAATCAAGATGTTGCACAATGTTTAAAAAATACACCGAAGAAACTAGTCAATGATATTCTAATCAATCTAGAAGTAAGGAAAATTCACAAAACAAATTCTTAGTGGCTATTCGTACAGCAAATGATTTTCCGCAGGTGGTTTCTCAGGACATAGTTTTGCTTCCAATCCGCAAGATATTTAAAGAACCAAGCTTTGGAACTTGAATCTGCTGCCCAGGGGCTGAAAAAACAGAGCATGACATTTGAAGATTCCAATCATCTGATATGTAAACATTATGAAACCCTCTTGTTTGACTGCAAAATCTTACATTTGAAGATTAATTCGACATTCCCAAAAAATTTAAAGCTGAGAAAACAGTTTCAAAAAAAGATTTAATCTGCAGCCCTCACAATCCTGATTAGGCGTTCCAAATAATTTTTTTGCAAGGAAAATGACAATGTTTCATATGTACTTTCAACATTTAAAAAGATGTCATCAAGTTGTATGGAGCATTTACATCAAATTGTCCGGAAGGAGAGGAAATTGTAACAACATTTTTAAGAAGTTTCCAACTGCTATTAGTAGCAAAAACACATAACTTGAATATTTAAAAAAAGTTAATTAACAAATCTAAGTCATTATTTTATTTTGTAAATTTATTTCACAATTTTTTACACATTTTTTACATTAAAAAAATTTGACTAAATTCTACAAATTTACTTTTTATTGCATAAGTCAATAGTTTTAACCACATTAGAATGGTAGGTATTTTTTAAGACCATCAAGATCAACAAATATTATCAACATTTGATTTAACGTCCTATTTGTCGAGGTCCCAAGAAGATTGTTAAATCGCGAGTCTACAGTATTAAATAAAAATAAAGGGTTGAAGTAAAATAAAAAAGGTTACAAAAGTAGTAGACAATGAAAATGAGTAGCTGAAGTTCCTTGATAAACGAGCTGGAAACTTTTGCTAGTCAAAATGAGTCATATTTGAAAACATAGCAGAAAATATTTCTTTGTGGTGTAATATATTTTCTTAAACAAAACTACAATGATGAAAGCTTTTTGCTGTGG